>FNXX01000022.1:0-695000 GCA_900108845.1 Iljinskaea planisiliqua | reverse complement strand
GTAAATTTAACTTTTACCTGCGGCGGGGCGGATCCGACCCGCTTCCCAGCACTAGTTGGAAGAATTGATGTCGATGACATTTTCGTGAATAAGTGAAGAAGATGAAGTTATGTTTGTCTTTGTCATTTTCGAAATAAATCAAATATATCCATAAATAATGGCAAACTAATGATATTTTCGTGAATTATCATATTTGCCAAGGTTAGAAAGGAGACAATGTGACATTTGTTGGAAAGAGAAAAATTGAGGATTACATTTGTAAATGACTTCAATTTATGGGTCATTTTTGCAAGCGACCTATTTTTTATTATAATTTTTGTTTAAGAACTTCACAAGTTCGATAATTTTTTTCTTTCTGCCCAATGGTAAAACCTAATCAGAGGTTCTTAATAAAAAACAAAATTATGAAAATTATTTTCTATTAACAAGAATTTTTTTTTTTGAATAAAAATCAAATGTATTGCATTGAATGAAATTTGAAACATATATGACATAAAAATATTTTAAATATAGATTTTCAAATCTTAAATGAAAATAAACGATCAGTTGTAACCATGACAAATTTTTGTCATATATTCTCAACTAAATCAGCTTTCAATTGTTGATGCATTTGTCTATCACGAAATTAATTTTTTTTTTTTAAGTTGAAGTTAAAGAAGTTTTTTTAAAAAGTTATGATTTTTTTTTTAAGTTAAGTTAAGAAAAAGTAAAAAAAAATAAAAAAATTCTGGTGATTTAGACATCAACCGTGACACTAAGAATCCACTAAGAATGAGCTCCTAAAGTTTATAATTAAGAACCGTTTCTTAATAATAAAATTATTTTTATTTAATTTTAATATTTTTTGCATTAAGAACCTCATATTGATCATACTATTATACACATCTATCTTACACAAAACGGTACTTCTTACTACTAAGACACTTTGGCCAAGATATTAAACTCTAAAACCCTAACATGCCATTATGTTAGTAAAAATTTACTTTTAAACTAAATAAAAGCAAACTAGAACGTGTGGATGACCGGGCTTTTTAGGATAGATTTTTTGATATCTGAACAAAATTATCATGGATAAAACATTATTCACAAATTTTACTCATAAAAAATGAATCTTGAAAAACTTTTGAATCATGAATCGATATTAACTTGATAAAATTGTGATACTGACACAAGGTGAGGTAGCAAATAATAGGTTCTAGTTTACGACACCAGGCGCCACCACTATAAAAAAAACCTTTCGGCGAAGGAATAGGGTCTCTAGAACAGCTGGGTTGGCATTTTAGGGTTGTCTATTTAAGCTTGTTCTCTTTACGGATCACCATGCGAGAGCTGGGTTAGATCGTGAGATTACAAAGTGATTTCTGTCATGAGAGTGGATTAATCTGATTAAGAACCCTTCACCTAAGGATTATTCTGCAAAGAATTAGTTAAGCTATCAACGATCAACCTTTTATTAACCTCTTCCCAAACATCTCATCTCTAGAACTGACTTTAATACTATTGCATCCGTAGATCTCTTTTTCATTAAGGTTCTCTAGAACTGACTTTAATATTATTGCATCCGTAGATCTCTTTTTCATTAAGGTTCTCTAGAACTGACTTTAATACTATTGCATCCGTAGATCTCTTTTTCATTAAGGTTGCTTCCCTTTTGTTACTTAATCATTCAGCATTTGACTACTAAATACCTCATTAATCAGCCTAGCTTACTTATAAACCTCATAAATTCGATATCTCAAATCCTGACCCAATGGATTGACTAGACCCATAACCTATACTACAACAATTATAAGTATTGGATCATTGATTAAGATTAGCCCGAAAAGCTGCTTATCATTCACATAGAATGGATGCACAATGACTTATGAATTAAAACTGGAGCTAAGTCTAAATATCGTTTCATGGTTTTGATGCAAGCAAGTAAAAGTTGATGTAAGAAACTATTTTTAAAACGTTAAGCATTCAAAGAATCTTTGGGGGTTCATGGTTTAGATTATTCAGACTTCTAAAACTAGAGAAAATCGATATGTTTTATTACCTAGAATTCAAAACACTACAAGTCGATAATACCATTCTCGTGACCCAAAATCGATTTATGTAATTAAACCTAAATCATTTTTTCCTAAGTAAATAGATTTAACGACACATAGATTAAATAGGTTTGATTTGTTCACTAAATATGTTTAGAGAATGCGCTAGCTACCTAATTATATTAGTCCACTCAATCCAATTCAGGTCAATCAACCATGTGATGTTCATGTAGACAACTTTCCTAGATCAAATTTAAATGATCAATTTAACAACATGTTCCAAACACATAATTGAACAGAATATTACTTCTACCTACAGATTGTGCCACTCTAGAAATCAAAATATATATACCAAACCATAAATGTATTCCCCTTATGAACCCCTATTCCCCAACAAGAGAATTACTCACACATATTGAAGTTGAATAAGGAAAAATATTGCAATAAAAGAGAGACTTAGGATTAAAAAATACGTCTCATGTAGTGAGTAAATGATGAAAAGAACAAAGAATGAAAAGAACAAAGGATGAAAATATCTCCCAAAAATGAAAAAGGTAACAAAACCGATAGATCTAAAAACCATAAAAAAAACTTTTGCGGTGGCTTAGTGTGCTAATTAGGTGGCTCTATTTATGTATTCATTGGTGGAGGAGATAGGTAGGAAAAATTGGTTAAGATTTGAGAAAAATTTCGAAAAATTGGAAACTTCCTTTTATTCTCGGATCAGTGATCGGTCATTCACCTAAGGTGACTGATCAATCACTATCCCTGACTGGTCAATTGCTTTGGAACCTGGCCAATTGTTAGGTTGACCCAGCGTGGTATATGGCCTTAGGTCGATCACCCCTATTTTCTCCGCTTGCTTAATTTTGATGCCAAACAAACCATACCAGTGTTTTGGACATATCTCCATATTTAACCGTTGGAGATGAATGTTTACATACTTGATTATCTTTGGATCCAAATTTGAGGAAGGTTAGGTGGTGGAATGTACTCCATATGATGCAAGACGTTTGTTCCTTGGAAGATGTTTGATCCCTAAAATATTCAAATCCAACGTAACTCTTTTTCACTCAAAACACATATTTCGAGCAAACATCTTTAAAACTCCAAAAGAACTAAAGTCAATGATATTTAGCCAAAAACAATTATTTTCTTGTGAAAAAATATATATTAAAAAATAATAAAATATAGAGTATCTCAAATCTTCCAAACTTAAGTCTTTGTTTATCGTCAAACAAAACAAATGAATAAGCAGGAGAAGATGTCTGAAAAGTGGAAAAATATGAAATCTCAGAATTATTCATCACAAATCTGTAAAATAATCAGAGACGATTCTGTGACTACATTTTTGTGTCACAAATCAGTAGCTGATTTGTCGTAATATTACGACGGGTTAAGTCGTAACTAAATTTTGTCATAATAAGTGACATAAGTATGACGAAAATAGATGATATAATAGTCTGACATGACTGTGACTACGTTTACAGTTGCAATTGTTACAAATTTATGATTGAATGGTGAGTTTCAATTTGTGACGATAGAAAGACTAAATCTTAGTAACTAATTGGTACAAATCGATGACAAAAAAATTAGTGTATGTTATCACTTAAAAATATAGCAAATGCGTTACAATTTTCTACTACTCTACTATACGTTTTATCCAATTATAATTATTTACGTAAAAGCGACCAAAATTAAACATAAACCATTATACAATTTAAAAAAAAATCTTTCACATTTTTAATCATAAATCATTGATTTAGAACCCCCTTTTGTTATTGCCTCACCTTCGTGTTTTATCCCCACAATCCCTATATTCATTATAATTTTTTAAACAGTTGATTATACTAAAATTAAATCTCCATTAAACTTAAACGATTACAATCGGATGCATATTCAACTACAAAACGATTAATAAAAAGCAATACAATACAATGAATGATAGAGATGTGAAAGGGAAAGACTTGCTCAGAATCACGAAGAAACCCATGAGAGACTTCACTTAAACCTCTAAAGTGATTGCTCTAAAGAGCACCATATGGTCAGATTTTTAAACCGATGTTGATACACCAAATGAGAGGGATGGAGGATGGGCAAGATGCTCCGTCTTTGGTGGTGGCAAATGTGATGTGCCCATCAATCGGTTGGATATAGCTACAAAGCCCTTTGATAAAACATCAAGACCGATAATGAGATCTTGTTTGGGACTATTACAAACAAGAACAGATGTCAAGAAGTTCCAAAACCGTATGCAACAACCAAAGAAAAGGGTCTTGAATACCTGAATTTGGAATTAAATTCTCGAGAAAAACTCATGAGCTAAGCACAGGCTATGGACCTTAGTGCCCAATAATAATAAACATTGAGGAGTTGTGTATAGGTTAAAGTGGTGATAAGCTTGATGAAAGAAGTCAGATAAAATCGCAGTTTGGGTGAAATTTAGGCTTAGAGTTTCATCTAGACTACACAAAATAAATTTTTCGAAATTATATAATTTTGTAAGGATCTAAAAATGGCAGTTACTGTTGATTATGGTCAATCTATCATAAGTAGGTATAAAATAGTGATAGATTAACAATAACATCAAAGATGAAACCACATAGTTTACCAATCACCATTCTCAGTCTGTCCAATTTTTGTGATAGATTATGTTCCATAGTTACAAAAAAAATCGGTAGCTATTTCAATAGCAAGAAAGGCTTTGATGCAACCGTTTAAACTTTGTATTAATTTCTGCAATTTGTTAAAATGGGCTGCTACTGATTTAATTATACTTATACTCATACAGCCCAATTTCCATATAAGTAAACAAGTTAGGGTTTTAGCTGGACGAGGCAATAGCTTGAAATTTACCCAGCAATTTTCAATCAATACAAAAAAAAAAAACAAAAAAATTAATTTGTGCGCAATAATCATCAGACAAGAGAAGCCAAAGAAAAAAAAAAATCAGAGAAGAGAAGAGAATAAACGTAGCTAACCTCATCTCCCTCTTCTTTTATATTTCTTTCTTTCTTTCCGTCTCTCTTCTCCTCCACCTATAGTCATCGTTACACGATGGCCTCATCTGCCTCCTCCATTTTCACAGGCGTTAAGTTTTCTCCGATCCTAGCTCCTCTTAACTCTCGAGATAGCCGCCCCTCTGGATTTATAAAGGATGGCCGGAGTAAAGTTAGGTTTCACCCGGCGGCAAATCGTGTTCGCGTGGAAGCTCAGTCTTTAATCCCTTATAATGGTCTTTCGTATGTCTTCTTAATCACCAGTTTCGTGTTCTATCTATACATAAGAGTTAAATTTCGATGCTTTATGACAAAAATTAACATCTTTCTGAAATTGTGGAAACTGAATTTAGTTCTTGGCTGAACCATATATATAGCCACTGATTCTTGATTTTTCCTCCAGTTCTTGAATTTAGTTATATTTTGGCTCTTCTCCTGAATATTTGGAGCAGTGTGATTCCGAAAAGGTTGTTTATTTTTTTTTGGTTGAAATTTTCATGGTGTTAAAAGGGCGAAACAAACCTCGAACAGGGGGCGTTGGAAGAGCAACAGTGTTCTAGGACAGAGAATTACTGAAACATCACTTTCTCAGGGACGTAGTTTCTGTCTTACCTGTAAAAAGACTCAATCCGGGATCAGAAGATCATTACCGGGAGCTTTTGTGGACAGAACTTCGTTTAGTTTGGCAAGGTCTCGTTTGACGTCTTCTCTGGTTCGTAAGATATAACACCATTTCCCTTCCACGCTGTAGTTTTGCGCTTTGTTTGAACTATGTGTGTTTTACTGACTCGAATGCCCAACTTTTCAGAGCAAACATTACCAGACTGTTAATGCAACAGTTGGACCAGATGAGCCACATGCTGCTGGTACTGCCTGGCCAGATGGCATTGTTGCGGAGAGACAAGATGTGGAGTTATTGCCCCCTGAGATAGATACGGCAGAGATAGAAGCGTTTCTTGGGTGTGAACTTCCTTCTCATCCCAAGTTGCACCGGGGACAGTTGAAAAATGGGCTTCGGTATCTTATTTTGCCCAACAAAGTTCCACCAAACAGGTAAATTGGGTAGAATGATTGAAGTTGGTCTACGAATGATGCTCTTAATGGCTGCGTCATGCATCAGCATGAGATAATATTAACATGGTTCCCCTTACATGATATCGTTATAGCATTTATATTCTTAGAAAAAGCCAACAGAGAACATGCCAACATGGTTCGATGGAGATTATTTGTACCCTCTTCCCGTTTTAGCGTAAGCATATCGTGGGATCCTATAAGGTCTTTCCTCTTATTTCTTACATATGTGGTGAAATTTTTCAATTGCTAGATTTGAGGCACACATGGAAGTTCATGTAGGATCCATTGATGAGGAAGATGATGAGCAAGGCATTGCTCATATGATAGAACATGTTGCATTTCTTGGGAGCAAGAAACGTGAGAAGCTTCTTGGTACAGGTGCCCGCTCTAATGCCTACACCGATTTCCACCATACAGTATTTCATATTCATTCTCCAACCCACACAAAGGTTTGTTATCTTGTACCCCTGTTGTCGTATATATTGATGTAGCTTTTTTTGGTTAGTTCAATTCTACAGGTTTATGTTGCCTATGTATTTGCTTTAACAAATATAATTCTTATAGTAGTACGATTGATTTATGGTGCTTATAGTTACAACATTGAGTTTACCAAATTTTTTACATTCTTTCACACTCTGTTTCTCCTTATCACTCTTTTTTCCTTCTCTCCACAACCATGCAAAAACCTCACTATATATCTATATCTAAATATTGCACAGGGAATAATATTTCTTTATGAGCAAAAGTAGTGGGTTTGGTTTTTATCTTTACTTGTTTATGGATCTTGAAGTCTGTTTCTTTGTTTGAGTCGTCTATAGATGTTATTGTGATAATTTGGAGAGCGTGTCCTTATTGGCTCGCTAATCATGTTGATAGAGTTGGACAGCAAGAATAACAGTTTCATATTAATTGAAGTGCTGAAACTTTTCAGGATTCTGAGGACGACCTCTTTCCATCTGTGCTCGACGCCTTGAGTGAGGTAGACAGCATTTGTTTTGCTATCTAAGATGATATCTTCCCATTGGATATGTCCTGAGTTTTTCCTGTACCAAAAATCAGAACTCTTCTAATTTTCATAGATTATGATTCATTTGGTGGACAATATCTTATTTTTCTAATGATTACAGATAGCTTTTAACCCAAAATTCCTCTCTTCTCGAGTTGAAAAAGAGAGGCGGGCCATACTTTCAGAACTTCAGATGATGAATACAATTGAGTATCGTGTCGACTGCCAGGTATTCGTGAGGATAGTTTTCTCTTGCTCAATTTTTGGTGGATAATCAGTGACTGATTGTGTTTTGTTTCTTGACACTAGTTGTTGCAACATCTACATTCTGAGAATAAGCTGGGTAGAAGGTTTCCTATTGGATTGGAAGAGCAGATTAAGAAGTGGGATGTTGATAAAATCAGGAAATTCCATGAGCGATGGTACTTCCCAGCGAATGCCACATTATATATTGTGGGAGACATTGACAACATACCTCGGATAGTCCACAATATTGAAGTAGGATATTGTCTTTACATTTCTTTTGCATTGCCTTTTTGATTTAGTAGATAAATATTGAATATATGCTATGTAGTCTATCTTGACCGGACAATCTCTCTTTCGTAGGCTGTGTTTGGAAAAACTGGTTTGGATAATGAGGCAACACCCACTTCTCCTACTCCTGGTGCATTCGGTGCCATGGCTAATTTTCTTGTTCCGAAGCTGCCAGCTGGTCTTGGTGGAACCTTTTCCCAAGAGAGAACAAATACTGCTGACCAATCCAAGATCATTAAAAGAGAAAGACATGCAATTCGTCCCCCGGTTGAGCATAATTGGTCGCTTCCTGGAACCAGTGTTGATCTTAAGCCTCCGCAGATATTTAAGCATGAGCTTCTTCAAAATTTTGCAATCAACATGTTCTGCAAGGTTTTTGTTATAATCTTTTGATTTCTCCGTTTACATTTTTTCCCCCATCAGAAAACTCGATTATGATATAGCCAGGTTAGGGTGGTAGTTCTACGAACTGTTACAATTTTTTGTTCTGCCTGCAGATACCTGTCAACAAGGTTCAGACATTTGGAGACCTGCGAAATGTTCTGATGAAAAGAATATTTCTTTCCGCTCTACATTTTCGAATTAACACGAGATACAAGGTATGGCGTTTTTTTAAACTGCACAATTTAATGGGTTGTTTCAGAGTATAAATTTCTCTTCCATTATCTTGATGTGCAATATAAAGAGTAAAAAATCTATATCAGTTCATTGCTGTAGCTACATCTGAAGTTCTTAGTAATCACGTGCATTGTTAGTAGAGTTACTGTCCGTAAATTTGGTGATGTTATTTTTGTATCTTTCAGAGTTCAAACCCGCCATTTACGTCAGTTGAACTGGACCATAGTGATTCGGGAAGGGAAGGATGCACTGTTACGACTCTTACTGTCACCGCAGAGCCCAAAAATTGGCAAAATGCAGTAAAAGTTGCTGTCCAAGAGGTTTGCTTATTGTTTGTTCTCATTTTTATTCATCATTATTACTGTTGTTTTCTGTTTGGTTGGACTGATCATTTGGACTTATTGACAAATGGATTGGTTGAAGAGATCAGCTAAAGAACTGTTAGAAGTCATGTGTCATTTTTTATTTGCTTATGAGAATTCGTTTAGCTATGCTTAACATGTAATTTTACTTCTAGGTTCGAAGACTTAAAGAATTTGGTGTTACCAAGGGTGAACTTACACGTTACATGGATGCTCTTTTAAAAGATAGCGAACATCTTGCAGCTATGATTGATAATGTGTCGTCTGTTGATAACCTGGACTTTATAATGGAAAGTGATGCACTTGGTCACACGGTTATGGATCAGACGCAAGGACATGAGACCTTGGTTGCTGTAGCTGGGACTGTTACGCTTGAAGAGGTAGGTTTCACAGTTCCACTTGTTCTTATTAGATTTTTTTTTGTAGAATCTGATACGAAAGATGACTTATTATTTTGAAATTCCTGGTGTGTATTAACGAAATGTTCATCAATAACTAGTGGATTTTCTACACTTTGTCCATATCATGCTATTAACTCTCTCTTTTTTTAAATTAGTTACTTTGTTCGGTTTTGGTGGTTTCTTTTCCAGGTAAACACAGTTGGCGCCAAGGTTTTAGAATTTATTTCTGATTTTGGAAAGCCCACTGCTCCACTTCCTGCAGCAATAGTTGCTTGTGTTCCCACAAAGGTGCATGGTGATGGGGTTGGTGAGAGTGATTTCAATATAACCCCCAGTGAAATATTGGATTCTATCAAATCAGGACTACTAGCACCCATTGAAGCTGAGCCTGAGGTAATCATTTTCGTCAGTCGTCACTTCTTCTTTGACTTTAACTTTGCTTAATTCAAGTATGGAACAAAGGCTAGTTCTGAATCAGCTTTTCGCCTTCCTCCTTGCAGCTAGAGGTGCCAAAAGAATTGATCTCTCAATTACAATTGCAAGAGTTAACTTTGCAGCGAAATCCATGTTTTGTCCCTGTTGCTGGGTCAGGCGTAACAAAATTGCATGACAAAGAGACTGGGATCACTCAGCTTTGCCTATCCAATGGGATACCTGTAAATTTAAAGGTACACTTTTCATCCTTTTCACATTGCTTGCTATTTTGAATAAGCCGTTTTCTTCAATTCTGTATTGTCTTTTGATCTTTTGCATAACAAATTGCAGTTTTAAACATTCGTGTAAAAAATATGTTCAATATTTAGCAGAAATCCATGTTACTTTGTAAGTAATTATGAGCTCGGAACTATATAGAAATGTTACAAACTATGGTGGTGATTGGTATTGTATGAAGAAATATAGGCCCTTACCTTAAATTTTCCTTTTTCAAAACAGATATCAAAGACCGAATCTCGGGCAGGTGTCATGCGGCTTATTGTTGGTGGTGGACGAGCTGCTGAAACTTCAGATTCCAAAGGAGCTGTGGTTGTTGGTGTTCGTACACTCAGCGAGGGTGGTCGAGTTGGAGACTTTTCAAGGGAGCAGGCAAGTGAAGCTGTTGACAACTGCATTGTAATTTTTTACTTAGAACTGAAAAAAGGATATGAACTAAGCTGAAAGCCACGTAATTTCCATTTAGGTGGAGCTTTTCTGTGTAAATCATTTAATAAACTGCTCGTTGGAATCAACTGAGGAATTCATTGCCATGGAGTTCCGATTTACTCTGAGGGACAATGGAATGCAAGCAGCTTTTCAGCTGCTTCACATGGTGCTTGAGGTATTAGGTTATACCTCAGAAGATGTAAATTTGATATGCAATATTTCTGACTCTTGATTTCTTATGAATTCGCTGGGCAAGAGTGTTTTCTTTTATCCGCTTGTTCCTTTTCCACTTTTTCTAATCTTTTGCTGATAAAGGGTGGTGATTAACTGGCATTGCAGCATAGCGTCTGGTTGGAAGATGCATTTGATCGAGCACGGCAGCTATATCTTTCGTATTATCGATCAATTCCTAAAAGTTTGGAGCGTGCGACTGCTCATAAACTCATGACCGCGATGCTGAACGGTGATGAGCGCTTTATTGAGCCGACACCCAAGTCATTACAGAACTTGAATCTAGAATCTGTGAAAGAAGCGGTCATGAGTCATTTTGTTGGGGACAATATGGAGGTGATATTCAAAGCTGAAAGCTGATATCTGCTAGAGTAATTTTAATTTTATTTGAATTTCATAAATTTTTATGTGGTTTCCTTCAGGTAAGCATTGTGGGGGACTTTTCAGAGGAGGAAATTGAGCGTTGCGTCCTTGACTATCTTGGTACAGTTAAAGCTAGCCATGATTCTGCAAAACCACTAGGATCTGAGCCTATTGTGTTTCGCCAACCAACAGCTGGCTTGCAGTTTCAACAGGTTAGGAACAAAGAAGTGATGCAGGGACTTTCTAGTTCTTCTCTTTGGTCTTCCCATATCCAAGCGGGTTGTATTGACACATATTTATACCTGGACAGGTATTCTTGAAGGACACTGATGAGAGAGCATGTGCATACATTGCGGGACCAGCGCCAAATCGTTGGGGCTTTACAGTTGACGGGGATGACCTTTTTGAGTCTGTTCGCAAGCTTCCTGTTGCTCATGGTACGTTACACTATAATGGACAGACATTAACTAGGAGTCATATAGTGTCGCAATTTTGTGTAGGTCTGATTCTGAGCTTGTCTCATACACCAGAAATGTATCGTTTTAGCGGTTAGCTCTAAGATAAGTAGCTTCCAATACTTAATTCAAGCACAATGATATTGCAGATGGACTTTCGAAGTCAGAGGACCAGTTGCTAGATGGAAGCGACAGGGAGTTGCAAAGAAAGCTTCGTGCCCACCCTCTTTTCTTTGGAATCTCAATGGGTCTACTGGCAGAAATCATAAACTCAAGGTAGCTCTTATTGTTAAACGGTGCCATATTTTTTGAAAGCTGACTTTCTTTGCTACTATTGTACTGTCTGATTTGGTTCGTGTCCAGAATTTGCTTAGAAACTAACCATCATAATTAAACACTGTCTAGGATATGAACGCTTTCATCTTGTGTCAAAAAAAAAAAAAAAAAAAAAAAAAAAAAAAAAAAAAAAAGAAAAAAGAAATGGTTAAGAGAATGCATGTTTATACATTTGATTGTTTGAGCATTTCAGACCTAAGCTTGCTCTGCTTCTTTGCACCTATTACTTACTTATATATCTTGTCTTCGATTGATAGCTAAAAGAGAAATTTCTACGTCATTGCAGGCTATTCACGACAGTAAGAGATTCTCTTGGACTGACATATGACGTATCATTTGAGCTAAACCTATTTGATAGGTTGAATCTTGGGTGGTATGTGATATCTGTGACTTCAACTCCCGGCAAGGTGCAGTCTTTGTCTTCTGCTTACGATAAATTTGCTGCGCTTTCGTTCGACAGTTTTCTGTAAAAAGTTTCTCAATGTCCTTTTCAGGTATATAAAGCGGTTGATGCCTGCAAGAGCGTTCTTAGAGGTTTGCATAGCAACCAAATTGCTCCTAGGGAGTTGGATCGGGTCGGTTGTCTCTTTTGCCTTCTCAGCTCAGCTCTTGTTAGTTTGTTTTCTTTTTTAATGGAAAGTAGTGTTGTTTGTAAATCAACAGGCAAAGCGAACTCTTCTTATGAGACATGAAGCTGAACTCAAGTCCAATGCCTATTGGCTTAATCTATTAGCTCACTTGCAGGCGTCCTCGGTTCCGAGGAAGGTGAGACTGACTTGCATGCTCTTAAAAGAAGGAAAATAATTCTCTTCTGTTTTTTTTTTATGATGTGTCGTTTCTGTCTTGACTTGTCGTGATGGGATTGTTGTGGCTCTTAGGAACTGTCATGCATTAAAGAACTTACTTCGTTATACGAAGCTGCTTCAATTGAGGACATATACGTCGCTTATAATCAATTGAAAGTGGACGAGGACTCTTTGTACTCCTGCATCGGGATTGCTGGAGCTCAAGCTGGGGAAGACGTTACCGGTAAGTAGAACATCTCTTGGAGCATAACAGTTTTGAGATCAGTTGTGAATTTAAAACGCAAAACTCTGATGTGCAGCTCTTTCGGAAGAGGAAGAACCAGAAGATGCTTTCTCAGGAGTTCTTCCAGTGGGACGAGGCTCGTCTATGACCACAAGACCAACAACCTGATACACAGGTTTGGCTTGTAATGTAATGTGTAGGTGAAGACATGTGCCATAGATACGATACGACAGACAGGAAGGCAAAGAAACATCATAAAACTCGTGGGTACGGAAAGAAGCTTCATCAGAGGTTTTCCTGAGAGCTTTGACATAAGAGGTTTGTATACTTCCTTGTGATCATCATCAATGCCTAATAAATAACCTCATTATCTATACCATTCATCTGTCTCCTTCACATTTATAGAAGAAAAAAGCAGTAACAAATTAGTTTGCCTTTTTTTTTTTACTGGATCGTTACTATTACCGTGCAAAATTTATGCAGCTGTAGATGTAATTTAAATTATACTCTTGTTCTCTTGTATATTTATCTGTTAAAACATTGGAGGTGATCATGACTACTGAGATAACAATTTGATGGCATGAGGGTTGATCCATTTAGAAACCAAGAACATGAGTAATGACCAATGGATGCGGTTTTAATGGTTTTGAGGTCAGTACATAAATGATCAAAACGTAGGGAAAGAGCGGTCTATTACGTTTTAGCCCTAAGCAGGGGTGGCCTTGAAGTAAGTGAACCTTAAAAAAAAAAAATTGGAGTCTATGTTTAAGAAAAGTTTGATAAAAAATGAAAATCTTAACAAAAAAATAGAAAGAGCAAAAAAACAAAAAAAAAAAACAGAAGAATAAAAAAAAATTACCAACCATTAAAAGAAAAAATTTAAAACAGAAAAATATTATATTTTTATTTTACTTAGATTCCATTAAAATTATATTTTTATATTGTTTTGTTTTAATGTCATAAATCTTTTTTTATTATCTATATCTTTTTTCAAAAAAAATAAAAAAAATTTGTAAAATGGGGGCCTTTGTAAAATGGAAGCCCTAGGCCTATATTTCATCTTGCTCTGTCCAAAGCCACCGGTCCTAAGCTTTTTCGTCATCTTGCCAGTCTACGGGTTAAATTCGTGAATACATCCATTGTCGGGACTGAAAAACATTTGACCCTGAATAATACATCTTTGTACTTTTGATTTCATTTCATTTGTAAACTTAATAAACCTACGTTTTTGTATAGTCAAATTTTGTAAATCAAAGACAAAATAGCAGCGACTTAACAAGGTACGAACATCATCATACGCCGTTGTTAATAGTTTGGTATGAAAGATGTAAGGTAGATAGAAAGGTATTGTGTGCATTTAATCGAAGATAACTACTTAACAAAGGGACCGCTCTATGTAATATTAGGCCCTGAGCAGTAGAATAAAACTGGTTCGTAAAAACAGAATTTTAGTTTAATAAAAAAATATATTTGTTTGACAATTTTTAATTTGTTCTCTGATGTTTAATTTTTTTTTTTAAATATACTAATAAATGTGAAATTTTGATATATGTGAATAGTTCTAGTTTAAATATAGATTTATTATATAGTTTACTAAATTTTAACCTACTGTGAAGGCAAACAATATTTTTTAGTTTGCTTTATGTTTTTTTTTTTTTTACTTTGTAGAATTTAGAATTTAAGATGTGTTGATTTTAGTCAAAAATTATTTCACTCGGATCATGATTTATTTTGTAAATTAAAAATTAATTATTATCAATATGAGTATGAATTTTCATAATATTCATGTTTAAAAAAAATTGAAATATGTTGTAAAATAACTGGTGTATACTTACTTACACTTGATTTTATGAATTATAAAAATAGCTAGTGTTTTAAGTTATTTAATTTAGTTTACCATTTGATTTAATAATTTAATTATGCTTCTAAAATATATACATATAAAGATATTGTAGTAGTTTTATTTTTGTTTTCTTTTTATAAATAAAAAGTTAATTTATTAATTTATTATAATATTAATTACGAATTTCTTGATTAGTTTTTCAAAAAATTGAAAGATTATTTTTAAGATTATGTAAAAATTATAAAAGAAAATATATTTTATGTTTAACTTTTAAAAGATATTATGAATGAATCACTTAATAATTGGTTTGACCGTTATAGAATTAATGAAATCTAAAACCTTTTATTAATTTTAGTAGTATTTTATGTAATATAACACATAACTAAAAGTTATTTCTAAGTAATAATCATGTTTTAATAGTATTGATTATTAATACTAATTATATTTATTTAATATTTATTAAATTGAAGGCTAAAGAACACAACAACAAAAATCTGATGAGCCTTTTAGAATAATTTAGTGGCCAAGTTGGGTTTGAGAGTTTCCAGTGTTACTAAAAACATGTGGTTGTAACTTCATCTTCTTCACCCGAAAACCTAATTTTATGTTCATCCTTTATGCATTTTTGAACTTTTTTAGAAATCTGAGCCTTCAATTAGTAAAAAAAATTACTGGGCCCTGTGCATTTGCTCCTCTTGAACACCTTCATAATCGCCCTTGCTACTTAGACGTTAATAGTTACGACAATATGACACATCGTTAATATGCCACTATATAGCGACGAATTAGTGTCATGAATATTTTCCTCACAATAGCAACGTTTATGAGATAAGTTGTGTATTATAACAATGATATAACGATGTTTTTTATCTTATTTTTCAAGGATACCTACCATATATGTAATCTAAGGTGTAAGAGTCATTCATATATACCTAGCAGTCTCTGTGTATCACTCTATATATACTGTACATCATTCATCTAATAAAGTATTCAATTCTCCAAACCTATATGATATTAGAGCATACGCTCCTAATAACCTAATTTTTTTCTTTATTTTGAATTTTTCATTTTCCTCATTGCTCACCCTATGCGGCCGATCGTCACCGACGTCACTAACGTCGTCAACTTCTCCATTTTGAATATCAGCATGACCAACGTTTCCAAACTCACTTTCACGGACTATCTGATGTGGAGTCTCAAAGTTTATTATCTACTTGATGGCTATGATTTAGCCCCACACCTTTATGGTTCAACCCCCATTCCCCTACAACAATTATGGTTGCGGATGCCATCACTGCCAATCCAAATTTTAAGATCTGGAAGTGTCAAGATAAATTGATTTACAGTACTTTAATTGGTGCGACACCACTTCAACCTCTCATCTCTCGGGCCACCTCTGCTGCCCAGGCTTGGGAAACACTCAATAACACGTAGGCAAACACTCGCGGTCACACGAACCAGCTGAAGACTATTTCCAAGCTAAAAGATTATAGTTTCGATTGCTTTTGCTTTCATGTTGCTATCTTTTTTGCCATGAAACCAAACCAATCTCTTAGGTTAAACAATTTGTTAACTAATGTTGTAATATTCAAATATTCAATTTTAATGATATTTACAATTTGTTTACAAAAAGAAAAAAAAGAAAAAAATCTGTGAAACAAAACATGTAGTAGAGTGAGAGAATGCAAAAACTTATTGCAAGATGTGAAAACAAGACAAGATGTTTGATCTACTTTAGTTAGTAGTAGGTTTGGGATGAATCCGAATATCTGAATAATTTTAATTATCCAGATTCAGCCGGATATGTATTATCATTATTCGAATCTGGATTTGGGCTTTTCGGATATCCGTCTAAAATTTGGAATATCCGCAGATATTCGGATCCGGAAAAATAATAATTTTAATATTAAAAATTTAATAATAATAAACAAATTAAATATAAAAAAGTTTTTAATATTGATACCTCAAAATATTAAATAATAAAAAGTTCAAATAATTGATAAAAAAACAGTGAAAAAACCTATGTAATCAAAATTAATAAACTTACTTATGAAATAAAAACTGATTAATCTCTTATATATACACGGATCCGGATATGTAGAGTTCAAAAAACATATTATCTGAATCCTTAATTTTATTATCCGGATTTGGATCCGGCATCCCCAAATATCCAGATTTTCGGAGCAGAGTGGAGTGGATCTCAGATCGAATCTTGGATCCCGGATAATATTTCTAGACCTAGTTAGTAGTACATAATTGTCATCTTTCCCCAAAGATTTACCTAAATGATTTGCCTCTATTAAGAAAAATTTGATCATAAAACGAGTATATGAATCTTTAAAGGAACTTTATATCTCAGACTGAGTCTAGTACATTACCATATGCTGTTTCAAAAACAGAGGGACCTCTTTTTTGTAATAACCAACTTGCACTTAGAAGACAATGGATCTGATTAGTAAACTTATTGTAATAAAACTTGTACTTAGAAGATTATGGATCTGATTAGTAAACTTAATGGAACAGAGTTAACAAATTCATCTAGTTCATTATTCCAATTACTCTGTATAATATTCTTACTTTCATTTTTTTTTTCATTTTTAGTGGAATTAGTTAAATAATTTTTAACATTTTTCAATTCACATCGTAAAACTTTTAAAAGATGTTTAACTTCACCAATTTTTATTCAATTCAAATGCTAAAAATTTAAACGAATGCTACCAATTTTTATTTTACTAGACATAAAACCATTTAGACCCCGTGTTTCAGCTTTAGCCATCCTAAACATTTTCACTGCCAAGAATACCTAATTTTTTCTACTTTGGAATCTCAGGTGATTAGTCAGACTTTCTCCCAAGATTTTACATGTTAACCAAAAAAGACTTTGTTCCACGTCAAATCAAAATGAATTACCATGGCTATTCAGTACATACATGCAGCACCCACATTCAACACATGCATCACGTCCTTATGGAAGGTTAAAGAAGTAATAATCTCTTTTGCATAAAATATGTGACCAAACAATTATAAAACACAAGTGCAATTTATGACACTAATTCACACCATCTCGTAGTCTTTTGTATTTTCAACTATTGTATTCTATTCTTAATAATGAAATTATTTTGATCCACATGATACATGTAGTTTTCAAACAACAGATTTTTTTAAGGAGAACTGTGGTACCCCAACGACAAGAAGGGAACACATCCCCAGCACTGCCTTTTAACCAATGTTTCTTTTAACTAGAAAGAGCAAAAGTAGAATCCCAAATTATCCAAATCGTCATAAAAATCGTCTTGTCCTCTAAAATAGGCCTGTGCATTCTTATGAAGCAATGTTGATTTTCTCCGTTTGGTTAAAAAATTAAATAACCTTGCCAAATTAGTTGTCATAATAAGAAATAAAAATGGGGAAGCTAAATACATAGATAACATTAGACGTACCATATCAAGGACAATGGGGTTGAGGAAATGGAATTATGAGATTGCTAATATTTTTTTTTATAATTCCTGCAAACCAAAACAAAAACATTAAAATGTGAAAGAAATACCAAACATGCTACATTACGCGACACAAAAAGATTATCAATAAAATGCAAAACGCTAAGAAATGAACCTCTCTTTCATTGAGCCGTAACAATGATAATCTCTCTTCTCCTTTCTTTCTGTCCAAATGAAACCAATCCAACAAAGGTCTAATTTTCATAAGTTGGCATTTTTTTGTAAGGGACAGCTAAAAAGTGCTTAGCAATAATAACCT
Organism: Iljinskaea planisiliqua; assembly: GCA_900108845.1. Lineage (NCBI taxonomy): Eukaryota > Viridiplantae > Streptophyta > Magnoliopsida > Brassicales > Brassicaceae > Iljinskaea > Iljinskaea planisiliqua. The sequence goes on along the minus strand of FNXX01000022.1, from coordinate 676,823 downwards.
TTTGTTTTTAGCAAGAAACACAAAATTAAGATTCACCTCCTTTCTTTAAATAGACAAGGAATAAAGTCTCTTCTAATTATAACGTAGATTTATTATTAACTTGGCCTTCATTATATCTCGTTTTGTTGACGACGATAACAACAAAGGAAAAAAAATAATATCCACAAAAGAGAGAAGAAAAAAAAAAGCAGTTTTTTCTAAGTGTTAGTATGTGGGAATAAAATAGTTACAGTTCGTATTAAAAGAGAGGAGACTCATCTGCTGCTGGAGATGTATATTGCAGAAGGGAGATTCATCCTTCTCTCCACGCGAATGGCCAACCCAAAAACATTCTAAACAAGCCAAGTCTTGCTCGTTAGAAAACCGATTCCAATTTATTGCCTCACTAATTAACATCTTTAAATTGTGCTAACCGAGCATAGTACACACCTGATTCAGTTTCTTCTAATAACCACATCACTCCTAGTTAAGTGATCCACGGCACCTGTTCACAAAAGCAACATATACACACTTAAACTAAGGCAATTGCACATCAACGACGATTCAATCACGATAATAAACAAATCATCATACTCAAGATACCGAACAACGTGATATATCAGAAGGAAGAAACAAAACCACGAAAACGTAAAAACACAAGTAAATATGAAACTGATGCAACTTACTTTGGCGCTCCACAGTTACAGGGGATTTTGTTGTCCTCCAGTGGGAATTTGTAGTTGTAACTTATTTCTTCACCAGCGTCTATATGCCGTTTAGCATAAATAAATATCTTTTTCTTACCGTCCACGCTTATGGTCTTGGTGTAACAGTTAGGCTGCATAAGCACAACGTCTATAAGACCCTGAATCCACAAAACAATCTAGCCAATGATACAAAACCATGCATACAATTACCTCGCATGAATGGTTTATAAACCTCGCTATGCCACCTCGCTTTGTGGCATCAATCTAAGACTCAAAAGTGTAGCAAGTGATTCAGGAGTGTCACTAAATATAAAAACATAAAGTAGATAAGAATTAATGTATTGCACAGGCGACTAACCACATAGCCATCGTCAAGCCTGAAAAGATAACTGCTTCCAATTCCCATCTTTTCATATTGGCGTTCACGTATCTCAGATATCTGTGAGATTGACATATTGAACTACTATCATGATCGAATTAAAAGAGACTGTACTGTACATAAAAGTCTGTCCTTATGTAGAACATCAAGGTTCATCAAAGAAGCTAAGATACAGTACATAACTACAACCACCCACAAAATAATTCCACGGAACACATGATCAAGCTAGTCATACTTACAGAAGAACGTATAACCTCTCCGACATATTCGATCACAAAGTCCTCAGCATCAATCGGCTCAAGTGCGACAAGACCCCAATCATGAATATTGCTTTGTTGAAACCGCAAACGCTTTTTCCTAGCCTGTCAATATCATGACACAAAAAGAAAAGGAAATATAATAAACACCACACGGATATGTTACTCAAAAAGAAAACTGGTTGTTATATTGTTCACCTTCAACTGAGAAGTTTTTAAGAGGTCAGCACCATCTGCAGCAGCTAGAAGATTACGCATTTTTGCCCTATTAGTTCTTGCAGAAAGAACGGTTTGAGACGAACTAATTTTGGAACCAAAATGTTGGATGTGCACGCAAGAACTTCCCCTCACACGGGCTCTCTCTTCAGGACTAGCCTTTAATGACCATGCATGCCAATGCCAGCCATTAATGGATGTGCGTGCACATCCATCAGAATTTGGCATTGACGTTAACACCCGTTTATTGGTTACTTTCGGTCTCAGTTTTGTTGATGGTTTTAGTGCAATCGGCGTAGGGCTGCCATTATCCACTGTCAAATCCTTAATGGGAGAAAGTTCGGTTGTATGTTTTGGTAACAGCTTCCTTCCAAGCTTTAATTTCTTCGAACCTAATACAAAAACCAACCAAATACAAGTAGTTGAGGGTAAATAACATATAATAGAGGATATTATAAAACCATGGAACCTTAAAAGTGTTTTATGAGATAAATGCCTTTCTGAAGCTTACTTGATGTATTGCAGGGAAGGTTTTCTTCATTGCCAACAGCACCCTCAGAATCCTTCGAAGAAAATGAAAATTTTCCACATGAAGGTACAATGGGGACTTTCTCATCCAATGAATGCTTCCTCTTTACCATTGATGATTGCGATGCTTCATGAAACAAAGTACTGAATTGTTAAAACCTGGGGCAAATGCATTGAGGTAGCCAGATATCTCTTAAAGAAACTAAAGTATGTAACATAAACAAAGTACGACATTAGAAACTTACAGTTACGAGACTTCTGTGATACGCTGCATGCAGACTTCTCCACAATTTTTTTTCCTTCAGCAGCATCTTCTGGAGATAGTAAATTAGTAAGGCAATTGCAGGAGGCATTCTCGAAATGACAAAATCTGAGAAAAAAATCTCAGAGATCTTACTTTTCTGTCTCTTGCTGGGGAGTTGAGGGGAAACCTTATCCCTGGTTTCAAATCCAACGCTTTCTGTATCAGTTTCCTTTCCAGAAATCTCAATACAACCTGCGACTGCTCCATTGCAAGATTTTGTACCTTCGACTTCTAACATATTCTTTCTCTTTAGCTTTGATATATGAGCTGCATTTCAGAAGAGTGAAATTAGTAGGCTTGGGGTGCATGCTAGAGAAGTCTAAGCGCTACGATGACAGGAGATTGAATGTATAGGAAACAAATAAATGAGTCTTTTACCTTTTAGCACTTTCTGAGAAGACTTATTTGAAAGATTTTCCTCATGATCTTTGCAGCCAACGGTTTCCTTAGCAGACAATGAAATCTCCTCACAGGATTTTGCAGTGTCTGTACCTTCTCTGAGCTCTTTTGTTTTATTCATTGAAATCTCTAATAGATATACACCAAAAATAACATGAAACGGAAAAAAAAGACACAAACCCTGATATCAAAATAGAATCAAACCTCTATAGTACAAGGAAAACTTACTTCTTAGTCTTGCTATAGGAAGCTCATCATCAAGTTCATCTGCCATTCCAACATCTTGGTTTTTCTCACAGATCACCTTGCTAGGAGCATCTTTGCCAACCTTTTCTTTCCGGAACTTCGCCACTTTCTTAATGATACCTGCATGATAAGAAAAAAAAGAAAAAACAACATAACATAACATGACAGACAAGTTTCTCTAATTTGAATGAAAAAGGCTGAGAATTACATACTTTGATCCCGCTGGACAGCATTCCTTATCTTCTGTTGACTTGGTTTCCGAACTGACACATCTTTACTGGGTGTATCGACTTTACAGCCTTCTTTCATGGGATGAGAATCTTTGGACAGTTTCTTAGATCGTTTAACCAGATTTTTTTCAGAAGATCTGACACATGATTTCTCTGGCTTCTCTGCTGTCTGATTTGATATATTAGACTGTAATGGCTTTTTGTTCCGAATAACAGTTTTGAGCTTCCTCGGAGCCAGTGTTCCTTTGCAAGAAACTTGATGGTTTCCTTTCCGTGAAGCAATGAATTCGTTAAGAGAACACTTCATGAACAGTGATTTCCAATCTTTCATAACAACATTGTGCAACTTCTGCCTACATAAAGCCGTTGCAACATATTCTTCGATCTCAGGAACGGATTCCTTGGACCGTACAGGCCGAAAGTTACAGCGCAGAGATGGCATTTTAACGCTGCTTTCACATCCAGGTGGTGGTGCCTCATGAATATCCAGAGTATCAAGCTCATCACTGCCAGGACTGTCCGATGATGTCTCTAATGTTGTAATAAAAATATTGGCAACAGTGTCCTCGGATCTGATTTGCTCAGACGATTCTCCCTCTTGCAATCGTCTCTGAGAATCATTCTTCTTTTCACAAGACCTTTCCAGATTACCATGAAAAGATGACAGGTTTTCCTGCAGCAATTTGCAACAATTTGACTTCAGAACCAACACGCTAGCATGTCACAAACAAGAACGTAACGAGAAAGGACAGATTGAAAGGAGGCAATTTATTTGGAAAACTTCAAAAATGTCCACAAGGAGATTTTCTCCGTACCTCATGCATTTTACCATCTTGGACATTACTAGCAGTATTATTCGCACCATCTTCAATGAGAATGCCAATATAATCAGCCAGGTGAGTTTCCAGAGACAAAAAGAGCTCACTTTCTACATGTTCTGAGATGCTTGCGATAACGCTTTCTATTCCATTATTGTCTGGTGAGGTTACTTTTCTAGATGACGGTTCACGAAAACTAGCTGCGTTGTTAGCTAAGTCAAGTTCATTAGAGTAAGCAGTTTTGCAGGAAGAGGAATCCACCCTACAAGTAAACTGCAAACATTTAAAAATGACATTCATTTCATTAATGAACAAAGCTAATAAGAAAAAACGACAATCGTTTAGTTGAAGTGGTAGAAAAAGTTAAAATAAGCTCACATTCGCAGCTGCTTCAGGTCTGTCTGAATAGGAGCCCTTGCAGTAGCTAGAAACGGTTGGGATATCAGGAGATCGAAACCAAAGTTTGTTCTTTCTCCAAGATGATGAATAAGTTGCAACAGTATCATAAAATACAGCATTCCACATGATTTGCATGCAATGGTTGTAAAGTGTTCCACATACAGCTGAGCAAGATATCTGAAAGTTCTCATTGGTTCCAACAGATTTGGTATATTTGAGCGAATCTGAAGCTATACGACTATGACCCCACTCATTCAATATGTTCTTACAGCCTGTTGCTTCAGTGGTTGAAAGAGCAGTTTTCTCCGCATTGATAACTTGAGACTGTTCAAACAAAACGTTACTAAATTAGCGCATAAAAGTTGTGCATGTGTACATAAATGCGGAAATACATAGTAAAATTACCGAATTGGATTCAACAGCATGGGCAGCAGAACTGGGTGGATCAGAGTCAGACTTGAGATGCTCGTCTCTTTTCTTCGCCTTAAGAAAGTCTGAAATCGCGCTGCTGATGACTTCATCGAGTAGAGCTCTTCTAGCTATTTTAATAATTCCACTCTGAAGCTGAGAAGAGAGTTCGTCAGAAACTTCGGATATGAAGCTCAACCCAGTCACTGACTCATCACGATTAGCACTTCCACATTTCTCCCTCCATATACCAATTAACAATGCTAATGTGATTGGTCTTAACTTATTTTCAACATCCCGTATCTGCAAAACAAAACTTATAGGCAAACGTGAGAAAAGGGGAGAAAACATATCACCAAGTATTCTAAGATGTAAATACAAAACTGTAAAGTAGCGGTGGTCGGACTTCAGAAATAGAGATGAAACAAGGAAAAAATGACACATATTTTCTCCTCATAAGATGATGCATGAAAAACAAAGCTAGGCATGCACAAGGCTTCAAAGAGGCATCACGATCAACTAATCACAATCTTCAGAAAATTCTTTTTAAGTCTCTGTTCTTTACAGCTTACCAGGGCTACATCTGAAACATATCTATGCTGCTGCCAATTATAGAGCTCCAATATAGAATGTGGTCCATGATTTCTACCCTCAGCATCCACAAGAAACCAGCAAGCATGTTCGCTTCCCTGCCAAAAACACCGACAATTAAATACAATTTAAAAAGTTTCTCATGTGAACTCGAGCCATCATGTCTGATGGATTTTTAAAATGAGTTATCACCGTGAAAGGAAGTTACCAATGAGATAAATGAAGCTAACATATTTGATTCCTCCTGGTTTAATATCAGCTGATCCGAGAGAGAACCATTAGAATTGGTCTGCGGAGGCAATGCCTGATGGGAAATCAAATGAGCAGCAGAAGTTGTGAGCTCCGTTTGAGTCTCACGTTGATGAGCTGTGGCATTATTACTAACAGGAGGGACTACACTTGTCATTCCATTTTGTAGATACGCAAAGCCAGTGGCGACATGTTCAGGAAACTGCTTAAAGTACTTTAGCGGAACCGAATTTGGCATATAACCATTGATAATCGGATATACAAGAAGATCCTCAGGTAGAAAACCAGTGGATAGCCCATCAAATAGCTGTTGTTGCGTATAAGGGCCACACATCTGCCCTTGCTGATTACCGTACATCCAACCGCTCGCATACACGGTATATCCTGGAACACTCTTGTCTAGACAAGAAGCTGTGCCACTACCACAAGCCTCTTGAACCTCACGACAGTCTCCATTAGACCTACAGCTCATCTCCAAGGCTGAATCTAGACCACACAGTTCATCAAAATCGCAACAAGCGGATGATACAGTTGCCAAATCATCGCAGCTGAAAAGCAAAAAAATTACAGTTTCTAAGATTGATCATCCACTTAAACAAATCACAACAATAACTACAAAAGTGGCACCTGTCACAAGAGTAATCTTGGGCTGCTTCCCGTGCGGAGATCGAAACATCCGAACTGTAGACTCCCATACACGTCGAACCAAAAAAATTTGGTTCTAAAGTAGAGACTTTCTTCCTTGTACTGGGAGAATAAGAATCTAATGCAACCATATCCCAGATAATCTAGATATCTTCTCTGCATAATACATACCAAAACAATGATGCAAGTTTCCTCCAATATTCTATTATAGGACAAGAAGAAGACGACAATGTTTTACATAATCAATTGAAGAGTAATGTCGATCAAAGAGAGAACTACTAAGGAAAGACTACAAATTGATAAAGAAAATTCTGAAATTTGGGAAACCACTTCTAAGCAAAAAAACAAACGATCGCTTAAGTTTATGCGACAGACGAAACATCGAGTCGAACGTAAACCTAACTCGTTAAAGGAAACGAAAGCGAGATCAATTTGCATGCTCCTCACAAGGTGCGACATTCAATCGAACGGCTAAACGAAGAGAGAACCAGAAACGTGAAGGTGAATACAAGGAGAATCATCATACCTCGCAGCGAAAGAGAAAGAACGCCTAGACTTCAGAAAAAGTCAAGGACGATAAAGACAGCGATGAGACTGTTCACCAAATTAGAGTAAAATTGATAATGAGACCTCGTAGAAGAAGAAGATTTATCCAGGAAAAAAAAAAGGAGACGAAGAAGACAGAGAGTTTTGGAATCACCAAATAGAAAAGGAAAAAGAAAAGAATAGAAGGACAATTAGGGTTGGTTAAGGTGGAAGATCACACTAAACAAAGTTTTTAACTTCTATGTTTAAGCCACCTCATCAATTAGTAATTACTGTGCATAGTTTTATCTTTTTACTCAGCAGTCACCTAATTACTATCGTAATTTTACATTTTTACTCAGCAGTCACCTAAAGCAGTGTACGTGTAAAGAGCTATAAGCTATTGTTGTTGTGAATCTACCGAGAAAAGATACAGAAAATTGGTGTTGTTATTATTCCATAAACAATGAAAGATACATAGGGTTTAGTAAGAGATACAAATGTATTTAGAATCTTTTAAAAGATATACATCATAATGGTCATCCATATCTAAATATTCATAACACTCCTCTTTAGATGTTTATTAGATAAAAACATCTCTTAAAACGCGTAAGATGCTGCCTCGTTGAGAGCATTACCAAGAAAACTCAATGAGAAAAACCATGATTAAGGAAAAAAAGAGTGCAGCGCGCATTAACTCCCCCTTATGAATACATCACTTGAAATCTTTGAGATGAAATAATCTAATGTGATGAAAGAGCTTGAAAGAGTGTCTTGGTAAATATGTCTTCAAAATATCTACTTGAATGAATTTGTAGAGCACTTATATCGCCATTTTCTGCAGTCTGTTGAACTTATTGATGATTCATATGAATCATTCTCTTTGATTCTTTTGATCTCATTAATATGTGACTTTTAGAGGGGTGATAGATATTCATTCTCGAAGTTATAACACTCTTTTTAGGTGTCTATTATTTGCGTATTATTTACTGCCTCGTTAAAACTTTGTCATAGAAAAATCTAGTGGGATAAAAACCATGAAAAGGAAAAAGAGTGCAATCACACACATTATCATATTTCTCCCTCTGAAAGTAACATCTTCATGATATGCATTATGATCATATATATCATCTTTTAAAAATGAAGTATAACTTTAGTGAATAAACTCGTTTGATTTAAATATAATGTCTCAGATCATTGTACATTTTGGTCCATAATGTTGTTTTGACATAAATTATCATTTCTCAGTCTATTTGGACTTCAATCCAAATATCTTTACTAATGATAATATTGTGTACTTTTATATTGTGCATACTTATTCGTACTCTTCTTATAAAACTTACTATTATGACTTTCATTCTTGTCATACGAGATCTTATCTTTCATTCATGAAAGATTAATAACTTGCTCAAGTTCTATAAGAATTTTTTTGAGATAACATCTATTTTTCTAGATGTTCCATTTGGAATGCATAAAGACATTGTTGTCTTTCCAAGATTATTTCTTCCAAACTACAACTTGCTATAACTCTTCAGGAATTTTGATTATATTGAAATCTATGATCCCATATTATTTCCACCATACTAATTGTTTAAAATTAAGGATCATTTGATCTTTAATCCTTTTATAAATACACATGAGTATATTGACTCATCTTCTAATATTCATTTTTGTGATCATACCCTATAAAATGCATTTGCATTCCTTCGATCGAATAGCTAGAGTTCTCGGGAACATAATTTTGATATCATCAATCCTTCAAAGATTTTATCTTTCATGGGGTGTTCACATAAGTATCATTATCCATTATGTCATATATGTCAAGTCCTTCATGTATTGCCAAACTGATAATGAACTTGAAAATAGTTGCATCCACCACAAGAGATTATGTCTCTTCATAATCATTTTTCTTTAGCACAAGGCTCATCTATGTCCCACTGGTTTTACATATAGGTGTATGGACTACTGGTACAAATTATTCTCTATTTCTAAGAGATTTTAATTTTATATCTATTGCTTCTTTCCAATTTGGCTAATCATCTCTTTGTGTACACTTTTCAATAGACTCTGTTTCATGATTTTCTTTCTCATTCATTATATCTACTGCTATATTGCATGCAAAAATATCATCAACGTCGATTTGCTTTTTGGTTCCTTTTATTTCATACATGACATAAATTATTGATTGAGATCTCTTTCTTGTCTCAGGTACCTGAATCTTTTTCATTGTCATGTTTAATGTCTCTTCTTGAGATCATTCAAAACATTTTTTTTTCTCTCGGTTTGACCATTTTCAACTTATGCTCCTTCTCTTTTCCGAGAATTCTTAGAACCAATTGGTCTATCATGCTTCATGCAATCTTTAGACTCACTAGCAGTTTGATATTATCCTTCAAGGACATAAAATCTGATTGAAGCATTTACAGCTGGTATATGTGACTTTATCACTGTATTTGGATCAGTAAATATTTATAGCAGCTGAATTACTCAACTTTGTAGATGAATTATCTTTTAAACTTTTAGTGCACATTCTTTAGTCCAATGATTAATGATAATTCATTCCAACCCATTTAATTTTTCAGCTGTTTATTTTCTCCCCTTAATGTTGGAAAGACTGACTCATTTAAATTTCAGTCGATAACTCGAGCCTTATTTAAATCCTTCGTGGATGACTCTAAATTCTTTAATTATTAATTGAGATTCATATCCAACATATATTCTCAACTCATTTGAAGATCCATCTTAAAGCTATGTGGTGGAGCAACTGGAATATGTACTGCATATTCATATATAGTAGATGGAATGTATTTGGTTCCTAACCCAAAACCAATGACGGGGAACACTATTTATTACTTGTTGGCTAAATGCAAATCAATGTTGCTGCAGTTTTTTTATGAACATGTGCTACCAGATGTTTAACATTTTTTCCATTGGATTTGTTGTAACCATAAAAGGTTCATGAATTCACCAATATTATTAAGATGCATGGTGGATGATCAGTCCACCAACATCTTCTTATACCCGTTAATAGATTCCAAATCTATTTTGGTTGGTGAAAACTGTATTATCCCAGAACCACACAAAGATTTGATGAGCTTGTAATCACCTTCGGACTCAGTACCTAGGGAGAAAACATGCAAAGAGAAACATGCAGCTTAACACCTAAGAACAAGCATACCTGCAGTGTCGAAGCCATTGCGAAGAAGCATGAGAGAGAGTGTACATACAACTAAGGGAAGAAGAAACATGTAGTTTGTTGTATACACAAGCTTTTAGACATGTATGATTACTTCCGCTATTACACACTCAAATTTTGTAATGCTGCCTCCGAGATTCTTTTTATTCAAGTATTGTAACAAAGTTTCAGACTTTGTGTCTGAATCATTAGCTTCAGAATAAAGCTTTCCAAGAATCACTGAAGCCAACAGCCAGCGTAGAAACTTTGCTACCATAGTCTCTTCTTGTCCTTGTTCAGTGTGTGTTTTAGTATCTTGACTCTATAGGCTTAGCTCCCTTCTTAAGGTCACTCTTTATGGCTATAGAGGTTCCCCACAAAAGAAAATTTCTCAGTTTGTCCACGTCCATGCATATAATGTCAAATGGCCGGGTACTCATTTAAATGGTATCACACCCACGTTTTGCATATTGAAGAATGAGATCATATCAGATCATCTCATATATGTTAAGAGTATATCCTGCATTAAGTTCACAACCCTAGAGTCTCTCTACCTATCGTGTGTATAATCTCTTATACAAGTCTAATGTAAATCATCCATTCTGAATACAAACTCTATATGGTATCAGAGCAGTAGATTTCAAAACCCTGCAATTTTCTTTTTCCTCTCCAAATTCTTTATCTCAGGCCAATAATGGCTTCTGAAACCAACTCCCACCCTCAAATCACAACCTCTCAAGAATCTGTTCCTCTCACCACTACCGCCCTGCTCAATCTCAATATGCACAACATAACAAAACTGACCACGACCAATTTTTAATGTGGAGCCGCCAAGTGCAGGCCCTCCTCGATGGGTATGATTTGGTCTCTTACATCGATCGATCTGCGTCTCCACCAGATCCCACACTCTCAACTGATGGAACAACAACCGCCAATCCCACATTCATTGTCTAGAAACGTCAAGACAAGCTCATCTTCAGCACTCTTCTCCGAGCCATCTCCATGACAATCCGACCACTACTCTCTCGCACTTCCACCTCTGCTGAGATCTGGAAAACCCTTTCCTCCACCTACGATAAGCCAAGCCGCTGTCACATCAAATAACTGTAACTTCAACTCAAAGAATGGTGGAAAGGCTCCTGTACTATTGATGCCTACTTCCAAGGTCTCACGATGCGATTCGACCAACTTACTTTCCTCGGGAAAATCATTGATCACGAAGATCAAATTGACTATGTGCTCCAAGGCCTGCCAGAAGAGTACAAGTCTGTGATTGACCAAACTGAAGATCGTGATACCCCTCCTTCTCTCACAGAGCTTCACGAGAAGCTTCTCAACCATGAAGCCAAAATCCTGTCCTCAACTCCGACTCTTCTGTCCCAATCACAACAAACTATGCCAACAATCGCAATCAATCATTATCCAAGCCAATCCAGAATTATCAGCCTCAACAGTGGACCCAGCAGTCCACCTTTAACACTCAGCAGCGACAATCCAAGTCTTACCTCGGCAAATGTCAGATCTGTGCTGTCCAAGGTCACTCCGCTCGTCGCTGTCCATAGTTTCAGGCTGTTCAACGCTCGCCTCAACCACCTCTACTCCCTACTCCCCCACAACACTGGGCTCCACAAGCCAATCTTGCTTACACCAAGTCACCATCGCAGCCGCAGAGCCCTTCAGACGCAACACACCACCTAACATCAGACCTTGCAAATCTCTCTCTTCACCAACAATACAATGGTGGAGAAGAAGTCCTCATTAGTGACGCTCCGGTCTCACAATTCAAAGCACTGGTTCCACCTCTTTACCTTCCAACTCTCGTGCCCTTACTCTCTCTAATGTTCTACATGCTCCTCGTATACAGAAAAATTTAATATCTGTCTATCCCATGTGTAACGCTAATAACGTCTCCGTGGAATTCTTTCCCTCTACATTTCAGGTGAAAGATCTGAGTTTGGGTGTCCCGTTAATCCACATTCATACTAGACATGAACTATACGAGTGGCCAACCTCAGCTATATCCGCCTATCTCGCAACACCAACCACCAAAACCACTGTATCCGATTGACACTCAAGATTTGGCCACCCCTCTATCTCTATTCTTAAAAATATTATTTCTACTTTTTCTTTACCAATTTCTGATTCTATTTCTAAAAAATTTTCAGGCGTTGATTGCTTTACAAATAAAAGTCATAAATTGTCTTTCGCTCAAACTTCAATATCTTCTACTTGTCCTTTACAATATCTATTTACTGATTTATGGACTACTCTCATCATTTTTGTTGATTCTTACAAACATTACCTCATAATTGTTGATCATTTCTCACGCTACACTTGGTTTTATCCTCTGAAAATAAAATCTCATGTCAAAGAAACGTTTATTAAATTCAAAGCCTTAACCAAAAATCGTTTTCAAACCAAAATTGGAACTCTGTTTTCTGATAACGGGTGGAGAATTTATTGCTCTACAAGAATTTCTCTCATCCTCGGGAGTCAGTCACCTAACCTCTCCCCCTCATACTCCAGAACATAACGGTTTATCCGAAAGACAACACCGTCATATAGTTGAAACCGGTCTATCTCTCCTTCATCATGCCAAACTCCCAAACACCTACTGGTCATATGCTCTCTCAACAACCATTTATCTAATAAACCGTATGCCCACATCCGTCCTTTCCCTCTCCTCACCGTATCATATCCTTTTTCAAACCCAACCAAACTACCATAAACTAAAAATCTTTCGGTGCCTATACTTTCCATGGCTCCGACCTTATCACACTCATAAACTCGAAACCCGATCAAGCCCGTGTGTATTCTTAGGATGCTCACTCACACAAAGCGCCTTTCTCTGCTTAGAACGGAAAAACAAACCACCTTTATGTCTCCCATCATGTTCAATTTGATGAACAAACAGTTCCCTTTCAAACCTTAACCAAACACACATCTACCACCTTAACCATGCTAGAACCAGACACGACTATCCCTACCCTGCCTCCTCAAGCCACACCACTCGTATGGTCATCACCTCCAACACCTCCGAGCTCAGATCTTTCACCACCGGACTAAACACACTCCGCGGCTGCTCAACCATCTCCATCCTGACTCTAAGGCTCCTTCGTCCCTAACCGATCATGCACCTCATCTTGAGGCTCCTTCGTCCCCAACCGGTCATACACCTCAATCCACTGAGGCTCCTTCGTCCCCAACCGGTCATACACCTCAATCCGCCGAGGCTCCTTTGTCCCCCGCCGCAAACACCAACTCCGCATCACCGGTGCCTCAAACTCAGTCGCCGGTACCACCCACAACACAACAATCAACGTCACTCCTCACTTATCATCGGAAACGACACACACCAACTGTCGTTTCTCCTTCTATCACTAACACAGGCCCAACAGGCGCTTACCACAACCCTCTATCATCTTTCCACACAAACAACAGTTCACCAAGACGACCGTCTTCCCATCATTAATCTGCACCCGATGACCGCCAGATCACGAACCGGTGTCATCAAACCAAACCCCAAGTATGCCTATGCTGCCACTCTCTCTCAAATAGAACCTCAAACTCTCATTCAATTCTTAAACTCTCATCACATTATCATGGTAACAGAGCCATAATGATCTAACGATCGACTTCATTTTTTTTATTTTTTATTACATTAAACCAAAGTGCTTCCATTATTCAAGTCTATCATGGACCTCTGAATTAGAGCTACAATGATCTAATGATCGGTTCCATTCTTGTTTTTAAACTAAAAGCTTTTGTTTTGTTTTGTTTTTTTTTTCATTCAAGCCTATGTGCCTCTGAATCCAAGCCAAGTGCTTCTAAAATTCAATTCATTATGAACCTCTGAATCTGTAACATCCCAATTTTTGGTATATAAAGAGAGGTTAAAAGAATTGATTTGGCTACCTATGTCACCAAAGTGCACTCATCCGGAGAGAACTCTAGGGTCAAGCGTGCTTGAGCTGGAGTAGTCAAAGGATGGGTGACCTACTGGGAAGTCATTCGCGGTACCGTGTGAGTGAGGCCAAAACACGGGGAACGGTCACGTGGTGATTGCAGGGTCAGTATATCATGACTTTCAAACTTCTCGGTTAACGTTCCGACCGTCGGACAGGGGTGGGCCGGCCCATGGGCTTAGTGAGAGGACATGGGGGGCTCACTGGTATGGGCGGTTGGAGCATTATAAGTGGTATCAGAGCTGGTTAGCCTTCCCAGTTCTGACATGGGAGGCGTCTTAGGACCTGTCGTGGTGCACAACGGGGACGTTACGCTCTGTGAGTGGGGGTGAATTGTAACATCCCGATTTCTGGTATATGGGGAGAGGTTAAAAGAATTGATTTGGCTACCTATGTCACCAAAGTGCACTTACCTTTTCGGTTGCACATCCAGAGAAGACTCCAGGGTTAAGCGTGCTTGAGCTGGAGTAGTCAAAGGATGGGTGACCTACCGAGAAGTCATTCGCGGTACCGTGTGAGTGAGGCCAAAACACGGGGAACGGTCACGTGGTGATTGCAGGCTCAGTATATCATGACTTTCAAATCTCTCGATTAACGCACCAACCGTCGGATAGGGGTGGACCGGCCCATGGGCCTAGTGAGAGGACATGGGGGCTCACTAGTAAGGGCGGTTGGGGCATTATAAGTGGTATCAGAGCTGGTTATCCTTCCCAGTTCTGACATGGGAGGCGTCTTAGGACCTGTCGTGGTGCGCAACGGGGACGTTACACTCTGTGAGTGGGGGTGAATTGTAACATCCCGATTACTGGTATATGGGGAGATGTTAGTGTAACGACCCAAAACCAAGCCCAGCAAGGCCCAATATAGTTTCAGTAGGAAACCCTAGGTTTTCCCTTTAAATAGCCTCTTCTCCTTTTCTTTTTCTTACAAAACTTCATCAAAGCGAAGCTCTGCCAAAATTAATTCGTCGGAGAGTGTTAGAGGCGATTTCTCATAGCCACCGCGTAGATCTATCAGTGTATCATCGAATCCGAGGCAAAGGTAATCCCGAAAACCATTTTTCGATAACTTTTCGCTTCAGCCGAACAGTAAATCGTCCATAACTTTCTAACCGTGTCGAATCTCGCAAATCCAAGGCCACCATCGGATTCAGGACGACGAGACAAGTCCGTAGACACCAAAATCGTCGCAAACCGCCTCCGGACGCGCCCGCAATCGCTGCTGGAAGCTTCGCGCGTGTCGCCTACGCACCACCTGATCATCGCCGCCGCTGTTGGCCGCCGCCGCCTCCGGTAAGCCGTTGCCGCCGCCGAATTGACTCGTCCGTGTTGACTCAGTGACCCACCGAGTTGACTCGGTCTGGTCTGGTTTAGGTCCGGTTTGATTTTGAGTCCGGTTTGGTTCGGTTTGAGTCCGGTTTGACTGTTGACCGTTGACCGTTGACCGTTGACCGTTGACTTTCCGTTGACCGCTGACCGTTGACTTTCCGTTGACTTTCCGTTGACTTTTTTCGTTGACTTTTTCCAGCTGATCCGTTATCCGTTTTTCGCCGTTCAAAGACCGTTCTCACTCGATTTTTCGTGCTGATTCCAGATTTAGCATCCGTTTTAGCATCCGGAGTCCAGAAGCCGCAGTATCAGCCATTTTTGCTAAGGTGAGGGTGGCTTTTCCACAGAGATCCGTACTTTCGCCTAGAACTTCTGAGATGGAATCTAGTACTAAATGTGTTCCGTTTTTCTTGATCGAGTCTAGGTAGATTTGTTTGTAAATTGGACCTAGAATATAGATGATTCAACCCATTGATTGTGCATTAAATTGTTAATTGAGTCTTTTAAACTTGCTAGAGCTAGGATTAGTCGACTATGTGGGTCGTTAGGGATTGCGGGGGTATAGAGACGGACTTCTGTACTTGCGTCGCGTGTTGTATGAGGAGATGGTGCTGGGCATCTTAGTCGACCTGTTGTCCAGTACCTTCAGAGGTCGATAATCGTCTACGGACGGTGTGATTGTGATAGACACCGAGGTACCGTACCAGGCCAGACGTCCACGGACTGCTCAGAGGATGAGGAACTGCACGTACCATGAAAGATTATGCGGAATAGATAAGGAGAATGGAAGAGTTTGGTAGAGATTGAGTGAGAGTTTCGCTTAGAACAAGAGAGAGTGAAAGAAGCAAAGAGATTTCATTGTAACTAAAGAATCTGAGCGTTTACAAAGATGATACAAAACGTTTTTAAAAGAAAGAACTCTGGCAAGAATATGCCAGAGGATCTAGTGACTCATAGGGACGCGTCATCACTCAGGGGACAGACCGAATCTTTGGTCAAAAAGGAGAAAGGCACGTCGAGACCAGCTGGCCTTATCCACAAACGGTCATGACCAGCTGGCTCGTCGGTCTTATAGGAAGCTTCCTATAAGCTTCCTTCTTGTCTTCTTGTGCCCGGGCTTTGCACACGCCTAACTCTTCTGGGAAGCTTCTTAGAGCGGTACGGTCGAGCTGCTACGGCCGGCCTTGTACAGACGGTGGGGCCGTATGGTACGGATGCGCGGACTTTGCACCCTCTCAAAACCTCTTCCACCGAGCTTCCCAGGACAAACGGTCATGGATGTACGGCCGGCCTTGTACGGACGGCACGGCCGTACGTCCCAAGGTCAACATACCAGAGCAGGACGGACCGGGCAATCATACTGAGGAACAACTTGTTCGTGAGGAAACTGAGGTTCATCAACAGGAAACCACCTCAGCTCAAGGAACAGGACACCCGGACGCTACAGCCGTGTTCCGTATAGACCCGGCCGGACACGGGAGCAAGCTGCGAAGGGACGGCCGACCTAAAGACCGAATCACCCGGCGCACTCGATCCCAATCTCGACCCAAAAGTCATGAGGAAGCCAACGAACAAGCCAGAATTCAAATGGCCCGAGCCAATTCAGAGATCGCACGAGACACTCAAGCTTTAGCCCGGAACGGACGTCCGGATATCGACCCAACAAAGGAAGAAGGAAGTTTCCAAGACTTAATGGATTTTTCCATCGACCGAAACTTGAGGCAGCATATTATGGGACTTAAGGAGATGATCGAACGTGAGAGTATCCAGTTAGCACGAGCCGAACCAGATTTGCCCCATGAAGACCTTCTTTGCTCCATCCGAGCCCGAGAAACACCGAGCTAAACTTTGCAAGAAGCTCAAGGGTCGACTTTTCCAGAAGACCAAGGGTCAACTTCACCAACCCGCGTGGATTGAAGGCGACCTTGACTTGACCAGGAACTTAGTCTTATTTCATTTATTTTAATTCTAGGAAACCGCAAAAACTCCTCGTATTACTCTCTATCTTCTAGCTTCCATCTGCGAAATATTATAAGTCTGTAACAACATCTATTTTGAAATTAAGTCAGTTTTTATCTATTGTTTTCTTGAGAGGAAATCCCGTTGTTCTCCTGGAACATTTCGTTTGTTTGGCAAGGGTTACTTCCAAATGGCAACCTCCCTAGATTCATTGCAAGGGTTACTTCCTTGAGTCTGAGGAGTGGGGAATACCAAGAGACTTACACATCTCTTGACGGTCTCCTTCGATCCATCAGTCCGAACCGTAAGAGCTAGTAGCTGCAGTCACGGTCATATCCAACTTACCCACAAAGAGTTCAATCCTACCGAGGGATCCATTACGTGGTATCAGAGCCACTCTTTGTTGGTAAACTGTTCATCTTCTCCAACTAATCATTCGCAAATTCTGATCTTTTTCATTTCAATCTGGGCCACTCTCTTACCCTCCACATCTTCTGTCTAAACCTTTATAAGTTTCTTAAAAAAAAAAAAAACCCAGAGAAAAAAAAAAACGTACAAACTGAAGAGAAAACCAGTTTGGGAGGGTGGTGGAAGAGAAAGCCTGCTGGCTGAAGAGAAAACCCAGCCTTGAGGTGGTTAAAGCGGATTCTTTCCTTCAGAAATTTCTGTCCGATCTGTCTCCTTTGTTGTTTGGGAGTTACTTGCTAGAATCGGCTTGATTTGTTCCTTTAGAACCTTGGGAAAAACTCTGAGTGCTACCTAAACAGAACCCGTGAGATAAAACAATTGAGTGGTGAGGATAAACACTTGAGTGCGAGGGTTTTGTGTCTATAACATTGTCTGTTTAAGTTTCTTTTCAGGGAGCCATGTCTGACAGTGAGGATGAAAGGAACAACAATTCTAGAAGCGGTTTATCAAGCTTACAAATGAAAGCTTTGACTGACCATTTAATGAGAGCTGTGAACCTAGGTCTTGAAGAAGTGAACGTCCGTCTGGACAAAATCCAAGAAGATCAGCAGGGCCAGGCGAGGCCAGGCCAGAGGCGAGCTCGTGGCAGGAGGAACAGCCGATCATTTGATGGCCAGGACATGGAAGATCGCTTTGATGACAACCATTCTCTCAGGGCCAGGAGAGGCCACAGGAACCGGGATGAAGAAAACCCATTTGCCAGAAGAACGGACGATGGGCTTGGTGGACTTAAGCTGAGAATTCCTACCTTTGATGGTAAGAATGATCCGGACGCTTATCCAGAATGGGAAAGAAAAACTGAGCTTGTGTTTGACTGTCAAAAATTTTTTGGAACTTAGGAAAGTAAGATTAGCAGCTTCTGAATTTAGTGGCTATGCCATTAACTGGTATGATCAAGTAGTTTCTCTTAGAAGAAGAATAGGAGAAAGTCCAATAACTACTTGGCAAGAACTAACAGAGCTAATGAGAAAAAGATTTGTTCCTAGTCACTATAACAGGGATCTTCATCAGAGACTAAGGCATCTGACACAGGGAACAAAGAACGTTGAGGACTACTTCCAGGAAATGGAAACCCTTATGCTTAAAGCTGATGTTGAGGAGGATTTAGATGCGACCTTGGTTCGCTTTCTGGCAGGATTAAACCGAGAAATACAAGACCGGTTGTAGCTCCAGGAGTTTGAAATTGTGGAAGACATGCTCCACAAAGCAATCCTGATTGAACAACAGGTTAAAAATAGAGGATTCTCTAAGCCTGCCTATGCACCAAAACCCGCGTACGCACCAAAATCGGCCTATGCACCTAAGCCAAACTACCAAGACAAAGGTAAGTCTCCTCTTCCAGCAAATACCGAGTTTAAAACTAACCAACCTTCACGTTTTGATAAGGGCAAAACCGTGGAATCCATGAGTAGAGCCAGAGATATCAAGTGTTTTAAGTGTCATGGATTAGGACACTATGCCAACAAGTGCCCGAACCAGAAGGTCATGATCATGCTTGACAATGGGGAAGTGGAATCCGAGGATGAGGAGGGAGAAGACACTGGACCAATCTTTGACGAGGAAGAACCATTTGACTATATGGCCCAAGGCAATCTACTTGTGACCATGAGATCACTAAGTGTCCAACCCAAGACCAGTGACAAAGAACAGAGGGAGAATCTCTTCCACTCTCGTTGCTTAATCAATGATAAGGTTTGTTCTTTGATTATTGATGGTGAGAGTTGTACTAACGTGGCCAGTGATGTCCTTGTCAGGAAACTGGGGCTGGAAACCAGACCGCACCCGAAACCATTTAAGCTAGAATGGCTGAATGAAGAAGAAGTCCAGCACGTCAAAGAGCAGGTCACTGTCCCCATTACCATCGGCCGATACCACGATGAAGTCGTGTGCAACGTCCTGCCTATGGACGCCAGCCATATTCTCTTAGGCCGGCCGTGGCAATTCGACAGGAAGGCCATCCATGATGGATACACTAACCGGCACATGTTCGAGCACCAAGGAAAGAAAATCACTCTTATGCCTCTATCACCAACCGAAGTACACCAGGACCAAGTACAGCTTCGGAAGAGCCGGGAGCTAGAGAAGCAGCCAGAACAGGTCAGAAAATCTAACTTTTATATCAAGCCAAGTCAGGTAAAGAAAACTTTGTTTTCTCGTCCATCTTTTGTCTTGCTTGTCTATAAAGAAATACTGACAGCTTCTAACATGCCACCGGAGCTACCGAGTGAACTTAAGCCCATTATGCACAGGTTTCAGGACGTGTTTCCAGAAGAAACTCCCAGTGGACTACCTCCCATTCGCGGGATAGAACACCAAATCGATTTGGTATCGGGAGCCTCCTTACCAAACCGTCCAGCTTATCGCACTAACCCGACCGAAACCAAGGAGTTGCAAAGGCAAGTTGACGACCTAATGAACAAAGGCTACATCAGGGAAAGCCTAAGCCCCTGTGCGGTCCCAGTCTTGCTTGTACCCAAGAAGAATGGAACGTGGAGAATGTGCGTGGACTGCAGAGCCATAAACAATATTACAGTTAAGTATCGCCATCCCATTCCCCGTTTAGATGATATGTTAGATGAATTGCATGGTTCAAAGGTTTTTTCTAAAATAGATCTTAGAAGTGGGTACCATCAAATTAGAATGAAGGAAGGGGATGAATGGAAAACAGCCTTTAAAACTAAGCATGGACTGTATGAATGGCTTGTTATGCCGTTCGGCCTGACAAATGCTCCTAGCACCTTTATGCGACTAATGAATCATGTCCTTAAAACATACATAGGAGAATTTGTTGTCATGTACTTTGATGATATTCTGATCTATAGCAAGTGCATGAATGAGCATGTTCGACATTTAGAACTAGTCTTGGAAGTTCTTAGGAAAGAACGACTGTTTGCTAACGAAAAGAAATGTATCTTTGGAGCAGATCACCTAGTTTTCTTGGGTTTTGTTGTAGGAGCTGATGGCATCCGTGTAGATGAAGAAAAGGTTAAAGCAATCAAAGACTGGCCCAGTCCAAAGACTGTGAGTGAAGTCCGGAGCTTCCATGGATTAGCCGGTTTGTACAGGAGATTCGTCCCAAACTTCAGTACCATTGCGGCCCCTCTTACTGAGGTCATTAAAAAAAACGTGGGATTCAAGTGGGAACAAGCTCAAGAAGACGCCTTCCAGGCCTTGAAAGGGAAGTTAACTCAAGCCCCTCTACTTGTTCTTCCCGATTTTCTAAAAACCTTTGAAATAGAATGTGATGCATCTGGTGTTGGTATAGGTGCTGTCCTGACGCAAGAAGGAAAGCCATTGTCATACTTCAGTGAGAAACTAGGTGGAGCAACCTTGAACTGTCCGACCTACGACAAGGAATTGTATGCCTTGGTCCGAGTCCTTCAAACCTTGCAACACTACCTGTGGCCTAAGGAATTCGTCATACACACTGACCACCAGTCCCTAAGGCATCTCAAGGGCCAACAAAAGCTCAACAAGAGGCACGCACGGTGGGTGGAATTCATTGAAACCTTTCCGTACGTCATAAAATACAAACAAGGTAAAGAAAACATAGTAGCCGACGCTCTATCTCGGAGGTATGCGCTTCTTTCTTCTCTTGGAACCAAGTTGTTAGGATTTGAGTTTATCAAAGAACTGTACGAGGCTGACACTGACTTTAGGGAACCCTATCTCGCTTGTTCTAGACATGCCCATGGCAAGTATTACCTGTCTGAAGGTGTCCTCTTCTTTGATAATCGGTTGTGTGTACCTCACTGTTCTTTGCGAGAAGTGTTTACCAGGGAAGCTCATGGAGGAGGGCTAATGGGACATTTCGGTCCAGCCAAGACCCTTAAAGTTCTTTAGGACCATTTCTACTGGCCAGGGTTAAAGAAGGACGTAGAAAGGATCTGCAGCTGTTGTGTGACTTGCAAGGAGGCTAAGTCCAAAAGCATAAACCAAGGTCTGTATTCTCCTTTACCATTTCCCTACCATCCCTGGACTGATCTTTCTATGGACTTTGTTTTGGGATTGCCTAAGTCTAGATTAGGTAAAGATTCCATCTTTGTTGTGGTAGATCGTTTCTCTAAAATGGCACACTTCATTCCCTGTTTAAAAACGAATGATGCTTCTCATATTGCCGATCTGTTCTTTAGAGAAGTTGTTAGACTTCATGGAATGCCTAGAACCATAGTTTCAGATCGAGATGCTAAGTTCTTAAGCTACTTCTGGAAAACCTTGTGGACCAAACTAGGAACTAAGTTGCTGTTTTCAACCACTTGTCATCCTCAGACCGATGGCCAAACAGAGGTAACAACAGAACCTTATCTGCTTTGCTTAGGACGTTGGTTAAAAAGAACCTTAGATCATGGGAGGAACATTTGCCACACGTAGAGTTTGCATATAACCAATCTGTGCATTCAGCTACCAAACGTTCACCTTTTGAAATTGTCTACGGCTTTAATCCATTGTCTCCTCTTGATCTAATTCCTTTACCTGTTGATGAAAGGGTAAGTTTAGATGGCAAAAAGAAGGCCAAACTTGTTAAGCAGATTCATGAAAGGGTTCGAGAAAACATCGAAGCAAAGACCAAACAATATGAAAAGTATGCTAACAAGCATAGACGGAAGGTTGTGTTTCAACCAGGCGACCTTGTTTGGGTACATCTGAGGAAGGAAAGATTCCCAGAGGAGAGGAAGTCCAAGCTGATGCCAAGAAAGGATGGACCATTCACGGTGGTCAAGAAACTTCATGACAACGCCTATCAGCTGGATCTTCAAGGTAAGTATGACATTTCTTCAAGTTTTAATGTGTCTGACCTATCTCCTTTTGTTTCAGATGAACCAGACTTGTGGACATGTCTTTTCCAAGAGGGGGAGAATGATAGACACCGAGGTACTGTACCAGGCCAGACGTCCACGGACTGCTCGGAGGATGAGGAACTGCACGTAACAGAGCAGGACGGACCGGACAATCATACTGAGGAACAACTTGTTCGTGAGGAAACTGAGGTTCATAAACAGGAAACCAGCTCAGCTCAAGGAACAGGACATCCGGACGCTACGGCCGTGTTCCGTATAGACCCGACCGGACACGGGAGCAAGCTGCGAAGGGACGGCCGACCTAAAGACCGAATCACCCGGCGCACTCGATCCCAATCTCGACCCAAAAGTCATGAGGAAGCCAACGAACAAGCCAGAATTCAAATGGCCCGAGCCAATTCAGAGATCGCATGAGACACTCAAGCTTTAGCCCGGAACGGACGTCGGATATCGACCCAACAAAGGAAGAAGGAAGTTTCCAAGACTTAATGGATTTTTCCATCGACCGAAACTTGAGGCAGCATATTATGGGACTTAAGGAGATGATCGAACGTGGGAGTTTCCAGTTAGCATGAGCCGAACCAGATTTGCCCCATGAAGACCTTCTTTTCTCCATCCGAGCCCGAGAAACACCGAGCTAAACTTTGCAAGAAGCTCAAGGGTCGACTTTGCCAGAAGACCAAGGGTCAACTTCACCAACCCGCGTGGATTGAAGGCGACCTTGACTTGACCAGGAACTTAGTCTTATTTCATTTATTTTAATTCTAGGAAACCACAAAAACTCCTCGTATTACTCTCTATCTCTAGCTTCCATCTGCGAAATATTATAAGTCTGTAACAACATCTATTTTGAAATTAAGTCAGCTTTTATCTATTGTTTTCTTGAGAGGAAATCTCGTTGTTCTCCTGGAACATTTCGTTTGTTTGGCAAGGGTTACTTCCAAACGACAACCTCCCTAGATTCATTGCAAGGGTTAGTTCCTTGAGTCTGAGGAGTGGGGAATACCAAGAGACTTACACATCTCTTGACGGTCTCCTTCGATCCATCAGTCTGAACCGTAAGAGCTAGTAGCTGCGGTCACGGTCATATCCAACTTACCCACAAAGAGTTCAATCCTACCGAGGGATCCATTAGATTGGGCACTATCCCATAAGTTGTCCTTCTGGGAGGAGGGTGCCGCCGGTCACTGGATCCGGTAGTAGGACATTGACTGTTCTTTGGGTACTTTAGGTACCGTGTTTGTGCATGTTTAGACTGTTTTCCGTATTTGGAGTGCTATGACCGGGACTGCGTTTTCTGTGTGTTTAGCATCCCGTACCTCATTGAGTAACTCCCCTGTTACTCACCCCTCTTTCTTCCATTTCAGGTGAGACGGACGAGTAGTAGGTGTATCGGACCTGATGCTATCTATTTTGGGATTTTCACGTTTTCTTTGTATTTTATTTTAGACATTGGTTTTATGATTTATTCGATATATTTCAGTTACGAATTTATTTATGGATTTATTTATGGATTTATTTATGGAGTTATTTATGGATTTCCGGAAATCAAGGTGTATTTATTAAATGGGAGTATTTGAGTTTTGAGATGTGTTTAGTGGCACGCCGTTCTTGAGTGAGAATGAGACGGGTGTTACATTTTGGTATCAGAGCGGGTAATTAAAATATTCTCCTATCATTACTATTAAAATATTCTTTTGTAATTAATTTAGATTATATTCATCTTAAATATATATGTGTCTTTGTATATTGAAAAAGATATGAGTGTTAATATTATTTCTTCCAATTCTTAAACTCTCATCACATAATTATATAGAGTTTGTATTTAGAATGGATGATTTACATTAGATTTGTACAAGAGATTATATACACTATAGATAGAGAAACTCTAGTGTTGTGAATTTAATGCAGGATATACTCTTTACATATATGAGATGATCTGATATAATCTCATTCTTCAATACTGCAATAGCTTCGGAATTAGCAACTGCCTCAAAAAGTTGATACATCCCCTCGATCGTGATGGTGAAATGTGGCTGGTACATTTTTCGTTTCTCTGATTGTGATATCTTTGGAGTAGCAGATAGTATCTCCAAAATCAAATCAACACAAGCACCATTTTGTCGTATTGATACCAATCCACCACCTAAAAGTCTGTATAAACGCGATGAGATTTCCATTAACCCTTCGAGGGCAAATTTTTACAACCACTTTGTAACGTTTCTGGAGGCGAGTGCATCAACTATGACCTGATATAACAATATCACAAAGCAAATTCGATTAATGAATACAATAACACAAGACTCTTCATGCAAACCAGACAAGAATCATGCTTGATTCACTTTTGCTTTCATCCTCATATTGTATAAAATGTATCCGACTAATACTGTACATACCTCCAAGACAAGTACAAAACACGAATCTTCATCTCCAATGGGCTTGATAGTAAACATTGAGATAAATGATGAACAGGATCAAAATCTTAGAAGAATTTTATACAATATCTCAGGAACAAAGAAGTACAAGGAGGAGGGTCTGATATAACATCCTCAAATCTCACATAACCTTCTTAAAGTGAAAATCCGAGTTTACCCTTAATGAATCCAACTGGTTTAATTAAAAAAAAAAAAAATTGAATTTCCTCTCTCCTCCCCCCTCCCCCGCGCATTAATCTCTCCAACAACCAAACATTCATTTTCTCTTCTCTTCTTCCTCTTCTTCCTCCTCTTTCTTCTTTCTTCTTTCTTATTCCTTCTTCCTTCTCCTTCGTTTTCTCAATCTCTCCTCGCCACATTACAGCAGATCGAAGACAAAGATTTGTTCTTCTTCCTTCTCTCTCTCTCTCTCTCTCTCTCTCTCTCTCTCTCTCTCTTTCTCTCTCTCTCTCTTTGTCTCTCTCTCTCTCCCTCTCTCTCTCCCTCTCTCTCTCGCTGTATGTCTCTCTTTCTCGATTAGTGTGCTTTTGTGATTTTAGATTGCAAGTTTTGTTAGATAGGTTTTCGTAAGAGTAAATGTAGATATTAAACTTGATTTGGAAGTCTAATATGGTATAACATTAGAGATCTACAGATTGTATATGTTGAATCTTAAATTTGTAATAGAACCAGGAGGTACAACTGGTACAACGCGTACAACTATGAAGTAGAACTGGGTACAACTGGTATAACTAGTAGTAGAACAAAGTACAACTGGTACAATCGGTACAACTAGTATTTTAGTGGCAACTAGGTATAACTGGTACAACTAGGCACAACCCTATACAACTACTATTAGTACGACTGACAGGTACGACTAGTACGACTAACGAGTACGACTTGTACGACTAAAAGGTACGACTAGTCCGATTGTTAGGTACAACTAGTACGATAAATTGGTACAACTAGAACGACTGATAGGTATGCCTAGTACAACGGGTAAAACTACAACCAATACAACTCGTATAACTTGTTTAAGTAGTACGACTGGTACAACTAGTATAACTGCGTGTAATTAAATGGGTACGACTGGTACAACTATTGCGATCTGATGTTGTTTATTGTTTTTTTCAGAGAATAATGGATTGTTTCGTCATACATTTTGATCACGGGGGACATTATTCAGATGAAGGCGATGATGTACGATGGAATAGGAAAGAACGTGGTGTTTCTACTTTAGTTATGAAGGGAAAGTTAGAGGAGATAACTTATTCTCGGTTAGCTAATAGAATAAGGAGTAAGATTAGGGTAGATGAGGTGACGACAAAGCTTATATTGAGCTACATTCCATTGATAGTGGAACCTAAAAGGCCTTAATATATCATGGATGATGAAGATGTTTCAAGATATTTAGTGGAAGTCGACAACAATCAGTGTAGGAGTGTTTTGCACGTGGAACTTGC
Organism: Iljinskaea planisiliqua; assembly: GCA_900108845.1. NCBI lineage: Eukaryota > Viridiplantae > Streptophyta > Magnoliopsida > Brassicales > Brassicaceae > Iljinskaea > Iljinskaea planisiliqua. Next base: position 650,372 of record FNXX01000022.1, on the reverse strand, counting down.
TGAATTAAACTCAGAAAAACAGAGTTGTGAGCAGATCAGTAGGAATGATGAGCTTGTGAGTGATGCTAGAGTTAATGATAGAATATGTGTTGTTGAGGAATTGGCGGTCATTCCTCATATATCAGATGATGAAGATGCTCATGCTGATGAAGATGCTCATGCTGATGAAGAGTTTTATAGGGATGGCTATTGTTCGTTTGACACAGCTTACATTACACCTGATGTAGAAGATGTTGATGTTGTTAATGTTGAATGGGAAGATGGGTTGAATCTAGTTGTAGGACAAGAATTTAGAAGCAAGGCGGAAGTGCAAGAATTAGTGTTGAAGGCTGTGCATCGAGAGTGCTTTGAGATTCGTGTGGTGAAGTCAACACCTGTGTTATATGTGGTAAAATGCCGTGTAAAAGGTTGCAGCTGGCACTTGCGGGTTTCAAAACCTAAGGATTCAAGTTTTTTAACGGTTGCAACATACAGGAATATGCATTCATGCTCTCGGCTGGATACTGCTGTGATAAAAGACAAACAGAAAGGCACACCGAGCTTGGTTGCATCTGTAGTACATGAGGATTATCCGGGGCAATACAAGACTCCTAGTGCCAAAACTCTCGTAGATTTGGTACAGCGTAAACTTGGTGTGAAGGTATCATATTCTACTGCTTGGAGAGGGAAAGCTAAAGCTGCTAATGATGTTCGGGGTAGCCCAGAAGAGAGTTCTTATATGCTGCCTTCTTACTTGCATATGTTGGAGAGAGTGAATCCTGGTACAGTGACAAAAGTAGAAGTGGATGACGAAAATAGATTTTTGTATCTATTCATCGTGGTGGGAGCTTGCATTGAAGGTTTTAAAGCCATGAGAAAAGTGATATGTGGGGATGGAACACACTTGAAGAATGTACATGGTGGAGTGCTTCTTATTGCTCTTGCTCAGGATCCTGAACATCACCATTATCTCATTGCTTTTGGTGTAGTTGATGGTGAGAAAAATGATAGTTGGAGCTGGTTTTTTAATATGTTGAAGACGGTGATACCAGATGCTCATGAGCTTGTGTTTCTTTCGGATAGAAATGTAAGTATAATCAAGACAATAAGTGAGGTCTACCCAAAGGCTCATCATGCATATTGCATATTGCATTTGTGTCAGAATTTGAAAGCAGCAGTTTCTGGGGTTCGGAAAGATATACTTGAGAAGAAGTTTTTGGAGTGTGCTCACAGCTATTCAGAGTCGGAGTTTCAAATACTCTATCAAGAGTTTCAAATACTCTATCAAGAGTTTCAAATACTCTATCAAGAGTTCCGGAAAAGGTTTCCTGCAGCTGCTACATATCTGGATGACAGTGTTCGTGAGAGAAAATGGGCAAGATGTTATTTTCCAGGTGACAGGTACAACATAGACACAACCAACTCTGTTGAAAGCCTTAACAATGTTTTGGTAGACGCTAGGAAGTTGTCATTATTACCAATGATTGATGTCATATTGGGAAAGATTATCGAGTGGTTTAACAAATATAGAAAGGCTTGTGCTGAAGTATCGGAGACACAAACTCTAGTGCCGCATGTGCATCAACAACTGCATAGCCAGATTCCGGCTGCAAAGTTGTTAATTGTGCAAGAGCTAAACACCTTTCAGCTCGTGTACAATGTCATTGGTAGAGATGGCATTACATATTTGGTTGATTTGAACATGAAGACTTGCAGCTGCAAGTATTTTGATATACACAAGTATCCATGCTTGCATGCGCTAGCCGCCATCATAAAGGTTGCAAAAACATCAGACAAGGAGCTTAATATTCCTGAATTTTCCTCAAAGTTTTATCGGATGGAGCAGTGGCCATTAGCATACTGCAGAACGATCTATCCGGTACGACATCATTCGACTTGGGATGTTCCTGATGAAATACAATCTCAGCGTGTCTTACCAAAAGCATACAAGATAAAGAAAGGAAGAAAACAAGTGACCCGTTACCCTGGCATTGGAGAACCTCAAAGGAAGAGGAAGAGTCGCATGCCATTTCAGAGGTGGTTCGAGCCGGGGGAAAACTCTGGATGTTAGTTTTGTTTGGTTTGTAATCTCTTTTTTACTTGTGTAAGCTTTGTATGACTGATATCGGAATGTTACACTTGTATGCTTGTTATTTCTATCAGGTATGACTAGGTACAACTAGTAAAACTCTATATTCAGCATCAGTTATATACGGTACGACTGGATCGGGTATGACTGGTATGTCTGGTACGATGGGTACAACTGGATCGGGTATGACTGGTATGCCTGGTACGATGGGTACAACTTGATCAGGTATGACTGGTATGCCTGGTACGAGTGGTACAACTGGATCGGGTATGACTGGTACAAGTGGTACAACTGGATCGGGCATGACTGGTATGCCTGCTACGAGTGGTACAACTGGATCGGGTATGACTGGTATGCCTGGTACGAGTGGTACAACTGGATCGGGTATCACTGATATGTCTGGTATGTCTGGTACGACTGGATCGGGTATGACTGGTATGTCTGGTATGTCTGGTACGACTGGTTCAACTGGTATGCCTGGTATAACTAGTACAACTAGTCCAGCTGGAACAACTGATCCAACTGGTATAACTTGTAATTACAAAACTGTTAAAAAATACATTTATATTTATATTCATATGGTAAATATGCTATGAAAACATTTATATTTATATTTATATTTACACATCTATATTATCGAACTGAAGAAAAATTTGATGATGTGGTTTCATGAAGATGTCATCTTTCCATAATCTACCTTATACTTTTAAGGTTACTTTTACAATCTTAACCACCTTAACATGGAAAACAAACTAGCAAAGTATTTTCACACATATAATTCTATAGGAACATGTAAAATCTTGTTTATATACTTTATTGTGCAAGTACAACTGAAAATATTTCATTTAGAGCATAGTACCACCAATTACAGGTTTTTACTGTCAAAGTACAACTCTGTACAATTATAGTACGACTACTTCCTCGGGGTACGACTACGTGTTACAAATTCAATTTTTTAAACCACGTTTTTAATGTTTTACACGATGTCGGTGCACGTGTTTTTTATTAAAAATTTATAGTACGACTAGTACGACTGGTACGACCTATACGACAAGTACAACTCTACTGGAGTATAACTAGTACGACTTGGTCAATTACTATGCTTAATATGCCATCAAAACATATAAAGATCTAAAATTTTCTTCTCATACAAAATAAGTTATAACAACAAAATAAGTCATACCAAGTCACAACAAAATAAGTCATATCAAGTCATACAAAATAAGTTATAACAACAAAATAAGTCATTTTGAAACATAAGGGAACTGCAACAAGTGTGAAGGTTTTGAATTCCTCATAGGCCTTGGAGTTTTTGGAGTTCTTGATTTCCTACACTTCTTTATTAACCTATTAGCTCTAAGGACCTTCACACTGGATTTATAGACTTTCCTCTCTGCATCCAAAGAAATCAATGAAAATCACACCAATATCTAATTACACAAAAACAAATTCTTAGTGAGATAAATGAAAGAGTAAAAATCGAACCATTGCTCACCAAAAGCAGTCTTGTCTCTGACTGTCTTATCGCCAGCATCGCCAGTCTCCTCTTGAGTCTCTGCAACCTCAACATCTTGAGTCCCCATAGCTGCATTATCATATCATCATAAAAAACATCAACATTATCCTATCATCATAAAAAAACATCTTGACCAAACCATTTCTTACCAAAGAGTGCATCCGCAACTGTCTTATCTTCAGCCTCCATGGCGGCTTTTTCTTCAGCAGACATCTCCTCGGCAGCCTTTTCAGTGGCTACTTCCTCCTCGGCTGCCTTCTACTCCTCGGCAGCCTTTTCAGTGGCTACTTCCTCCTCACCTGCCTTCTCCTCCTCGGCAGCCTTCTCCTCCATGGCTGCATTCTCCTCGGCTGCCTTCTCCTCCGCGGCAGCCTTCTCCTCCATGGCTGCCTTCTCCTCCTCGGCAGCCTTCTCCTCCTCGGCAGCCTTCTCCTCAGCAGCCTTTTTCTCCATGGCTGCCTTCTCCTCGGCAGCCTTCTTCTCCATGGCTGCCTTCTCCTCGGTAGCCTTTTTCTCCATGGCTGCCTTCTCCTCGGCAGCCTTCTTCTCCATGGCTGCCTTCTCCTCGGCAGCCTTCTTCTCCATGAGGGTCTTCTCCTTCACTGCTTTCTCCATGGCTGTCTTCTTCACCATGGCTGCCTTCTTCACCATGGCTGCCTTCTCCTCGGCTGCCTTCTCCTCGGCAGCCTTCTTCTCCATGAGGGCCTTCTCCTTCGCTGCTTTCTCCATGGCTGTCTTCTTCACCATGGCTGCATTCTCCATGGCTGCCTTCTTCACCATGGCTGCCTTCTCCTCGGCTGCCTTCTTCTCCATGGCTGCCTTCTCCTCGGCAGCCGACTCCTCTGCAGCTTTTTCCAAAGCCTCCACATAATCCGTTGGACCTGCAAAGTATAAAAAACATTAGTAGTTGACATGTACCACTAGTCCAACTACCAACAGTCGTACCAGTACAACTAGTAGTACCAGTACAACTAGTCCAACTACCAATAGTCGTACCAGTACAACTAGTCCAACTACTGGCAGTCGTACCAGTACCACTAGTCCAACTACCAACAGTCGTAGCCCTAATACCAGTACCACTAGTCCAACTAATATCAGTCCTACCAGTACCACTAGTCCAACTACCATCAGTCGTACACCTAATACCAGTACCACTAGTACAACTATTAACAGTCGTACCAGTACCACTAGTCCAACTACCATCAGTCGTACACCTAATACCAGTACCACTAGTACAACTATTAACAGTCGTACCCCTATTACCAGTACCACTAGTCCAACTATTAGCATTCATACCCCTAATACCAGTACAACTAGTACAACCACAATACCACTACTCATAATTTGTCTACTAAATCTAACATGAAAAGAAAATTACCTGCTGACGTTCCTCCGGATTCAGCACAAGTGTACACCTTCTCTTTCAACTCCATAAACCTGACTTCCATAGATTTGATTCTACCCTGAAGATAATCAAACTTGTTGTTCATTGCAACCATTCCTTCAACCATTTCTTCCATTGTTTTCTTCATCCTCTTAATATCTTCTTTTAAACCTTCCTCTTGTTCCTCGCGTATTGCCGATCCTTCAATTGTCGATCCCACTACTCCAACTTTTCTCTTTCGAGATTCAACATCTTCTTTATAAATATCCTCCCACCATATCTTCCTGTGCTTGAGGACGATTAACTTGTTCCAATTGTCAACAATAGGATCAATGAAATCCATATCATCGTCTAGCACAACATCATTAACTGCATCTTTATCCATGATCCTATCCATGAGGTGGTCCTCATCTTCATCAGGGGACAAAATACTACAAATATCCTGAAATTTACAGAAATAAAAATGGAACCAAACATCACCTAAATCAAATCTATGATTCAAATGCTAACCTTTGTATCTCCAAGTTTCTCATAGATTTCATCCAATCCAAATCCAGATGCACCAGTCTCTTTGAAGTGCGATTTTCACATTCTAGGGCACTCGCTATTTGCATCCGGTACTATCTCTCGAAATGCGGTCTTCAGAGATGGAATACATTCAAATGCCAAAATCTGCACATATATATAAAATAGACAGTTTAATAACTATCATACAGTTGTCATACTACTGGTACTACTAGTACAACTAGTACACATATAAGTAATACTAGTATGACTCCTACTAGTTGTACTACTTGTACTAGTAATACCAGTAGTATTAGTATCCCAAACTTCAACAAAATCATAAATTATACATACCTCTAAAGGGTTGATAAACCCGGGAAATGTTCAACTTGCTTTATCCGGCACAGATCCGTTTAAGTGATTGTCGACATGGAATATCTCTTTCACACAGAAATCATAAGTGAAACGTCCCCAAGGGAACGTTTCACACACATCAAGATTGTCAACCACTCTCAAAAGGAATGGATCTATGCCTACTCCAACCTTCGACCTTCTGCGGATCACTGTGCCTAAGAAGTAAAGCAAAGCCATCATGACCCGATGATTACTCCCATAAAACGTCATCTCTTGAAGCTTAGCAAGCACCTCTTCAGCTGAAATCTTGGTTTTACCAGTCCCAAAGTATCTGCTTACAAATCTCATGCTGCCCAACTCTTCATACTTGTCTGGATACTGGTGGCAGAACAATCCGGAGAGGAGTCCGTGTTCTCTCATTGAGTACCAAATCGGAACCCCATTTACCACAAACCAAGCCTGCCTACGCTTTTCGGTTTTGACTGTGCGGAGGAGCAACATCCACATTCCCATTACCTTCCTCGTTGAATGGGTAACCATATGGAAGATGTGCTTGAATTGGGGGTGGTCATGAAACCAGCTCTTCTCGAGATCGTCAAATGACTTGATGGTCTCCAAAAATCGGAATTGCTGGCACTTCGTAGACAACTTACATGTCTTCTCATACTCGGTGGGTTTGAACTAGAATTCAAGATGCCGCATTGGCTATACAACTTCCTCATCATCATGAAAAAGAAAATAAGAAACAGTTTAATAAAATTACTAGTAGAACAAGTACAACGAGTATAACCGGTACAACTGTTGATCATATAGGTAATACTAGTACGAATAGTAATACTACTATCCGGAGAAATACTTGTCACCACTCCTTTTATCTCATCAAGAGTGTCTGCAAAACAAGTGTCAGCAACTAGACCTGCTGACCTTCTGGAATGCAAGATGAAAGATTTTTTGTCTGACAAAGATTGTGAGAAAAGCAGTAACATTCTCACTGACCTCCATTCACATAAACATTCCTTAAATCCATCAACCACCTCAGACAAAACTGACTTTACCAAACATGAGAGTGGTCCGGAATCTACCTACAATATTAAGCAGTGTAAACTAAAATATAAACATATTGCATGGTAAAGGTTACATAAACAAATATATATGTATATTTACCTGAGTTTGCAAAAGATATTTCAATGTGCTGCTGACGTACAGAGAAACTTTTGACTTCTCTGGTAAAGAATACGTTTTAGATTCAGAATTTAGCATCCTCACACACTTCTGCAGAATGCAAACAATAAGAGGGCTAAAACCAATTGATACACCTGCAGCAAAACACATAGAAGATACGCCGGTCAATAAATTCCTCTAGGCTTATCATAAATTCACAAGGTTAATTGCAGAGACACTAGATGATAATGTATATATAAACAAACACAGGAGCAACATATTATATACATCTCGGAAGCTAAACCTAAGCAAAAAAGTGTAAACAGGCGCAATCTATACCAAACCATTGATTTTGAGGGCACAAAAATACCTTTAAGATGGGACAAGATGCTTCTGACAATGTCCCATTGCTTGAACAAATCATTTCCAACAGTCAAAACTGCTTCACATTAAATGGAGACGACAACTGATGACATGCTCTGTACAGCCTCCTGAACTTTAAGAGGTCGTCTAATCTTGTCATAACCTGGTAGAAACCGGAACCATGCACCAATTTCACTTGGATTTTTGTCAAAAGCACCGGTGCTTCTCATAGCTTCTAGTGCTAAATCGTACGCTAAATCCTTCACCTCGTCGTGTGATGAAAAAAGTAACAAATTCGTCAGTACATGCAGATGGTTGAACATAAGTGGTGTGATTTTTGTAGGATCTCTCTCAATTTGGGACTTTGGTATGCACTCATTTAACAAAGACAAGAGAGCTCTCTGAAATTAAGCTGGGAAACCTGAACAACTGCTCAGAAGTTTCATGAAGAGATCAAACGATGATCCTTCAAGCCCACTAGGCACAGAGCGCTGGAAAGATGAAAAACATGTAGCTTAACTACCAGAACTTGTCAAGTACATATGATGAACGCCTAAGCTACTACTAATGCGTAGATATAATATATCAAATTAACAAAAGAAACTGAGTAAGCAACGCAAGACCGTATCCTGTTCCGTAGCTGTGTCTACTGGGCAAACCACTAAACTCAGAAATCAAAGTCCAAATCGGAATACTACATTTGCGAGAACTTCAAAACTAAAATTTGACACAGAGGGTTTAAAGTAGAGTGCAAAACAATAAGACACCCTGTTAGTATTGAATATCATTACGTGAGTAAAAAAAAAAAGGGTGGGGTTCTGCGTTTTCATTTATCAGCAACACAAGAAATTAATAATGTGAAAAATGGACGTACCACATAAATCCTGAGGACCTCCAGGAGCTTTATGTGAAAGCACACCTCTGCTTCTTGGACCGAATCGATATGCTTAGAACTAAACTCTGAACCCCAAATTTCTGAAACAATCCCAAGAAATTCCTTTTCAGGATTTGCCTCATCTGTCATCTGAGCATCCATTATCACCAGCCTCTTTTTCCAAAACATCCTTGTTAGATCTCTAAAGGCGTTTTTTTCTACTACTGATTCACTATCTAACACTGCTTTCCTCTTCAAAGACAGCTTTTGAATTCCACCAGAACCGTCCAGAGACTTGGATACAGTCAATAAAAGCTGGGGATCTGGAAAAAAGCTTCTCACCTTATCCATAACATCCCGCTCAAGAGAAGCCTGAGACGAGCTATGAGACGAGCAAAGTTTCCAAACAGTAACAAAACAGTTCAACAAGAATATCAGGATGAAGCATTCCGTTCGAGATCAACGACCGGCTAAATGGTCGGGGGCATATGCATTTCATAATATTCTGAACATCTGAAACCGGATTGAGTAAGTCAAAGGAACATGAAGTTCTTACTGACGATACCGAATCTGCTGCCAAGGAAATAGAAGAAAACCTGCAATGACTTGAGTTATATGCCTAAAAGAAAGAAAGAGAAGAACTTGACCGTATCAATTACGAAAACCCCACTGTCCTCTCTTGCTGAAATTCTAGCTAGCTGATGTAGTTTGGCGATTCCAAAGAGAACACTTGTTAGACTAGGAGGAATCCATGATTCTTTAACAAGGATCCTATCCTTCAACATAGACAAGACATAAGCCACAGTGTCTTCATAATCCTTGCCAAGTTCTTGTAGGACTTTTGAAACAAGGAAACAAATGAACATTCAATTTTGTTCAAAATGCAATTCTAATTGAAAAAGGCGTTTCTTACAATATATCAAACTTAACACATCAAAATTCCAACAATTTGAGCATTGTGTAACTAGTTTGAGACAAAGACACACACACAACTATTCTGGTCAGCTAGTAAGTTAAATAGTCGACTCCAACATGTTTGCTATGTTGCTTCCGTAAGATCTACGCAAGAGGTGGAGAAAAGGCATGAGCTTATGTACCAAACCCCTAAACAGGTTAACCATAGACATCTCCTACGTGGCTCTCAGTGCCTTGACGACCACAAAATTTCCAAACTCACTCCTCGCCAGCCTCGTCAACCTGTCTCCGTCGCATTCCAAAAGCTCCACAGCCACCAGGCATCGACTCCTCCGCCTCCAGAAACTTCTCTACAATGCAGCTTCTGTATGTCTTAAATGACAGATCAATGCAATGGAGACGCAGATTAATAACTACTTTATGGCACACAATGCGTGTCATACATGTAAGAATTATTTTGGGGTCACACATATATGATCAATGTGTTAGGGTCATTATTTGAAGTAATGAAACTTATGTGGTCACTTTGTTATAAATAAAGGATTAAGGGGCATAAGTGTTGTGAAAATTTAATGTGAGGATGCATTCAGTAATTTATAAATTAATGAAAGGCCGAATTAGAAATTGTTTCAATATATATAGAAGGTTATGGTCCCCATGACAACCCTAATCAGAAATACAGACAATTCTCTGCATCCCATCGAAAGAGACCTAAAGCTATTTTGGGATCGTTGTGGAAGAGTCATTCCCAATATTCAGAACATAAATCATGGATCCAAAAGATATGCTTCCGCTTCTGTGTTCTTATCGTTTAAAAATTAACATGAGTTTAGTTTATGGTTTATATGAAATCATAAATTAATCCCAACAATACAATGTAAGCATGTGTTAGACTACAAAGTTCCCTGAAATGTACCTGGCCTTGTTAAAACAATGTTTTAACATTGTTATCTTCATCATGCATAGCAAACTCGGCCTTGTCGAAACAATGCTTTAACATTGTTGTCTTCATCACGCATAGCAAACTCGGTGGCAAGAGTTAGCCACAGAGAGCATACCTTTCCTCTCATGTTTCAGCTTAAACCAAAAAAAAAAAAAAAAATACCAATGCAATAATTCATAAAAGAACCAACTTTACACGATTTCATCCCCTGGAAAAAAATACAAATACCATAAATCATAAAGGAAACAATTTTATACTTCTGCAAGATTTTTAAACAAAGATATGCCAAAAAAGCATTGTATAGTAGTACAATTGCATCCTCCATTGTTTTTCTTTCATTTACTAATATCAAAACGGAACAGAAAAGAAGGAGGAAGAAGATAGATAGTAAAAGAAGGAGGAAGCTACTGGAGCCGATGATACTCGCCAAAGAGGAAAACATGACACCTATGTTCGACGGCAGAGACGACTAGAGTTAAAAAGAATCGAGGATGAGAATATGACTCTAGTCGTCCTCGCCGGAGAAGGAGAAAACAACCGGGACAGGAAATAAGGACTTGCCAGAGAAGTACTCGCCGACGATACTTGTCGGAGAAGAGAATACAAGAGGCAAGAAGAGAAGTGTTGCTATGTAGACGGCTGAGAGGACGAGAAAGAGTTTTGACTTTTGAGAAAGAGATTAAACAGTCGACTTAAAATTTTAAATGATAACTACTCTTTTACTATATATGTAAATAAATGGAAAATAACTAAATAAAAAATGGAATAAAGTTGGGAATGAAAATAAATTGATTTAATATTTTTTTTAAAAGTTATTATTATTTCATATTTTTGTTGGAAAAGGAAATTTATGTATTTATACTTAAAATATTCACACAATAAAATAAAAAGCCCCAGACAAACTCCTTGCATAAATAACAAAGAGAAACAAAGATTGAGAAAACACAAGTGCTGGTCATGGGGACTTCAACAGAGGAAACCATAAGTGCTTTATTAACACCAGATGCTAGAGAAGCTGCCAAAATATTATTGGAACTAAGCCAAGGTACTCAACGACATAAGTCAAGAGAAGAAAATGAAGATGCTACATATGATGATGAGGTATTTTAAAAAAAGATTACTAAAAATTCTAAGCAGATTACAATACCGAGAATAAAGTTGGAGGTAGACGATTCTGACGAAACCCTGATGATTATTCAGGAATGGAACCAAACTAAGCCTAACCTGGGGGAGAAATTATTCCGTGATAAAGTTGAGCGATACAATCAACCGATAAAGAAGCAGCTGACAGTCAGCAACGTGAAGAAAGATCAAAGCAGACTCATGTTTTCGAAGGACCAAGTGAAGAAGAAGATGCTTCCTCTTTTAAAAGGTTCTGAAATTCTCAAAGGGACAAACGGGCTAGATGTTTCGGTGTACGGACCAAACGAGGTAGTTCGGGATATGAAGTTCAAGATTTGGAACAAGAACACACCTGTGTTAATTTCGGGATGGAAAGAGTTTGTAACCAAATGTAAGCTCAAGGAGCATTGTGATTTTCTCACTATTTGGATGTTTAGGCACATAGAAACTGGTAAGATTTGCTTCGCTATTAACAAGACAAAGCATTCTACTATAACGAGGCCGCTGAAGACTAACCATTATACTATAACGAGCTCGCTGGAAGATCTTGAAAGTTGTCATCCAGGATTCTAATTGATGAATTTGGTTTTCAGTTTTTTTTTTTTTTTTTTATAAGAAAAAAGGTACGAGAGTTTTTAGTATTATCAATTTATAATAAGACTTCTTTGATTGAGGCTTGCTTTTAAGGATTCTAATTAGATATTTTTGTGTATGGTAATTATAATTTTTTTCTGTTTATGGAAAGAAAAATTACAAAAAAAGAAAAAAAAATTGTCTTAATTATGAAAGTTTTATATTCGTATTGAATTGACCATGTGGTCACGTAGACCATATATAGATTTGAAGCATCAATCAATCTTTAGACCGGATCGGATTTTAAAATTAATTGTTCATTCAAAAACATAGACAAACCTATATTAAATCGGTTCACGAACTTTTTTGGTCCAATCGGACTTATCAACAACACACTTTCCATGGCTGTGAGCTATGAGAGATTCCAGCTATCTGGATTCAGGGACTTGTGATGGTGCCCATCATGACCTTGGTATGCCTTTTTTTCCGAACCATTCAGGCATTTGAAACCCATCTAAATTGTCCACAAGCGGTCTCGCATAATCTGCAGATGTAAGGAATACATTATTCGAACACTTGCCCCAGAAACAGAGAATAATAACACTGAGTAGAGTAGCAAACTCAAGTGACCTTCAAGACCAGCGGTAAAAAGAATAAGATGTGCAAATTGGCTGAGTTGGTCTAGGAATTCGTGTAACCCTGGACGCTTAAGTACTGTAACATAATTTACTTTAGGCTCCCCATTGCATTCCCGTAAGGCAGAGAAGTGAGATTATTGCACAACAGCAAATGAAATTAATTGACTTAAAAGAAGTAACAAAGCAGTATGTTATGTAAGAAAAACCTTGGTTGATGATATGCACTCCAGCTCAAACCATCTCAGTCCAGCTTCATTAGCTTGTGTGTTGGATACGGGCTGCACACCTCCTAAAAAGGTCCATCAAAAATTCGCCTCGGCCTTTATATATTAAAAGGCTTGTTAATTACTGACGAGGTGAATAGAATGACATCGTTATCCACTCCGGATAAATATTAAAGCCACAACAGATTCAAGGAACATTCGAGGGAATATCCACTTCCATTGAAATATTGGTTTCGGCGCGGTAAATCATGAAAATATAGGCATTGGGTCTTCTTAAGGATTGAGGTCGACACCTAAGGATTATAAAGAGGAAGGAGGTTTCACCAAAAAAGGTGATCCGAAAAAAGCAAGAGAAGAACTAAGTTATAGAAATTCTAGGACCTAAAACTAGTTTTCTAAGAAGAGCTTTATATCTTCTCTGTAATTCATAAAATCATCTTTTAGATTAATAAATCTCCTTTGATCTTTCTCAAAACCCACAAACTTTACTTGAAATTTACTAATACGAAGTAATAGTTCAACAATTGGCGCCGTCTGTGGGGACTTTTGAGAAAGAAAAATTAAAACTTTAAAAGATGGTTAATACACCGCCTCCGGGAGATACCAACGAGGCCGATCCCGTAGGGACACCAGTTACGCCTCCTCCTTCCGATCCAATCATGAACATACAACAAATGATGAACGATCTCACCAAAAGACTCGATCAACGTCTTGACGGATTCGAGGCGAAGCAGGCAGCTCAACGCGCCGAGCTGGAGAAACTAGGAGCATCTCGGGTGGACACCGAAGGACCTTATACCCCGGGACGGCGAAGAACCATCGTCAATAACTTGTTTGGAGTCACCCCACAAGTTGATCACATGGAACCCAACACCGCGGCGAACACAACTACTGAACAAACCGATCCAGTCGCAACGGCAGCAATACGACGAATCAGGTCCGAAATCAGAATTCCAGAAACCGTTCCAAACAGGAGCACTGAGCTCGAGTTGGTATATAAACGGCTCAATGATATTGGATCCCAAATTCATCGAGCTACCAGCTCGGCACCCGAGTTAGACCGAGTCCTGGAGCAGACAAGGAAAACACCTTTCTCTTCAAAAGTTACAAACATACCTTTACGCGACCATGGGAAGATAAAAGTCACATCTACTTTTTGCGGCAACGCGGACCCTCAACGTCACCTCCTGGCATTCGATATCGCTATGGCCAGGGCATGTTTTTCCGAAAATGAACGAGATGCGGCTTTTTGTCAATATTTCGTTGAAACCCTCGGAGGAGCGGCTCTAAACTGGTTTTCTCGCCTCGCTCCCGGATCAATAGATAGTTTCGACGAGCTCTCAGCGGCCTTTCTAAAGCATTATTCGATGTTCATCGTTCAAGGAGCTACCAGCGCCGACCTCTGGGCATGTGTTCAAGACGAAAACGAAACACTCCGCTCTTACATAGATCACTTCAGGATCGTCATCTCCCGCATCGATATTCCAGACACAATCTCTTTAGTCACCCTCCGACGCGGGACGAAACCTGGCATCGAACTATGGAAGGATTTAAAACTTAATGAGCCTCGCAATCTGGAAGACACCCTCCATCGCTCCGTCTTATACGCCGAGCTTGAAGAAGAACGAGCATCGTATGCCAAGAAAAAAACCCCGGCCTCAAAAGAAAAAACGCGCGAAGTTCATCAAGAGCCACGGCAACATTATGATCAAGAAGACAAAAGAGCGTCAAATTACTACGTGGCGGATCGCCCGAAAAATTGGAACAAATCGGAAGAAAAACAAGTCTTTCGAAAGGAAGAACTGCATAATCCGGAACTATATTGTACCTATCATAAGCGGACGGGTCATGATATATACACGTGCCAGCATTTGCAAAGGCACCTCTTTGCGGAATATAAACAAGGAAACATTGATCTCTCGGGACGCAATCGGGAGACGACGGACAAACCCGCCGAGATCAAGAAACAGACGACAAAACCAAAGGAGGATGAAAGTCGAGAAAGAAAGGATCGCCGAGCCGACAACGAATCAAATAAACGAAATCGCGACCGAGATGAAAACCTTCCGCTCCCGGAAGCGCCACGATGAAAAATATATATGATCATGGGAGGGCTCATCGACTGCAACGATTCCGTCCGATCGGTCCAACGTCACGAACGTCGGGTGCCAAGCGCTTCGAGGTGGAAAGAACCCGTCGGAGACAACGAACAAATCACTTTCACATCAAAAGATATAATCGGGCTAGATATGCCTTATAACGACCCATTGATCGTCGAACTATCTATCAATAACAGCACCGATGTCAGTCGAATTCTCATAGATACTGGCAGCTCGGTCGACTTAATTTTCAAGGAAACTCTCCGACGAATGAAGATCAGAGATGATCAAATTAAGATATCACCTAAGCTACTCACCGGTTTCACCAGCGAATCCACGACAACGATTGGAACGATCAAACTACCAGTTCAGGTCGGCGGAGTAACAAAGTGGGTAAAATTTGATGTGATCGATCGACTGGCCATCTACAACGCCATCCTTGGGACCCGGTGGATTCATTCAATGAAGGCCATCGTCTCGACGTATCACCAGTGCATCAAGTTCCCAAACGGAGATGGGATCTATACACTACGAGGTAGCCAAAAGATCGCCCGATCTTGTTTCATCACTGAGTTCAAAATGCGCAGATCGACTACTTGTGTCATTGGCGAAAGCAGCTCCGAATTATCGCCATCACCTTACGAGAAGCCGAAAGGTGACCTCGTCGTCCAAATCAATGTTGACGTTGATCACCCAGAGCGATGTGTTGGAATAGGGCCTGATCTCTCGGCGACTTTCACAGAAGAACTCGTCAAGTTCTTACGCGACAACAAAACAACATTCGCATGGAGTATAAGTGACATGAAGGGAATCGACCCAAAGATAATCAGCCACGAGCTCAACATCGACCCTACGTTTAAACCGATAAAACAGAAACGACGGAAACTCGGCGTCGAACGAGCTCAAGCAGTAAACGACGAGGTGGAGAAGCTTCTTCAAGCAGGATCCATCTCCAAGGTAAAACATCCGGACTGGCTAGCAAACCCGGTGGTAGTCAAAAAGAAGAACGGCAAGTGGCGCGTATGCGTCGATTTCACCGATCTCAACAAAGCTTGTCCAAAGGATAGTTTTCCTTTACCACATATCGATCGCCTCGTCGAAGCAACTGCAGGAAACCAACTCCTGTCATTCATGGACGCTTTCTCCGGCTACAACCAGATCTTCATGCATCCTAATGGTCGTGAGAAAACGGCATTCATAACAGACCGCGGCACATACTGTTATAAAGTGATGCGCAGATCGACTACTTGTGTCATTGGCGAAAGCAGCTCCGAATTATCGCCATCACCTTACGAGAAGCCGAAAGGTGACCTCGTCGTCAAAATCAATGTTGACGTTGATCACCCAGAGCGATGTGTTGGAATAGGGCCTGATCTCCCGGCGACTTTCACAGAAGAACTCGTCAAGTTCTTACGCGAGAACAAAACAACATTCGCATGGAGTATAAGTGACATGAAGGGAATCGACCCAAAGATAATCAGCCACGAGCTCAACATCGACCCTACGTTTAAACCGATAAAACAGAAACGACGGAAACTCAGCGTCGAACGAGCTCAAGCAGTAAACGACGAGGTGGAGAAGCTTCTTCAAGCAGGATCCATCTCCAAGGTAAAATATCCGGACTGGCTAGCAAACCCGGTGGTAGTCAAAAAGAAGAACGGCAAGTGGCGCGTATGCGTCGATTTCACCGATCTCAACAAAGCTTGTCCAAAGGATAGTTTTCCTCTACCACATATCGATCGCCTCGTCGAAGCAACTGCAGGAAACCAACTCCTGTCATTCATGGACGCTTTCTCCGGCTACAACCAGATCTTCATGCATCCCAATGGTCGTGAGAAAACGGCATTCATAACAGACCGCGGCACATACTGTTATAAAGTGATGCCTTTTGGACTCAAGAATGCCGGTGCCACTTATCAACGGCTGGTAAACCGAATGTTTTCGGACCAGCTCGGCCATACGATGGAAGTTTACATAGACGACATGCTGGTCAGATCAACGGTTGCTACTTATCACATCGATGATTTACGCCAATGCTTCGACATCCTAAATTCCTACGGTATGAAGCTCAATCCAACAAAGTGCACATTTGCAGTAACCTCTGGAGAATTCCTAGTCTATTTGGTCACTCAGCGAGGAATCGAAGCAAACCCAAAGCAGATCTCTGCGATCTTATAGCTACCATCTCCAAGGAACACTCGCGAAGTTCAACGCCTCACTGGTCGGATCATCGCCCTCAGCCGTTTCATATCTCGATCAACAGACAAGTGTCTTCCTTTCTATCAGCTCCTCCGCGGCAACAAGCGATTTGAATGGGACGAAAGATGTGAATCTGCTTTCCAGGAACTGAAGATTTATCTATCGACGCCCCCGATTCTCGCAAAACCAGAAGACAGTGAATGTCTCTATCTCTACATCGCCATATCGTCAACAGCGGTTAGCGGAATCTTTGTACGAGAAGACCGAGGCGAGCAAAAGCCGATATTTTACGTCAGCAAAAGATTGGACGGTGCAGAGACCCGATATCCCACTCTTGAGAAATTGGCGCTCGCCATCGTTGTAGCGGCAAGAAAACTTCGCCCTTATTTCCAGTCACATACAATTCACATCCTCAACAATCAACCACTTCGGACTATCCTACACAGTCCAAGTCAATCCGGACGAATGGTGCGTTGAGCCGTCGAACTTTCTGAGTATGACATCGAATACAAAAGTCGTGTCAGCGCAAAGGCTCAGATTCTCGCCGATTTTCTTATTGAACTACCTCCGGAGCTCGTCGATCAAACTCTTCAGCCTCCGCCGAAATGGAACCTTCATGCTGATGGATCTTCATGCCGGCAAGGTTCTGGAGTCGGTATCAAACTTGAGTCGCCGACCGGAGAAGTTCTCGAGTAATCGTTTTGCCTAGATTTCCCTGCATCGAACAACGAGGCCGAATACGAAGCGTTAATCGCAGGACTTCGCCTCGCCAAAAGCATCAACGTTCAGCATCTCCAAGCATACTGTGATTCCCAACTCGTCGTGAATCAATTTGATGGCACATATGAAGCTCGCAACGAGCGAATGGATGCTTATCTTAAGGTCGTCAAAAACCTTGCAACTATTACCTTTGCAAAGAGATTCTGAAGAAAAAATTCCATTAATATCGAAGATTACAAAACATAACACATCGAAGCCCACAACATCGGGTCTCGACGTAACAAAACAAGTAGATATATAAAAAAAACTAAGGGGCTGCCTCAGCACCTTCGCGGCCCTGATCCTCAGTAGGATCGGCTCGGTTTTCCTCTCCGGATTGAACACCGGTAGCTTCTGAACTTGGCCGAGAAGATGCAGGTTTGCCCTCGGCGGAAGGAAAAGCCAGATAAGCATCAAGTTCACCCTCGCCGAAGGTGATCTCGTTGATTTTCTCCGCCTCGGCCTCCCAGGTCGCTTTGTCGAGTTTAGAGATCATCTCGTCTGGGATTTTCCATCCTTTGCTCTGAATGACTTCGAGAGAAGCAAGTGTCCCTTCTACTTGTGCAGTCATCGAAAGCACTTTCTCTACCTCCGTGCGCTGCGCCACGTAGCCTTTGACCTTATCAATAAGCCCGGCGAATTCGCTGATGACTTTCACGCGTTCATTTAAGACTTTTTCGTCTCGAGACTTCCTAAGCCTCTTCTTCTCAGAAGAGAGACGCTTCTCGGTTTTCCTCTTTCTGATAATCGCGCTCTCCGCTTTAGCCTCGGCGTAGATAAGCTGACCCCGCAACCCGTTTATCTCTTTGTTTTTCTCCTCGGCGAGTTTCTTCATCTCTTCCTCGAACTTATGCTTTTCAACTCGAAGAACTTCGACCTCGGCAGACTTTTCTTGTTCGGCTCTCTGAGTTTTCTTCAGCTCACGATCATACTTCCCGATCAAAAAAGTGGCACCGTTCATAGCACGGACTTGTTCGGTGGCATAATTTTCATACCAGTCGTAGAAGAAAAGTTCTTCAGGCTCTGGCTTCGCCATAGGCCTCGACTTGGTTCTCCACACAAAGCTGGCGCAGGAGTTTGGATCATTCGCCATGGGCTCGAAGCCATTGTAATGAAATTCGAACCAAGAGGGGTTCGGCCTTGTAACTTTCCTGATCTTGCCGGGAGGACCATCGACTTGTTCCTCCTCTACTCCAGCAGCTTGGTTGTGATCTTCGGCCTCGTCTCTGTCAGCCTGACCTTCAGCCACGGTACCATCTCCAGCAGATGGATTGTTTCCGAACGTCTCTATCTCATTTTGCTCTTCGATATGACCATCTCCACTGTCTTCGCCGAGATCATTCACGACGTTTTCTTCACCAACTAAAATCGGAGAACCTGTTGTTTCGAAATGAGGGACCTCGGCCTCCCTGACAGTTTCTTCCGGGGTCATGGGTGTATTACTCGGCCCGACAGCAACAGAATCCTGGAGAACGTTAGCGTAACTGTCGAATTTCCTTTTTTGGAGCCCCATTCTGGATTTCGGCGATGAGGCAGTGCTACGCTAAAGTCTCTTGATGGTGTTGGCAACCCTTTCGGCGGAAATATCAGGCCAAGTTTGATGACCAAGCTTGGCAAACGAGGCGACGATGCGGGAAAATTCTTTGGAAGCGGCGCGGCAAAGAAGGGTTTTTCTGTAACAAAAGAATAAAAGATCTAAGTGTCAAGACAATAGGAAATAACAACAAAGAACTATGAATCACTACCGATTGCCAAACTCCAGTCATTCTGGATGTCAATCCCCAGGTCGGCTACCGAGAACTCATCCCTCTTCACGAAGAAGTATCTTTTCCTCCAATTGTAGACCTTGTGTTTAACGCCGCCAGTAATAATTCCGAACTTCAGCTTCGTCTGGATATAAAAAACATCCATAGCTCTTCGAGCCCGATCTTCTAGCACTCTTAATCGAAGTCATCTCTTCAAAAATCCGGCAATATAGGGGAAGGTCATTCTCCGAAGCCAACGTCATCAAACCGACCATATGGCGAACCACAGCATGTGTCAATTGGGTCGGCGCCATTTGCCTCCGTGAGCAGTATTCCAGAAAGAGACGAGGCAGAGGAAACCAGAGATGACATTCTGTAAAGAACGATTCATATAAGCAAAAATACCCAGGTGGGGCATCCCACGGCCTCTCATATGGACCAGGAACTTGGAAGGTCACCTTTGGACTAATCCCGCAAAGGCGCTTCAGGTCGGCCAAAGTGTCCTTTGTCATTTTCGACCTGTAAATCCCGAAGTCATTTCCAACAAATCTTGGCAACTTGGGAGCCCCTCTTTAACGTCCTTTGCGAGCAGCTTGAGTCACACCGTGAGGATCGAAAATTAAGTCTTCCTCATCCAGGTCATCGTCGGAATCTTCATATCGGTCACACCCACAATTTCCTGAGTTCTCATCGCTAATATTGACCGCCTCGGCTTCCGTGTTCTCCTGAACATCTTCAGGATCTTCGTCTATTAGATTGGGAATCTCAAAAGGGCTCCCAGGCTCGGTGCGTCCTTGACGAGCCTCTTCATTTCTTTGCCGCAATTCTTCCATATCCCCCCAGGACGGAAAAATGTTTTCCCAGGAATGAACAGTCTTATTCGAACTAGCATTTGAGATTGGAGATTCCATTTGATTGGAGTTCTCGATAGCAACGGAGGAACACGCCGGAGATGGCAAATCGAAAAATACAAAAAGAAGAGAGAGGTGAGAGCTCTACCTTTCGAAGAATTGGAGAAGTGAGAAAATGAGTAGAAGAAGAGAAACTTCAAATTTATAGAAGAGGAAAATAGAGAATTCGAGGTCAATCATTTTAAAACGACTCTTCGTCGTCCACCTTCATCATTAGGTCTAGAAAAGCGCCGTTCCACGCGCTCCACTTCGCACCACTTCACTTCGAAAAATACAAACTTCACTGCATGGTTGACACGTGTCACCATCTGCAAAGACTCGAGAAACGTGAGACGTGTGATGGCTTCCGCACACTTCCACTCCTTGTCTTTTCTCGCTTTGAAAAACAATGGGATGGATGCATTTAATTCGTGACCTTTTAAATTCGAACCTTTCGAATACTTTTTTAAAAAAAGGAGAGGAATTCAAAATGACATATGTCATGTTTTGATTCCGTGCTATTTCGCCTCGACCTTTATATATTAAAAGGCTTGTTAATTACCGACGAGGTGAATAGAATGACATCGTTATCCACTCCGGATAAATATTAAATCCACAACATATTCAAGGAATATTCGGGGAATATCCACTTCCCTTGAAATATTGGTCTCGGCGTGGTAAATCAGGAAAAGATAGGCATTGGGTCTTCTCAAGGATTGAGGTCGGCACCTAAGGATTATAAAGAGGAAGGAGGTTTCACCGAAAAAGGTGATCCGAAAAAAGCAAGAGAAGAACTAAGTTATAGAAATTCTAGGACCTAAAACTAGTTTTATAAGAAGAGCTTTATACCTTTTCTGTAATTCATAAAATCATCTTTTAGATTAATAAATCTCCTTTGATCTTTCACAAAACCAACAAACTTTACTTGAAATTTACTAATACGAAGTAATAGTTCAACATTGTGATAGACTAGACGTCTCATACGCACTCAGTAATGTGTCATCCAAGTCGAGAACTACCTGTAAATCCATTTTCAGATCTCAGAGCTTGTGTGCTTTGATGCTAAGTAGGCTCCTAATATTAGAATCGTGGATGTTAATACCACTGGAAATGAATGATTGTTTTTGGGGAGGAATCGTTTGAATTTTAGTATTCTACTGAGAAATGATCTCATACAGAAACAGGTTTCTGGCAATTACGTTTGATTTCTCAAAGCACTAATATCAAAGAAAGTTTCAGTTTTGCTTATAGAAAGACTTAAGGAGGAATTTGGGCTATTAAAGTTTTGTTCAGGCAAGGCAACATGAACCTTAAAAAGCAACCCTACGTTTCAGACAGATTCATGTGCTCAAGTTTACAAGAATCTTTTAAGGTTATGTAAGATTATAGATGGCAACAAAAGTAAAGAAAGAAGATATACCACAAAACTATTCAAGAGAACGCAATTTCCAAACACAAAGTCTAAACAAGAAACCCTAACCCGATCTCTTTTTAAGTCTCTGTTTCTTGATCCAACTCGTACGGAACACTTCGGCACAAGGGTCACGAGTTTCGCCGACCGAGCCACTCGAAGAGACAATCTTGATGAAACACGTGGAAGCATCGAGGCATCTTGATGACGTATCCACGAGTCTTGGAGAAATCCTCGATGCAAATCGAACACTGAGTCTCCTTTTCTTGACCCGACGACTCGAATTATTTTGGGGTAACACATGTATAATCAATGTGTTAGGGTTATTATTTAAAGTAGTGAAACTTATGTGGTCACTTTGTTATAAATAAAGGACTAAGGGGCATAAGTGTTATGGAAATTTAATGTGAGGATACATTCAGTAATTTCTAATTTGATGAAGGGCCAAATTAGAAATGGTTTCTATATAAATAGAAGGTTATGGTCCCCATGACAACCCTAATCAGAAATGCAGACAATTCTCTGTATCCCATCAACAGAGACCTAAAACTATTATATGTTCGTTGTGGAAGAGTCATTCCCAATATTCAGAACATAAATCATTGATCCAAAAGATACACTTCTGCTTCTGTTTTCTTATCATTCGGAGATTGACATGAGTTTAGTTTATGGTTTATACGAAATCATAAATTAGTCCTAACAATTGGTATCAGAGCATCATGTTCAGTTTCTGTTTGATAATCAGGTTATTTTGTGAATAAAGTCAGATTTATTAATTGGTGAAAATTTTAGATTATCGAATCTGTTTTTTCTCTTAAGTTTGAACCAAATTTAGTATTCTGGAACCTGTGGATTAAATTTTAATAGATCTATGATATATGCTTGTTTAGATCTATTTATGGATTATGTAGATTTAAGCTTGATTATATCTGGATTATATGCATGTTTATATTTAGTTTTGGTAATTTATTCTACAGAAAACATGTTTGTTTATGAGAATTTAGATCTGAAAATTCGGCTGATTTTTTGTGCCATTAAAACCCTAGTTCTAAAAGTTGAAGATATGGGTATTTTCGTCGTTTTTAACAATTTTTAATGCAACTTATATTGTTTAGTCGAATTGGGCTTATTTTGTTGTTGTGGTCAATTTAGACAGAAATTGCATTAAGATGATTTGGTCGAATTTGGTCCGTTTAAATTTTGAGCTCATTTAGGAATAAAACGAAGGCGCATGACCTGGGTTTCGAACCCGGGTCGCGCTCCTTGGTCAGGTTTTTTTTTAGCTTGTCTTAAACCATTCTGCCACTTTAGTATTCTTGCAAAATGAGTCCCTAGACTTATTTATATGTCTGCACAAGAATAATAATAAAGTTTTAAATCAATAAAGAAATTTGATTGTGCAATTTTAATATTTGAATTAGATTAATTGATGCAAGATGCTGCCAAGTAACCTCTCTTGTTAATATTTTTTTTTATGAAAAAATGTTAAATGAAATATGTATGTAAATTCATGTGAATATTAAATCGGCCCAAAGGAAGGTCTATATCTGGCCGAATTTATTTATGTATATATGTGTATATTCATGCGAATATTAAATCGGCCCAAAGGAAGATTTATATTTGACCGGATTACATACATACATGTGATAATACATATGTGACAATTATTATGAATCACCATGTGTAATAATAAATCAATCCAAAGATAAGTTTATTGTTTATCATGCATTATTGTCAATGTTTGATTATTACAACAAGAGTACCACTAGCAGTTAATATTACTGTCCAAAGACTTTATATTAATATTGCATTTGGTATCTTGAGATGGTTTGTACAATTGTTTATAATTTATTATTAATTTACTTCAGTTAAGTAGTGAGTTAGTGTTAAAAAGATTGTTCTCTATTTTCTGCAAATTTTGTTACAGTATCTGCTCACTTATGGTCAGTCCAACTCTTGGTCACTCCAAATTTCAAGGAATGAGAAATGGATTTGCCTTCTAAAAGTGATCATGTGGTTAACATCTCTAAAGTTCATGGCAAAATAAAGAAATTTGAGGTTGTTTAGAATAATCCTGCTAAAGGTCCAACTTGAAGGAAGCATACTAAGGTTAAAGATATATGTTTCTTTGTAAAGGACATGGACACATGAGGAAAGAATGTCAAATGTATCACACATTGTTTGAAAATAAGGGCATGTCTTTTGGTACGGGCTGTTCTGAGGTGAACTTAGTTTAAGTACCCATAAAAAGTTGGATGTTAGAGTCCGGTGCAACTGCTAACATCAGTGTTTGACTATAGAATTTCCTAAGTTATCGAAAACCTACTGAAGCTGAAAGATGCATTCATGTGGCTAATGGAACTTCAGTACATGTGGAGGAAATTGCTTATATTAAACTGTTATTCAGTACTGGTCATTTTTGGGTATGAAAGACACTTTTGTGGTGCTTTCTTTTATGTGCAATTTGGTTTCCGGCCTTTATTTAGACAAATCTGGATATTTTTTTGTGTATTGGGTAATGGATAAGTTGTGTCTTTAGATTCAGTTGTGATTAGGACTGGTACTCTTCTAGAAAAACACAGTCTTTATATGATGGACATTGTAGCTTCTTATGATGAAAGTTTAAGTGTTGAATCAAGGGGTACTAAACCTAAATTCGAAAAAAATGGAAGTTCAAGAAATCTATGGCACAAACGCTTAGGTCACATCTCTAGAAATAGAGTTGAGCGACTTGTGTTAGATGGTATATTAGATTATGTTGACTTCACAAATTGTGATGTCTGTGTGGATTGCATTAAAGGAAAACAAACTAAACATAAGAAATTTAGTAAATATAGAGCTAAAGAAGTCTTTGAGTTGATACATACAGATATTTGTGGACCATTCCCTACGGCATCTTGGAACGGTTAACAATACTAATATCTTTCATGGATGAATTTTCTTGATATGCATATTTATTTCTTATTTATGAAAAGTCAGAGTCTGTGGATGTGTTCAAGAATTTTAATGCTGAAGTTGAAAACCAACTTGAGCGAAGGATAAAATCTGTTAGATCTGATCGTGGTGGTGAATACTACGGTCGGTATGACGGTTCAAGTGAACAACATCCAGGACCATTTGCCAGATACCTAGAGGAGTGTGGAATTGTTCAACAATACACTATGCATGGGTCTCCCAGTATGAATGGTATATCTGAAAGACATAATCACACTCTTAAGGACATGGTAAGGAGTATGATCTGTTATTTCACCTTACTTGAATCACTCTGGGGAGAGGAACTAAAGACTGCAGTATAAATTTTAAACAGAGTACTAACTAAAGCAACTGCAAAGACACCTTATGAGCTTTGGACTGGAAAAAGACCTAGTCTAAAGCATTTCACATTTGGGGATGTCCAGCTGAGGCTAGGCCTTATAGGCCATTTGAGAAGAAATTGGACTCCATAACTGTGAGCAGTTACTTTGTTGGTTATTCTGAGTGATCTAGGGGCTATAAGTTTTATGATCCCATACATAAGAATACTTTTGAGACGGGAACAACTACGTTCTTTGAGGATGTTGAATTTGGGGGGAGAAATAAAGTTAAAGATGTCATCTTTGAGGAAGAATCAGATTCAGTTTCTAAACCGATTCATATAGTTGCTTTGGATAGAGCAAATTTGGAACCTCAAGTTGATACTAAAGTCCTTCCTCCTAATAAAGATGATAATGTTATTGAACATGAAGGTCAAATTCAAAATCCTCAAGAAGTAGTGCAACAAGAATATGTGCCTTTGCGGCGATCCACTAGAGAAAGAAGAAACGTTATTCCGGATGATTACATAGTGCTTCTTGTGGAACAAGAGGAAAATCAAACCCATATGGAAGATGATCCTATCAAATTACGTGAGGCCATGGGTAGTTCCAATTTAGATAAGTGAGTTAAAGCTAGTGAATATGAGTATTAGTTGAAGCTAGACAATAATGTTTGGGACGTTGTCCAATTACCAGAAGGAAAGAAAACCATTGGTTGCAAATAGATATTTAATATCAAAATGGATTCAAATGGTAATGTGGAGATGTATAAGGCTAGTCTAGTAGCTAAAGGCTATACTCATAAAAAAGGGATTAACTAAAGCAACTGCAAAGACACACAAAGCCTTTTTGTTCACCTTTGATATGAAGAACTACTCACTCTGGGGCCAGACTGAGTCCGGCAATCCACTAGATCGAGAATGTACAGAACTCGCAACAATCTCGCAGCTCAACGAAGATGACGACTACGAAGAAGAAGACTATTGACCCTTAACCTTAAATCGACACTTCGGTACCCCTTTTATTTCACAAGGGTTTACAACAAACCTGATCCCTAAACCAGAACATTAAACCATCTAGTAAACCACATTATAACCAATGACTAATTACAAGATAGCTAATACTCTAGTCTACACAGAGACTTACAGATATAAGAGTTTCCTCTAGCAACCCTCAAATGGTTTAGGCCATACACAACATAGATTCCCTACCAACTTCTTGACTTTGACTGTGTCAATTTGGGTTTCCATAGTCGCAAGAAGAAGAAGTCAAAACAAAAAGAGTAAACTCTAATTTCAGAATGAGAGAGATAGAGAGAAACTAAGTGAAAAAAATCGATCTTCCGGTGGCTTTATATAGAGAAAGTTCGACTGGTTTTGATTTTCTTTTTCTGTTTTTGTTTTTCAACTTTATTTTATTTTTTCCATTTCTCTAAAATATGACCGTTAAGTAATTGTTTTTTTTTTTCGTTCAGATTGGGATTACTGTACCGGAATTGAATTCAGAATGTTCAGTTTGTTCTAGTTTAGTGGTTAAGATGTTAATGAATAGGAAAATGAATAAAATATAATAATTTGAATTTGATAATAACTGAGAGATTATGTGTTATTTGTTAAAAAATTTGTGGTATTCATATTTCAATCCGTTAACAAAATTTATGCTAAAAGTTACATTAAAAAAACTGAGTTATATAAGAATGGACTAACATAAAAAATGATTTTCCTCCAGAAAATAGTAACGTATTTCAAAACCCTAAAGCTCAAAAATTTGAAGACTCTGTTTCTTGATCCTAGGAACTTTCCGGCACAACGGACACAAGTTTTTCGACAGAGCCATTCAAAGAGACAGTTTTCATGAAACATATGCAAACATTGAGTAAATTCAATGATGCTTTCATGACTCTTTGACACATTCTCAATACAAATCGAACATGGAGCCTCGTTTTCTCCTTTTAGATCTACTCTATGTTCTTCCACCAATCTCTGTAAAAATTCCAACGAAACAGGAGCATCAGAGGGCAGAATCAAACGCCTCTCTTTGATGAAGTTGACATAGACGTTTACGAAAAGAGGCTCTCCAAGAGATTTATCATTAGCAAGTGTACGATTGATTTTAGGGTTAATTAAGTGAATAACCAAGAAAAAAAAAAGTAACCAAAAAACCTAAATTTAATGGTGAGGATCTTGCCACATAAGTGGATTTTGGTTATTTTGTTAAGTATGTTGTTTTTTATGGTTATTGAGCAAATTATTCATTGATTTTATGAGGACAATTTGACCTAAATATTCTGACTCGTTAACTTGTTGACCATAAAAGAGTTCAGAGAGATGAATTGGCGTGAAGCCGTGTGGCTCCAACCGGATGTAACATCCTCCTGCTTCTGTTACCGGTCCACTTTCGTCTTGGGTAAAATCTTGGATCAGATTAGATTGAGACCATGTTCATTGACCCCCATGTTTCTCGCAAGAGTCATCACCATCAGTTTCTTCTATTTCCATGGCTACCGAAGAAGAAGAAGAATTCAAACAACAATAAACCCTTTTCGGATTTGTAAGATGAAGATTGGTGTTGTGTCTTAAGAGAGAGAAACTTTGAGAATGAAATCGATATCAATTTCTGTAGATGAATAAGTGAGTTATATATAGAGAGAGAGGGGTTAAATATATATATATAGTGTTGTTATTTCCTTTTTTTCCCCTAAAATAAGAAAGGTTTGGTACTGGTTCTGTTTGTTACGGTTTAGGGGATTTGATTTTTGTAAAGGCAAATCAGTTAAATGATTTTTTTGGGAGGGGGAAAAAATGATTTGGTTATTTATTTCTGATGAATACAGTTTAATTTGTTGATTGGTCTTGGTATATGTGAAATACAAAGTTTCTGATTTCGCAAATTCCAAAATCAGCAAGATCTTGAAATTGTGCAAATACAGCTATTTTATGCACCGATAAGATATTAAGATCAATATAATTTCAGTGACAATAAAACACTTTAAGTTTTTTAATTTACAACTCTTCTTCAAGATGAAGATAAAGGTAGGAGAGAAGAGCATGAAGATGTGATGAGCAAGCTGTGAAACTCTTATGATCATCTCAACTTGAGTTTTCTATATGTATTATATGTCAGAGATCTAATAGGGAATGTGTTGTTTGTATATTACCGTCGCTTCTATCTTTACCTGTCTCGTCCATATGATTAAATTCTATAATTTACACTCAATTCCGGCGCTGACACCAAGCATTATCAAGCATTAGAAGCTTGTGCTTCCGGCCCAAAATAATATACTTATTAAGCAGCCCATTTTTAACAGTAATATTTTGTAGTCTAGTGGTTAAAATGATGAAAAATTAGTTATAGGTATATGGTTCAAATCTTTTCCTCCTCTAAACTATTTTAATTTTTTTTAATATATCAATTAATGGCCCAAAAAAGTTTTAGAGTTCTAGCCCTCACATTTACATGACCAGTACTGTTTAGACTAACCAATTCTCAATTTCTATTTTTTTCTTTAATTTCTCTTATAATAAAAGATGTGAGAAATAAAAATGTGAGAACGGTGATTCTAGATGCAGTTATCTTTCTTCAGTGCATCCTGATGAGAAAAACTTACGGTTCATGGCGGGATACATGAATAGCTCAGATTCGATTTGAGTGATTTCTTCTTCAACCATGTCCAAGTAGCGAGCAAGAGTTTCCCTTGATGAAGCTTTCTCCATCTGATCCAATCTCTCGAAAAGGTCTAGGTCTTGCTGTTGATGCCTCTCGTCTTTGACGAGGGTATCACTCGTGCGATCAAGAGGAGTAAGACGAACACGTGCCGCACAAGACAACGCCGAGCAAGTGATCAAGAGAAAGAGGATGATGGTGATTGTTGTTAGGATGTTAAATAGGGTTTTTTTTGGCACAACTCGGCCTTTTTTATTTTAGGCTCGGTCTTTTTTAAGTCCTAACCCTTTTTAAATCTTTTAAAATTTGTAAAACAGAGTTAAACTTTTTAAGCTCTATTTTAAATCCTTTCTTTCTACAATCTTTTTTGCATTACAATAAATATAAATTCTTAACCAAATCTTTATAAATTTATAACAAAAATATATAAAAGTTACAAACAATAAAAAACATCGTTATTCATAATAAATTACGTTTTTCCTCCAAAATCGTAAAATCATGTTTTCTCGCCAAAACCGTAAAATCATGGTTTCCCACAAAAACCGCAAAATCATGTTTTTCCATCAAAACCGCAAAATCATGTTTTTCCATCAAAACCGTAAAATTACGTTTTTTCATCAAAACTGTAAAATCACGTTTTCCGCTAAATTCACAAAATTATGTTTTCTCGCCAAATCCGCAAAATCACGTTTTCCTACCAAAACCGAAAATCATGTTTTCCTGCAAAAACCGTAAAATCACATTTTCCCGCAAAAACCGTAAAATCATGTTTTCTCGCCAAATCCGCAAAATCACACTTTCTCCCCAAAACTGAAAAATTACGTTTAAGGATTGATTGAAGAATTCGAATAAGAAGATAGCATAGACAAATGGGGAAAAAGTTTTACAAATAGGGTTGGGTCATGTATAAACCCAATCATTTTTAACAGTAACCCTAAATGAGCCCTAAATCTGCAAAACAAGTGTCGGCAACTAGACTTCCTGACCTTCAAGAATGCAAGATGAAAGGCTTTTTGTCTGACAAAGATTGTGAGAAAAACAGTAACATTCTCAACGGCCTCCATTCACATAAACATTCCTTAGATCCATTAACCACTTCAGACAAAACTGACTAGACCAAACATAAGAGTGGTCCGGAATCTACCTATACAATATTTGTTATGTATTAACAAAAGAGTCCAACAGCCTCAGCGTCTCCAAGAGAAATCTCAAGGTACCATGTTTGACAAGAATGTCGGGATGAAGCATTCCGTTCGAGATCAACGACCGGCTAAATGGTCGGGGCATATGCATTTCATGATATTCTGAACATCTGAGACCGAATCTGCTGCCGAGGAAATAGAAGAAAACCTGCACTGACTTGAGTTATATGCCCAAAAGAAAGAAAGAGAGGAACTTGACGGTACTCAGAATAGGAACTAACCATGATGGTGATTTGAACTTTTCCACAGTGTATGGAAACTCTTCAAAGAAAGCTGAAGTTAAGGACGGTCTACCCTTAAGAATTGTAGGATCTCTCTCAATTTGGGACATTGGTATGCACTCATTACACCAATGTATTAATTCATAAAGGAACCAACTTTACACGATTTCATCCCCTGAAACAAATATACAAAATACCATAAATCACAGAGGAAACAATTGTATACTTCTGCAAGATTTTTAAACAAAGATATGCCAAAGAAGCATTGTATAGTAGTACAATTACATCCTCCATATGCCAAAGGAGCTGATGATACTTGCCGGAGACGAAAACACAACACGTATGTTCGACGGCGGAGACGACTAGAGTTAAAAAGAATCGAGGATGAGAATATGACTCTAGTCGTCCTCACCTGAGAACGAGAAAAGAACCGGGACGGAAAATAAGGATTCACCGGAGAAGTACTCGCCAACGATACTTGTCGGAGAAGAGAACATGAGAGGCAAGAAGAGAAGCGTTGCTATGTAGACGACTGAGAGGATGAGAAAGAGTTTTGACTTTTGAGAAAGAGATTAAACCGTCGACTTAAAAATTTAAATGATAACTATTATTTTACTATATATCTAAATAAATGGAAAAATAAATAAATAAAAAATGGAATAAAGTTGGGCATAAAAAGAAATTGATTTAAATTTTCCTTTTAAATTATTATTATTTTATACTTCTTGTTGGAAAAAGAATTTTATGTATTTATATTTAAAAGATTTATAGAAAGAAAAGTCATAAACAAACTTCTTCCATAAATAACAAAGAGAAACAAAGATTGAGAAAACACAAGCGCTCATCATGGAGACTTCCGACCACTATAAAAAAACAGAAACTTTACGAGAGGCAAAAACGTCGCAAATCCGTAGCAAATAGCCAGTTGCGACAGATCTGCGGTGTACACAATTTCATCGCTATACGAGCGTCGCAAATGTCAATCCGTTGTAAAACCGTCACAACTTTTGCAATGGAAAGACAGCCGAGGTTAATTCGTCGCACGGAATTACGTAGTTACAATTAACAGAGGAAACCATAAGTGTTTTACTAACACCAGAAGATAGAGAAACTGCGAAAATATTACTGGAACTAAGCCAAGGTACTCGGCGACATAAGTCAAGAGAAGAAAATGAAGATGCTACATATGATGATGAGGTATTTTCAAAAAAGATTACTAAAAAGTCTAAGCGGATTACAACACCGAGAATAAAGTTGGAGGTAGATGATTCCGACGAAGCCCTGATGATTATTCAGGAATGGAACAAACTAAGCCTGACCTGGGGGAGAAATTATTCCGCGATAAAGCTGAGTGATACAGCCAACCGATAAAGAAGCTGCTAACAGTCAGCGACGTGAAGAAAGATCAAAGCATGCTCATGTTTTCGATGGACTAAGTGAAGAAGAAGATGCTTCCTCTTTTAAAAGGTTCTGAATCTCTGAAAGGGACAAACGGGCTTGATGTTTCGGTGTACGGACCAAACAGAGTGGTTCGGGATATAAAGTTCAAGATGTGGAATAAGAACACACCTGTGTTAACTTTGGGATGGAAAGAGTTTGTAACCAAATGTAAGCTCAAGGAGCATTGTGATTTTCTCACTATTTGGATGTTTAGGCACAGAGACGCTGGTAAGATTTTCTTCGCTATTAAAAAGACTACACATTCGACTATAATGAGGCAGTTGGGTAAGTAGATCTTGAAAGTTGTCTTTCAGGATTCTAATTGATTAATTTGGGTTTCATTTTTTTTAAGAAAAAAGGTACGAGGATTTTTAGAATTATCAATTTATAATTAGGTTTCTTTGATTGATGCTTGCTTTTAAGGATTCTAATTAGATATTTTTGTGTATGCTAATTATATATATATTTTTTTTAGAAAGAAAAATTACAAAACAAAAAAGAAAATTGTGTTAATTATGAGAAATTTAGATTCCTTTTAAATTGACCACGTTGTCACGTAGACCATATATAGATATGAAGCATCGATCAATCTTTAGACCGGATCGGATTTTAAAATTAATTGTTCATTCAAAAACATAGACAAACCTATCTTAAGTCGGTTGACAAACTTTTTTTTGTCCAATCGGACTTATCAACAACATTCAGGGACTTGCAATATGTTGTACATTGCTGTGAGCTATGAGAGATTCCAACTATTTGGATTCAGGGACTTGCGATGGTGGCCATCACGACCTTGGTATGCCTTTTTTTCCGAACCATTCAGGCATGTGGAATCTATCGTAAAGAGCTCCTCTAACGTCTCTTCTTCTCAAAGTTGCTTACGAAGTGGAAGAATAATGTCCAGTAACTTCAACATGTTTTTGGTTTGCATCGTGCCATCTCATTACATTCCAAAGAGATGTTCTCAATATTATTTTGAGAAATGGGCTCAGACTTTAAGAAAATACCTAGTATCATTTGGCTGTTCTGCGGAAAATTGAACCATGGAATCCCGTTTAGTGGATGTAATAGGAAACTGTAAGGATCGTTGTCTACTATAATTTTCCTACACATATTCTTTGATGTGCATAGTAGATCCTTCACATGATCTCGATATTGCCTGTTATTCGGAAAACGATAGCACAAAATATATATTAATCACAATGTAATATCATGAAGACAACTTATGTGCTGACAGTACAAGGTCGATAAGGCCTGTCGTCTAATACATGTTTGGTATCTATTTTGTCCACAAGCTGTCTCGCATAATCTGCATATGTAAAGAATATATTATTAGAACACTTGCCCCAGAAACAGAGAATAATAACACTGAGAAGAGTAGCAAACTCAAGGAACCTTCAAGCCCAGCGGTAAAAAGAATAAGATGTGTGAATTGGCTGAGTTGGTCTAAGAATTTGTGCAACCCTGGACGCTCAAACATTGTAACATAATTGACTTTAATTAGGCTCCCCATTTCATTCCTTCAAGGCAGCGAAGTGAGATTATTTGCACAACAGCAAATGAAATTAATTGAATTAAAAGAAGAAAGAAAGCAGTATGTTATGTAAGAAAAACCTTGGTTGATGATATGCACTCCAGCTCAAACCATCTCAGTCCAGCTTCAGTAGCTTGTGATAGACTAGACGTCTCATACGCACTCACTAATGTGTCATCCAAGTCGAGAACTACGTGTAAATCCATGTTCAGATCTCAGAGCTTGTGTGGTTTGATGCTAAGTAGACTCCTACTATTCGTATCGTGGATGTTAATACCACTGAAAATGAATGATTGTTTTTGGGGAGGAATCGTTTGAATTTTAGTATTCTTCTGAGAAATGATCTCATACAGGTTTCAATCTCCACAACAACTCAGTTCTGATTCTTGATATTATGTGCAATGTACAACATATTAACATCCTCGACCCATTTTTTCTTTGTAGAATAGGCATGAAGAATAGTGTCATTGTACATATTAAAATATCCGTCAGGAAAAAGCCAGGTCTTCTCTCGTGGTATAAATTCCCTTGCATAGTCGCGACACCAAAGAGCCGTGAAAGTTAAGTCAATGAAAGGGATCCTATCGCTACTGATGTGATCATAGAAGGCACCAAGGATGGAGAGCTTGAACCAGAACCAGAAGCTGAACTTAAGGCCGTGGAAGAGCATGGACCAGAAGGTGTGGAGCTTGTAGCTGAGGACGCTTTGCGAGTACCGGCCGGAGCTATGACCAGGGCGCGGACCAGGCAGCTGTCTCAAACGCTAAGTTCTTTACTTAGTTCTGCCAATGTTCAGTTCAACCTTAAGGAGGGAAATGTGCAACACACGACTTTAGTAAGGTTCAAAGAGGATTCAGGAACCCCTTCCTAAAATCGACTTTTTAGTAAGGTTTCATGAAGATTTAGGTGGACCTTTCTAAATGGCGATTCACATAGCATCCAGGCCGCGTGTTCACTTTAACTGAAGAGTCAGTCAACATGGAATCAATTCAGTCAAGTCTTTACTTCAATTAATGTAATGATTTCCGTGTTGTGTTGTCTTGTTTTCTGAAACACAAACACTATATATGTATTTCTGAAACCATTGAATGAATAAGAAGTTTAAGTTTTGATCATTGCGATTGTCTTGGAGAGTGAATCTCTGTTGTTCCTTGTAAACAAACCCCTGTTGCTTGGTGAGTCATATCCAAACAACAACCCCTCTTCAGTCGTCTAAGTGAGTCATATCTTAGGACTGCTGAGGTTTGGAATATCAAGGGCCTTTCGCATCCCTTGTGCGACCTAACGATCAATTCCTTTGTTCTTGAGAGCTAGTTGCTCAATTGAGTTCAAAGTTTATCCAGACCAACTTCGAAGTGTAATCTGTGGGAGGGAGTGATCCTTGTATCAAGTGGTATCAGAGCCCACTTTGAAGTTTGGTATCTATTTCGATCCATCTTTCTCACCTCTTCATCTTCTTCAGTAAAAAAAAAAAAAAGTTCTTATCTGTCTATCTGTTCTCTGGGTGAGCCGCCTGATATTCAAAAAAAAAAAAAAAAAAACAAAAGAAAAGTGTTTAAGGAACCAGGAGAAATCGGTTTCAAGGGTTGGTTAATCATCCAGAACCAAAAATCTTGCAATCTATCTATCTACCCCCTTCATCTACTCTGGTTGTTTGGATAGATTCATTGGGCTTGACAGATTTGTTCTATTGGAACTCTTGAGATTTCACTGCGAGAGATAAACACTTGTGAGGCAGAGGGGTTTTAATTGACTCGTTTGTTCAAGTGTTGGCAGGAAAATCCACAAGGGAGAACCGGACGTTGAAGAGTCTGGACCGGCCGTTGGAGAGTTTCTGTTTCTTTAACTTGTTTGTACTTGTTTGTAGAAAATATGTCCGATCCAAGCAATGATGAACAGGAGAGCAATCAGAATGTTGGCCTTTCTAAAATTCAAATGAGGGCCTTGATGGGAGAAATGAAAAGAATGATGAGATCAGAACTTGAGGAGATCAACGTTCGACTTGATCGGGTCCAAGAGGACACCCAAACCAGACCACCACCAGAGGGAGCAACTGGTAGGTCACGAACCAGACAAAGGCGTTCCAGAGCCAATGAAGAGTTTTATGAACACTCCTCTAGTGACAGCCAAAGAAGGACCAGACGGCCTAGAGAGATCCGGGGAAGACAAGATGATAACCTAGGTGGCCTTAAGTTAAAAATTATGTCCTTCTATGGTAAAAACGATCCTGATGCTTACCTAGAGTGGGAGAAAAAGATAGAACTGGTCTTTGACTGCCAGAACTATTCTGAACTTAAAAAGGTAAGGTTGGCCGCAACTGAGTTCTATGGTTATGCTATTAACTGGTGGGATCAAATTGTGACCAACAGGAGGAGAACAGGTGAAAGACCTGTAGCTACATGGGATGAGATGATCACTCTCATGAGGAAGCGATTTGTGCCCAGCCATTACAACCGAGACTTGCATCAGAGGCTAAGGAGATTAGTTCAAGGAACTAAGAGCGTTGAGGATTACTTCCAAGAGATGGAGACGCTAATGATCAAAGCAGATGCTGATGAAGATCCGGAGGCAACAATGGCAAGGTTTCTAGGAGGACTCAACCGTGACATCCAAGACAAGTTGGAGATGCAAGAGTATGACTGCCTAGAAGAGATGCTACACAAGGCGATCTTGGTTGAGCAGCAGGTTAAGAGAAGGAGTCAACCCAAGTCCACTTATACACCGGTTGCTAAGACTAGCTACCAAGACAAGGGTAAAGCTCCAACCAAACCTATTTCTGATTTTAAAACTAATCCATCTTCTAGTAGTGTCAAGGAAAAGGCAGAAGCTCCTACTGCACGAGCCAGGGATATGAGATGTTTCAAATGCCAAGGGTTTGGACACTATGCTAAGGATTGTACCAACAAGAGGATCATGATCGTTCTGGAGAACGGTGACATAGAATCTGAGGACGAGAAGCCGCAAACAGATTCTGAGGAAGAGCAAATAGACTATCCTGCTCACGGGGAACTTTTGGTTACTAGAAGAACCTTGAGTGCACAACTCAAACCCAAGGAGCATGAGCAGAGAGAGAACCTCTTTCACACTAGATGCTATGTCAATGACAAAGTATGTAGCCTGATCGTGGATGGAGGCAGCTGTACCAACGTGGCTAGCAAGACAATGGTTAAGAAACTCGGCTTGAGTATGAGGAAACACCCTCGGCCATACTCTCTTCAGTGGCTTAATGAAACAGGAGAGATGAAGGTAAGCAACCAAGTCCTAGTTCCAATCACCATTGGAAGGTACAAGGATGAGATCCTTTGCGATGTTCTACCTATGGAGGCCGGTCACATTCTTTTAGGAAAGCCTTGGCAATATGACAAAAGGGTCATACATGATGGGTACACAAACCGTCACACCTTTGCGCACCAAGGAAAGAAGATTATGTTGGCACCACTGTCACCACAAGAGGTACATCAGGATCAAAAGCTTTTAAAGGAAAGAAGAGAACAAGCCAAGCGAGATCAAAAATCCAAATCATCCAAGGAAAGCGAGTCCAAATTAGTAAGGCATTCCAATTTCTTTGCTAAAACTAGTGAGATCAAGAAAGCTTTGTTTTCTGATCAACCAATGCTTTTGCTAGTTTTTAAGGAAACACTAATGTCTTCTTCTAACAATGCACTGGAGCTTCCAAGTGAGTTTGAATCTCTTTTGCAAGGGTTTAGGGATGTGTTTCCGGATGAAAACCCGGATGGTATACCTCCAATCAGAGGCATTGAGCACCAGATTGATTTCATACCAGGCGCTTCTCTTCCAAACAGACCAGCATACAGGACCAATCCTGTTGAGACAAAAGAGCTGCAAAAACAAATCAATGAGCTCATGGAGAAAGGATACATCAGAGAAAGCATGAGTCCATGCGCAGTTCCAGTTCTCTCCAAGAAAGATGGCAGTTGGCGTATGTGTGTGGATTGTAGAGCAATCAACAACATAACAGTTAAGTACAGACACCCCATCCCTAGATTAGATGATATGTTGGATGAACTTCATGGATCATGCATCTTTTCTAAAATTGATTTGAAAAGTGGATATCATCAAATTAGGATGAAGGAAGGGGATGAATGGAAAACCGCTTTCAAAACTAAGTTAGGATTGTATGAATGGTTAGTTATGCCTTTTGGTTTAACCAATGCACCTAGTACCTTCATGAGGTTGATGAATCATGTTCTGAGAGCTTTCATAGGAGTCTTTTTTGTAGTATACTTTGATGAGATTCTTGTCTACAGCAAAACATTTAGTGAGCACATTGATCATCTAAAATCGGTTTTAGGAGTGCTTAGGAAGGAAAAGCTCTATGCTAACTTGAAGAAATGCACTTTTGGGACAGATAATCTCGTGTTTTTTGGTTTTGTTTTGAGTGCAGATGGCATTAAAGTGGATGAGGAAAAGGTTAAAGTTATTAGGGAATGGCCAAGTCCGAAAACCGTAGGAGAGGTCAGAAGCTTTCATGGCCTTGCGGGTTTCTACAGAAGGTTTGTGAATGACTTTAGTACAATAGCCGCCCCTCTTACAGAAGTCATCAAGAAGAATGTGGGATTCAAGTGGGAGCAAGCACAAGAAGAATCATTTCAAACTTTGAAAGGGAAGCTTACGAATGCACCTCTTCTTGTTTTGCCTGATTTCCTTACAACTTTTGAGATTGAGTGTGATGCCTCAGGAGTTGGAATTGGTGCTGTCTTGATGCAGGATAGGAAACCGATTGCTTACTTTAGTGAAAAGTTAGGAGGAGCCACTATCAATTACCCAACATATGATAAGGAGCTTTATGCACTAGTGAGAGCTTTGCAAACTTGGCAACATTATCTTTGGCCTAAGGAGTTTGTAGTGCATACTGATCATGAGACTCTCAAGCACTTGAAAGGACAGCACAAGCTCAACAAAAGACATGCCAGATGGATTAAATTCATTGAAACATTTCCCTATGTCATTCGGTACAAGAAAGGTAAAGAAAATGTTGTGGCTGATGCTTTGTCTCGAATGTATGTGCTCGTCTCTACTCTAGATGCTAAGTTTCTCGGATTTGAGCGAGTTAAGGAGTTGTATGAATCTGATCTAGACTTCAAAGAACCATTTCTTGCTTGTTCTAGAACCGCAAGTGGCAAGTTCTATAGGAATGATGGTTACTTGTTTTATGCAAATCGCTTATGCATTCCTAACTGTTCTTTGAGAGAATTGCTTATAAGGGAAGCCCATGGAGGAGGATTAATGGGGCATTTCGGGATAGCAAAGACTATGAAGGTAGTGCAAGAACACTTCTTTTGACCGCATCTTCAAAGGGATGTTGAAAGAATCTGTGGCAGGTGTGTTACTTGTAAACAGTCTAAGTCCAAAGTGCAGCCTAATGGTATGTATACTCCTTTGCCTATTTCTACTCATCCGTGGAATGACATATCTATGGATTTTGTGCTTGGATTGCCTAGAACTAGGACAGGAAATGATTCTATCTTTGTGGTTGTAGATAGATTTTCTAAGATGGCTCATTTTATTCCATGTCATAAAACTGATGATGCCTTGCACGTTGCTGATTTGTTCTTTAGAGAGATCATTTGTTTGCATGGCATGCCTAGAACAATTGTTTCTGATAGGGACACTAAGTTCTTGAGTTACTTCAGGAAAACTCTTTGGTCTAAGCTAGGTACTAAGTTGTTGTTTTCAACTACTTGTCACCCGCAAACTGATGGACAAACAGAAGTAGTTAATAGGACTTTGTCAACTTTGCTAAGGGCTGTCATTAAAAAGAACCTTAGAACTTGGGAAGAGTGCTTACCACATGTTGAGTTTGCATACAATCATGCAGTTCATTCAGCTACAAAATACTCTCCATTTGAGATTGTTTATGGTTTCAATCCTTTGTCTCCTTTGGATCTAATCTCTTTGCCTTTGAGTGAAAGAACTAGTTTAGATGGCGAGAAGAAAGCTAAACTTGTTAAACAGATCCATGAGAAAGCAATGATCAACATTGAGGAGAAGACTAACCAGTATGCTAAGAAAGCCAACAAGGGCCGACGCGAGCTAGTCTTTGATGTTGGAGATCAAGTTTGGGTTTACTTGAGGAAGGACCGCTTTCCGGCTGAAAGGAAGTCCAAACTTATGCCTAGGGTTGATGGACCATTCAAGATAGTCAAGCGGATCAACAACAATGCCTATCAAGTTGATTTGCAAGGTAGGTATCAAGTTAGTTCAAGCTTTAATGTTTCTGACTTAATTCCTTTTGTGGCAGATGATCAAGATTTGAGGTCAAATCCTTTTCAACCGGGAGGGGATGATGTGATCATGGAAGGCACCAAGGATGGAGAGCTTGAACCAGAACCAGAAGCTGAACTTAAGGCCATGGAAGAGCATGGACCAGAAGGTGTGGAGCTTGTAGCTGAGGACGCTTTGCGAGTACCGGCCGGAGCTATGACCAGGGCGCGGACCAGGCAGCTGTCTCAAACGCTAAGTTCTTTACTTAGTTCTGTCAATGTTCAATTCAACCTTAAGGAGGGAAATGTGCAACACACGACTTTAGTAAGGTTCAAAGAGGATTCGGGAACCCCTTCCTAAAATCGACTTTTTAGTAAAGTTTCATGAAGATTTATGTGGACCTTCCTAAATGGCGATCCGCATAGCATCCAGGCCGCGTGTTCACTTCAACTGAAGAGTCAGTCAACATGGAATCAATTCAGTCAAGTCTTTACTTCAATTAATGTAATGATTTCTGTGTTGTCTTGTCTTGTTTTCTGAAACACAAACACTATATATGTATTTCGGAAACCATTGAATGAATAAGAAGTTTAAGTTTTGATCATTGTGATTGTCTTGGAGAGTGAATCTCTGTTGTTCCTTGTGAACAAACCCCTGTTGCTTGGTGACTCATATCCAAACAACAACCCCTCTTCGGTCGTCTAAGTGAGTCATATCTTAGGACTGCTGAGGTTTGGAATACCAAGGGCCTTCCGCATCCCTTGTGCGCCCTAACGATCCATTCATTTGTTCTTGAGAGCTAGTAGCTCAAATGAGTTCAAAGTTTATCCAGACCAACTTCGAAGTGTAATCCGTGGGAGGGAGTGATCCCCGTATCAGCTACGAAACGGGTTTGAGTCTTTAGCCGCTCTTCGTCAAAACATATTCATAACTGCTACTATATGTTGCATGTTTAAACGGTAATAAGTCTACCAACATGCAATAAAATAAGTCAATCAATGTACTAAACCGGACAAAAACTCTACCATTAACAAGTAACTAACATCTGCTCCATTGATAATAAATCTACCACCACGTAGCTGGCAAACTACTTAACTGGACAACAAGTCTACCGTCCACAAGTAACTAACATTTGTTCCAATCGACAATAAGTCTACCATCATTTAACAAGCAATCTAACTTAACTAGACTAAAAGTCTACCATAACTTATCTAAATTTAGGCTGATCGAAATTAGATGATGAAATTGTGTTATTTAATGACTAAATTTTTGACATGTGTCAAAAATCATCTGATAACGTGGACCCCTACAGATGAGAGAACACTCAGTAATTATATAATAAATATATTACATTTTACTTTATTATGTTAATTATTATTCATATGTAGATAATAATCAACATAATCTAGTAAACATGATTAATTATTCATATATTAATTATTTTGTGGTTTATTAAATATTGTTAACTATATAAAATATATAATATAAACTATCAAATTTATGTATCATGAAGTACAAATATCTAATTTCTGTTATAATTTATTATTTAATTTTATTAATTTTTGATTTTTGATATAATTCACTATTTATTTTTGTAGTATTCAATTTCCGATATAGTTCAATAATAATTTTAGTAATTTTTAATTTCTAATATAGTTTACCATTTATTTTAAGATAGTATTTAATTTTTAATATAATTCATTATTTATTTTAGTAAGATATAATTTATTGTTAACTTTACTATATTTTCATACATATTAAACAATATTCTTGAGAAGTCAATTGTTTTCTAAAAAAATTAAAAAGTAAAAAATGATTGTTCATTTGAGAAATGGAAACTGTGAGAGGAAAAC
This sequence comes from Iljinskaea planisiliqua, assembly GCA_900108845.1. Classification (NCBI taxonomy): domain Eukaryota; kingdom Viridiplantae; phylum Streptophyta; class Magnoliopsida; order Brassicales; family Brassicaceae; genus Iljinskaea; species Iljinskaea planisiliqua. The sequence continues at coordinate 609,199 of FNXX01000022.1, read as the reverse complement.
AAAAAAAATTGAGAAATTAGGTGCAATAGCAAAAAAAGAAAAAAAAAAAAAAGAAAAAAAAAAAAAATTATGAACTACCAAAAATAAAGCGTCATATTCTATGTATAATCTATATTGATACCAATTCTTTCATTATTTACACCTAAACCACATATTCTTTTTATTTTTTCTCTTTGTTTTTATTTTATTTACATTTTCTTTTCACCCCTCTCATTTAATTTGCTTTATATATTACTAACCAAAATTATTTAATCAAGTGATTATGTTGGTAAAACATATACTCTCTTTTCACATATGCCATAATTTAAAATTTATCAAATCAATATAAATTTCTCAGAAAGTTGATAAATACTTCTTAACAAAATCGTTTAGTTCTATTTTATATAATTTTTATAGAATAATTCATATTTATGCAAACTTTTTATAGAATTTTAAATTATGCATTTCATTAATGTGAACATTATGGTTTATAAAATAACTATAATTTTATCGTTTGAGTTATATGTAGTATTAATTACTAATCATTATGTTTTATTTTTACAATGTGCTGGTTCATTCAAATGTATATTTTTTTTTTTACTAAATTTGCTTTAACTATAGACATGTCGTTCTATATTGAACAAAATGTCATTCCATTTTATATCGTTAAAAACTATGATTAGTTGGAAAAAATTATAAGTTAGAGTATTAAAGTCAGTAACAAAAGAATTTAGTATTAGTTAAAAAGTTTATCAAAATTTAGTTAGAATTTTTAAGAGAAATTTTCCTAAAATCTATGGATTAACCATTACATTCTATTTTTGAACTTTTGTTTTTAGGTTTAAAAATTCATCAAACTTTTCAGATGGTATGTTCGACAAAAGAAGTGACAAAAAGAGGAGATATATATCGAAATTGTGCAGTTGAAAGAGGCGAAGTATAGTTAAGATAATCAGTTGAAAGTTTTAGAAGAGAGACTGTCAAAAAATTATGCATAGGAAGTGGATTCGCTGTTAAAAATGAGGTGAAGAAGTGACTCAAAAAGATTGTTGTGGTGCTAAAAGCAGTTAAATTTGGTATAGTTATAGAAAAATCGTCTGATTTATTCTAGATTTTATAAAAAAAAAAAAAATCAAAGGGAAGTAAGAAATGTGTAAAGATGAGAAAATAATCAGTTTTATCTTCCCGAATCTACTAATTTTTGGAAATTTATATGTTTTGTTTTATGTCATTTGAATATGTATTATACTTAATAAATGTTAAGTTTATCTAAACTTTTCTAACTATTCTATGTTTTTAGTTTATCTAAACTATTTTAACTAATCTATATATTTTCATAACATCAAATATAAATTAAAAATGTAATATAAACTAAATTTTTATATTTATATATTTGTATATTCGTCAATGCATCAAAAGGATATTTTAGAAAACAAAAACAAAATTATTATGAATTTTATCACTTTATATATTTTTATTTTATCTAAATTATTTTAATAATAAGAAATGTTAAGTTTATCTAAACTTTTCTAACTACTCTATGTTTTTAGTTTATCTAAATTATTCTAAGTAATCTATATATTTTTATAACATCAAATATAAATTAAAAAATATAATATAAACTAATTTTTTTATTAAGGACAACATAGACTTTAATCACTCTAACTTTTAACGTGAGAATTTAGTTGAAGAAAATCAATTTGCAAATAATATAACAGATCTAATATAAATACAGAGAAATTTGACCTAAAATATTTTATCTTGAAAGCTAACAAACTGAAAAAAGGAAAAAAAAAAAGTTAGAAGACAAAGAAATAGAAAATGGACAAAAGATATAAATTCAAATTTTTATTATTTTTATTAATATACAAAATTGCCAACTTCACGTATTATTATTTTTATTTTTATTTTCAAACCTGTTATTCCATCTATCTTTTTTAATAATTAACCACTCAACTAAAATAGTATCAACACAGGTGGAAGGAAGCGGAAGAATTAAACACTTTTTAATTCGAAACTGGCAGAAAAAGGTTGTACAGGCCACATGGAAGCGGTGATTGGTCTGTGACACTTGATTTGATTCATCATACATATAAAAGCACTTTATTATTAATTTTTAGTAAGATACAAATAATAATAGTAACTAGATATTCTTCGAAATAATATTATATGAACGAAATTATAAATAGAAAAAAGAATTGTCCGCGTAGGACGCGGTTCTACGTTGACGTACGTATCAAGCATCTCAAACACTCCCATTCTTTTTCGTGATTCTATAGTCTCAAGAAGGGGAGATGCATCTGAATCTCTAAGTCCAGCTTGCTTCTTTTTCACTGTTACTTTCTCAAAAATATTTAATATACATATTCTTAATCTTTAAATATTAATTTACTACAACACTCCAAATGCTTTAATCAATGAACCTTACATCCGTTCATTCGAGCCCGTGGCCAAACCCATGTCTGATGGCTGGTGCATTATCTTTAGGAGGCTCATGAGATTTGTTTACTAACCCTACAATCACCACGTGACTGTTTCATGTGTTTTGTCCTCACTCATATGATATCGAGAATCACTTCCCAATAAATCACCCATCATTTTACTACTTCATCTCAAACACGTTTAATCCTAGATTTTTCTTTGGATGTGTGACCAAAAAGATAAGTGCATTTTAGTGAGATATGTAATCAAATCAATCCTTTTAAGCATTTTCATACACACCACTACATAACAGAAATCATGATGTTACATTTATATTTTCAAAATGTTTTAAAATCTGATCGGACTAATTTCTTCATTCATCAGAGTGATCACACATATAAACCAATTACATCTTTAGACACTACAATTTTTTTTTCATTACTCTAACATAATAAGAGATGTTAAATTCAATATAAGATTTGAAGTGATTTGTATTAAAATAACAATTTTTTATTCAAACATGAATTTTAAAAGATTAATTAAAATCCAGTGTTCTTAAATTTGATGTACTGTTATTGAAAATATTTTAAATAATGGATTTTTAAAAAATTGTTATAATTTTAAAGAGATTTGGTGGAGTTTGTTAGGTAAAAATATTAAATCCAAATTTCATACTCTTATATTAGATTTTAAGGTGTTTTAATTAAAATCATAACAACTTTCCTAATTCATCTAAAATCATCTCAAAAACTCATTAAAATTAAATAATCAAATTTCTTCAAATTCTGTAGTTCAATACACTCCTAAATATTAAAAAGTTATATAATTAATAATTTCTTCATCCACAACATATACATATAGGACAAAACTGATCGAACTGTATAATACTTAAACACTTACATGCAACCGAACGGATCATTATCATATAACCTGTTAAATGACATGATAAAGTAACCAAGTACCACAAAGTTGCAAATGTATAAACTTGACACATGTAATTTCTTTTTTTCTCTCCTGCATTGTACACGAAAGCCCTTGGTTAACAAAAAAGTTGCATACCTTTGATAAAAGCTAGATAGTTGGTGAATTTTTCATACGAAACACATCTCTATTTCATGGGATATTGTTAAATTAGATTTATATCAATTTTGCTTCTCAGCAGATTAAAGATACAAATTAATTGTTTCTCCAATGATAAGATGATTCTATAGAATTCATTTGCAAGCTAAATAAAGTCATGGTATAACATAGTGCAATCATTTTTTTTGTTTTGTCAAAACATAGTGCAATCATTAAGATACAATATAAAACTAAAAACCGATATGATACATAAATAATCCAGTTGGGATGATACTATAATATATTTTAAATTTTGTACGAGCAAGTTGGGATCACAATATAATAGAGTAGCTATAAACCCATTCCAGAGATTGCATAAAAAATTGATAATATGATTAAAAAAAATGAAGCACGTTGAGTCACCTCCATTCCTACCTGCCAAACCGCTGGCTTTTTCAATTTATCCTCGACCCCGGTCGGCTCAGCAGAAGATCAATTAGTCCGGTTCAAACCGTTTAATCAAAATCCACAAACGAACAAGTTGAGAAATCAAGCTTCTAGTCTTCGGATTTCATTACTTCACTATAAAATTGAACGAAGATGTCGTAATTCTTATCATTTGTATTTTAATCTACTGCTTAGAGGTTTGACTTGTCAAAGTCGGTCTATGCCAAAACAAAACCACCGGTTCGGTTTAGTCTAACAAAAGCGGTGCGACATACGTTTCCGAATCTCCGCAGCTTCTCCATTAAAACGTTCGACCTTTCTCCCTTTCTTCTTATTCTTGTTCACTACGTAAACCCAACAACACTTGTCAATACAAATATATATAAATACATCGATAATATTATCTTACAAAAGACAACACACACATTAACAATCTTACAGAGGAAAAACCCAAAATCCGAATTTGAATTAATTTCATTTTTATCAGAAGAGAATGAGAAGCATGGTGAAGAAGCTACTATGTGGCGGATCCAAGAACTTTGCTTCTTCAAGAACATCGGCATTACCAGAAGAAGGAAGAGTTCGTGTTTACGTTGGTTAGGATAGAGAGAGCCAGTGCAAGCTGGAGGTTGAGGCCAATTTGTTAAACCACCCAATGTTTGAGGATCTATTGAGGCTGTCAGAAGAAGAATTTGGACACTCGTACATAGGGGCATTGAGGATTGCTTGTGACATTGATGTCTTCATCAATTTGATCAATCTACTAAAAAACCACCAATCATCATAACCCTTCCCTTTGATGCAACAAGAATTCCACAAAATGAACATAGCATTTATACCACTTTTTTTTTTTTTTTTCATTATTCTGTACTTTGAAAAAAATGGACGAGGTTCATTTCAATTTTCTTTTGTTCTTGATTATTTATTTATTTATGATTGGAGTCGAAAGCCAATGGACATTTGTATTAGTGGCTTCCTCCCATTATTCTTTATTATTATATTTTTTTGGATATTATTAATATACACAATTCAAGCCAATTCTTTAGGTGATTCTGAACTTTTTTTTGTTTACTACAGAAAACTTGAGTATTCTTAACATTCTAAAATGCTATCATACGATATCAGAGCGAGTTATAAAACTATCTGTCTATGTCCGTGACAATAAATCCATGTCTTTCCATAGCATTTTTAGGTCATGCTATCATTAAATAAGTGTGTTTAAACTGCAATGATATATATTTAAAAGAAGATCTTAGCTTAAAAATATCGACCGACGAAACCACCCAAAAAAAGCGCACCTCCAGCTCCAAGCACTCAGAACAACATAAGAAACAGCCAGAGCAGCAGATATGTGGACTACGAAAAGCCCAACTTTGGTGAAGCACACAATTACCAAGTCAGATCGGAACGACTATCAACTTGCTCAAGACACAGTAAAGACCATTTACCTCATGGATCAGGAATTCCAGCACTTACTCCTGCTGCGAGTAACATCGCGCCTATGGCCAGTCGACCGTAACTGTCGAAGCTTTGGTATTAGGCTCACCGCAATTTTTTTAGATGGAGAACTTGGAGATGCATTCAGCATACGAGACCTTGATCGCGATCAACATGAACCTAATAAATAATATAAGCTGACGAGCCAACTGATGAACACCCAAGGAGGATGAACCGGTGACACCAACAAACAAGGAAGAAAACTCCAGGAAAAAGCTCATGCAAGTAATTAAAGAAAAATTAACGTGATAATAGGAGGATTCCAATACTAATAGGATATGGTGTCTTCAGTCAAAACCTTCCAGTGCAAAGCCGACACCAACATCAATTGGCCTGAACAATCCATGCATCCAAATGATCTTATCACATTCCATGAAAACAACGCAATAGGGTTCAACCAGCCTCACATCAATCCTCTTGTTAGTGAGATGATTGTGAATGATTTTGAGGTGATTATGGTATTGATTAACACAATAAGCTCTGTAGATCGGGTATATTTTGGTCTAATATCCGAAGGGTATATCATAAACTATTTCATACATGTTTACTTTCAAGAGGGACTCGTAAGACGAAAACTCACAAATCTTAAAGATCGAAATAAATTATTAAACCCAGTAAAACTCTCTTGATACACTTATCCTGAACATCTCAGAAACATAATAATAAACTGTAACATCCCGATTTCTGGTATATGTGGAGAGGTTAAGAGAATTGATTTGGCTACCTATGTCACCAAAGTGCACTTACCTTTTCGATTGCACATCCAGAGAAAACTCCAGGATTAAGCGTGCTTGAGCTGGAGTAGTCAAAGGATGGGTGACCTACTGGAAAGTCATTCGCGGTACCGTGTGAGTGAGGCCAAAACACGGGGAACGGTCACGTGGTGATTGCAGGATCAGTATATCATGAGTTTCAAACCTCCCGGTTAACGCACCGACCATCGGACAGGGGTGGGCCGGCCCATGGGCCTAGTGAGAGGACATGGGAGCTCACTGGTAGGGGCGGTTGGGGCGTTAAAAGTGGTATCAGAGCTGGTTTGTCGTCCCACTTCTGACCTGGGAGGCGGTTTGGGACCTGATGTGGTGCGCAAGGAGGACGTTATGCTCTGTGAGTGGGGGTGAATTGTAACATCCCGATTTCTGGTATATGTGGAGAGGTTAAAAGAATTGATTTAGCTACCTATGTCACCAAAGTGCACTTACCTTTTCGGTTGCACATCCAGAGAGAACTCTAGGGTTAAGCGTGCTTGAGCTGGAGTAGTCAAACGATGGGTGACCTACCAGGAAGTCATTCGCGGTACCGTGTGAGTGAGGCCAAAACACGGGGAATGGTCACGTGGTGATTGCAGGGTCAGTATATCATGACTTTCAAACCTCCCAGTTAACGCACCGATCGTCGGACAGGGCTGGGCCGGCCCATGGGCCTAGTGAGAGGACATAGAGGCTCACTGGTAGGGGCGGTTGGGGTGTTATAAGTGGTATCAGAGCTGGTTAGCCGTCCTAGTTCTGACCTGGGAGGCAGTTTGGGACCTGTTGTGGTGTGCAACGAGGACGTTGCGCTCTGTGAGTGGGGGTGAATTGTAACATCCCGATTTCTGGTATATGTGAAAATGTTAAGTGAACTGATTTGGCTACCTATGTCACCAAAGTGCACTTACCTTTTCAGTTGCACATTCAGAGAAAACTCCAGGGTTAAGCGTGCTTGAGCTGGAGTAGTCAAAGGATGGGTGACCTACCAGGAAGTCATTCGCGGTGCCGTGTGAGTGAGGCCAAAACACAGGGAACAGTCACGTGGTGATTGCAGGGTCAGTATATCATGACTTTCAAACCTCCCGGTTAACGCAACGACCGTCGGACAGGGGTGGGCCGGCCCATGGGCCTAGTGAGAGGACATGGGAGCTCACTGGTAGGGGCGGTTGGGGCGTTAAAAGTAGTATCAGAGCTGGTTTGTCGTCCCAGTTCTGACCTGGGAGGCGGTTTGGGACCTGTTATGGTGCGCAACGAGGACGTTACACTCTGTGAGTGGGGGTGAATTGTAACATCCCGATTTCTAGTATATGTGAAAATGTTAAGTGAACTGATTTGGCTACCTATGTCACCAAAATGCACTTACCTTTTCAGTTGCACATTCAGAGAAAACTCCAGGGTTAAGCGTGCTTGAGCTGGAGTAGTCAAAGGATGGGTGACCTACCGGAAAGTCATTTGCGGTATCGTGTGAGTGAGGCCAAAACACGGGGAATGGTCACGTGGTGATTGCAGGGTCAGTATATCATGACTTTCAAACCTCCCAGTTAACGCACCAACCGTCAGACAGGGGTGGGCTGACCCATGGGTCTAGTGAGAGGACATGGGGGCTCATTGGTAGGGGTGGTTGGGGCGTTATATAAACCCACTGGTTAGTATGAGATATACACACGTTTATTATCGAAAAATAGAAATATAAGTTGGAATACCGCAATCCCTAAAATGAAAACAAGCACTCAAAACCCAAGAACCATACGTTTCTTAACACACAAGTCTACAACATATCCGAACATCACAACAACACAACAAACCATACTCTCAACATCTGTAAGCAAACAATCATGCTAGCAAACAAGTTTGTAACCCCATCTCATCCTCTCTCGTGAAAGGTGTACCTGTAACCCTAACTTCTATCTCAAGTAACTTCAATTAAATAACCCTCTGCTTTTATTTATGAATAAATAAATCCAATAAATTCAATAACAAAAATATCTCGAATAAAATCGTAAAACGAGTGTTTAGAATAAAATGAAAAAAATCCAATAAAACCCCAAAAGTAGCACCCGACCCATCAAGGCATCTATCTACCCGTTCATCTCACCTGAAAAAAAAGAGGAGTGAGTAACAGGGGAGTAACTCAGTGAGGTGAGGGGTGCTAAAACATAAAAAAATAGTATCGGTCACAGCACTTCAAATACAGTAGTCTAGTCTAAAGATGAGAAAATACGATATCTAAAGTACGCAAGCATAGCAAACAATGGCCCTAGACGGTTTAATTGACCGCCACACCCTCCGAAGAGGCTTATGGAATGGAATAAGTGTCTAGACACACTGCCCAATGGATGATTTATTGATCTTAGGGCACCAGGCAACATATCGACTAAGGCTACCCATCCCCCTCACACAATGTATCACTAGTACAAAAATCCATCTCTGTACCCCGCAATCTCATCACCTACTCGTCAATGTATATATAACTATCATTAATCATTTTAACATGCACATGAAATAATTGTTGAATCATCTATATTCCTATATCCAATTTAAACAAGCAAGACTAACTAGACTCGATCAGAGAAACATATCATGTTTTGGTACTAAACTAGTCTAAAAAGTAGTTTTAAACTAAGAGTATTATCTACGGAATAACCCTCACCTTAGCAATCGGATAACTGCAGTTTATGAACTCTAAATGCTCAAACGGATGCGAACTCTGAAATCAGAACAAAAAATTGAGTCATAACAGCCTTCAAACGATAAAAAATGAATAATTGGTTAAATAGGTCCAAGTCAACGGTCAAGGGTCAAACTGGTCAATGATCAAACCAGTCAACGGTCAAACCGATTAACGGTCACACTGGACCCGAACCAAACTGGAGCCAAACCCAAAGTCCGACCTGACCTAAAACCCGACTTGATGACCCAATTTAAACCGGACTCAGACCCGACCGACTCAATCTGGCGAGTTACCGAGTCAATCCGACAAGACACTGGCAACAATCACCAGCTGTAAAGCAAAGACCACGAGGCTTACTAGAAAAGTCATCAGCAGCGATAGCGAAGATGGTGGCGCGTGGACATCACATGCATAAGCTTTGGTGGTTGATGGTGGAGCGTGAAGCACACACGCCAAACATTTGGTGGCACATGGGGGGCAAGTGCGGTGTTGGGAGCGGTGAATCTTGGTGCTTCGGACTTGTCGACATCAGAAATCCGAAGGTGGCCTTGGTTTCACGAGATTCGAAGTGATTATAGAGCTATCTTAAATTTACTAAACGGCTTAGCGGAAATTTATATGAAAAACGGTTTTTGAAGTTACCTGCGACTCAGCGGTGATAGATTGATCGACCTATGCAGTGGCCTAAAAAATTGGAGTGTAACACTCTCCGACGACTCGATTTCTGCAGAGTCTCAGTGCAGTAATATACTTTATTGGAAAATAAAATAGGAGGAAGCTATATATAGGGAGACTGACCGATGGTTTCATTTTGATGAATTGGGCCTTTCTGGGCCCAATGATTTCTGTTATTACAACTCTTCGCCACTAATAAGGAATCCACCCTCACATTCAGATCCTAACCCACCTACTCGATTTCATCCTTAAAAATTTCGTGGTAATTTATCCTCATCTGAGACTTGGCATCCCAGGTTTCTCCTGATTTTTGTCTCTCTCCCAACAAATTCTGACTATCACATTCACTTTCCCCTGAAATTTCTTTTCTTGACGCTCTATAACTGCCATAGGTTGCTAGGCGCAGAAAAAGTCTGGCTCTCTGATAACCTTTCTTCAAACCAACACATGAAACACATCATGGAAGATGGACAACTCTGAAGATAAGCCCAAACGATAAGCTACTGCCCCAATTCGCCTAATAATAGGATATGGTCCCATATACCTCAGATTAAGCTTTTTTAGCTTTCGAGTCTTAGAACCTCACTGAAATCCTCATCTTGAGATCGCTAAGTCACCCACCTCGAACTCCAAATCTCTTATGTGCTTGTCTACATAACTTTTATAATGGTTGTGGGCTTCCTTTAGCCGCCTCTTGAGCATTTTCACTTGCTTAACCGTCTCTTGAACTACTGCTGATTCTATGTCTTGACGCTCTCCTACCTATGTACATTATAATAGAGTATGCCACAACCTACCATAAAGAGCCTCATATGGTTCCATCTCAATGTTCGAATGATATATGTTGTTGTAGACAAACTTTGCCGATGGTAAGATGTGCATGTCCTCTATATTCTGAATAGTCGGATGATAAGTTGTACTCATGTGAACCTTGGTCCCTAATACCTTCTTAAAGACTCGTCAACAAAAAAAAGATGTGCACTTCGTGTAATGATCTAACATTATACTGACAAGCACCCCATGCAATCTCACAATCTCATCAATATACTTCTGCGCTAACTGATTTACTCCATCCGTTTTCTTGATCGTCAAGAAATGAGCTGACTTGGTGAATCGATCTATGATAATTCATATGGCATTATTTCTGCCACTTGTCATCGGTAGCCCAATATAAAAATCCATAGTCACTATGTACCATTTCCACTCTGCAATAATCCACTAGGTACCTGATGTTCTTCCTTGACCACCTGACACATCTAACAACACGATACAAAGGTAGCCACGTCTCTCTTTAGACCAGTCCAATGATAATATCGCTTATGATCTCGGTATATCTTGGTATTTCCTGCGTGAATGGAGAAACGTGAGTGATGTGCATGTTGTAAGATCTCCTTTCTTAACTGCTCGACATCTGACACAGACACTTGAATTCTGTACAAGAACATCCCGTTCACAGAAGTGTGATAAAAACATCTTGTTCTAGCTGTTTACATTAGGATTCATCATTTGCTTGGGCCTGCCGTATCCTCCATTATAGATCTGTCTGATCCAATACCTTAAGACCAATTGTCTCACTCTCTGCAGTGACTGCACATAATCTGAGACTAGCAAGTGTTCTGGCCAGCTCCCGAACCTCCTTGGTCCCTAATATGTCGCTCTTGCGACTACTTAAGACATTTGCCTCGTGCTTGGCTTTACCGGGGTGGTAAGTGATTTCCAGATTGTAATATTCCAGGAACTAAATCCATCTGTGCTGTCTAAAATCAAGCCCCCCTGAGTAAAGACCTACTCCACATATAAAGAAGTGCCCTAAATCTTTAGAATAAAGATAGCGGCTGCCAATTCCAAATCATGAGTGAGGTAATTAGCTGTGAGGCTTCAATTGACATTATGCATATGCAGTTATGTGCCCCTCCTGCATCAAAACACACACCTAAACCAGATCCAGATGCATTATTGTACACTGAATATGGTATTCTTCGTCGCGGATGTGCCAACACTGGCGTCTTTGTCAAAAGCCTCTTCAGCTTGGCAAAACTCTGGGAACATGCGTCTGTCTAGTCGAACTTTACGTCCTTGCCTTTCAATCGTGTCATTGGCTTAGCTATACAAGCAAATTCATTGAAGAACTTCCTATAGTACCGTGCTAAACAAAAAAATTGTGATCTCGATAGCACTCTTAGGCGTGAGCCACTTGATAATGGCCGCGATCTTCTTTGACTCAACAGCAACTCCTACTTTTGAAACCACATGCCCCAAAAACCCAATCCTACTCTGCCAAAAGCTGCACATACTTAGTTTAGCAAACAACTGCTGTTCCCTGAGCTTGTCAAGCACAATCCTCAAATGCTCTGCATGCTAATCTCTACTCTGAGAGTAAATCAAAATGTCATTGATGAAGACAATCACACACTTAGCCAAGTGCTCATGAAACACATCATCCACAAGCTTCATAAATGTTGCCAATGCATTCGTCAGCCCGAACGACATCACAACGAACTCGTAATGTCCATACATTTGGTGGCACATGGCGTGAGCCACTTGATAATGGCCGCGATTCTTTCGCACGTCTTCCTCGACTATCGCAATCTGATGATACTCTGATGCAAATCAATCTAAGAGAACTATAAAACCCCCTGCAGCCGATCCAATAACTTGTCAATTCGCGGCAATGGATACTTATTCTTGATGGTCATCTTATTCAAGCCCCTAGAGTTGATGCAAAGCCTGAAACTCCTATCCTTTTTCTTCACAAACAACACTGGTGCTCTCCGTGGTGAGCTGCTCGGCCAATTAAACCCCTTATCTGTCAATTCCTTCCGTTTCTTTTTCAGCACAACCATCTCTGCTGGAGCTAAGAGATACGGTGCTCGTGAAACAAAAGTCATCCCTGGGTCAAACTCAATAGTAAGGGCGTCTCCTCTTGCTGGTGGTGATCCTTCTAAGGTTCAAATACATCCTCATACTCTTGAAACAACGGGTATATCATGCAACTCTTGATCTCCATCGTTCTGAGCCATATCTATTGTCGTCTAGAACCCCTTAGCTCCTCTCTCCAACAACTCATCTGCATGAAACATGGAAATAATGGAAACTTACATGTATGTCTGAAAACCCTGAAAAGTGATTATCCCCTCTGCTCTCTAAATATGCACTCTTTCCCTTTGGAAATCTAGTACCACACAATGTTATGATAACTAATCCATCCCTAAGATCACATCATAGTGCTTATATACATCTCTCCTAAGTATCCACTGAACTCAACTCCCCCGAGTGTGACTGGTACCTCTTGATGAATGTATGTAGCTCCCAAATTTCTGTGCATACTGTCTGAATCCGCTTGATCTTTGGCGCGAAAAATACCCTGAAAAGACCAACACTTGGCCAAACTCGGACTTACGAAGCTATGTGAAGCTCCAGTATCATACAAGGTCAAAGCCCAAACGTATCCCTTATTGATCCATTTTCCTTCTCTATGTCTTCGGAGCCTTCCCAGGCTCGGATGTTCAATACCCGTGGTGTGTTCTGCTGCACTCTGCCATCATGACGTGCATCCTTAGCAATCCGCACTCTACCCAACTGAGGCCTAAACCTCTCATGATACCTCCTCAAATCCCGTGGTGGTGGTGGTGGTGGTGGCGGATGATCAACACATGTGGTGTGTTCTGCTGCACTCCACCATCACAATGTGCATCCTCAGCAATCCGTACACCACCCAACTGAGACCTAAACCTCTCACGATACCTCCTTGATGTAGGCAAGGGCCTAGGGATAGTGATGGGTTCTTGATGCTGGTTGTGTAACTCTCTCAACAAGAAGAAGTGATGGATCGATGTGGAAGAGGATGGAACTTGACCAGTTGGTTGTGTAACTCTCTCTGGTTAAGTCGTTGGACGGATTGATTCAACACGGGGAAGTGATGGTCGCCACAAGACTTTATGGACTAAGCCTTGATAAAACAAACTAGAGGTTGGATTCACATCAAGCTCTCTAATGAATTCAATGGAATCCGCAAGTATTAATACTTAGAAGAAAGTTCGATGCTTTATTAGAATGAGTGGAAAGATACATGACTGCTTAGAAGGGACTTTATAAGAGTCCAATGTAGTTTTGCCCTTCTAGGGGTCTTAGAAACAAATACATGACACGATGCTAGGACTCTAAAAGAAGCAAGTACAAACGCGACATAAGAAAAAAAAGAAAAGGAAAATATTACAAAACTAATTGCTAATGAACCTAGCTTACAAAACGAGCCAAAGATAGAAGACCAAGTTAGTCAAGTAAATACAAGTATTTAATTGCTTACCTTGGTGAATCTGATGAAAACCGTTGTGAGAATGGACGGCTGAGATGATCTAATGGCCCTTAAATTGTTGTGGTTGAGAAGAGGGAGGTCGCGTGTAACAACCCACTTTCTCAAGCCCAGCAAGGCACAATAAGTATGCAGGAAACCCTAGGTAGTTCTCCCTATAAATAGATTGTGCCTCCTTTGTTTTTCTTCAGAAAGCCAAACAGCGTAAAAAATCGGCAGAAATCAAATCTCCGAGAAGTGTTAAGATCGTTGTGCCTCAGCAATCTCATAGTCCATCTAGCCCTGCATCGGATCCAAGTGAAAGGTATTCTCAAAAACCGTTTTCGATTGTTTTTTCTTTAAGCCGATCAGTAAATCGCCCATAAATTTCTAACCGTTTGGAGTTTTGCAAATCCAAGACCACCATCGGATTCAGGACGACGACACAAAGCCGTAGAGCCAAAGATCAGCCCAATCCGTCGCCGGACGCACCCTCACGCGCTGTCAGAAGCTCGCGCGTGTGCCTCACGCGCCGCCTCCACTCCGCCGTCGCCGCCGCCGGTGACTTTTCCGGTAAGCCATTGCCGCCTTGACTCGCCGGTGACTCGCTGAGTTGACTCAGTGACTCACCGAGTTGCGGTCAACTCAGTCTGGTCCGGTTTAGGTCTGGTTTAATTATGAGTCCGGTTTAGTCTGGTTGGTCCGGTTTGACTTTGACTGGTCTGACCGCTGACTTTGACCGTTGACCGTTGACCGTTGAATTTTTCATGAACTTTGACCAGGTTGATCAGTTAACCGTTTTTCGCTGTTCGAAAGCCGTTCTCACTCGATTTTTCGTGCTGATTTCAGATTTAGCATCCGTTTTACTATCCGGAGTGCAGAAGCAGTAGCTAGCTCCGTTTTTGCTAAGGTGATGGCTCTTCGCATAATTCAATACTTCCTTCTAAGACGCCTTAGATGGAATTACAAATTAAATGTGATTTGTCTTCTCTGATCGAGTTTAGGTAGTTTTGCTTGTAGATCTGACTTAGGATTATAGATGATTCAACCCATTGTATGTGCATCAAAATGATAATTGTTCTTTTAGACATGTTTAATTATATAGTTAGTTAAGTTGTTAGACGATAGGATTATGGGGGTACAGAGACGTGACTTCTGTACTTGTGTCGCGTGTTGTGTGCGTAGTGGTGCTGACAGCTCAGTCGATCTGTTGTCTAGTACCATTAGAGATCGATAAATCATCTTCGGGAGGTACCGTTGGACACTGATTCCATATTGTCCTCTTCGGGGGGGGGGGGGGTGCCGACAGTCACTGGAGCCGTCAATAGGACCGTTGTTATTGTTTGGGTACTTTTAGGTGCTGTGTTTACTCATGTTTAGTCTTATTCTATTTTTGGAGTGCTATGATCGGAACTGCGTTTTCTGTGATTAGCATCCCCAATCTCACTGAGTAACTCCCCTGTTACTCACCCCTCTTTTTCTTCCTTTCAGGTGAGATGGACGAGTAGTGGATGTGTGTCGGACCTGGTTCTATTTTGGGATTTTCACGTTTTCTTCGTATTTTATTTTTAGACTTCGGTTTTATTATTTATTCTAGATACTTTAGTTGTGGATTTATTTAAGGATTTCCGGAAATCAAGTTGTATTTAATAAATTGGAGTATTTGAGTTTTAAGATGTGTTAGTGGCACGCTGTTCTCAAGTGAGGATGAGACGGGTGTTGCATTTTGGTATCAGAGCGGGTTTGTCGTCCCGGTTCTGACCCGGGAGACGGCAATAGAAAGAATTTTTATAAATTCGATTTTTAAAGGTTTTCAACTTTTTCTAGGACTGGGGTATATTTTTTTTTTTAAAAAAAAAAAAAATATATATATATATATATATAGCACCCATTATGTATGATACTAATCTATTATTCGTTAATCTCAGTTTCAATAGAAGTTTAATCATCTCTTTTCTCCTTGTTTCAGATGCCACCGAAGAGAGGTCGCCCCCGAGCTAGGGCTATTGATCGTGAAGAAACAGCGCAGAACAGCCAGGCTGCAGGCAACCAAGTTGATGTTACTCAGACCGTCATTCAGCAGCAAGTCAATGAGGATGCAGTCAGGCAGATTGCACAGGAGGCAGTCAGGCAAGCTGCTCAGGAGGCAGTGCAGCGCATTGCCCAGGAGACTGCTCGGGTACCTGTGCAGGAGGCTGCTCGGGTAGCCACTCAGGAGATTGCTCGCCAGTTCGCTCTTCAGGCTGAGCAAGCAGCTGCTGCCGCACCACCACCACCGGCACCAGCGGGTAATGCTCAGGGTGTTGATCTGCCACCGCCACCACCACCGCTGGCCAGAGTCAGAGAGGGACCCATATATTGGGAGATGATGAAGCAGATGCGGGAGATGGGTTTGGATCAGTTCACTGGAGCTGTGGATACTGCCGCCGCAGACAGTTGGAGGAGGATGCTGAACCACAACCTAGATCGCATGAGGTGTCCAAAGGAGTTCCGGTTGGACTTGGCTACTCAGTATCTGAGAGATGACGCTCTTCACTGGTGGGATGGAGTTGTTGAGGGTAGTCGTGGCCGTCATATTCTGACTTTTGAGCATTTTCAGAGGGAGTTCGAGAGGAAGTTCTTTCAGCGAGAAGTCAGGCACTCGAATGCCAATGCCTTTGAGAACCTTTCTCAGGGCAATTTGAGTGTCAGGGAGTACGAGCGAGTGTTCAGTCGTCTGCGTAGATTTGCTGGGAGTATCTTAAATGAGGATGACTTGATCAGGAGGTTCATGAATGGTTTGCGAGTGGAGATCTGCAACCGTTGTGCTGTTCGAGACTACACCAACTTGATCGATCTGGTCGAGAAGGCTGCTATTCAGGAGGCAGGGATAGCTGAGGAGCAGAAAATCCTTAAGTTTACTCAGCCCAGGCCTGGGAAGGCCCCAGAGACTCAGAGGAGGACGACAGATCAGTCAGGGCTACTGCTTTGTTCTCGCTGCCGACACCATCATACCGGAAAGTGCCCTAAGTGCTATTCTTGTTGGCAGATAGGACATCTTTCAAGCACATGCCGGGTTACGCCAGTCAATGCACCAGTCATCAGGCAGATCACGACACCAGCAGCACCAGCACTTGCACCGAGGGTCTGCTTCAGTTGTAACCAGCCGGGTCACCTTTCCAGAGATTGTCCGAGGAAAGTGCAGACATTGCCTCCGCCGCCAGCCAAGCGTCAAGCGATTGCTCCGCGTGTTTTTTCTGTGGGAGACCATGAGGGAGTCGAGCCGATAGCCGATACGCATCTTTATTCTAGATTCATTTTCGTGTCCTTTTGAGTATTTTGTTATTGTAGAGAAATTTTTGTTTAGATAGTATTTTTGTGTAGGATCGGTTTTAGTTGGAGGTGATGCAACCTACACCTTATTCGATTCGGGAGCTACGCCTAGTTTCGTGAGTCCGAAATTGGCCAAGCGTTGGTCATTTCAAGGTGTGTTCGAGCCAAAGATCAAGCGGATCTTTCTCATGCCCACTTTCTCATGCCCAACAAGGCCAAATAGTCTGTAGGAAACCCTAGGTATTTCTCCCCAAAAATAGATTGTGCCTCCTTTGTTTTTCTTCAGAAAGCCTAACAGCGTCGAAACTCTGCAGAAATCAAATCTCCGGTAAGTGTTAAGATCGTTGTGCCTCAGCAATCTCATAGTCCTTCTAGCCCTGCATCGGATCCGAGTGAAAGGTATTCTCAAAAACCGTTTTCGATTGTTTTTTCTTCAAGCCGATCAGTAAACCGCCCATAACTTTCTAACCGTTTGGATTTTTGCAAATCCAAGACCACCATCAGATTCAGGACGACGAGACGAAGCCGTAGAGCCAAAGATCAGCCCTCACGCCACCGCTGGCGGTGACTTTTCCGGTAAGCCGTCGCCACCTTGACTCGCCAGTGACTCGCTGAGTTGACTCAGTTACTCACCGAGTCAACTCGGTCTGGTCCGGTTTAGGTCTGGTTTAATTCTGAGTCCGGTTTAGTCTGGTTTGGTCCGGTTTGGTCTGTCTGGTCCGGTTTGGTTCGATTTGAGTCCGGTTTGACTTTGACTGGTCTGACAGTTGACTTTGACTGTTGACCGTTGACTTTGACCATTGACCGTTGGCGTTTTCGTTGACTTTGACCAGGTTGACCAGTTAACCATTTTTTGCCGTTCAAAAGCCGTTCTCACTCGATTTTTCGTGCTGATTTCAGATTTAGCATCCATTTTAGCATCCAGAGTGCAGAACCAGCAGTTAAGCTCCATTTTTGCTAAGGTGAGGGCTCTTCGCAGAATTCCGTACTTTCTTCTAGGACGCCTTAGATGGAATTAAGTATTAAATGTGATCTGTCTTCTCTGATCGAGTTTAGGTAGTTTTGCTTGTAAATATGACTTAGGATTATAGATGATTCAACCCATTGTATGTGCATTAAAATGATAATTGTTCTTTTAAACATATTTAATTATATAGTTAGTTAAGTTGTTAGACGATAGGATTGCGGGGGTACAGAGACGTGACTTCTGTACTTGTGTCGCGTGTTGTGTGCGTAGTGGTGCTGACAGCTCAGTCGATCTGTTGTCTAGTACCATTAGAGATCGATAAATCGTCTTCGGACGGTGCCGTTGGAATTCCATATTGTCCTCTTCGGGGGGTGCCAATGGTCACTGGAGCCGTCAATAGGACCGTTGTTGTTGTTTGGGTACTTTAGGTGACGTGTTTGCTCATGTTTAGTCTTGTTCTATTTTTCGAGTGCTATGATCGGAACTTCGTTTTCTGTGATTAGCATCCCCAACCTCACTGAGTAACTCCCCTGTTACTCACCCCTCTTTTTCCTTCCTTTCAGGTGAGACGGACAAGTAGTGGATGTGTGTCAGACCTGGTGCTATTTTGAGATTTTCACGTTTTCTTCGTATTTTATTTTTAGACTTCGGTTTTATGATTTATTCGAGATACTTTAGTTGTGGATTTATTTAAGGATTTCTGAAAATCAAGTCGTATTTAATAAATCGGAGTATTTGAGTTTTAAGATGTGTTAGTGGCACACTGTTCTCGAGTGAGGATGAGACGGGTGTTACATCGCGAGTTGGTCCGACTTGTATAACATAAGCTTCTTCCTCTTCATTGTTTCCTTGCTCTTTGACTGTGGTCTTTAATCTGATGTGTTGATGCATGAAGTTCTCTTGGTCTTGAATGCTTAGTAGAGCTTCAATGGCTTGGTTAAACTCTTCACGCAACACCCTAGTTCCCAACCTTGTTCTTGGTCCTTGCCTCATGGTTGGTACAAGTGGTGGTTGTGGTTCTATTTCCTCATCATTCCCTCCCTCTTGAGAAGGTTCTGTCCTCAGAACAGGTTCATCTGCATCATAAGGAGCTAAGCCAACAACATTGAAAGTAGGAGATACATTAAACTCACCTGATAGCTCCAGTTTGTATGGATTGTCAATTCTTTTCTCCAAGACTCGGAATGGTCCATCTCATCTTGGTGCTAGCTTGGACTTCCTTTGCGTGGGGAATCTCTCTTGCCTCATACGCAACCACACCCAGTCTCCGGGCTCAAAATTTGACCACCTTTCGTCCTTAGTCAGCCTTGAGCTCGTACTTCTCGGTCTTCTTCTCCAAGTTCTCCTTAATCTTTTGGTGAAGCTTCTTCACAAAGTCTGCTTTGTTTTCTCCTTCTGCGCTTGAGTAGATAGCTGGTGGCAGTGTAATAAGATCTAAGGGAGTAATAGGGTTGAACCCATACACAACTTTAAACGGAGAATGGTTAGTAGCAGAGTGTTTGGCTTGATTATATGCAAATTCAATAAATGGTAAACAAATTAACCAATTCCTAAGGTTCTTACCAACCGTGGCTCTCAATAAAGTTGAGAGTGTGTGGTTTGCTACCTCGGTTTGCCCATCAGTTTGGGGATGACAAGTGGTGGAGAATAAGAGTTTGGTTCCAAGTTTCTTCCACAATGTCTTCCAAAATTAGCTGATGAATTTTGTGTCACGATCTGAAACAATGGTTCTTGGCACTCCATGTAAACGTACAACTTCCTTGAAGAAAAGATCGGCAGTCTAAGTTGCATCATTGGTCTTGTTACATGGTATGAAATGCACCATCTTAGAGAACCTGTCTACCACTGCAAAAATGGAATCCTTGTTGTGTATCTTAGGCAAGCCTAGAACAAAGTCCATAGAGATATCCACACATGGTGTGTTAAGGATAGGTAAAGGCATGTATAAATCATTAGGGTGTAACCTGGAGTTAACTTTGAGACAAGTAATGCATTTGGCACATAGCTTCTCCACATCTCTCCTCATATGTGGCCAGTAAAACTGCTCCATCAGCACATTAAGTGTCTTGTCTCGGCCAAAGTGTCCCACTAACCCTCCACCGTGAGCTTCTCTTGCGATCAATTCTCTCATGGACCCTTGTGAAATTCATAGATGCTTGTCCTTGAAAAGGAACCTATCTTGTTGATAGAATGCTCCAAAGGCGGCCTTACTGGTGTCCTTGTAGATTTCTTGAAAGTCTGGATCAGCTTCATAACCGTCCTTAATGTGTTCAAACCCCATGATGTTGGCTTCCATTGTAGAGATGAGGGTATAACGCCTTGCAAGTGCATCTGCTATAATTGTCCCCGGGAAGCGGGTCGGATCCGCCCCGCCTGACCCGCTCCGCCGCGGGTAAAAGTTAAATTTACATGCAAAAAAATACCCACTAGACCCGCAAATTTTAATTTAGATAACCGCACCCGCCCCGCATTAATCAAACGGGTTTGGTGGTTACCAGCGGTTACCCGCCAGACTTGTAAATTTTTTTTAAAAAACGATCTAATCAAAAGAAACAAATAGTACAATGCATAATTTTATGTTCTAACAAACACCAAACACATCATAATTAAGTTAAGTTTCAGCAAACACCAAACAAACACAACCATAAGTTTAAGTTCTAACAAGTACCAAACAAACACAATGTCCAAACTGAAATCAAAGTTAAAAACAAATTACAAAGAGGTTATCCTTTTCCTTCTTCTTGTCATTTTGTGGAGTTTCTCCCTTCACCTAATTGGTAAATACAATAGTAGTAAGCAAATGACTCTAATGAATTTAAACGATTAGAATGAAGACTCACAGTAAATAATTTAAGCATAAGAAAATGACTATTACTTACAAATTACAATGTTAAAGCAAACGACTCTACCGAAGGCAAAGTCTCGGCTTCATCATTGGATTCAACAACTTCTGAATCTGTCCAATAAAGCAATAAAATTAATAATACCATAACTATGGAATTATATATGAACTAACATAAATTTCGTGACTTACCATTGTCATATGGATCAAGACCCATAGCCAATTACGAGCACAAATCAAAGCTTGAACATTTCGTGGGAGAAGAGAACTTCGGTACTTATTTAAAACTCGTGAGTCAATGCTAAAGGAGGACTCAGATGCTACCGTTGTTATAGGAATGCTTAGAAGATCCGAAGCCATCGTCGCCAACACTCCAAAGCGATGAGAATTTTCTTTCCAATAGGATAAGACATCTAAATTTGCAAAGATCATCATGTCCATCGGTGGTTATTCCAAATACATTTCCAACGCAAACTTCCCACTAGCATTCACATTCTTCTTACGGAACTTGTGGAAATCCTACATGGAAACAAACAATTATGCGATGTGTAAGAACAAAATATACTAACTCACTAATAAAACTAATTATATAATAAGACACTTACCTCGTATAGATTGTTTTGGGATCATTCAAGTCCACCCACTGATTTGTTGTAAAACTCCACCCATTCACTGAGGGAGAGAGAGAGAGAGAGAGAGAGAGAGAGAGAGAGAGAGAGAGAGAGAGAGAGAGAGTCGTATGAATATACCTGGTGAAAGAGAACAAAAAGGTTTGCAGAAGGATCTATATCAGCACAGAGCCACAGAGAGAGTCGATTGACTCAACCAACAAACCGATTTGCAGAAAGGAATGAAATGAGAGAGAGACAGAGCCAGAGCCAGAGCCAGAGAGTCGATAGGCGACTCCACTGTCTAGCTATAATGTTATCTTTTCCCTTCTTGTACTTTATCACATAAGGGAAGGTTTCCACAAACTCCAGCCACCTAGCATGCCTCTTCTTGAATTTTGTCTGACCCCTTAGGTACTTGAGAGTCTCGTGGTCTGTGTGTATAACAAACTCCTTTGAGAGTAGGTAATGTTGCCACGTTTCTAGTGATCTCACCAAAGCGTAGAGTTCCTTGTCAATGTTTGGGTAGTTGAGTGTTTCTCCACTTAGTTTCTCACTGAAGTAAGCCACTGGTGTCCCTCCTTATGTCAAGACTGCTACTATGCCAGTACCTGATGCATCACATTCAATCTCAAACATCTTGTCAAAGTTAGGAAGTACTAAAACCGGCACTTGTGTGAGGCTTTGTTTGAGTTGATTGAATACGGCATCTTCAGCTGATCCCCATGTAAAGGTGGTGTCCTTCTTGATCACTGACGTCAATGGGGCTGCTATGGTGCTGAAATTTTTGAGAAAACGTCGGTAGAAACTGGCTAATCCATGGAAGCTCCTAACATGCCCAATAGTAGATGGTGTTGCCCATTTTTGGATGGCTATGATCTTCTCTTCATCCACCTTAATACCCTGAGAACTTACAACAAATCCTAGAAATACCAATTGATCAGTGCAGAAGGTACACTTCTTATGGTTTGCATATAACACTTATAGCCTAAGTGTTTCTAGAACCTGTTCTAGATGCCTAATATGATCATTCAAGCATTGTCTGTATATAAGGATATCATCAAAATAAACCACCACAAATTTACAGATGTTCATCCTTAAGACGTGGTTCATGAGTCTCATGAAAGTGCTTGGTGCATTGGTGAGGCCAAATGACATCACAAGCCATTCATATAGACCTTGCTTGGTCTTGAAGGTGGTTTTCCACTCATCTCCTTCCTTCATCCTGACTTTGTGATAGCCATTCTTCAAGTCGACCTTTGAGAAGATGGTAGCTCCACTCAAATCCTCCAACATGTCACTAGTCTTGGAATTGGGTGCCTATACTTGATGGTGATGTTGTTGATAGCTCGGAAGTCCACACACATCCTCCAAGTGCCATCCTTCTTTGGCACCAACAAAACGGGTACTTCACAAGGGCTGAGACTCTCACATATGTATCCTTTGGACATCAACTCTTGAACTTCAGCCTCCAATTCCTTTGCCTCCTCCGGCTTGACTTTGTATGCAGGCCGGTTAGGCAATGTTGCCCTTGGAACGAGATCAATCTGATGTTCAATGCCCCTTATAGGGGGAAGTCCGGCTGGTACCTCCTCTGGAAAGACATCCTTGAATCTCTCTAATAGTTGGAGCATCTCGGTGGGTAGCTCTTGAGTTTCCTCAGTGTCTGAAAACAAGCTTTTTGTAAAGATCATGAGCAATACCGGTTGTTTATGATCAATAGTTTTTATGATAGTACTCGGTGAAACATATAAACTTGTTTTCCTTAGCTGGTGTCCTTTGTCCATGGTCTTCTGCATCTCATGAACTTTTGTGGGTGTGAGAAGGGTAAGTTGTGCATGTTGCTCTTGTGAGTGAAGGAGTATAATAGTTGGTGTGTCCATTGTGTATGGTCTCTTTGTCAAATTACCACGACCTTCCAAGGAGAAATTGACCGGCTTGCATTGGCACCACATCACATTTGACTTGATCACTATACTTGCCTATGCTAAATGAAATGATAACTTGCTCCACAATTCTCAATTCTGTGGTATCATTGAGCCATCTCAAGCGGTATGGCCTGGGATGCTTTGATTTCTTGAGACCTAGCTTGTCTACAAAATACTTGCTAGCCACGTTAGTACAAGAACCACCATCTATGATAAAGGTACATACTTTGCTTTCAATGCAACATCTTGTAAGAAAAATGTTTTCCCTTTGGATTGTCTCGGGATCATACAATGCACTGAGGGCTCTCCTGGTCACTAAGATCTCACCAACTTCGTGAAAGTCAGTTATCTCTTCTTTGGAGTCAGCTGCTTCTTGCTCGGCTTCATCCTGAGACTTATACTCCCCATTATCTCTTAAAACCATTACTCTCCGGTTCGGGCATTCCTTGGCATAGTGGCCTTTCCCCTGACACTTAAAACAGGTTATATCTCTAGACCTTGGATTTTGAATCTTCCCTTGCTCAGGTTGACCTGGCTTGGACGGCCCTGGAGCTGATTTCTTGAACTGGTTGTCAACCTTAATAGCCTTGCCTTTGCCGGTGGTTTGGAATAGGATTGAGTCCAAGTGGACTTCCCTCTGGTGGTGGCTGCCTTCCTCTTGAGGTGTTGTTCAGCTTAAATGGCATAGTGCAACAAGTTCTCCATGTGCTCATAGTTCTGCCATTCCACCTTTCTCACAATCCTATCCATGTGCTCATAGTTCTGCCATCTACAAACTGGGCCATCAATGTCTCCTCTGAGTCTTGTAGCTCAAATCGGTTCTTGATGGTTTCAAACTCCTCAAAGTAGTCCTCCACGGTCCTACTACCCTGTGAAAGCTTTCGAAAACGTTTCTGTAAATCACAAAAGTAATAAGCTGGCACATACCTCTTCCTTAGGTGGAATGTCATGTCCTCCCAGGTAGTGATTTGTCTACGCCTTAGCCTCCTTCTCTCCGAGACTTCTCTGTCCCACAATGTTTGTGCATTGTCCGTGAGATGGGCCGCTTCTAAGGACACTTTCTTGGCCTCGGAGTATTGATAGCAGTTGAAGATATGGTCCATCCTTTTCTCCTAATCAATATAGGCCTCGGGGTTAACCTTTCCAGCAAAGGTTGGTGGATTGAGTTTGAGGTCTTTTCCTCCATGTCTCTCGTCTCCTCTATCTCTCTCTCTCGGCTTCCTCCTCGCCCTCGGTCTTGGCCTTGACCACGGTAGTCTGGCCTCCCTTCCCAATAGTTTGGGTTGGGTGGTCGTTCATCCTCAAGGTCAGGCATGTCTTCATCAGTTTCCTCTTCTTCCTCCTGCTTTCTTGGCTGGCGGTTGTTCCTGGCATGCCGTTGGTTCGGCGGTGGTGGTTGTTGCCTTAACTCCACTTGAGTCAGGTGCTTACTGATGCCTCTCATAGCTTCCAAGAGCTGGTTCAGTTGCAGCTGCTGGTTGGGGGATTCGTCTCCCATGCTTTACTGCGTCCAATGACAAACAAAAAAATTAAGTGCAAATGGGAAATGGAAGTTATGCCACTTTGAAAAGATAAGTACAAAGAAATAGCAAATGCAAACAAGGAAAGGAAATACGCAAGTAGTTTTTTTTTTTTTTGACTAGTAGTTTTAGGAATGCAACAAGCTATTAACCTAATAGCTTAAGAGGTTGCGGCGGCTCCTTGACTTGCAAGTAGACAAACGATTGCAACACAAACTCAACAAGGCTAGGAATGAATCTAGTATGCAAAACACACCAACAAGAATTCTTTTCTTTTTAGATTTAGATGAAGGCAACAAGACTTGAAGCTAATATGACGATTTTTATTTGGTTTTTATAAGTTTATATGAAACTATCTAATGAGAAGCAAAGTGTACTAAGATGAAACAAATGCAAAAGGGATAGAAGTGACCTGATGAGGAACCTTTCGGCTCTGATACCAGATGATATAGGCACGGGCCTAGGGATAGTGATAGGTTTTTGATGCTGGTTGTGTAACTCTATCAACAAGAAGAAGTGATGGATCGATGTGGAAGAAGATGAAACTTGACCAGTTGGTTGTGTAACTCTCTCTGGTTAAGTTGTTGGATGTAACGGATTGATTCAAGATGGAGAAGTGATGGTCGCCACAAGAATTTATGGACTAAGCCTTGATAAGACAAACAAGAGGTTGGATTTACCAAGCTCTTTAATGAATTCAATGGAATCCGCAAGTATTAATACTTAGAAGAAAGTTCGATGCTTTATTAGAAAGAGGTGAAAGATACACGGCTGCTTAGAAGGGACTTTATAAGAGTCCAATGCAGGTTTGCCCTTCTAGGGGTCTTGGAAACAAATACATGACACGATGCTAGGACTCTAAAAGAAGCAAGTACAGACGTGACATAAAGAAAAAAAAAGAAAAGGGAAATATTACAAAACTTATTGCTAATGAACCTAGCCTACAAAACGAGCTAAAGACAGAAGACCAAGTTAGTCAAGTAAATACAAGTATTTAATTGCTTACCTTGGTGAATCTGATGATAACTGTTGTGAGAGTGGACGGCTGAGATGATCTGATGGCCCTTAGGTTGGAGAGATGGTTAATAAGGAAACCTCTTTGTTGTGGTTGAGAAGGGGGAGCTCGCGAGTTGATCTGACTTGTATAACATAAGCTTCTTCCTCTTCATTGTTTCCTTGCTCTTTGACTATGGTCTTGAATCTGATGTGTTGATGCATGAAGTTCTCTTTGTCTTGAATGCTTAGTAGAGCTTTAATGGCTTGGTTAAACTCTTCATGCAACACCCTAGTTCCCGACCTTGTTCTTGGTCATTGCCTCGTGGTTGGTATAAGTGGTAGTTGTGGTTCTATTTCATCATCACTCCTCAACTCCTCCCACAATGCAGTATTACTGACGATCGGCTCTGCTCCCAAAGCATTAACCGGTGGTGCCGGTTAGGCGGTGGATTGCTCTGCCTGAATAGCAAACTGACGGGAAGCTTCTTGTGCTACTACCCGAGCAGCCTCCTCCGCCGCTACTCGAGCAGCCTGCGACACTGCATCCTAAGTAGCTTTTCTGGCTGCCTCCTGAGAAATCTGCCTGACTGCATCCTGATTAGCCTGCTGAACGATGGTCTGATTAACCTCAACTTAATTGCCCCCAACAAAAGTACTCTTCGATGATTCCTCATGATTAATGTGAGAGTCGAAACTCACACAATCAAAACTTATAATAAATGGGGGTTCGAAAATCCTATCTTATAAGAACTTAAAGACCAAGATTGAAAGTTTGGTTTTATTGATTGATCTTTATGCCGAATACAAAGGATTTCATAAATTCTGTAAAGTCTTATAATACAAAGTTTAAAGTATTCAGAATCAGATGCCTTAAACCTAGTACATGCTATTATATATATATGAAACTTCTTGGGGGTGCTGAGAAGCACATATAGCGATGTGGGGCGTTGTCAAGTCTAGGAATATGCCGAATATTCTTACTTAGATATCATCTGATGGGCTTGGGCGTGATCCGCGGCCCGACTTCTCAGCACGCCATCGTTTGAACTTGTCTCGATCCAGTTCGCCTCTGGTTTGGTCCGGTTCAATCTGATTTCAGCTTGCCATCTGATTTGGGCTTCTTTCTCCGATTTTGTGGTCGGTTTACGAACGATTCTGTGAACAGTGTTCTGTAAATAGTTTCGTGAACAGTAATTCGAAAGTCAACAGCGCTAGATAAATCTTTCGGCTTGCCGGTTCACGAATAATTTTGTGAATAGTGTACCGCAAATAGTGCCTTGGAAATTGTTCCGAAATCGAGTAGCGCTAGACCAAACTTTCATATCGCCGGTTCGGTTAAGTCAAGCGAACAATGCATGTACGAAGGATCAGGTCACCACTTGCCGTGGCATGTGTTCAGGTCGCCATATTTCGTGAGATAAAGTTGGCGACCTGCCTTTTGCATGATCAGGTCGCCATTTTCTCATGAGAGGATGAGGAGACCTGCTCCTGCACGACCAGGGCGCCATCTTCTTATGAAATGAAGTGGAAACCTGCACCCTGCATGACCAGTTTGTGATCTTTTCTTGAGAGAAAGTGGAGACCTGCTCCCTGCATGATCAGATCGCTATCTTCTCATTAGAGGAATGGAGACCTGCTCCCTGCATGACCAGATTGTCATCTTCTCTTGAGAGGAAGTGGAGACCTGCTCCCTGCATGATCAAGTCGCCATCTTCTCATGAGAGGAAGTGGAGACCTGCTCCCTGTATGACCAGGTTGCTATCTTCTCATGAGAGGAAATGGAGACATGTTCCCTGCATAACCAGGTCTTCATCTTCTCTCAGAAGATAGTTGGCGACCTGCTCTCGTGTTCTGATGTCTTGAGGCAATGATCAGGTCTCAATCTTCTCTCGGAGGATAGCTGGCGACCTACTATCGTGTTTTGATGTCTTGCGACAATGATCAGGTCTCCATTTTCTCTTGGATGATAGCTGGATACCTACACTCGTATTCTGATGTCTTGAGACAATGATCAGGTCTCCATCTTCTCTCGGAGGATAACTGTTGACCTGTTCTCGTATTCTGATGTCTTGAGACAATGATCAGGTCTTCATCTTCTCTCGGAGGATAGCTGGCGACCTGCTCTCGTATTCTGATGTCTTGTGTCTCAGTGAAACGTACCAAGATTATGTTGATTTTTGGAAATTTGAACATCCTTGTGTTATCTAATTTATGCACATCATCAAACACATAAAAAAAAATCAGCACAAGATATACTCATCACATGCAATCTGCATCTGAATCAAATCAGAATTGAATACTTGAATCAAATACTAACACTCTCTGTTATACCCAAATATGTTGATATCATTTTTCTTTGATATATCTAAAGTTCAAAGAAATTTGTTCGAAAATGCAGGTACCTAAACGATTAATCGTTTAAAAACGTGGATTTACATTTTTGTTTTGTCGCAAATATGTCCAGTAATAGGATATATTATTTTCTAACCAATAATCGGACATCTAACACCCTTGCGCAATATTTATTTATTTAATAATGTCTATTTTTAAAGATTTGAACTCATTTTCTAATTCTGACGGACCTTTATTTTTCTTAGCCCAGATGAAATAAAATGAGGAGAATCATGACATTGTTTATAACAAATATTTTCAAGTACTTTTCCTTTTCTAACAAATGTAAGATATTTTAAATTTTTGTCTTTATTTAAATTACTTATGTTAGACCATCTCCATTACAAAGATTCTTAAAAGGATATCTCAAAAATAAATTATTAAAAGAAAGGTAAGAGAAAGATTGAGTACAGGTTTTTGTTTTAGAACTTTTAAGATACTCTATAGAAACTTATACCCCACTTATCAATTTATAAGTGATCTTCTTCTTAAAAAAAAAATTTATTTATTTACTAAAACTATATTACACTAATAATATTTTTTTACTGTATATACTTATTTAGGATTTCTAAACGCTGAAACTGTTATTAAAAATGTTAAGTGTCAACGTAATAACATACCTCACAATCAAATTAATTATTTGAGTTTTATGCACATCAAACAACCATTTGTATATATTTTATTAAATAATTAGATTAAGTTATGCGTAAATACGGGGGTGAAAATAAAATATTCAAAATCTAAAAGTGATATTCTGTATAATGTAATCTATATGTTTAGATTTTATATTTAAATTTGTGTTACATTATCCAAAAAAAACTATGTTTTATAACTCGCTGTTGAAAAAATAGAGAAACCTAAAGAAACAATTTTTCTAGATAAATAAAAAAGTTCTAAAAACATATTTTACATATTATATTACGTAAAATTAACATTTTATAAATCAAATATAAAAAAAAAATTTCTAAAATACAAAATTGAAAAAACAGTTTTACATTTAAATATAAATTTATTCATATATAATCACACAGGAATACTGTTATGAAGAAATTGTTTTTTTATATTTGTATCTTAAAATAATTTTTATATGTGTCAAAATCTGATAAAAATATTTGACACATCTCGGAATCATACTAATAAATAATTTTAAAACATTAAGTTTTATAAAATAAGATAAGATATTTGATTTTTCTTTTGTCTTTTATGAATTAGGAAAACTAAAATATTATTTTTTCTTTCTTTTTTTATCCAATAAAAATATTTATTATACTTTTATCTTTTTATTTAATAAATAAAATAAATGTACAAGTGTCAAATCTAAACGACTGATTTAATCTATGTAGTGATCATGTTAATTATTAAATTTGAGAAAATAAACTTTATGATAAGATATATTTTTTTTAATTTAAAACTCAATTATTTATTTTTCATTTTTATCGACGAAAATAATTATATTTTTTGTTTTATGTAATTAGAAAAAGCAAAATTTATACGTGTCAAAATCTGATCGACTCACTTAATATATGTCATGATCATGTTAATTAATTAGTTTTTAACCAAAAATAAAATTATGTATAAAGAAAACTCAATTATTAATTTTTATTTTTTACTTTTTTGCTTTTTCATTTAAAAAAAATTATTTTTAATCTTTTTTTTTTAACTATGAAAAACATTTACTTGTGTGACAATGTGGTCCACTTAACATATGTCTCAATCATTTCATTTATATATAGAGTTAAAAAGCTTAATTTTTTATAAAGGTGTAAATATTTGTAGTTTTTTTGGTTTAGGAATTAGCAAAAAAAAACAATCCTTTTAAAAATGACAGTTTTAATAATTTTATTTCCTCTTTTTCGAATAATTTTTTTTGTTAGAACTAATCTTTTTATTAAAAATATAATAATCATTTTCTTTTTAGGATTAATTTTTACTTTTAAATAAAGAATAAAAAATATTTTCTGTTTATGATTAATTTTTTCTTTTTACCAAGATTATAATAATTTTCTTTCCTTTTTAAGAAAAAATAATAATCCTTTTTCGGAATAATATATTTTTCATAAGATATATCCTTTTAATTATATAATAACTTTTAAAAGATTTTTTATTAATTTTTTATATATTATATTTTTTTACACATGTCAAAATCTTAAAATATCTTACTACTACATGACATGATCATGTTAATTACTAAATTTGAGAATTAAGATTTTAATTACTAATTTTGAAAACTAAATTTTATATAATAATATATTTTACATTTATTTACTTTATCAATTAATATATTATTTAACTTGGCTTTTCTATGAATCTTAAATAAATTTTATATAAAAGTTTTTAATTTTGATATTTTCTGGATAAACATAATTAACATATATTAAATTATTTGAAATATACTGCCCTGAGTATTTTCTAAATAATTTCCATATTTTTAATAATTTGATAGGTCCAATATCGCTGTCTGATTCACCGCCTAAGGCAATCTTAAACACAGGTTAAGACCGTTAAAATATGAACATACAAATTTTGTGCTTCTTGTAAATTTTTATTTAATATAATATGTATAGTGACTATGTAATCTCAAGTTGCTTACTTAAGGATATTTAAACTAGATGCCCTCGATCAAAACTATTTGTGTGATCGTCACCGGTTCTCCTCTCTCAGAGAAGACAATTCAGATTTATGACTTATTGGCTGGTTAAACAAAAAGTTTGACTTTGACTTTGCGTAATGCAAAATTAACGGCAGCAAGGAAAAGTTGTTCCCTCGCCCTCTTATCTGCCTAATAACTTGCCGGTCAACTAGCACTACTATTTCTATTTGTGTCATTTTCCTTCATTTATATTGTTTACTTTTGTAAAATAATTCTAAGCAAATTAATTATTCCGTATTTCCTTAAATATGATGGAAAAAACATAATTATTCATAAACGAAAAACCAGAGATGAAAATTTAAATTTAATAAGAATATATTTTTCCATTTTAAAAAATATTATTTTTAGTCAGCTTTAATAAAATTATTAAAGTTTTTATGCAGTTGGTTCATTTAATAAAATTAGTTATATGATTCATGCAAAGTAATTTTTAAATTTATTTTATTACAGAAAAATTAAGAGT
Source organism: Iljinskaea planisiliqua (assembly GCA_900108845.1). Lineage (NCBI taxonomy): Eukaryota > Viridiplantae > Streptophyta > Magnoliopsida > Brassicales > Brassicaceae > Iljinskaea > Iljinskaea planisiliqua. The sequence continues at coordinate 577,733 of FNXX01000022.1, read as the reverse complement.
ATTATAAAATCAATTAAAAACATGTATTATATAAAAAACACATGTATCAACGCATTATAATATAGATTTTGATTGTTTATCCGTCGAGCCAACTGTGACCTATGATCTATGATTTGCGATTTGCGACTGGGATCGGAAAGTGCAGCATATTGTTTGTTTTGTTGTTGTGTGATTGGTCAGAGGTCCTAATTCATATCGCTAAAAAGTTCAATGATTTAAATTTTAAATTTTTGTGACATGCGATTGATTGCTGCAATCTGTCGTATGATCTTACGAGAAGTAACAAACAATATTTGGTCGCAGGTGATAGGTTGCAGGTCGCATGACAGGTATCGAGCATAACAATGTATTTTAGAATCTTATGATATATTCATTTGATTTATATTTATATAACTTTTACTTTATTGTTTGGCACAAAATTGTTCATGTACTTTATTTTGGGTGATTTTTACGTCAGTTAAGGGGTGTGGTTTAACATAAGGTAAATACGGTAAATGGTCGTCATACAGAGGGATGAGGAGCCATTTTTTCGTGATACACTATCAGGGATTGAGGTTGTGGATGGACGATGGATGGACAAAGGTTGGTTGTGCGGCTCTCTCCTTGGGTCCGGTTTGAGATGAACGAGGGGAATGAAGTGAGGTTGTGGATCCAAACTGCTGGCTGTGTGGCTGTTTCAGGATGGACTGGTCGATGGTTTGGATGGAAAGTCGATGGATCGAGGTCACCATAAAGCCTTGTGAAAGAGGTGCTGATGAGACAAGAACACTTGGCTAGAATCACACTAGCTAAGGGTTGCGCAGAGATATCTCTCTAGGGTTTTCAATAAAACTTCGGTATTTTATTAAAATTGTGGGTAAAAGATACAAGGCTGATATGGGACCTTATATTATGGTCCAAGCAGTTGGTGTCCTTCGTGGGGTCTTTGGAAACAAAATACAACTGAAATATCTAAAGTACTTAAATGAATATTGGCTAACAAATGCCATTACTCTACGAAAAGGAAAACAAAATAAACCAAGGGAAAAAAAAAGGAAAAGTTAGTCACATTCAAATAATTGAAATAACTCATACTTACAATTGATCTCGGATAAATGTGGACTTAGGCTCGGTCAGATGCATCTTTAGTCTCCAATGCATGCAATGTCAAATATGGTAAGTGTGTGTGTGTGTTCCCCTTTGGTCTTGATCATTTCGTGTGGGCCTTCTCTTGTACATGTAAGTATTGCACTTGATCATTATTGATTTGGTCGGTTGGTCCGTTGAAATGCACATCAAATCCAATTGGTCCGCTGAGTCCTCAACCTCATGTGCCATTAAGTTCTCCATGGCTTGATTGATACAAATTCAATAGTATTTGTTGCACTTCTGCCGACTTTAAGAGATTCTTCTGGAATCGTCGAGAAGCTTCAGTCCGATCTATGAAACATGTAGTCTTTCGACTTGGTCCAACTCAGCTTGGTCTGGTTCGTTTTATGGTCTAACGTGGTCCAATATAATCAATGAGAACGGCCCGCTCGTTGTGGATCGTGAAAGAAAAACTTGCAGCACCAGAAGAACAGCTTGTCTTTCTTGATTGTGAGATGGCTTGTGTACTCGGATCATCGGGTTGGCACTTGAACGGTTCACGATGAATGTTACACACGAGATGATCAGTTTGGGACCGCGAGACGACCATCTAAAGATCACGAGGCGTCGGGATGCAGCGAGGCAGCTCTCTCAATCTCGAAGGGGCGAAAACTACTCGTTTTGTCAAGTAAGGCGCGAGCTGACCTAGCATTCAAGATGCAAGACGATCCTCGAATGAAACTTTCAAACGGCTCGTGTTTATACATGATGGGAAAGAAATTCTCGTCAGCCACCCATTCATCAATGCTTACCTACTTGAAATGGTTCAGGATGGCTCACCAAAAATACCTTACATGGCTGGATCAGGATGGCTAGCCAAAAATCCTTGAACAGCTGGGTCGGGGATAGCTCACGGAGAATGCCTCGCACGACTGGCCCTGGATGGCTATGCAATCGAGAGTGGATGAATTTGTTGCCTTGCCTCACCTTGAGTGGGATTAGTCCGGGCCGAACAGGTCGTGTGTTTGTTCTGAACCGCCTCGCTTGTCGATCAGCACATATTGATCTGCGTGAGCCGTTCTGAACATTTATACCTAGGTAGTGATCCGACCGTTCCTTGGGTTGGCTGGTCTGTTCCAATCTTTCTTCCTTTGTCTTGAGCTAGTCCATCTAAGTTTTAGGCCATTTTATTTATTTTTCTAACCATTAATTTCAAGGGTGTGGATCTCGACCCCAACAGTTAGCCCTTCAGCCCTTCAGCTCATCAAACTCAAGTTTTATGATGACGAGGTTAAAGTAAGGAAATTTACAAGATTAACACCTGAAAGTGTTATTTAGTCGTTTTCGGAACAAAGGGTGACCAGCTGTTTTTGTGTGAGGAAGGTCGAGCAATTTTTCTAGTTGGGGAGATAAGTTTCATAGAAGGTTTTGGTAAAGCTGATTTTTTTCAAAGAGGAGATAGGGAGAGTATGAAAGTTGTTTTCATCTAAGGGCTGACAAGAAAAAGATGAGAGCTACTTTTCTCAAATAGGAGATAGGTAAAGTACGAGAGTCATTTTCTTCGAAGAGAATATGGGAAAAATATGAGAGCCATTTTTACGAAGAGAAGATGGGAAAAGTTGCGAGCTGTCTTCCTTGCAGAAGCCATGCTGAAGATAGCGAGCTATTTTCTTTGAAGATGAGATGGGAAAATTATGAGAGCATTTTTCGTCAAAGAAGAGATGAGTAAAATATGAGAGCCGTTTTCCTCAAGGAGGAAATATAAAAAGTACGAGAGCCGTTTTTCCGAAACAGAGATAGGGAAGATGAATACATAAATAATGGGCAATGAAGCAAGGCACTAGATGGCGGCTTTTTGATATAATCAAATGATGAAGATCTTGCAGATCGATTGGAAAAGAGCTTAATCATCATCTGAAACTCAGAGAGTATATGAAATTGATACAAGCTCAGAGCTATCAAAATGCTTGTATAATCTTGATGCCAAAGGTTTTGGTTGGTCACACCAATGGGTGGTTCAATGAACGAGCTTCTCTATTCAATTGAGCCGGTTTGATAACAATGGGGTGGAATTGATCTTAATGATGTATAGAATGAGATGCACCACATACAAGCTGTGTAAAGCTTGTGATAAAACACAAAGTGTGTCAAGGCTAGGAGAGCTGGTCTGGACTATAACATGAGATGAACAGGTTTTGCTTTGAAAACTCATAGTTTTTTAGAAATAAAATTTGGTACTTATTAGATGAAAAGTTATATGAGAAGAGACTTTATAATAGTCTTATCAGTTATGATTTTTAAAGGTTGAAAATCCAAAAAAAAAAAAATCAAATTACATAAATGAAAAAATGAGGTTTCAGCTTATTACATCTGCTAATTACAAGCAATTTTGCTGTAATGAAAAGATAGAAAAAACAAAATTAAATTAAATAAAGATTAATGAAACATTGAATTGAATATATAAAACGTACATTGTTTATCTATTGGTTGTGGCTGGCTTGACAGAACTAGAAAAATATTTTGTAACTTGTGGTTGACTTTTTGATCTTGATCTTGACTAATATAGTTGCTTCCTTTGTAACCATTTATCCTCCTTGGTTCCTTTAGAGTCTTTGATCTTCACAGGTGATAAACAAAATTGTTGATTGGGCTTTGTAAGGCCAATGCTCTTGTTTTTGAAAGTCGGTCCATTCCTTGGATCTTCTAGAAACTCTTCTAGATCAGTCCATTATTGTAGTTCTTTCTCCTTTGTAGAATGCTTTCTTTGAGAGTTTAGATTTTTTTTTTTTAATCTTCATGGTTTTTGTTATCCAATAATTCATCTAGGCCATCTTTGGATGGGTCGTGATCGAGTTTTGTAACCTCTTGGTCGAGAGAAGTGTTTTGGTCGAATTCTTGACCGCCTTGGTTGAGAATTGGTGAATCTCGACCATATTCATTTTTAGCACGTCCCATGGGGATTTTGTCTCGATCAGAGTGATTTTGATGGTCACTTGGTCGATGAACACCATCTCCATTACTGGAGGTTGAGTCGGATGCTTTTTGGTCCATCTTGAGCTTGTTTGGAGCTGGCTTGGTCAAGTCATCTTGGTTGAGCTCGTTAGTGACTCTTTGGATGCTTTGGTGTTACTTGTTGAAAGGTTCTTGCTCTTTCTAGTGTCATAGCTCCGTCAAAGGTTATTGGCACTTCTAGTTCTTTCTCTTAGTTTGTTTGGTTTGGTTCAGCTTATATGTCCTCATCATTCCCTCTCTCTTCAAAAGATTTAGACTTCATAACTGAATCATTTGCATAGAAAGGAGCTAAGTAAAAATCATTTGTTTATGAAACTTTAAACTCACCTAGAAGGTTTAGACAGTAGGCATTATTGTTGATCTTCTTAATGATCTTGAATGGTCCATCTCCTCTAGGTGCAAGCTTTGAACTTCTTTCGGTTGGAAATTTCTGTTATCTCATATACAGCCAGACCCAATCTCCTGGTCAAATATAACTTCTTTGCATCCTTTTTTGGATGTCTTCATATATTGCTCAGTTCTCTTCTCAACATTGTCCCTTACCTTCTGATGAATTATCTTGGCAAATTCGGCTTTCCTCTCTCCATATAGAGTTACTATTTCAGCTTGTGACAGTGGTGTTAGATCCAATGGGGTTGTTGGGTTGTAACCATAGAAAACTTCAAATGGTGACATCTTAGTGGCTGAATGTACTGAGCGGTTGTATGTGATCTCAATGAATGGTAAGCATTTTAGCCATGTCTTGAAGTTTTTCCCAATGATAGTTCTGTGTAGTGTTGATAATGTGTGTTTGACTACTTCAGTTTGATCATCTGTCTGAGGGTGGCACGTAGTAGAATACAAGATTGTGGTGCTAAGATTATTCCATAATATCCTCCATAAGTGACTTAAAAATTTGACGTCTCTGTCTAATACAATGGTATGGAGCACTCCATGAAATTTTACTACTAACTTAGAGAACAAATCAGCGGTTTGGGAAGCGTCATTGATTTTGGCACAAGAAATGAAATGTTCTATCTTGTAAAATATGTCAACCACTACAAAGATTCTTTATGATTAATTTTTGGTAAGACAAGAACAAAATCCATTGAAATGTCTCCTATGGAGCAGTTAAAATCGGCAGAGGAATGTACAACATATGCTCATGAACTCTTGATTTAGCTTTCTTCCAAGTCACACATCTAGTACAATAAGCTTCAATTGTCTTCTTAAAGTGAGGCCAATAAAAATACTCCTTAAAAACTGCCAACGTCTTATCTACTCCAGAATGTCCCATAAGCCCCCTTAGTAAGCTTCTCAGACTATCAAATCATTTGGAGAGCAAATTGGTATGCATAGTATATTTTCTTTGAAGAGAAATCCTTCATATATATAGAATTTTCCATGAGCTCTTTTGCTACACTCCATGAAGCTCTCTTTTAAGTCAGCATCATCTTTATACAACTCCTTGGTGAATGTAAATCCCACCATTTTGGTTTCCATTGTGGCGATCAAAGTATGTCTTCTTGATAGTGTATTGGCTACAATATTTTCCTTGCCCTTCTTATAATTGATGATGTATAGGAAATTCTCTATGAACTTCTTCCAACGATTGTGTCTCTTTTTGAGATTGGTTTGGCTCTTTGGATGCTTTAATGTATTGTGGTCAGTGTGGACCACAAAATCCTTGGACAAGAAGTAATGTTTCCATATATCTAGAACTCTTACTAGTGTGCATAGCTCTTTATCATATGTGGAGTAGTTAAATATGGATCATCTAAGCTTCTAACTGAAATAATTGGTTTCCTCTTTGGATCAAGACGGAGCCTATTCCAATCCCTGATACATCACACTCCATTTTTAAAGATCTTAGTGAAATTCGGCAAGACTAGAATTGGGGGATTGGTGAGGCAATCTTTCAAGGTCTGGAATGCATCTTATTGAGATTTATACCATGTAATTTCTATATTCTTTTTTACTTTATCACTGAGAGGTGCGACAATGCTACTGAAGTCTTTGACAAACCGGTGGTATAAGATAGCTAATCCATGGAAGCTTCTCATTCAGCTGATGTTTGTTGGTGCTGGCCATTCTCTTATTACTTTGACCTTCTCCTCACCAACCAGTAGGTCTTATAAACTTATGATGAAACCTAGGAAAATCAATTTATCAGTGCAGAACATCAACTTCTTAAGGTTTGCATAGAGCCCTTCTTGACGGAGTGTCTCTAGTATTCTGATAATCATTTGCTATAAATTAAATGTCATCAAAATAAGTACAATAAACTTACTCATGTATGCTTCGAAGAACATGGTTCATTATACACATAAAAGTGATGGGAGCATTAGTGAGACCAAATAACATCACCATCTATTCATATAGACCTTGATTTGTATTGAAAGCAATATTCCACTTGTCTCCTTCTTTCATTCTCATTTGGTGTATCCACTCTTCATGTATATTTTTGAAAATATGGTGAATCCACTTAACTCACGTAACATATCACGTAACACATACAAATTGTCATACTTTATTTATTATATATTTTATGAGTGAAGTTACAAACTATATGTATTTATTAAAACATCACACTAAATCAGTTCAGCAAAACAAAAACAAAAAGCTAAAACATCCATCATTTCTGAAACAGATTTTATGCTTGCTCATTTTGGGATTCATGACGAAAATCTATAGGAATATGTATTTATGAATTGAAAAAAAAAACTCTATAAAAAAAAACTCAATAACAAATGGGATGGGAAATTCGAGTAACATGAAGGATTTGAGAAATTCTCTTATCTAAAATCTCTTTCCTAACTATTAATCATATGTGTGAGGGTTTAACTTCACAAAAAAAAATCCATCTGGAAGGAAATATTACAAAAAAAAAAAAAAAAGTATCCAATTTATAACACAGATTAAAACCACTACTGATCGTTAATAACCACAACCCAATTAGGATATTAAACAGAGGACAAAACTCTTTCACTAACAAAAAATCCGTCCAATCAAGCCGGATGGTGCCGCACAACATAAGATTGCATCAACCCAAAACGAGTGACACTTTGTGCAATGAAAGAAGCTCATCTGTTCGATTCCTCAGATTCCACCTTTAACCTCCAATCTTCCATTCGTGACAATGGAGAAAGGAGTTCTGAAGCATAATACATGAATGATGGTTATGCTTACATCCTCAAAATAGCTCTCATAATATCTGTCTTTTAGGACGCAAACATGATCTTTTTGGGGTTGTGAGCCCACATGCTTTCTATAGCCCACCCAATGACCAAACATTTTGATGCCATCTGATCACCTTTGAACTGAAACGCCCTACGACTATGCAATAACACATTCTCTATTTCATAATGTAAAATCCACACCCTTTCCAATCAACTTTTTTTTCCTATTCCATAAAAAAACCCATATTTCACTTTTCCATGTCACAGGCGGAGCTCCCCACCTAGCGACCCTCACCTCTGTAGCTGTCCTATAAGTTTTTTCCTGCTCCCTCCCCACCAGCTGCGCCAAAAACCACATTTATGAATCTTCTTGAATTTTTGCCACCGTGACCAATATTGGACAAAACTTTTTACCTTCAAAGACCATCTTGTTCCTATTCTTCCATATTATCCACAAAATCCATAGAAAGCTTCTCTTATTCACTAGAGGAATTTCAAACCGTGTGCGAACTTGCATGAGATAATGCACATTTGCAAATAAAGAGTCATTATTGGAACCACCTTCAGGGATCAGAAAGGTAGATATTGCCCTAATTTGATGAGCTAAATGGCAGACGACCAAAACATGGTTAATCGTTTCCCCCTCCAAGCCACATGACATTTTGGATCCATTTTCATGCTTCTTTCTATCACTTTATCTGCCACCAGATTCGCTCCACACGATGCTTTCCATAAAAAACAATGTATATTCGGTAGAGTTTGGAGCTTCCAGATATCTTCCTAAATTCCATTGATAGATGGTAACATATTTAACTCTTGGATTTCTTCTTTCATATTCAGCTAACAAGTTAGCCAATAACCCGATTTAGCCGAATAAGCCCCTGACCGATTATGAATCCAAGACCAAAATCCTCCGAATAATTTAATGGTTTGTTCGCCAGAATCATTTCAACATCCAAAGGAACAAACAACTCCTCTAACTTATCTATTCTACAATTCCTTCAAGCCACATCTATCAATTCTGAAACCATGAGGTTAACATCAAAGAATCGACTCTTAATCTATAGAACTCTCATCTCACCATCTTTCAACCACATGTCTCTCCACACTCTAATATTCTTCCCATCCCCCACCATCCTTCTCAGACCTTGCGTTAATAACTCCCTTTCGTGAAGAAGACTTCTAAATGCAAAGGATGGCATATAGCCAATCATTGAGTTTTGGAAGTCATCGTTCAAAAAATGCATGCTTTTGAGGAATCTTACCAATAGAGAATCAAGATTTTAAAGGATGGGCTACGCCTATTTAGCTAGTAAATCCTGATTAAAAAGCTCAATATCTCTGAAGTCCAAACCCCCCTGCCTTTTTGGTAGACATATTTTCTTCCAACTAATAATCCAATGAATATTCCGTTTATGCTCATGAGAATCCCACCTAAAATTAGCCATTGTTGAAGAAATTGCTGAGCATGGAGCTTTGGGCAACCTAAAAACCGAAATAACAAAGACAGACATTGCCATAGTTACCATTTTTAGAAGCACTTTATTCCCTCTCAACGATAGTAGTCTAACAAACCATCCAGACATATGCCCTTACATCCTATTGTGGATAAATGAAATCATGTTTTTTTCGACCCACTAAAACACTCAGGCAAACCTAAATAAGATCCAACTCCACCTTCTTTCTTGATTCCTAACTTTGCTTGAATGACCCCGTTACTTCTAACTCTAAATTATCACAAATGTGATCGAAGAAACAATCTTCACCCACTGAGACTGTTGAAACGATCTTCACCCACGACCTTTTCTATACGAACTGGTGATACCGTAGCTGTACCAAGGCCAAGACACTCGAGCAGAAAATGACAAACAGTGAACTACTCCGAGCACAAAGCGGAAACAACAACAGTAGAAACGAGCACAAGATCAAACCGACAACAACATCAGAAACTGCTACAAACATCAGCACTCCACAGAACCAACGCAATCACGTCAACAAGGGCTCATAAACCAAAATCTTGAAACACAACTTGGAAAGATGCCAAAGAAGACCAACGACTCTTACATGCGGACACTCGTGTACCAGTCTCCATGACCTACAGACCAAAGAGTGCTCACCTCCTCGCAAGAGAAGAGTTGAAGATCGAAATCACTGCTTCGTCTAGAAACCGACCCCATACCTAAAGGGAGATAGAGAAGGTCTAGTAGATGCCTCCGCAACGAAAACTAATCACTAGGACGACTCCAAACAGTGCAACCAAGTCAAACGTAAAAACTCCGAGAACTGAAGAGATCAAAGAGCAACAGAAGAATCGGGATACAAAAGCTAGTATCACACTTACGCCGATAAGAGAAAAGACAAAACAAATCCGAAACGGAAAGACCCAAATCGGTACTAACCAGAAAAGCTTTAAAGGAAGTGCAATTCCGAAATAGAAGACTAGAGAGATAGCCTCGAAAATCGGAGAACCTACAAGCTTTTCCGATCGACAAAATTGACAGATCAGACCAAGAGATAGAGAGAGAGAGACGGAGGAGAACAGGGGTGTTAGTAGCAACAGCCACTCCGAAGACCCTCCTGGTCCGACACCACTCTCCTCTCGCCGAATTCACACCACACCAGCGCCATCATCAAACCCCCAAAACCAATCTAAACTATCATTCCCGAAAAACAGAATCCTCAAACGTCTAAAAGAAACAGCAAAGAAAGATGAGAAAGACAGAGGGAGAACCGACACCAGTGCTAAGAGAGCCACCGACAATCGGTCTCCGGCCAAAAAGAACGAGACTAGGATTAGGTGTTGAAGTGAAGCGGCCCTTGACAGAGTTTTTTTTTTTTCACGTACTCTTTCTGTATCCCTGATCTTGAATAACAAAATTAGAAATAAGATATGAATGGAAAAGAACTGAAAACTATTCTCACTGTCGAGGGTTAGTAGATTTAATAAAATTATATATAAATTTATATATTTATATTTTTTCCACAGTTATATACTGTATTGATGGAAAATTTTTTTTTTTCCAACAAAACTAAAGCTAATCAATTAACTATCGCGCGATGGTACCCAATCAACATAAACGATTGTCATGATGGGTTTAATCGCCGTAAATGTTAAATCTACTCGATAATTTCCTTATAAAGTACTTTGGAGAGAGTCAGATATTTATTCTCTCGGACGTGAAGAATCGTAGAAAGAAGAAAAGAGGGAGAGAAGAAGGTGAGCGTCCTATAAAGCGTGAATCAACGCGGCTTTCCTCTTCTCTCTCTGAGGATCTAAAATAATCGCATTTTGATTTCACCGACAAGTCGTGATCAGTCATCGGAGATCTGAATCAGTTTTGACCAGAGATGGCGGCGGAGAACGAGCGCAAATCCTCTCCGGTCTCCGACATGGGAGCTTGGGCAATGAATGTGATCAGCTCCGTTGGAATCATCATGGCGAATAAACAGCTTATGTCTTCTTCTGGTTTCGCTTTTAGTTTCGGTTCGTCTTTCTTCCTCGGATCTCTCTCTATTTTTTGCTTCTTCTTCTTCTTCCTTCTGAGATCTGATGTTTCGATTACTCCCAGCGACAACTCTCACCGGATTCCACTTTGCTCTCACCGCATTGGTCGGTCTTGTCTCGAACGCGACGGGACTCTCCGCATCCAAACATGTCCCTATGTGGGAGCTTATTTGGTTTTCCATTGTCGCTAATGTCTCTATAGCCGCCATGAACTTCAGTCTCATGCTCAATTCCGTCGGCTTTTACCAGGTTTTGCTCCCCTTTTCAAAACCAAACTGCAATCTCTTGTTTCTGTCCTTTTCAAAACCAAACTGCAATCTCTTGTCTCTGTCCTTTACAGAACCAAACTGCAATCTCTTGTTTCTGTTTTTTCTCCTTTTTTTGTAATTTCTTGAATCAATCGGCTCTGCGTGTTCATAGATCTCGAAGCTGAGCATGATTCCTGTCGTCTGTGTCATGGAATGGATCCTCCACAGCAAACGATACTCCAAAGAAGTGAAACTATCTGTTGTCGTCGTTGTTGTAGGTGTTGGTATATGCACTGTCACTGATGTCAAAGTTAATGCCAAAGGTTTCATTTGCGCCTGTGTTGCGATTTTCTCCTCATCTTTGCAGCAGATTGTAAGTTCCTTTTGGTCTTCTTCTTTAAAAATTGGTCGGAATCTGATCTATTGGGGTCTTTGTGTTGTGCCAGTTAATAGGCTCCCTGCAGAAGAAATACTCAATTGGGTCTTTCGAGCTGCTGAGTAAAACAGCACCGATTCAAGCTCTTTCCCTCCTCGTTGTTGGTCCTTTTGTTGATTATCTCCTCAGTGGGAAGTTCATTATGAACTACAATATGTCTTCTGGTTGCTTTGTAAGCTTCTCAATGCTCTGCTATTGTTTTGTTATATGTTTATCCTTGGTCCTAATTATTCCACCATTTTTTCAGCTATTCATCCTTCTCTCATGTGCCTTGGCTGTGTTCTGCAACATAAGCCAGTACCTTTGCATCGGACGGTTCTCAGCAGTATCGTTCCAGGTTATAGGTCACATGAAAACCGTGTGCATCCTCACTCTGGGATGGCTCCTATTTGATTCTGCAATGACTTTCAAAAACGTGTCGGGCATGATTGTTGCGATTGTTGGGATGGTGATCTACAGTTGGGCCATGGAATTGGAGAAACAGTCTAATCTTGCAGCAAAGGCTTTGAACAGTGTGAAACACAGCTTGACAGAAGAAGAGTTTGAACTTTTGAAGGAAGGTGTAGAAACTACACAGTCGAAAGATGTTGAAGTTGGACACACAAAAGTTTAGTCAGAGATGGATAGAAACATAGTCTTCAGGTACAATTTTCTTCTGTTATAATTTGTATTGTTTTGTGTTATTTAAACCGAGTCGTGGCCGAATTATGTAGAGATTGAATCCGATTAATCTACGCTTCGACCTATGTCCTTTGGTTATAAAAAAAATGTTTGTGTTATTTATATATTTGCCCATTCCATGGAAATTTCTTTCAATGGTCATATGTTATTACTTTACAGAGCACTCAAAAAGAGTATATTGTGTTCTGTTTTAAGCTTATCTAACAGAATATGACAACACTTGTCCATTCTCTCACAAATTTTGGTCTTGTCCTCTCGAAGTATTTGTAACTCACTGTAGTTTGGTTTTCCAAGTTTTTGGACTTTATTTCTTGCGGATATTGTTATATGAACTATTGCCACTTTCTGAACGAATTAGTGGGAAGGTGCAGTGGAATCGCAACTAACAAAAGAGCCAAAAAGAAGGATCTATTAAGAGATTTTAAAATGACAAAAAAAAAAAAAAATTGAGGTCTGGTTTGTTATAGATTAGACAGAGACCGTAGATAAGAACCTTTCCACAATTGTGGAACCGAAAAAAATTACAGTTTCAGAAACTGATAAATGGAAAGATAAGAAAGATGTTTTCTTGGCTCCCACTACTACGCCAGCAAAATCACTAAAAGCTTCGTAATGAATAAACGTTTTATCTTTTTGCAGTTTATCAAGGCAGAAGTAGATGTCAAGGTGAGATCAAGAGATCTCAAAACTAAAATCATTTGGATAAACTCACCCAGTCTCACGGTATAGTCATCTGGATAAACTCAGCCAATCTCACGAATAGATTTCTCAAAATTGACAGAATAACTAGATTATAATCCGCCTTGGATAAGGAATAAGTTCCTAGTATAAATTTTTATTGATCAAATATATAATTAAACAATATTTAAATAAATATAATATACTTATAATATAGTATAATTTAATTTCAGCATTAAATATTATCATATTTTGCCCCAGTTAATAATCGTTTGGATTCGAAAACAACAAAATTAAATTAAAAAAAAACTAACGTACTTTTCAGTAAATCTTTTAATGTGTTTATAATTTTAAACTATTAATTTAGTCCATTAAATTAGTATATTCTCAGCTTTCAAAATATATAATTATTTTTCACAAAATTTTAATTTAAGAGAAATGAAGATCTTTTTCTAATTTTTAATTTACTTGAAAAAAAATTATTTATTTTTTTATATTTATTTTTTCTGGAAAAAATATTTATAAATGAAAAAGTTTAAGATATAAATAAATTATAGATTTTGTTAAAGTTTAATCCGTGCTGAAGACAAATAATATTTTTAATATATTTTCGTTTTTATGTTTTGAATACAAATTAAAAGTTTCGGATGTATTGACATTCTTTTAATTTATTTTTTTAACCAGTCTAACATATAATCTCAAAAAGTATTAATCTCAACCCGTCCACCATATAATCGAATAATATAAATGTTGAATAATTTCTAATATTCTTAATTTTTATCAAAGTAAAATTTTCATTTTCAAAATTTAAAATAATTATTATTAATTTGAATATTAGTTTTCTAATATTCACATTTAAAAAAATATGTCGGAAAGTAATTGGTGTATGTTTACTTAAATTTGATTTTATGATTTATAAAAATAATTTCAAACAAAAATATTCATTTTTAAAACTAAAACTATAAATTGAAATTTACTAATCTATATATATATATATATATATATATATATATATATATATATATATATCTAATCAAATTTCTTGCATTAGATTTTTTTGCATAAAATTTAATATTTTAAAAAATATTTAAAAGGAAGTTTCGATTTAGTTTGATTCAAAAAGATACCCTGCGATTTGGTTTTGATTTAATTTAGATTTAAATTTAAATTATAATTGGTGTTTGACTAAAATACTCTTAATTAAGATTTGAAAAACCATTAAAAGACAATGACATTTTCCGTAAATCACATGTAAGAATAAATTTTATTTCATATAATGATTCTGTTTTAATATAATAGGTTACAAAGATTGAAATAGTAATGACAACCTTAAATCAAATGGATTGAATGAACGAAAAATGATTGTCAACTACACGAAGTAAACATCATCACATGGCTACACATTCAGAAAATATTAATGTATTCAAAATTACATGAACTATATGGTTAACATGACGACATATATGGATTAAATGATGTTATGTCACTAACACCACAATCATCTTTTCTATTACCAGAAAAATGTATTCAAAATTATACGAACTACTTTAACAAAAAAAAAACTGCATGAACTATATTTATAATGATAATAATTTATACATATATATTATAATATATTTATTTTCTGAAATTTATAACTTATCAATGAATCAATTTTTTTAGTTAAAATATAATATTAAAAATTGTAGTTATATAATATTAAATATTTATTTAAAAATTAAAAAAAATTAAAAATTATAATTATATAAAATTAGAAACTAAATTGATTATTAATGGTCAATAATTTGTATATTATATATTTATGTGATTTGAATATATCTTGTTAATATATTAGTTATATGTTAGTATGTAAGTTTGTATATATGTTAAAAATCAATATATTTGTATAATGTATAGTAAAATCCTTATATGTGTTAGCAAATGTTTAGATTTGACATATTTGTCAATTAAAGTTGTTATATATATTTTTAATAAACAACTTACTTTATTTTTAGCATATTTAACAACATTCTATTCTCAATTTGTAATTTTTATTCATTAATTATGTGTATATATATATATATTCTACATCATATAAACTATCTTTGTTCTTTTCTTATGAATATTTATATTAAATCAAAAATATATAAATAAATGATATATAAATTCAAATTATAGAAAACTAAAATAAATTAAAACTTAAAAAATTAAAATTAATTTTTATGAATATACGGATGTTGTTTAATTTAAATATAAATTATAGAAAACTAAAATCAATTAAAGCTTAAACCAAAATGAATCAAATAAAAAAAATTATTTTTTTAAGCTTTAGTTAATTTTGGTCTTTCTTTCTGTAACTTAAATTTAAATATCATTTATTGCTAAGTTTTATATGATGTAAAATAAATTTTCATAAGAAACAAAAATAGTTTATATGAATGTATATATATATATATATATATATATATATATAATTAACGAATAAAAATTATAAATTGAGAATTTAATATTTTTAAATATATATATATATAAACAGAAAAATTATAAGCTATTTATTAAAAAATGTCTTAATAACTTAAAGTAAAAAATATGTCAAATACAAATATCTACTTACTTTTAAAGATCTTACTATATATATAATACAAATAAAATTAATTTTAATATACATATATATATATATACAAACTTACATTTTTATGTTATACTAATATTTAATTTTTAAGTTTATATAACTATAATTTTTATGTTATGTTTAAATAAAATAATTGATTCATTGATATGTAAATTTTAGAGATTAAATACACTACAATATATATATATATATATATATATATATATATATTAATGTTATCATAAATATGGTTCGTGTAGTTTTGTTTTTGCTAAAGTAGTTTGTATAGTTCTGAATACATTGTTTTGATACTGTGAAAGATGGTTGTGGTGTTAGCAACATAACACCATTTAGTTAATACATGACGTCATATTAACTATATAGTTTGTATAATTTTGTATACATTAATATTTCATGCATGTGTAGTTATGTGATTGTATATACTTTATGTAGGTGGCAATCATTTTTTCTTGTATCAATGACATAATTGGAGGGATTTCATATATAATTAGGGATCCTTCTCCTCCTTCCCACTATGCATACAAGAGATGTTAGTAAAGAAAACGAATTCCTTGACACATTTTCCCAATTTTTTTCGTGTGTCATTCATTTAGTCGTTTTTATTCCTTTAATTTTTTTCTAGTTTTTATCATCTTCCATTTTCAAGATTTTGAGTACTCTAAAGTTAAAGATCTTATAGTGGGGTCTTTTGTTGAAGCACATAGTTGAATCTTTGAAGGATTCAAAGGTAAAATTCTTGTTATAAGGATTCAACCTTGGGTTTTTGACATTATTCGGACAATAAATGATCCAATTTTGTGGTAATTTCTCTCATGACTCTGTAAGTGAAAGACCCCGTTTATTTATGATTGAATGATCCAGCTTTGCACCTATCAATGTGAACGCTAGTAGAAAGTTGTATATCTTTTTTGTTAGTAATTTGTCGATTATCTTTCCAGATTTTCAATATCGATGGAGGATGTAGCTCTGGTAGTAACTTTACTCGTCTTTGTTGACAACGTATTGTAAACAGGGATACTTTTACCGTTCCCTTAGTATCCATTTTTTATTCTTTCCACACCAATGCATCACATAATGGCATTGTATCATTCCATTAAATTTTTTAGAATTACTTATTGATGTTTTCAGTGAATCTTCCTTTGGACTGCCTGCATTTTGAATCAAATAGATTTTATGAATCATATAATAAATATTCTGTAGATGTTGGTTTTAAACTCAAATGTTAAAGTAGGTGTTACCTTTCTACTTTTTTGTTGTTTCTTAGCTTTTATTATTTTCGGCCTCATTTATGGAGTCTTTCTTTGTTAGTCTACATTTAGATAATGATATACTTGTTTTTAGTTAGAACTTTTTTCCCAATTATGTGATTAGGACGAACATGAATTTGTATTGCTTTTGTTTTGTTTCTTTTAACTCGTTGTTTGGCTATGTTGGATGCATAATGATCGAATGAGTAGTGTTCCATTCCACTTCTCCCTGTTATTTACTTCTTGATTCTTCAGGTGCATTTTCCTTTTAGTTTCCTTCAATGTTTGATTTAAATTGCTAGAGTGAAACATATAATACTTAATCTGGAAATGTGATTTTGTACAATTATGTTAAAGTAGGTGCTCACCTAACCGCTTTCTTGACGCTCTTTTAGGTAGTGTTATTTATCGCCGCATTTGTCTAACTTTTCTTTGTTATTCTACAGTTAAAATATTATATCCTTTGTTGTTTGTTATATTTATAATCCAGTTATGTGATTAGCACTATCATGGATTTGTATTGTTTTGGTTTGGTATCGTTTACTTCGACGTTTGGCTTTGTTGGATGTGAAATCTTCAGCTGAGACAACAATACCTGTATTTTTAATGTTTTTGCGAGTTTTTTTTGTCCCATTGGGTTGTCTTACAATGAATACAGTGGTTGAGGTATCAATTTCGTGATTAAAAATATTAAATGTGTCTCAAAAAAGTTACCGTGAAAGAGGAAGCTTACTTGTGTCGTTCAAATTAGATAGAGGTTGTTCTGAAAAGTTTTTTTGTTTTTCTCCTTTTAGTTGTGTGTTTGCATTAGGTTTGATCCTAATTTATGTTGCACTTGTTTCTGATTTAAGATTGTGTGTTCTCTCCAATCTTGTAATTTTCTGTCTTCTTTTTGGTTTTATACGATTGATTATTACTTTTGGTACTAATAGTTATGTTATTTGCGTAAGTTTTGTGTCTTTTTGAGTCATGGGTTTGCATTAGGTTTCATTTTCTGCTAATGACATTCTTCGTTCTATCCGGTCTGTGTCAAATGATGTGTTTCAACCCAAATCAATCACACAGATCTTACAATTTGTTTCAACCCAACTCTTCTTAAATAGCATATTGATAATCAAACTTTATTTTCCATTCTCTAAAGGAGAAGATTGTCAATTATGATGTGTTGTTATCTATTTCCTTCCAATCAGATTTAATTTATGTGATGACAACAACTATGATTGTTTTTCGGTTGAAATATTGTGCTTTTGCTCCATATGGAGCTTGTTTTGTTGGAGGAAGAATTTTAAATGATCATATTCAATTAAGAATGGAAATTAAATAGAATGTGGAAAGTTACAGAACAAATTTCAATTCCGTGAGTTTTTTATTCATTTATATTAATTTTCTGTTTCGACACTATGTTGATCGTCTGCATTTGGCTGACTTTATCAAGAGATTGATGAAAAAAAAACAACTTAAGAAAAACTGAGTTTGAAAGTGACTATGATGTGTCTCTTATGAAGATGCGCACATAAAACAAAGATGGTTTTCACCATACCGATAAGATTGCGATTTACAATCATAAAATATCTCATCTTCCAGTTCGAGAGAATTCCTTATGATCTGCAATATAACGGATGAGTCGTAACCATTGATTTTTTCAAAAGTTATTAGAATCTCATCTTTTTATGTTAGTTAAACAAAAATATCCAAAGATGAAAATGAACAAAAAAATAACAGGCAAGACTTGTGAACCATCGCGTCCATTCAGCAAATTACATCATTT
Source organism: Iljinskaea planisiliqua (assembly GCA_900108845.1). NCBI lineage: Eukaryota > Viridiplantae > Streptophyta > Magnoliopsida > Brassicales > Brassicaceae > Iljinskaea > Iljinskaea planisiliqua. The sequence goes on along the minus strand of FNXX01000022.1, from coordinate 559,321 downwards.
GGATCAATAGCCTTCACGGCTGGTTCCCAACTTGGATCCAAAAAACCGGTGTGTGTGTTGGCATGCTATAGACGTGTCGGAACATGGCTATGGGTGACCGAACCTCTATGGTCATTACTAGTGGTCTGGTTGAATGAAACCGGAGCAGAGCCGCGGTCGGCCGAAATGCCGATATGTTCCAAGGAGTGCCACAGAAGTGAGAAGCTTCCTAGAGCTGGTCGGATACTCTAGAACGTTTGTGAACGGTTTTGCAAGTATGGAAAAGACCATGAATGTACTAACCGGAAAGGGAGTTAAATTTGTGTGGTCGGAAGCATGTGAGGAGAGTTTTACAAAACTCAACGACATGCTGACCAGAGCACCGGTCTTGGCTCTTCCAGATGCCAATGAACCGTATACGGTGTACATGGATGCTTCCATCACAGGCTTGGGATGTGTCTTAATGCAGAAGGGACAGATGATTGCCTATGCATCAAGGCAACTCCAGAAACACGAGGGAAACTACCCCACACATGACTTGGAGATGGCGGTAGTGGTGTTTGCATTAAAGATTTGGCGATCTTATCTCTACGGGGCCAAGGTACAAATCTTTACCAACCATAAATGTTTGAAATATGTGTTCACACAGCCCGAACTCAATTTAAGGTAGAGGAGATGTATGGAGTTGATGGCTGACTATGATTTAGACATAACCTATCATCCAGGGAAAGCCAACTCTGTGGCCGATGCGTTAAACAGGAAGAGAACAGAAGTGGAAGTCCGGAAAGATGTGGAAGCTCTAGTCAATATGATTGGGACTCTCCATTGATGTTGAACCTTTAAGCCTAGGAGCGGCTGACCAGGCCGATTTGCTCACACGAATTATGATTGCTCAAGAGAGAGATGAGAATCTTAAGAAGGTGTTGAACAATGACAAGGCCGAGTACCAAACTTCTAATAATGCGACTATAGTAGTCCATGGAAGGGTTTGTGTACCGGATGATAAGCTATTGAAACAAGAGATCCTTAAGGAGGCACACCAATCCAAATTCTCTATACATCTCAGACTCAATAAGATGTATCGTGATCTGAAACGGTATTATCATTGGGTTGGTATGAAACGGGATGTGGTCGAGTGGGTCTCGCGTTGTCCAATATGTCAACTGGTCAAGGTAGAACATCAAGTGCCAAGTGGTTTGGTACAAAGCCTACCCATCCCGGAATGGAAGTGGGATAATATCACAATAGACTTTGTGACTGGGTTGCCCACGACCAAAACCAAAAAGGATGCAGTCTGGGTTGTTGTAGACAGACTCACTAAGTCAGCTCATTTCATTGCCATCAAGAAAACTGATGGAGTAGAGAAGTTGACCGCAAAATACATCAATGAAATCGTGAGACTTCATGGTGTACCGCTAGTATCGTCTCGGATAGAGATGGTCGTTTCACTTCACACTTTTGACAAGCAGTCCATAAGGCTTTGAGAAAAAATGTGACGATGAGTACAACCTATCACCCACAGACTGACGGTCAGTCAGAAAGAACCATACAAACCCTGGAGGACAGGTTGAGAGCCTGCATCCTAGAGTGGGGAGACTTGTGGGAAAGGTATTTACCTCTAGCTGAGTTTGCTTAATAATAACTTTCAGTCAAGTATAAACATGTCCACCTATGAGGCATTGTATGGGAGGCCGTGTCGAACCCCATTATGCTGGACCCAAGTTGGGGAAAGAAGCATAATTGGTCCGGCCATTGTGGATGAGACTACTGAGAAGATTAAGTTCCTCAAAAATAAAATGAAAGAGGCACAGGACCGGCAGAAAAGCTATGCGGATAGAAAGAGGAAAGACATCGAGTTCCAAGAAGGGGACTGGGTCTACCTCAAGATGATCACCTTCAAGTGTCAGGTTAGAGTATCAAAATGGAGAAAGTTAGACCCTAGATACCTATGACTATTTAAGGTCTTGAAGAAGATCGGAGCGGTGTCCTACAAGTTAGACCTACCAGTGGAAATTGAAGCATTTCATGATGGGTTCCATGTATCCCAACTCCGCAAGTGTTTGTCTGATCGCGATGTGTTCGAACCTGAGTTGCCATCGGACTTGAGACCAAACTTGACCTTGGAAACGAGGCCAGTAAGGATTGGGGACCGGATGGAAAAAGCAACCAGGAAGAAAACCGTTCCTATTGTAAGGGTAGTGTGGACTAGCAATAGGAGAGAAGAAACAACTTGGGAAACCGAGGATAAGATGAAGGCTGATTTCCTGGGCTGGTTTGAAATGGCCATTCGGGAATATCAGTCGGATACAGAGACAAATCTCTCATTGGTGGGGGAGACCTGTAACGTCCCAAACTACCGCTAAGGCCCGGAGTATGGACCATAAGACCCGGATTATGGACCATAAGGCCCAAGGATAATAAATCGGGTCGAGAGAGATCGGTCATAAGGGAAATGGTCCATAAGGGTGTTATCGGCAAGGATGTAAGTCTTGTCCAAGCTAGATTAGAAGGGAAAGAGTTTAACCCAAGTGAAACACCAGCTAAGGACAGCTAGGGCAACTCACGGTACAGTATGAACAGTGAAAATCCAGCTGGGTCAACTGGTTCAGCTCACGGCCAGCTCAGCCACCTGAAGGGAGTGACCCGCAGCTAGGGCCAGCTGGTGACCTAGTGAGCTAGCTGGGTCAGCTATTGGTCAGGGAGTGACGGTTACCCGCGGAGGTGAGCTGGTGCAACAGGGGAAGGGGTGGGAGCGTGAAAGGGCATGGGAAAAGGGTGCCTGGTCGAAGGGTTACCACAAACCAAGGCAAACCTTCCCGAATGGATGCAACCTCTCGCTTGTTCCTATTAAACAGACCATACCACACCTATAGATACCAGACCCCCCCCCCTCCCACACCAGTTTCATCATCAGTTCCTGCAGAAGGAAAAACCGTGAGAAAGAAGAGAGAGATATATACCAATTTTGATCGGAAAAAAGAAAAAGAGAGAGACTTCGACCGGGAATATGTCCGGCATGGAAGAAGTTTCGGCCATAGATAAGGGGAAGGACCCTGTCGCCCCTGATTATGTCTCAAAGGTACGTCTTGACTCTCCCTTGTCTAACTGTTGTCTTGGATCGCTAGTGGCAACCATAGCGATCCCAGAACCGGACTGACTGGGCCGAGTCTCGCAACCCTTTGTCTTTTTCTCCCTCTATACCTTTCTTGTACGGCTGATCCATGACTCTATGGCCTTGGCCCAGACTCATGAGAAAGCGGTTATTCTGGGTTTTAGCGATCGGTTCTGGGCACACCATAGAGTGCGAGTGAACGGTTGTGAGGGTCGGGTCGCGTAATGCACTCAGATCAAGGCCAAGGGCCGATCTGGGATGAATCCATAAAAGAACCCTCGGCCGCATGTGTCACTTCCGGGTGCCATGAACAGTTGCGAACCGAAAACCGCTGGTTGCCTATGTGATTAGCCTTGATCGGTAACGATCTAAGGCGGAATGGCCAGTTGGACCGTAAGTGGTGTTTGATTCGATGCACGGTGAAAAACGTACCATGGATGGAACCGACCACCGGTTGGTATCTGTCGCATGGCCGGTAAAGTCTCGTGGTCAAACAGGCACAACTTTTGAACCATTACGTCCATTCGACAAATTGCACCCTTTGGGTCAATATCCTTCATGGCCGGTTTCCAACTTGGACCCAAAGAACCGGTGTGAGTGTTAGCATGCCATAGACGTGCCGGAACATGGCTATGGGTGACCGAACCTCTACGGTCATTACTAGTGGTCCGGTTGAGTGAAACCGGAGCAGTGCCGCGGTCGGCCGAAAGGCCGATACGTGCCAAGGAGTGCCACAGTCATTGGCCATTGGTTCCTCTGGAGAAACGGTTCGTCCATTTATCCCTAAGGCTACCTAGTTGCTACTTAGTCACTGGGGCGGTTAGTTGAATGACTAAGTACAATTGGAGAAAGTCTTAGGACAAGTTAGGATAGGCTTTGGCAATACGAACAGAATAAAATGGTTATGGGGAGCATATGCATAGTTAGGTTATGGGATTAGTCCGAATACTAATATGCTTATCTATTTTCAGGACATGAGGTTGGTTCGGATACGGACCAAGCCTAGGTGCACAGTCCGACGGCCCTCTGACGATGTGTGGTGTGTGTTAGGAGTTCTGGATAGAATATGATTGGTCAATGTAACGCGTAAGGGAAAACTTTAACATGTTGTATCAAATCCTTATTATATCAATAAAGAGCTCTCCTTATGTTTATTTCCTTTAGTTCCGCATAAATGGTAGATAGAGAAACCTCTTGGAATAGATTGGTTAAGATGTTGGTTAGGACCTTAGTCTTTCGGAGACTAAGAAATGGGATGACTGTCTCAGATCATAGTATTCGGATAGAGGTGTTTCAGTAACGATTGAGATTTCTTCAAATTTAGTTTCAATGTTATTGTGAACCATACTTTGTTAATGGACATCAGCCCGGTTGTCTTAAGTTATAATTGATTTTTTAATCACATTTTGATGATATTCAAGCCCTTAGTGTTATAGGAATGTTTCCTTTGTTATGTTGTGAAAGGAAGTTTTTTTTTTTTTTCCTGTAAATGTTAATAGTGAAAGGAAGATTTTTTCTGTTTTCTAAGTTTACGATTGAGTTTTTTTCTTTATTTTATTTACACAGATGTTGAATTTCAACAAGGCCTTCCCTAAGGTGACCAAACCAAGCCTTGCAAGTTCACAGCCTTCATGGGATACAAGGCTGGGATGACCCACATTTTTAGAGATGTCGAAAAGCCCGGATCCAGTAAGTGGTTCTCAATCATTCTTTTTTAATTTTTAAGTTTGGTACTCATAAAATGTCAAGATTGATAATCTTAATGGCCTTATGCTCTCGTATAGAGCTTCACAAGAAAGGAGACCTGTGAGGATGTTACCATCAATGAGACACCTGCTATGGTGGTTGTTGGATTTGTTGCGTATGTCAAGACTCCCCGTGGCCTGAGGTCTTTGAACACTGTCTGGGCACAGCATTGAATGAGGAGGTCAGGAGAAGGTTCTACAAGAACTGGGCCAAGTCTAAGAAGAAGGCTTTCTGATATGACATTTTGTGTGTAGTTAAAAGACCACTAAGCAAAGATTGTAAATGTACAAGATTCTATTTATAAACAAAGCGTTAGGTCAAGGGCAAATTTACAGGAATTCAGAGATCATGAACTAGAGAATCGAACAGGGAAATTATTAAGCGTGTTCTAGAACTCAAAACACTGATTTATAATCAACCTATTGTCGTAGTATCAATTACTATGTCTAACAACCTAAGATTCTAAACTGTCGTTTGAATTCAGGAAACTAAATATGCATTAAGACCAGGTTTGATATGTTCACAAAACGCCATAACATCAACTGTCGTTGGCTAAGGACGTTTTGCTCATCTATGTTCTTTCAGGCATTTAAACAATCACTTTTGGTGCATTAAACAACCTAATATCAGAAACTAGGTAGCTAATCAAGTTTCAGCATTAAGATCAACAATAGATGAAGAAATAAAAGACAGAACCCTATTCTAACATATATAACTCAACGATTCATGAATTCCCTTGAAACCCTTAACCTAACTACAAAACTATTCAGACATGGAGAAGCAAATCACAGCAAGAGATGAAGAGAAATCCATGAATGAAACAGAAAATAGACAAAAGGGGTTCAGAATTCTTCTCAAGTGTTGCGGAGATTCTTCTCCCAAATCCAACAAGCAAAAACTCTAAGGAAAAGTGTCTAGGTCTCAAAAACTCTCTCAAATTGTTCAATGAAATGATAGAAAAGAAGATTCATGTCTTCTGGCGACGGCTCCCCCTTTTCTCTCTTAGGTCGCGTCCCAAAACTAGGTAAGTGGAGTTTCCATATTTGTTTCGGCGGATGGAGCGGGTGCTCCGAAACGGAGCAGGTGCTCCGTAATGCTCTTTTCCTTCATTATGACTCATTTTTGCTCCACTTTGACTTTCTTTTTCTCCAGAGGCTCCAATTCCCCAAATATTCGTTTATACCTCCTTAGTTACCTGAAATGACTCATTTTTGCTCCACTAATCTAACCAAAGCGAAATAAAAGATTTTTTTTCTATAAACGTGTATAATTTTTATAATAATTATTTAAAAAATGAAGATCGGTCTCCAGGCAATTCGACAAAAAAAATTTGAAGACGTATAAGACTATATGTAATGAGAGCTTTTTGGTGTTTCGCTGAAGGGTGTTAATGGATATAAAAAGTAGTAAAATACTACAAGTTCTATTTCAGTACGTACTAGTGATATAAAGGATTTGGTGACGAGCAAAGGAAAATGAAAGAAAAAACCATGAGTCATGAGTTTATTAATACGTGGTTGTTCATATTGATATTCACCAAAAACAAAACAAAAAAGTAATTGTCTATATTGATGAAAAACAGTTCTCTATAAAACTAAGAAATATCATCTAATTTCAATTGAAGAAATTTCGCATTGGATATGTTAAAGTAAAAATTTACACTGAAAACGATGTTGTTTCTAACTTCCAATTCAAAACAAATACTTGGATTTAGAAAAAATTAAATTGCAATTAAAAACAAATATTTGAAATTTAGAAAATTTCTAGTTGCAATTGAAAATATATTAATAGACAGCATTGATTCTTTCATGTCATTTAGGAGAGATCGAATTTTCATGAAATTAATTTTTGTTATTGATCTAAGAAAAAAAAACGACAATTTAACTGATAATATATGAGAAATCAATTTTTTCATAAACAAAATACATGATTTATGATAGATGTGGTTATGGTTCAATTTCTTTATTTCAATTATAAATTTGTAGATTTGTTGAGGTGTGGTATAACAATAAGTCGCATATTTTCATATTCGAGTTGCAACTCAGTAGGAGGCATTTCAAGAAGATGTGATTGGGGAGAGCCAACTGTAATCCGTATTTCAAATTCAGAGAAGAACGTGGATTGCAAATCTCATAAAACATAGTTCAATATCCACGTTCATGAAACCTTAATTTGTACTCTCTTTTAATATAGCAAATTTTGTTTTTGTTACATTCTGATTTTGTTTCAATCAACCAATTAAACGAAAAACAAAAATCAGACAATAAACACCTACATGAATAATGCAGTCATCAAACCAATCAACAACCATGGAGGAGGCCATATATATCTAAGACAAACTGAAAAGACCAAAAAGACCAAACTGGAGCCAAAAATGTCAAAACAAGGTCAATCAATGAAGAAACTAGAGTTAAGCACCTATGGAGGAGATCATATGATATACAATAACCCAGGAGAACCTTAATGAAAAGACCGGACGAGGTCTATCTCTAACTTTCGGTCAAAACTCATGTATCCCACTCGAGAAGACATGTGAACCTTATTCAGTCCATTTAGAAAATGTTCATTAAAGAAGTATTGTGAGAAACGCATAAGAAGACTTTACGGTAGTGGAAAAGTATGGACCGGAATTAAACATATGCTAAGCAAATTATGACACCGGTTATACTCTTCCCCACCAGGATGTGTCGTAGTATCTAGTACTGATGTGTCGTAGTATCTATCTAGTACTAAGGAGCTGAGGAGAAGGGGGAGGGTAGAGAGAATGATAAGGAGGGAACTGGTTTAGAAGCAACAACAAGTAATTCGTCTCCAATCCATGGAATCCAAGACCTCTGTTAAGGGTTCGCATCTCCGGACCTAGTTCGCACACCACGAAGAACTCGAAGATCCGATCCATCGCCTCTTTCGTCGAGATCTAAACTGGGGCTTAAGACTGTATCATCAGAATTTTTTATTATGGCAGATTTTAAGAGAAATGGATTACATGGTGGTGAATTGGTGAATGATAGATATGGAAAAGTAGTGCTTGGTAAATTGTAAGAGGCTCAAAATAATTACACCTAATTATTTTTTTAAAGATTTGTTTGAAAGTTTCCAAAATAACTGAAACAGATAGAAAAATAATATATGTTTTAAAACCATAACGAGTAATATATTAAAAAAATTGTTAAAATTGAAAATTTTCTCTAGCTTTATACCACATGAATGTTTTAAAAGTTGACGTGTTTCCATAGTTAAAAAAAAAAAAACAAAAAAAACCTTTGAATTTCTCTTCTTAGTCTTTCTGATTTCCTTATATATAAAATTTAAAGCGTAAGTAGTTTTCATTTTAAGAACTTGTAAAAACTGAAAATTTTCTCTAACTTTCTATCTCATGAATATTTTAACAGTTAACATGTTTCCATAGTTTTTTTTTTAAAGCATTTGAATTTCTCTTCTAAGTCTTTTTGATTTCCTTATATATAAAATTTTTAAAATTTACAAATATTAGTTTTAAATTTTATTTAAGAGATTATATTTATATATTTTCTATATTTTAAAATGTTAGTTACTAAAAATGTAATTAAATAAAATTAATATTTACAGTTCTATTAAATTTGTATACATTATTTATTTATTTTTACATAGAAGATATATTTATTTGCTTATATTTATTATAATATAAGTTTTTAAATGCTATAATTCAATTTAAACATAAAAAATCGTTAAAGTTTGACACATATCCATATTTTTAAAAAAGTAAAAAACCTATAAGTTTCTCTTATCTGTCTTTCTGACTTCCATATATATAAATTTTTCAAACTCTGAAGATATTATTTATAAACTTTATTTTAAGAGATTACATTTTTATATTTAAACTATAGTGAATAATTTTAGTTTATTGTCTAAATATTTATAGTAAATTTTTTATTTGTTCATTCTACTTTAAATTTTTATTTCACTAATGTTATTTAACGAATACTAAAAGACACTTGAAAAAAAAATGATAGTTTAAAAATATTTAATAAGACACCTGTCATTAATATAGTTTGTCATGTGACACTAATTTGGAGAGAGTTAGCCAACTATTATATATAGGGTTCGATAGTTCGATTTATTTGATCTAGTAAGTATGATAAAAAATATATATTCATATAATTAGGGAGATTCTCTCCTCCCTCAACCCTCCACATCAACACACAATTATTGAAATGTGTCATTTTCTTTATTTTTTTTTCTAAAAATAATAAATAAATATATAAATCTAATTCACTAAAGATATTATTATACATTGAGACTCGTTTATATAAAAAAATGAAAAGTGCAATTTTTTTTTGCAACTCGATGGTTGCCTTCCTTGTCTAAACCGTTTCCTTATCTGGTGACGGTTTCCTCCTTGTTCGTTGTCTGAGTGGAGCAGTTTCACGACAGTTCCCCTTTTTCTTCGATTCCTTCCGTAGTGGGGCTCCTTACCCATTACGCTTCTCTTTCCCTCCCTATTGACTATAAAAGAATCCATAATGTAGGGAATTGGATCGCGTTTGATTACCTTTATCCCCAATTTGTACTCCCATCTTCTTTGTTTGTTGATAACCTTTTTGCGTTGCTACTATCGATGGCAGAAAATTTACACCGGGCAATTCAAGATATTAACTTGGGAGTGGATGACGATCCAGTTTCCCTTCAAGAGGTAGTTGTTTCTGAAGCACTTCGGGCCAATCAGTTCTCCTTAATGGGTTGCGCCTTAATCCCTCGTCGCCAGAACATCCGTAACATTGTGAATTCACTGCCGCACGTATGGGGGTTGGCAGGGCATATTCCAGGTCGTATTGTTGAAAAAAAAAAGATTCCAGTTTGTGTTCCCCACGGAAGATCTGATGCTGTCAGTTATTAACCGTGGACCTTGGACTTTCAATGACAGTATGATCATTCTGCAACGCTGGTCTCCTCTTATGGATGATCTTGCTCTCAACTTTATCCCATTCTTGATCCATATAAGAGGAATTCCACTCCAATTTCTCACACAAGTGATTATATCACACATTGCGGGAAGTCTAGGAGAAGTACTAGATGTGGAATTTAACCCAGATGTAGGGGCAGTGGTGGAGTTCGTATGAGTTAGGGTGAACTGGAATGTTGATCTTCCTCTTCGATTCCAGAAAAAAATTTCAATTTACAGCAGGGGTTAACACCATTCTCAAGTTCCGTTATGAGAGGCTGCATGGATTTTGTGAAGTCTGTGGAATGATTACCCATGATACAGGCGCATGTGTTACTGCTTCCGATGATAATCTTCATCCGTGTAATGAGGGAGGAGATGGAGATGATATGGAGGAACCATCCGCCTTCTCCGATAACCCATTGGATGAACCTACCATACAACAACAACATAATGTGGAGCTGGTTAACGGGAATGATGATATGGGTGGAACAGGGTCAATTCAAGAAACGATCTCGGCCGCAATGGGTACAGACACTAAAACTCCTGCTTATGTGGATTTGGTCGGGATTGGGCGGAAAAGGAAGTTTCCATCATCTGAGGAGTCTCATGCACCTCTTGGATCTGATATTGCCTGCATTGATTTTGGGGAGGACAGTATGCTAAGTTTGTTACAATCGTTTTCTGATGTTCGTGTGGATGGTACTATAGAGAAGAAGAAGCGCATGAAAACCCCGACAACTGCTGTTGAAAAATTTGTGGTTCGTGATCTGGATACTTGCTGTGGAGTGAATGCATTAGAGAAGATCAAATGTGATTATGAAGACATTGCGGAAAGCTCTTCTCACTCGAGAAACCATGACAGAGGTGCGGTGGGCCCGAATCCACCAAGCTCACCATGAGAGTCTTGATTTGGAACTGTCGAGGCTTGGGACAACGCCTGACAGTTCGACGTCTAAAGGAGATGCAGATGGTGTACTCTCCTGACATGTTGTTCTTGGTGGAAACTAAGCAGATGAACGATTATGTGCGTGATACAGGGGTTTATTTGGGTTTATTTGGATTTTGATGACATGCGTATTGTATCTCCACAGGCTATGAGTGGTGGTTTAGTTGTTTATTGGAAGAAATCTGTTTATGTTCATTATATATCTTTTGATTCTCGTCTGGTTGATCTTCAAGTGGAATATAAAGCTTTTTCGTTTTACTTGTCATGTGTCTATGGGAATCCAATGCCGAAGTATAGACATATTCTCTGGGAACGTTTGCAGCGTTTTGCAACTTTGAGAACAGGTCCTTGGATGATGTGTGGGGATTTTAATGAAATATTGAACTCACAAGAAAAGATTGGTGGTAGATTTAGAAACGAAAGTAATTTCCATAATTTCAAAACAAAGCTGCAAGTGTGTGACATGAAAGATCTACCTGCAAAAGAAAATCCGTATAGTTTTGTAGGAAAACAGCGAAAAGAAATGATTGAGTGTTGTTTGGATAGAGTTATGGTTAATTCTCAGTGGCAACAGATGTATCCTATATCGGAAACAGAGTATCTAGAGTTAGCAGAGTCTGATCATCGACCAATGGTTGCTACTATTGAATACGAGGTGGTGGTTCGGAAGCGTCTTTTCCGTTATGACAAGAGATTATATCAGTTTCAGAATTTTGTGCAGACAATTCATCAGCAGTGGACAGAGAGACACTATAAAAGGGATTTTACAAAGCGTTAACAGGATTGTCGACGTGTTATTGCAGATCGGAAACACAGAAACAAAACTATCTCGGCACTATTGATACAGGACATTCGAACTCAGATTGATTGTGCGCTTAGGGATCCTACCTTTCCTACTGAGGGAATCCACTATCTGAAATCAGAACTGAATCAAGCCTATCAGGACGAAGAAGAGTTTTGGAAACTAAAAAGTCGAAACAAATGGTTAACTGCGGGAGATAGAAATACTCGGGTTTACCATGGGCTTACTAAAGCTCGACGAGCGCGTAATACAATTCAAAAAATGCGAGACAAAAATGGTGTAGTACATAGACGAGATGAAGCAATTGCTAAAGTGGATGAGGACTATTCCAAGAACTCTTCACGACTTCAGGGCAAGTATGGATGGATGACATTATGGATGATATACCGTTTAAGGTGTCTGACCGTATGAATGAATATTTATTCGACCGATATCAGATCAGGAAATTAGAGATGCTGTTTTTTTGCTGGGTTCAGAAAAAGCTTATGGATGTGATAGTTTAAAAGCCGCTTTTTATAAACAATTCTGGGGAGATATGGGATATGATGTATGTGATATGGTGAAGCGTTTCTTTGCAACCTCTCAATTAGAATCAGGTATGAACTATACACATGTTTGCTTGATTCCGAAATCTAAGGAGGCGTTAGACATGAATGAATATCGTCCCATCAGCTTATGCACAGTTAGCTATAAGATCATTTCGAAGATCCTGGTGTTGCGGTTTAAAGAGGTCTTGGATTTCATAATTTCAGACTCTCAAGCTGCTTTTGTTCATGGACGTAACATCTCAGATAATGTTTTAGTTGCTCATGAACTGTTTCATGCATTAAAATTGAAAAGAAAATGTGCTGAAGAATATATTGCCATTAAGACGGAAATTAGTAAGGCCTATGACAGAGTTGAGTGGGACTTCCTGGAGGGGGTTATGCACCGGCTGGGTTTTGCAGGAAAGTTGATAGAGTGGATTATGATCTGTACTCACTCAGTATCATTCTCAGTCCTCATCAATAGGTCCTCTTACGGGGATTTCAAACCAACAAGGGGCATTCGGCAAGGGGATTCTTTATCTCCTTATCTTTTCATGTTATGTGCAGAAGTCCTTAGTATTATGCTAACGAAGTCGGAAGAACGGGACGTTTTAAAGGAATGAAAATTGCTCGCAATTGCCCATCGGTTACCCATTTATTATTTTCTGATGATTCTCTGTTCTTTGTCGAGCTACACCCATGGATTGTACAGAAATGGCTATAATTATTCACAACTACGAAAAAAATATCGGGACAGAAAGTCAATTTTGAAATGCTGTGTGATTTTTGGCAAACATATTGAAGTTTCAAGAAGAAACCATATTTATAACATCCTTGGGATCCAGAACGTTGAGGGGGGGGGTAAATATCTGGGATTACCAGAGCAATTTTCAAAATAGAAAGACGAAGGAGTTTGACTATATTGTTCAACGGGTTAAAGACACAATGAACGGTTGGTACAATCAATTTCTTACACCAGCTGGAAAAGAGATTCTCATTAAGTCTGTGGCATTATCAAAACCGATATACTCAGTGAGTTTTTTCCTTTTACCTAAATCTGTAAGTGATGATATCAGTAAGGTATTGTCTGAGTTATGGTGGGATAAAGACAATGGTAGGAGGAAAATCCCGTGGATAGCTTGGAAACGATTATCTGTGCCTAAGAGTGTGGGGGGGCTTGGGTTTTAGGGATCTTTATAATTTTAACAGAGCGCTTCTTGGAAAACAAGCATGGAGGATCTTTATGAACCCCTCTTCCCTATTGGCTAGGCTTTATAAGGGGCGTTATCATTACACTTCGGATTTTTTACAATCGAGGTGTAAAGCTACTCCTTCCTATGGATGGAGATCTATACAAGCAGGTAAAGACTTGCTACAGCAGGGCTTGAAGATGCGAATAGGGGATGGCAAGAAAACAATGGTTGGAACAGATCTATAGCTACCCACAATTCCTCCTCGAAAAGCTATGTGTAACGGTACTGTTACTAATCTAGTGGTAGCTGATTAATGGACACCCGGAACACGTCAATGGAACGAAAAGCTACTGCAAACCTTCCTGACACCAGAGGATGCAAATCTTGCGAAAGACATTATTTTGTCAAAATATGGGCAAGAAGATTCGTATATTTGGCCATTAACAAGAGACTCTATCTATACAGTCAAATCTGGTTATTGGCTTGCTTCCACAGTAATGTTCCAAGAAGAGGGGATAGAACCACCTGGAGGGGCCTTGGTAACTAAACAGCTTGTCTGGAAGCTGAATACATTGCTAAAAATTAAGTTTTTTTTGTGTGGATCTTAACAGGCGCAGTTGCAACAACTGAGCGACTATTTTCTCGAGGGATTAAGACAAGTACAGTGTGTCAACGTTGTTGTGTGGCCGACGAAACGATCAATCATCTCTTGTTTGAATGCCAACACGTGAGAGCGATCTGGCGCATATCAGGTTTACGCCATTTTGATAATCCCTCTGATAGTTTGGACATTAATATTAATACGGTGATTACCATCTCAAATATGGATATTCTATCTCCAGATTAAAGCAAATTAAAAATTAAAAAAGATCTTCATTTCTCTTAAATTAAAATTTTGTCAAAAAAATAATCATATGCTTTCAAAGCTGAGAATACATTATTTTAATCGACGGAATTTATAGTTTAAAAATACAAACACCTTTAAAAAATTTACTGAAAATATGTTAATTTTTTATATTGAACTTTTTCGTTGTTTAATCCAATCGATTATGAGTCGTCCTGAGATATTCTCCTTATATTTTATTATATATATTTTTCGAAATCTTTTAAGCTAAAAAAACAGTTAATAAAAAAATTTACATCAAAAATAATGTTTAAGTTCTCATAAATATAACTATATTATAAAAAAAAAATTATAATACTTAAATATTGTTTAATTATATATATGACAAATAAAATTTATAATATAAAATCATCTCGCGCTCAGCTTAGGTTTGAATCTAGTTCATTATTGTTTCTAGATCAATCATTCTCAAAGAAACCATTTCATTGTGGCGATAGTAGGTAGGTAATGATGACTACCAAATCCAAGTATGCTATGCCAGAGTCTAGTAAAATTTTCACTAAACTTAAGTAAATTTGATAATCTAACAGAGAAACAAGATAACGGAGATGTTTATGAAGGTCAATATAACATATAGGACCTGGTTCAAAATGAACAGAAGTTAGCTAGGGTGAACTCTTAGTGGTGTTTAGAAGGAGTGGATCAACTCTCATCACCTCAATACTCTGGAGCTCGCAGATGTTCTTACAAAATCACAAGATATCTCAGTGGTGATGAATTGTTCCTCTTCACTTCCACCTTAGAGAATGTAACTGAGCTTTTGCATATCTAGTTTCCTGCCGTTTCTAAAATCTAAGCCAGTCTTTTTCTGTTGTTATTGTTTCAGGTTCTATGTAAAGGTAAATCAACGCTTGATGAAAGTCAGAGAAACAAAACATCCCTGAAACATCATATAAAGATGAAATTTGCAGTTTGCTATAACTACTGCATACTGTTAAATTAAGAGTCTATCTTTCTCAACTAGGTTATCGTATCCTGTCTTTCATAAATCATGGATGAGCTGGACAACGGTGTTATTTCAAAAACAGGGAAGTACACGTACATTACAAATATATATATATATATATATATATATATATATATATATATATAAAAGATATATAATTCATCCCATCCTACAGCTTTGATCTCATGCTAGCTCTTTGCTTTTTATCTGTTCTGAACATCAACTAAACCCAAAATATCACCATACATAAGGGAGCGAATTCACCTTTGTGAAAGATGAAGCTAATGGTCAATCAAACTGCTCCAAAAGATGAGAAATGCATTGCTCATGAAGATTCCATGATAATGAAAGTGAGTGACTCTAATTTAACACTATACTATATTCAAACCCGCGCTAAACGCGGGATGAGTTTATAGTATAATTTGTATTTGTCAAATATATAATTAAAAATATTTAAATATTATAATTTAATTATAATATAGTAATAATTAAAAGACTTTGAACATTATTTTATCTATTTTTTATTAATTTTGTTTTTGAGATAAAAAGAATTTAGAAATATATATATAATAAAATCTGAGGAGCATATGAAAAAATATCATTTTTTACTCCAAAACGACTAATAATAGGTTGGATTCAAAACGAAAATATTCAATAAAACACTAACGACTTTTTCAGTAAATTTATTATAGTGTTTGTATTTTTAAACTATGAATTTAGTCGACTAAATTAATGTCTTCTTAGTTTTCAAAGCATATGATTATTTCTGACAAAATTTTAATTTAAGAGAAATGATGATCTTTTTTAACTTTAATTTGCTTGAAATTTTTTTAATTTTTGTATGATATTTAAATTTTTTCTTGACAAAATATATTTATAAATGAGAAAATTTGAGATATAAATAAATTATATAGTTTATTATTAACCCGTGTTAAAGACGAATAATATTTTAAATTGATTTTTGTTTTTTTGTTTTGTTTTTAATACAAGGATAAATTTCAGATGTGCTAATATTTTTTTAATTTATTCTTTAAACTCGTCTAACAATAGTCTAAATGATTTGACAAAACAATCCAAAATAGACATCAATCGCAAAAAATTCTAGTCCCAAAAAATAATCGAATAATGTAAATATTGAATAATTTATAGTATTTAATTTTAATTAAATTGAAAATAGATCAGTCTAATTTATAATATTCTTAACTTTTACTAAATTATTTTTTTTATTTTGCATTAAAAATAATTACTATAAATTAAATATTACTTTATCATATTCACATTTTAAAAAAAAAAATGTTGAAAAGTAATTGGTGTGTGTTTACTTAAATTTGATTTTCTGATTTAAAAAAAAAAATTAAAGTAAAATTTCCGTTTTTGAAACTAAAATTATAAATTAAAATTTATTAATCTAATATATATATAAATCCAATTAAATCTTCTTTCATATGATCTAAAATCTAATATTTTAAAATATGTTTAAAAGAAAGATTTGATTTCGTTTGGTTTAAAAAGATATTTTGCGATCTGATTTTGATTTATTTTTTATTAAATTTTAATCATAAATAGTAGATATCGTTTGACCAAAATATTTTTAATGAAGATTTAAAACACTATAAAAAGACAATGGTATTTTTCGTAAATCACACGTATAAGTAATGTTTATTTCATATAATGATCATGTTTTTATATAATATACTATATTCAAAACCCACGCTAAGCGTAGGATGAATTTATAATATAAATGTTATTTGTCAAATATATCACTAAAAAAAATATTTAAGTATTATAATTTAATTATACTATAGTAATAATTATGAGACTTTCAACATTATTTTTATCTAAGTTATATATTGATTTTATTTTTGAGATGAAAAGAATTAGAAAAATATATATAATAAAATCTGAAAAAATATGAAAATTATCATCTTTTGCCCTAAGACGACTAATGTCGATTGGATTAAAAAATGTTGAAATTCAATAAAATAAAACTAACATCTTTTTCAATAAATTTTTAATGGGTTTGTATTTTTAAACTATAAACTATATTATGGGCTGTTCTTAAGGACGTAAATCTTTTTCTTCTTTATTTTTTAGTTTTTTTTAATAAGATATATTGATAAATTTAAAATTTTAATATCTACTAACAATTTTACTTTCTTATAAATATTTTATATTTTTTAATATGTTTTGAGAGTGGATGACATTTTTGATTGATTTTTGTTTTTCTATGTTTGATTTTATATGAAAGATATATTTGTGAAAGTTATAATTTGCGATGTGCTGATAGTTTTATTTTAAAGTAGATGATAAAACTATATAATATATTCTATTAGTTTATTAATAGATAGATAGATATATATATATATCTCTAGATATCTAATTAAATTTTCTTGCATAAGATCTATTTTCATAAAATCTAGAATATAATATTTTAAAATATGTTTAAAAGGAAATTTCGATTTTGTTTGATTTAAAAAAGATATGTTACAATTTGGTTTTGATTTAAACTTTAATCATAATTAACATATATCGTTTGACTAAAATACTCTTAATGACAATTTTAAAAAATAATGAAAAGACAATGATATTTTCCGTATATCACACATATGAATAATGTTTTTCCATATAATGATCTCATTTTTAATATAAAAGTAGATTATGGCTCGTCCTAAGGACGAGATTTTTTTTTTTATTCAATTTTTTTTTTAATAATATACTAAAAGTATATATTTTTAAATTTAGAAGTTTAAGGTGTTTGATCAGTTTTTTCCATAAATGTAATATATAATTTTAATATGTTACGAGAACAGGCAATATTTTTAGTTTATTTTTATTTTTATTTTTTCTATTTTCTGTGAAAAATATATTTATGAAAGCCATGATTTGAGATATGTTAGCAATTTTATTCTCAAATAGATGGTAATACTACATAATTTTTTTATTATTTATATATTTATAGTATGATTATATAATATGATTATTGAATTTTATATATATATTCATATTCATAGTTTTTAAATATTATATATTATACCATTTTATTTTGTATATTATTTTATTTTTCATGAAACATTTATTTTAGTTTGAAGAAATTTCACATATATATAAATAATGTAGGTTATGTCGTCGATTAAGTTGTCTGAATTAAATAATTATAATGATATCAAAATTTAATTAAAATTAATTTATAATCCATTACTTAAAATATTTCCAATAACACTGGATTTCAAAGTAGAATTTAAAATTACAAGTTCAATAACACTGTATTTTAAAATAAGTTTTAAAATTCATATTTCAATAACAGTGGATTTGTCATTTTAATGCAAATCACTCCAAATCCCTTCAAATCAAAAATTCAATACACACCCCTAACATAGATTAAAAATATTTGTATACGATTTTGTTATAATTAAAAAGAAAACATACATTTATATTTATATTTAAAATAAAGAAGATATTGAAAGATAATGAAATATTGATTCTGTTTGAAATTTTGGAAATATTGAAAATATATCATGTGATTTAAAAAGATATCATACGATTTGGTTTTGCTTTAAATTTTAATTATAATTGGAATATATCATTTGACTAAAATACCTTTAATGAATATTTGAAAAAACATCATTTAAAGACAGTGACCTTTTTAGTAATATAACACATGACTAAAAGTTTTTTCAATAATGTTTCATATTTTAATAGTATAATTATGTTTAATATGCACGCAAAGTGGATATTGATATATAAATGAAGAAGGTCGTGAGATTCATTGTTGACGCGTAATTTATTTGTTAGGCTACTAGTAACTCACCATATTGTATAAATTAAAAATAAAAAAATCTTTTATAGTGACAAATCAAAAATCAAATTAACAAAATTTGTTTAACCATGTGTCTAATTTGGCTTAATCAACACAAGTTCACTATTTAAAATGTAAATCAAAAACAACTTTGTGTTTTAAATTGTCCACAAGAAAGCTGATGCTTTTAATTGCACAAATTTTAAAATTTCAGGTTTTTTTGTGATTTTTCATTTTTTAAATCAAGTTGTTTTGTTTAACTCTGGTTTTTAATGTCATATTAACTCAACAAAAATTCAGGATAAAAATGGATTGTCAAATTAATTTGGAAATTTTTGGACCAAATTTGAAAGTTCAGGAATAGAATGACCATTTTCCTGTTTAATTTTAGTACACGATAAAGACTATACAAATCAAAAGTAAATCAAATTTTGTGTTGAAAATTTTAAATTATTATGTGTGCATGTATAGCGCATGAAATGAAACCACTGAATAACTAATATATTCAACTTTCTAATTTAGTTTTAGATATTTGGATTATTATAAATATTAATATAGATAATATTTTTATGGATATATACTAATATTTTGAATATTCTTAGATACTCATTCGGTTCTTTAGGTATAACAATTTAAGATGTATTTGAATATTAACGTTAGATCAAATTCGATTTGGTACTTTTTAATTCATATCGGTTCGGTTTGGTTTTTCAGATTCAAATATATTGTCCATGCCTATGTGAAACCATATGTTATGTTCCAAAAAGAATGAAAGGAGTTCCCATAAAGTCCATTATTGGATAAAGATGGGAAGCATATTATTGATCCTGTTATTATCTCTCGTCCAATCATGCTGGTACACGTCATCTTCGAACATCCAACTTCCGGGCGGTTCATTGGCCCTCTCCGTCACCGATTTCGGAGCTACCGGCGATGGTACCCACTACGACACCTCCGCGATACAGTCCGCAATTAACGCCTGCAATCGTCACTACAGATCATCTTCCTCCATCTGCCGCGTCACGTTTCCTCCCGGCACTTATTTGACCGCCAAGCTCCATCTCCGATCTGGCGTCCTCCTCGATGTGACGGAGAACGCCGTAGTTCTCGGGGGACCGAGGATCGAAGACTATCCGGCGGAGACTTCGTCGGGATGGTACGTGGTGGTGGCGAACAACGCGACGGATGTTGGAATCACCGGCGGAGGAGCAATCGACGGACAGGGATCGAAATTCGTTGTGAGATTCGATGAGAAGAAGAACGTGATGGTGAGCTGGAATCATACTGGAGCTTGCTTGGGTGATGAGTGTAGACCTAGGCTTGTCGGATTCGTTGACTGTACTAATGTTCATATCTTGAACATCACTCTACGTGAGCCTGCGTATTGGTGGTTAGTTATATAATCTTTACTTTAGTTTGATTCTTTAGCAGAACATCAAGAACTCTTAGGAAAAAAACAAAGATTCGAACATATAATAAGCCTCTGGTTTGGTTTTGCAGTTTGCACATCGTGAGGTGTGACAACACATCAGTCCACGACATATCAATCCTAGGGGATTTCAACACTCCAAATAACGATGGCATTGACATAGAAGATTCGAACAATACTGTGATAACTCGGTGTCACATCGACACTGGAGATGACGCAATCTGTCCCAAGACTTATGCTTGTCCACTTTACAACTTAACCGTTACAGACTGTTGGATCCGGACGAAATCCTCGGCTATTAAACTTGGTAGTGCGAGCTGGTTCGAATTCAAAGGTCTTGTCTTTGATAACATCACGATCTTCGAATCTCACAGAGGCCTTGGCATGCAGATACGCGATGGAGGTAAAAAGCTTCTTCTTTGGCTGCATATAACACGGAAACTCATGTCATGTAACCCAAAAATGTGCCCTTTTTCAGGAAACGTGAGTGGCATTACGTTTTCAAACATAAACATCAGTACCAGATACTACGACCCTTCCTGGTGGGGAAGAGCAGAACCGATCTATATAACAACTTGCCCGCGCAACTCATCTTCAATGGAAGGCTCAATCTCGAATCTTCTTTTCGTAAATATAACAATCGATTCGGAAAACGGAGTGTTTTTATCTGGTTCTCCAAACGGATTACTCACAGACATAAAGTTCAAGAACATGAACATTACTTTGAGAAGATGGAGTAATTACACTGCAGGGCTTGTGGATTATAGACCTGGATGTCAAGGTCTAGTGAACCATAGCGCCACAGCTGGGATCATTATGGAACATGTGAATGGGTTTAGCGTTGAGAATGTTGACTTGAAATGGTCAGATGATAATCTGAATGCTTGGAATGTTCCTCTCGAATTTAGACCTTCCACTGTGAATAATGTCTCCTTTGTTGGTTTCAATTCTGGTCTCTTACACGAAATTGTTTCAATTTGATTGTGTTTTTGTTGCTTGATCATTGCTGAACACAAGATTGCTCGAATCACTATGTTTGGTTTTATGGAGACTTTTGGATTCTGATTTCTCTTATTAGTTCTAATTGAAAACCAAACCAAATGCAAATATATTCTCTCCTGAACCAAACCGATCCGAATGCAAATATTTTATCCTGAACCAAACCGATCCGACTAACAAAATGCAAACCCGAAACACCTCCCAAGCCTACTTGTGTATATATGCATATAAATTCAAACCAATTGAATCAAAGAACTAACAAAGAGATATTGGAATCAGAAAACCAAACTTAACTAATACTGAATCAAATGCATGCGATATAAACGACATCTAACTCAAGTTTCTGTCCTCTCCCAGTTCCTGGGAGCCGTCGTGGGGAAGACAGGAGGAAAATTGATAGCTGCATATATGGTTTCATCTCAAAGACTGTGTCTCTCGCGAATCGTTTCAAGAAAATCTCACTGTTTGGCAAGTGCCCTTGTTACCAAATCACATGAGTATATACCCAAGTCCGGTGGATGTCTGGAGTCGGATCTGATCTGTAATGCGCACCAACTGTTCGACGAAATTACGGAGTTGAATGTCGTTTCTTGTACAGCAGTGATTGGCCGATTTGTGAAGCAAAACAGACATGTAGAAGCACGCAACGCTTTCAAAAGGTTGCTGTATTTGGGAATCAGACCAAACGAGTTCACGTTTGGCACGGTCATTGGATCCGCTACATCTTCGAGAGATGTGAAATTAGGCAAGCAGCTACATGGTTTTGCGTTAAAGATGGGACTCGCGTCGAATGTGTTTGTGGGTAGTGCGGTTTTGAACTGTTATGTGAAGCTGAGGACATTGATAGATGCTCGTAGAAGCTTTGATGACACGAGAGATCCAAACGTAGTTTCTATTACCAATTTGATAAGTGGGTACATTAAGAAACATGAGTTTGAGGAAGCCCTTTCGTTGTTTAGAAGAATGCCAGAGAGAAGCGTTGTTACTTGGAACGCAGTGATTGGTGGGTGTAGCCAGACAGGACGGAATGAAGAAGCTGTGAGTACTTTTGTGGATATGTTAAGGGAAGGTGTAGTGACGCCTAATGAATCAACCTTCCCTTGTACTATAACAGCCATATCTAATATAGCTTCTCATGGTGCTGGTAAAAGTATCCACGCCTGCGCGATCAAGTTCTTGGGACAGCAATATAATGTCTTTGTTTGGAACTCTCTCATTAGTTTTTACTCAAAATGTGGAAACATGGAGGATAGTCTTTTGGCTTTCAACAAGCTCCAAGAACAAGAACGGAACATTGTATCTTGGAACTCTATGATATGGGGTTACGCGCACAACGGAAGAGGAGAAGAAGCTATAGCTATCTTTGAGAAAATGATCAAAGAGACAAACCTGAAACCAAACAATGTGACACTTCTTGGAGTATTGTTTGCGTGTAGCCATGCTGGCTTAATCCAGGAAGGGTACTCATATTTTAACATAGCAGTGAATGATAATGATAATCCAAACCTGCTACAAGCTGAGCACTATGCTTGTATGGTGGATATGCTCTCTAGATCAGGTCTTTTCGAAGAAGCAGAGGAGCTTATCAAAAGTATGCCTCTTGACCCGGGAATCGGGTTTTGGAAGGCATTGCTTGGGGGATGCCAGATTCACTCAAACAAGCGTCTGGCTAAATTAGCGGCGTCTAAGATCTTGGAGATGGATCCCGGAGATGTTTCGTCATACGTTATGCTTTCAAATGCTTACTCTGCTGTGGAAAAGTGGCAGAATGTGTCGGAGATACGGAGGAAGATTAAGGAAATGGGTTTAAAGCGTATTTCGGGATGTAGTTGGATTGAAGTTAGAGGCCAAGTTCTTGTCTTTGTCAATGCTGACAAGAACAACAAACAGAAGGATGAAGTCTACAAGATGTTGTCACTTATAACGCAACATCTCGAGGTAAGACTTCTGAATGCAAATGTAATGTTTAATATAACATAGAATAACAATTTCCTTGAGGCTCCTAGGCCAAACGCCAATCTGGCAATGTTTTGTAGCATTGCAGTAATCAAACAGCATCAAAACAACACCATTCCGAGACTGCGACGTGGGACACGGGACTGAGTCGATGTACATGAGGAAGAAAGATGAGAGGCCGTCCTTTGTGGTGACGGTTCATGCAAAGCACCATTTTAATAATGTAAAAAGAGGAGACATAATCCTGAAGTATGATTAGAATGTGAGGGAAACAGAGAACTAGATAGACCCAACTTTGCAAATAAGTGAGCCGGTTTGTTACAAAACCGATAAATAGAAGTAATCACATGGTCGCAATATTTGGAGGATCGCATAGATTGTGGATATTCCACTCTGACGCGAGGTCATTGAGAATTCGAATGAGAACTTTACATTCACCTTCAAAAATCAACTTATTATCCTTCAAAAGGAGAGAGTGTCGAGTGGCCATAAAGAGGGCCTTACCTTCTGGTTCCAAGGGAGACGAAGCTTCACCAAGCTGAGCAGAGTCCTAGGAAAGCATGACTCCTAAATGATTACGAATGATTCAACTTTCACAGGCTTGACAAGTGGTGTGATTAGAAATGGCATCATAATTACATTTTAAAAAGTTCCAACTCACGAAAATGTTTGCCTAACTGGTGTCAAGATGGTGATGTTTGTTGTCGGCATCCAGTCTCTACCACAACTAAACGTATTAAACATTAGTAATGAGAATATGTAAGTGCTTGTTAAAGACTTAATTATTCCGAGACTTCCGAATTAGCCACAACAACCAAAATGGCAAAAGTCTGTGGTCCAAAGGTAGAGAGTGCAAGCCCTTGAACATTAATGAGGCTCTTGATGTTCTCTTCAGGGTGTAAGGACGGAGAAGACAATCTGGGATTATTTTTTCGTAGAGAAAAAGACAAAAGAAAAAAGAATTGAGTTTTTTCTAGTTCATAATAAAAAATCAAATATGATTTAAAAATAAAGATTTGAGTTTTATCATGCAAACTTTGTAACACCGGTCTCATCCTCACTCGAGAACGATGTGCCATTAAACACATTTTATAACTCAATGCTCAAATTTAATAAACTACGACTTTATTTCTGGAAATCATTAAATAAATCTATAACTGAAATATCTCGAATAAATCATAAAATCCATGTCTAAAACAATATACGAAAAAACATGCAAATCCCATAATAGCACCCGATCCGATAAACATTTACTACTCGTCCCTCTCATCTGAAAAAAATGGAAAAGAAGTGAGTAACAGGGGAGTCGCTCAGTGAGGTTGGGGTGCTAAAACACACAAATCATAGTCATGGTCATAGCATTCCCCACATAGAAGTCTAGCCTAAAAATGAAGATTTGCGGCACCTAAAGCACCCAAATAAGCAACCAATGGTCATAGACGGATTGAGTTCTGCCTCAGCCCTCCGAAGAGGCCTACAAAATGGATTTTGTGACCAAGCATACCGCCTAGTGGATGCTTTATCGATCTTAGGATACAGACAGTAGATCGACTTAGCCTGCCTGCACCCCCGCACACAAGTGGCACTAGTACAGAAGTCCGTCTCTATACCCCACATACTCATCACCTACTCACCTATTGATGCAGCCATAAAACCCAGCACCAACCGAAGCTCACACAACATGGACCCGAGGCTGCACAAGGAGGTCAGGGAGGCTAAATCAAATTTGGGTCGACCAAATGAAGTAGGATTGAAGATTCATCAGCCCATAATATGTTCTAAGAAGAATGATCAAGCCATAACCCAATTGGCACGATCACATTTGGAGTTGGTTCACAAACTCCCACCCGGAGTCTTAACCGAGCCATTGAAGCTGCCCCAAGGAGAACCAGCTCAGGCCAATCACGTCAGACTTGATATTAATCACCAAACCAGCAATTTGGAAGAATTGGATCATGAGAAATCGGCCCAGGTTCGATTTGGTCCAGGAGTTGTCCATTGGGCCTTAACCCAAGACATATGTCCAATCCAAGGAGGAGCCAGACCAGACCAGAAGGAATTAGGCCAAGGTCCGACTTGGTCTATCAAGCCAACTCATCAGAGGCCCATGACAAGTTGGAATCAAGCACATTGGAGTTCAGAAGAAGGCGCAATCCAGTTTACAACTCGGGTGAACTCCAAGAAACTCGAATTGGACATACGTGCCTTAATTGTAGATTTCCGGTCGAACCATGAGGAAATAAGCTATGAACCGACCTATTATAGAATCTTGATTCATCAGAGATTCTGTGAGACTTGGAATCGGACCGAAATTCGCTACGGTTTAAAAGTTATTCAACTTCTAAACCGGAAGATTCTCCACTTGCCTTATCTGGAAGGTCAGGGAGTCAACCAGCTACAAACGAGACTTTGGCGACCAGGAGAGGCATCTAAGCATTCAGGAGACACATCTAACCATCCAGGAGAGCCAGATATCATCTTACCATGCACCAACAGCCACAGGATCAGGCGGATCCTCTTGCTTGTATACTTACCATATCCGGATGCATTCACACTTGGAGCTATTAATGACCAACGGCTCTCTCACCAGGACTTCTGCGAATTGAAAAACTTCTATGGTAACCAGAAGGTTCCAGAAAGGCTCACCTATACCCTTAAACCGTCCAGATACAAAGACAGCCGCACTTGCCCCATTTGAACCGATTCTCTCATTATTGTCCAACGGCTAGTTTTTCTTAAAGTTTCTGATTTCTTTCTTGTTCTAGACCTTTAGAAAATGTGTAGGAGCTCTATATAAAGCTCCATTCTGTCTCATTTGTAAATCACCCTTTCAATCCAGAATTAATCAAAGTATTTTCGTTTTCTTTCAAAGTGTGTTTCTTTGAAGAATTGTTCTTGTTCTTTAGGATAGAGTGTGTGATTCACTTCTATTCTCTAGGAGTCATGAATTTAAGTTTGTTTGTGAGATTCAGGCAACTTTGTTCGTAGATTGAGAGAGTCAATCATCAACATCAGCTTTCCATCTCCATTCGCTACCGGTTTGAACAAAGAGAGCCCTTCGGCCAGTTGTTCCGTCCACCACCACCACCGAGATAGGACCACCCCCTATCTGGGCTGTATCACCTATATATAAATATATCTATACTTATATTATATATATAAACAATCAATAATCATTTTTTTAACGAGCACAAACAATATTGGTTGAATCATCTATATTCCTAAGTCCAATTTACAATCAATACTACATAGACTCGATTAGAGAGACGGATCACATTTAGGTGATAAACAACCATATGAGGTCCTCTAGACTGGAGTATTAATCTGTATAATAGCCCGCACCTTAGAAAAAATGGAGGTTAACTACGGCTTTTGAACTCCAGATGCTAAAAAGGATGCTAATTCTGAAATCAGCACGAAAAAATGAGTGGAATGGCATTCGAACGGTGAAAAAAAGTTAACTGGTCAAACCGGTCAAAGTCAACGGTCAATGGTCAAACCAGTCAGAGTCAACGGTCAGACTGGTCAACAGTCAAACCGGACTCAAACCGAACCAGACCGAATCAAACTGGACTCAGAACCAAACCGGACCTAAACCTGACCAACCGAGTCGACCGAGTCCACTCGATGAGTCATTGAGTCAACCCAGCGAGTCAACGACGAGTCACGGCTGCGACGGCGGCGCGTGGGCTACATGCACGAACTTCAGGTGGCGCGTGCAGGCGCGTCTGGAGGTTGCTGGAGCTGATTTTTGGTTCTACAGATTTTCCTCGTCATCCTGAATCTGATAGTGGTCTTGGATTTACAAGATTCCAAACGGTTAGAAAGTTATCGACATTTTACTGAACGACTTAGAGGAAAAACTATCGAAACTAGTTTTCAAGATTATCTTTGACTCAGATCCAGTGAAGGGGTGGACGAACTCAGAGATTGTTGAGGCAAAACGATTTTAACACTGTCTGACAGCTCAGTTTCTGTACAGATTAGACACTATTACGGTTTTCTATAGAAAAAAAATAAGGGAGACAATGTTTATTTAAAGGTAATACCTAGGGTTTTCTGCTGTGTTAATGGGCCTTGCTGCACCTGCAAAACTGGGTCGTTACAATTCCCCCCCCCCCCACTAACGAGGAATTCAGGAATTCGTCTCCGAATTCAAGACATGTCCTACCTGCTCAAACACATCCTGCAAAAGTCTGGGGTAGTTTAACTTCATCTGAGACTCAGACTCCCAGTTATCCTCCTAGATTCTGTCTCTCTCTCAACAAACTCTAACTATCTCAGTCACTACACCCTGAACTTTCTTGGCTTACCACTCAAGATTTGCCACTGGTTGATTAAGTGTAGACAAATCATTACTGATATCACTCGGTGGCTGCTGCAAAATGAGCTCTGGCTCTTGAACAACTTTCCTCAAAACTGACCCATGAAACACGTCATGGAAGTTAGACAACTCTTCTGATAGTGTCAGACGATACACTACTGTCCCAATCCACTCAATGATAGGATATGATCCCATATATCTCGACTTAAGCTTCTTCAGCTTTCGGGTCTTAGAGCCTCCTCCTTGAAATGTCCTCATCTTGAGATATACTAAGTCGTCCATCTCAAACTCTAAATTTCTTCTGCGCTTATCTGTATAACTCTTATGACGGTCATGAGCTTCCTTAAGTCGTCTCGTGAGCATTTCCACTTGCTCAACTGTCTCTTGAACCATTGCTGCTTCAATGCCTCAACGCTTTCCCACCTCTGTCCAACAAAGTGGTGTACGACACAGTTTACCATAAAGAGCCTCATACGGTGCCATCTAAATATTCAAATGATAACTGTTGTTGTAGGCAAACTCTACCAACAGTAAGTATCGAACCCAACTCCCCTCCCAGTCCAAAACACAAGCCCTGAGCATTTCCTCTAAAGTCTGAATAGTCCTCTCTGACTGACCATCTATCTGTGGATGATAAGTTGTACTCATATGAACCTTAGTCCCCAATGTTTTTTGAAAGGCTCGCCAAAAAGTAGAAGTGAACTTTTTGTCATGGTCTGATACTATACTGACTGGTACCCCATGCAACCTCACAATCTCGGCGATATACTTATGCACTAACTGATCTACTCGATCGGTTTTCTTAATCGCAAGTGAGTCGATCCACAATAACCCAGATGGCATTCTTCTCGCCAAATGCTATAGGTAACCTAGTGGTAAAGTCCATGGTCACCATGTCCCATTTCCACTCTGGTAGTGGCAGATTCTGCAACAATCCACTAGATATCTGATGTTTTACCTTAACCATCTGACATGTCTGACAATACGACACAAATGTAGCCACATCCCTCTTCATACCAGTCCAATGATAATATCGCTTAAGATCATGGTACATCTTAATATTTCCTTGGTAAATGGAGAAACGCAAGTAATGTGCTTGCTGCAAAATCTCTTTCCTTAATTGCTCATCATCTGGCACACACACTCGATTTATGTACAGAAACATCCCATTTGCGGCAGTGTCATAACCGAAAATCTTCTTCTCGAGCTGCTTACACAAAGCCTCATCGAGCACGTCGTATCCTCCATAATAGATCTGTCTGATCCAATGCCTCAAGAACAACTGTCTCATCATCGGAAGTAACTGCACATAATCTGAGATTAGCAAGTATCCCAGTCAGCTCTTGGACCTCTTTGGTCCCTGATACATCACTCATGCGCCTACTCAAAGCATCTGCCACCTGATTTACCTTTCCGGGGTGGTAAGTGATCTTTAGATGGTATTCTGCCAATAAATTGATCCATCTGCGCTGTCTCAAATTAAACTATGTCTGAGAAAATATGTATTTCAGACTCTAGTGATCCGTGAGAATCTGAACCTACTCCCCATAAAGATAAGCTCTTCAAATCTTAAGGGCAAAAACCACAGTTGCCAACTCCAGATCATGAGTGGGGTAATTAGCCTTGTTAGGTCTCAACTGGCGTGATGCATATGCAATGACCTTTTCCTCCTGCATCAAAACACACCTCAAACCAGATCCAGACGCATCAGTGTACACTGCATATGGTACTCCTGGCCGCGGAAGTACCAATATTGGCATCTTCGTCAAAAGCCTCTTCAACTCTGCGAAACTCTGGGAATAAGCGTCTGTCCACTCAAACTTTACGTCCTTGCCTGTCAATTGTGGCATCGTCTTAGCTATACTGGAAAATTCATTGATGAACTTCCTGTAATATCATGCTAAACCCAAGAAACAGCGAATCTCGATAGCATTTTTAGGCGTGGGTCACTCGCTAGTTGTTGTGATCTTCTCCAGATCTACCTCAACTCCTACTTCTGAAACCATGTGACCAAAAAATCCAATCCGCCTTTGCCAAAATCTGTACTTACGCAGCTTGGCAAACAACTGATGCTCTCTGAGTTTCTCCAACACCATCCTCAAATGCTCTGCATGCTCATCTCTGCTCCGAGAATAAATCGAGATGTTGTCAATGAAGACAATTACACACTGATCTAAGTACTCACGTAACACATTATTCATAAACTTTATAAATGCTGCTGGTGCATTCGTCAACCTGAACGACATCACAACAAACTCATAGTGCCCATATCGTGTCTGCAAAGTGGTCTTACGCACATCCTCCTTGGCTATCGCAATCTGATGATATCCTGATGCCAAATCGATCTTAGAAAACCATGAAACCCCCTGCAACTGATCTAATAACTCGTCAATCTGCAGCACATGATATGTATTCTTGATAGTCACCTTATTCAAGCCTTGGTAGTCGATGCAAAGTCGAAAACTCACATCCTTTTTCTTAATAAACAATACTAGAGCTCCCCAAGGTGAACTGTTCGACCTGATAAATCCTTTATCCGTCAATTCCTCCAATTGCTTTTTCAGCTCAGCCATTTCTGTTGGAGCTAAGCGATATGGGGCAAGAGAAACTGGAGTCGTCCCTGGTTCCAGCTCAATAGTAATGGTGTCTCCTCTAACTGGTGGTGGCCCTGTTAAAGGCGTAAAGACATTCTCATACTCTGCGGCAATGAGTATATCTCGTAATTCGTGCTCTCTATCTTCCGGGACCTAACTATTGTAGCTAAGCCCCTCAGCTCCTCTGTCTCTAACAACTCCTGTACGTGCAATATGGAAATGATGAAAACTCCCATGTTCGTCTGAATACCCTGGAAGGTGATCCTCCCCTCTGCTCTCGGAATATGAAGTCTTGTCTTCTGGCAATCCAGTATCACACGGTGTCGTGATAACCAATCCATCCCCAAAATTACATTATAGTGGGTTATCTCCATCTGTGATAAATCCGCGCTGAACTCAACTCCTCTGAGTACGACTAACACTTCTCGATGAACGCCTGTAGCTCCCAGCTTTTCTATGTCGGCTGTCTAAATCCGCTTGATCTTTGGCTCGAACACACCCTAAAAAGACCAACGTTTGGCCAAATTCGGACTTACGAAGTTATGCATAGCTATCGAGTCGAATAAGGTGTAAGCTGAATCACCTCCAACCAAAACTGATCCTACACAAACGTACTAGCTAAACAAAAAAAATTCTACAACGACAAAATACTCAAAAAGAACACAAAAAAGAATCTAGACAAAAAATGCGTATTGGTTATCGGCTCGCCTCCCTCATGATCTCTTACCGCGAACACACGAGGAGTAATCGCTTGACGCTTGTCCGGTGGCAGAAGCAATGCCTGAACTTTCTTTGGGCATTCTCTGGAAATGTGACCCGGCTGGTGGCAGTTATAGCGAACCTTCGGTGCCACTGCTGGTGCTGCAATCTGTATGATAACTGGTGCATTCACTGGTGTAACCTGATAGAACTTAGAGATGTGACCTGTCTGATCACAAGAATAGCACTTAATAAACTCTCCAGCATGATGACGTCAGCAGCGTGAGCAAAGTGGTAGCCCTGACTGATATGTCGTCCTCCTGTGTGTCTCTAGAGCCTTCCCATGCTTGGGCTAAGTTGACTTAAGAAGTTTCTGCTCCTCAGCTACTCATGCCTCCTAGATAGCAGCCTTCTCGACCAGATCGATCAGGCTGGTGTAGTCTCGCACAACACAGCGGTTGCGAATATACACTCGCAGACCATTCAAGAACTTCCTGGTCAAATCCTCCTTATCTAAGATACCCCAGAAAATCTGCGCAGACGACTGAATTCTCGCTCGTACTCTCTGTCACTCATATTGCCCTGAGAAAGGTGCTCAAAGGCATTTGCATTCGTGTGTCTGACTTCTCGAGGAAAGAACTTCCTGTCGAACTCCCTCTGAAAATGCTCGAATGTCAGCACATACTGACCGCGACTACCCTCAACAACTTCATCCCACCAGTGTAGAGTGTCATCTCTCAGATATTTTGTAGTCAAGTCCAATCTGAACTCTTCTTGACACCTCATATGATATAGGTTGTGCTTCAGCATCCTCCTCCAACTGTCTGCGGCAGCAGCACCCACAGCTCCAGTGAACTGATCCAAAACCATCTACCACATCTGTTTCATCAACTCCCAATATGTGGGTCCCTCTCTGACTCTGGCCGGTGGCGGTGGTGGCGGAAGATCGACACTCTGAATATTACCCGCTGGTGCCGGTGATGTTGAATGTGGAGCGGCGGCACCTGCTTATCAGCCTGAAGAACGAACTGGTGAGAAATCTCCTGAGCAGCTACCCGAACAGCCTCCTACGTAGCTACCCGAGCAGTCTCTTGGGCAATGCGCTGCACTGCCTCTTGAGCAGCTTGTCTGGCTGCCTCTTGTGCAATCTGCATGATTGCATCCTCATTGACCTGCTGGACGATGGTCTGATTAACATCAACCTCATTGCATACAACCTAATTGCATACAACCTAGCTATTCTGCGCTATTTCTTCACGATTATTGGCCCTAACTGAGGGACGAGCTCTCTTCGGTGGAATCTGAAAATTAAGGAAAAAAGAATTGACTACACTTTTATTGGAACTACGATTAACGAATAATAGATTAGTATCAAACATAATGGGTGATATATATTTATATACTTTTAAGAAAAAAATCCTCCGGTCCCAGAAAAGTTTGAAAACTGTTGAAAGCCGAATTTCTAAAAGTTCTTTCTACTATTGTCTCTCGGGTCACAACCGGGATGACAAACCCGCTCTGATACCAAAATGTAACACCTGTCTCATTCTCACTCGAGAACGGCGTGCCACTAAACACAACTTATAACTCAAATGCTCCAATTTAATAAATTACGACTTGATTTCCGAAAATCATTAAATAAATCCATAACTGAAATATCTCGAATAAATCATAAAATCCATGTCAAAAAAAAAATATGAAGAAAACGTGAAAATCCCAAAATAGCACCTGATCTGATAAACATTTACTACTCGTCCGTCTCACCTGAAAAATAAGGAAAATGGATGAGTAACAGGGAAGTGACTCAGTGAGGTTGAGATGCTAAAACACAAAAATCATATTCGCGGTCATAACATTCCACACATAGAAGTCTAGCCTAAATATGAACAATCATGGCACCTAAAGTACCCAAATAAGCAACAAATGGTCCTAGACAGATTAAGTGTCCGCCTCACCCCTCCGTAGAGGCCTACAAAATGGATTATGTGACCAAACACACCGCCCAGTGAACGCTTTATCGATCTTAGGATACGGACAGTATATCGAGTTAGCCTACCCGCACCCCCGCACATAAGCAGCATTAGTACAAAAGTCCGTCTCTATACCCCGCATACTCACCACCTACTCGCCTGTATATAAATATACATATACTTATATATATAAACAATCAGTAATCATTCTTTTAACAAGCACAAAGAATATTGGCTGAATCATCTATATTTTTAAGTCCAATTTACAATCAATACTACCTAGACTCGATCAGAGAAAATGATCACATTTAAGTGATAAAAAACCATACAAGGTCCTCTAGACTGAAGTATTAATCTGTGGAATAGCCCACACCTTAGAAAAAACGGAGGTTAAATGCGGCTTCTCAACTCCGGATGCTAAAAAGGATGCTAAATATGAAATAAGCACGAAACATCGAGTTTGCATGGCGAAAAACGATTAACTGGTAAAACTGGTCAAAATCAGCGGTCAGCAGTCAATGGTCAAACCAGTCAGAGTCAACGGTCAGACCGGTCAACAGTCAAACCGAACTCAAACCGAACCAGACCGAATCAAACCAGACTCAGTACCAAACCGGAACTAAACCGGACCGACCGAGTCCACTTGATGAGTCACTAAGTCAACCCAGAGAATCACCGACGAGTCACGGTGGCGACGACTTACCGGAAAAGTCACCGGCGGCGGAGACGGCAGAGAGTCGGCGGCGCGTGGGCTACACGCGCGAACTTCAGGTGGCGCATGCGGGCGCGTCCAGAGGTTGCTGGAGCTTATTTTTGGTTCTACGGATTCGTCTCGTCGTCCTCAATCCGATAGTGGCCTTGGATTTGCGAGATTCCAAACGGTTATAAAATTATCGAAGTTTTACTGAACGACTTAGAGGAAAAACTATCGAAACTGGTTTCAGGATTACCTTTAACTCAGATCCGGTGAGGGGCTGCACGAACGAGGAGATTGTTGAGGCAAAACGATTTTAACACTGTTTGACGGCTCAGTTTCTGCAGAGATTAAACACTATTAGAGTTTTCTGTAGACAAAAATAAAGGGAGAAAAAGTCTATTTAAAGGAAATACCTAGGATTTTCTTCTGTACTAATGGACATTGTTGTGCCTGCAAAACTGGGTCATTACAAGCTTAGTTTTCATAATTGCTATATGTGTAAAGTTTCTCAATTAGAATTTGACACTCGAAGAACAACTATTTTTAAAACTAAAAAAATAAATTATACAAAGTTAATAATCCTTAAAAAATGATATTGGATTTTGATGTGTTTATAGAAAGATATACAAAATAAAAATTATACATCAACTTACTTATCTTAAAAAGAAAACAATTATAATATGTTATAAATAATGATTATCCATTAGTTGATTTGGATAATATTAAACATGTTTATCTATTAGTAGATGTGGATAATATCAAACATGTTTATCTATTAGAAAATATAGATAATATCAATCGTGCTTATCCATTAAGAATATTTTATTTTTTATCTTCTATATATATTTGTATAGAAGTTCATTGGTGACGATAAGAGAATGTAATGAAGAAGTTGAATTCTCTCTCTTTCTGACCACTACCTCTTCTCATATATACATATATAAATCTAACCTTAATTATTCACAACACGTTATCGGCACGATCGACTCCAAGATCCGTTGTTATGCTGAAAAAATGTTAGATTTCATTGATGTTCAATATATTTTATGTTTATATGGAATGATAGGCTATGCCTTCTCCGTTTGTATATTGTTTTGGAAGATATGTTATGACTTCTCCTTTTATATACTGTTTCAGAAAGATAGGCACTGCCTTCTCCGAACCGATCGTTATGGTAGGCTATGCCTTCACGATTATGATCACTTGGTAAACTATGTCTTCTCAGACCATATGTTATGGAGTGATAGGTTAAATCTCCTCTAGCTAATTTTATGAAGTGGAAGGTTATAAACCTTATTAACGGAGTGGAAGGATAATCCTCCTCCATGATCAAATATTTACGGAGTGGAAGGTTATGTCTCCTCCTTAAATTTATGGCAGGCTATGTCTACTCAATTATTTTAAATTTCCGCCTCTAAATTCTGCATTTAAGTGTCTGCATTTAAATTCCGTATTTAAATTTCTCCATTTAAATTATGTTTTTAAATTCTATTTTTGAATTATGGATTTAAATTTCTAAATATCATCGATAAGTTGAAAATGACATGGGATGAGAGATGGCAAAAACCATGATATTTTTACGCCACCACATCCATAATGGTTTATGAGATACATCATGAGAAAGATCTTGAAGATTTTTGGTAATGCTTTAAAGCAAAAATGAGTGGTTGAATCTCTGAGAAAGATGATTCACCAAGCACACAAAGTTGATGTAAATCCTTAGTGTAGCTGAACAAAATATCAAACTCATGATAATAAACCATTAAACTCGTTTGATTGAATCAACTCTATTCCCAGAAGTGAATGTTGAGTTATCCTATTTAAAGTAATTATAATAGACGAGTTTAAGAAAATATGGAAATGATGTTGGTTGGGTAAAATGAAAAGGCAGATGTAGCATGAAAAGAAATTGAGTTTGTACTTGTTGTACCCCAAAATATGCCAATTTGTAAGAAAAATCACAAAGGCAAAAGGAATGAATATTGAAAGTAAATTCATCTTGGATGAATGTGGATACTCCTTTTTGATGGCTTAAGTGATTGTACTCATCCCAATGTTGCAAATTTATTTGTTGATCCAGAAGTATCAACATGAAACATAGAATTAAAATCGATGTGTTTTAAGAAATTGGGATATCACACTCAAGAAGAATAAGACTCCTAAGAAAAAACGCTCTAGTCCAGTAAACGCTCTAGTCCAGCGAACGCTCCAGAAGAGCACATGCATGTTTGTACAATAATAAAGATGGAAAACCTAGAACTGTTTTCCACACATATCATGTCGTTAGGAGAAAAAAAGAAAAAAAAAACCATAATGAGAAATGAATTATCATTTTTGGTTGAACAAGTTCATTAGATGGTTTGATTTCCTTAAGCATATCCGAAATAGAGAATTCCATAGAAGGATTTGATACATAATACATTATCCAAAATGGAAAATTGGATAAGTTATTGATCCTATAGTGAAATTCAATACGAGATGGATGAACATGAAATGTTATCATCTCGAAGGGGAGGATTAAAGAATTCCATTGAGTGAAGCATCCTGAAAATTATGTTCACACTCAAAATAAACTTGATCAGTTCATGAGTTATACTGAGCCATCAATCAGAGATGTGCTTATTGCAATATTGCATATTATTATGCGAAGAATCACTGAATAATTTGGATCTTTGAACAAATAAACGTGAACTTGAAATTCAATGTTCAAAAGATCACTATTTAGAATATGTCGCAAATCAAATGCCATAAACATTTGTAAACAGCTTATGGATGAGATTCTTGGAATGGATTTTCATGGATCCTCATATAAGTGAAAATGAACATGAAGTTCATAGGATAATCCATTTACAGAATATATTTGAATTGACTGCAAGATAATACTAATATCAGTAAATCTCATATTCCAGCTGAAAATACTCCAATAAGAATGTATGTCCCTGAACGACTGTTTCTGAGTCTATGGCACGTCTGAAACGTGATAGGCTATTTTGGTTCCAAAGTTAAAAATCCTTGAAATGGAAAAAGGAGCAAATATATAAACAGATGATGAATCTCCTGAAGAGACCGTTGATATAGTTAATAATATAATCAGGTACCTGAATGAAATCATTGATAATGATAAAGAGATCTCGATTAACCATACCATTACAGAGAAATATGGAACCAAAGATAAAATAATTGTCGACAATAATGAGATGCACACAATATGAATAATATAAATGAGGATCATGATTCTACCTATGTGGATGAGTGTAGGAAGAGAAAGTATTGGCCAAAAAGTGAAAAGACGCAATCAAGTCTACATTAAGCTCGTAAGAAAAACGAGAAATTATGGACCAGCAGTCCAAGCATCCAAAGGATATATATTTCTCCACAAAAAGGGTTGAAAAGATGACCTAATGATATGGAAAACAAAAGCAGCTTGTTACAAGGTCAGTGGAGAAATATTATATGATGGATGGAATGATGTAAAGACATTTTATATATCTGACAGCATATGAATGACTTGAGTTGTGCCTCAGTATTTTATATAATCCCTGAAGGATTAATGACATCAGAATCATGTTCTCAGGAACTCTACTCAAGCAGAACTCCTGAGAGTTATCACAAACCGTATAATATATATGAAAGATTTTGGGATAAAAAGTCTTTGAAAGAGAAAATTGGCTCCTTGTATCCTAAAAGTTAAACATCTAATAAAAGATATGTTGTTTCAAAAGATCAAGGTAAGATCTTATATAAATCCACATATAAGTATTTTTGAAAGAAATACTAATCGGTCATGAAGTGCCTTATATGGGCAGTAATCCTACGCTTTTGTATCTTGCAAATTGTACTCAATCAGATAAAAGAAAAATTTGCTACTAATATGCTTGGAAGATATAATCCATCTATTATATGCAGGTACAAAAATGGAATAAAACATATATTACGTTACTTTCGATTTTGGATTATATTATTATAGAAATCCTGAGGTTGGTCTAGTTGGTTTTACAGATGCAAGATATTTATCTGATCCACATAAAGCTCGATTGCAAACTGGATATGTTTTCACAATTGATGGAACATCAATCTCGTACCATTCTCAAAAGCAGACTTTAGTTGTAACTTCTTCAAATTGTGTGGAGATTATTTTGTTTCACGAAGCATGCAGAAAATGTGTACGTGCCAGATCAATAATTCGACACGAGGAGCAATGAAGAAGAGTCTTAAAAGGAAGCAAATGAAAGAATTTGAAGCTAATGCTTTATGATGGTATATACGATTGAAAAGCATCTCCTAAAAATGATACTTTCTAGGGGATAAGTATGATGATGAGCGTGACTGCACTCTTTTCCCTTTTTCATGGTTTTTGTCCCATTGGGGTTTTCCATGATAAGGTTTTTAACGAGGCAGCAATGAACACACCGAAAATAAACATTCAAAAGACCGATGAAATGGAAATTATAGCCATTCAAGGGGAGATTACATCAAGAGTGATTGTAAAATAATGTTACATCAAGAGTGATTGAACGGAGTATATTCCCCCAATATTTTTCTTTTACATACGAGAATTCGAGAAGAACCAAGAAGTGGACATCGAGTACATTCGTTCAAGCGACAATGCATGATATATATTCACGAAAACGCTTCCGACTTCAACATTCAGAAACCATGTTCGAAGTATCGGAATCGTCATCTACAAGATTTATGAAAATGTGAAAATGTCTTCTTCAGGGGAAGCGTTACTACACTCTTTTACCTTGTTATAGGTTTAATCCCAAACAGATTTTTCCATAATAAGGTTTTTAACGAGGTAGTACACAGTAAAACAATAAAAATGGATAATTAAGGGGGAGTGTTGTAAATAATGATTACCCATTAGTTGATTTGGATAATATCAAACATATTTATCCATTAACAGATGTGGATAATATCAAACATGTTTATCTATTAAAAGATATAAATAATATTAATCGTGCTTATCCATTATGAATGTTTTATTATTTATTTTCTATATATATATATAGGTTTGTATAGAAGTTCATTGGTGACGATAAGAAAATGTAACGAAGAAGTTGGACTCTCTCTTTCTCTCTAATTATTACAACTTCTCATATACACATATATAAATCTAACTTTAGTTATTTACAACATAATAACTATTTTTTAATATAACAAATTCAAGGGAAAGTCCAAATATTTTATACTAATTTATCAGACTTTAAATACTTTGCACAAACAACTAATTAACTTGATATAAACCATGTTTAAAAACTGTTTCTATTTCTAATATTTTTCAAAAATGTATTGAGAAACTAGTTATGTCTGAAGAGGAATACATTATCTTTATATTTAACTAGGTGAATATCCGCGCTACGTGCAGACAATTTTCATTTTCAAAACTTTTAAAGTTACGAATATTCATCAGAATTTTTTATTATATATAAATTTTAATATTTTTATTGATAAGTGTTTTTGTATATTTTTACGTTTATCAAAATTAAAAATTTCATATATAAAGAGGCAAAAACACGAAAAAGAAGAAATTCATCATTAAATTTTATATATTTTTAATTTTAAAATTTGTAAAATTATTAATATTCATCAGAATTTTTTATTATATATATTAATATTTTTTTTATTGATTAGTATCTTTATATATTTTTATGTCAATCAAATTTTAAAATTTATATATAGGGAAACTAAAAAAACGAAGAAGAGAAAAAACTCATCATTAGATTATATATATTTTTTTGAAAGTAATTGCTACTTATGAATTTAATGAAATTATGGTAGATGAAAAGACAAAAATTTAAATTTAAATAATTGCATGAAATTCATTAATGTTTGCAAATTTTTTTAAAAGAATATATATTGTTTTTTGAAACTAATGACACATGGATTCTAATAAAAAGCTGATGTTTCAACTTAAAAGAGACTAATTCTACTTTTCATATAGTAGATTAAAGGGTTATAATAGAATTCTATAGAAAAAAGATAGCGAGGGTTAAATAGTAGTTAGATGTAAAAACCAAAATAATCACTAAAATTCTAGTAAGGTAAATTATATTCGGGAGAGGGGAATTTTGTTCTTAGTGCTAAATTCGAGGAGACAGTAACTCAGGGAATTGAGTATTGTGAGAGCCCTTTATCATCTCTTCAGCAACCGTGATCCGTCGCGCCTACCGAACTCCGCGAATAGTTTCCAGTTTCCACCACTCGCCGCGTGAAGTTTACCGCCGACGACACTTCCACCTGAGATTTCATCCCATGGCGTTCGAAGGATTTCCTCCTCTAATCGCCGACCAGCTCCACCACTTACTCAATCACTCTCCTGATTCCATCAAGGTAACAACATCACTAATTTCACGAGATGAAAGTTTCAATCTGTATTCGGAAAATTAGGGTTTCTAAGGGCGTAACTGAACTGTTTTTATGTAGATCGAAAATGTCCGGTCGGGTAACAAATTGAATTCCAAAATCCTCGATCGGTTTACTTTGGTGATACCTTTTTGTCTGGACACGATCAAATGTAAGTGTTTTTCTTCTCAGTTGCAATGTTTTTGTCCGAAGCAGGTGTTGAATTTTCTTGCTTTTTTGTGTGTGCAGGGGATGTTATTTACAATTCAGAGTATCCAGTAGCTCCTCCAGATTTCATATTTGGGCCAGACGATGAAGAGTTTATGCCATGTAGCAGCACTGTTGCTCCTGATGATGTTCAGACATCATTACTAGAGAAAGCTTTGTCTGAGTGGAACAACCAGGACTCGACTCTGCTACTTGTTCTCATTCAAGGATTGAGGTTGTTTCATTGAAATAATTATCTCCATTTCTACTCATGATTCGATGATCTTGGAGTGAAAAGTTGCCATGATTTGTGGGTCGCAGTTTTCTGGCAATCTGACCAGTTGGATTTTCTACAAAATTCTGAATGTTATCCGCATCACTAACCGTTCAAGGTACTTGTACATGTTCTCAAGCAAGGAAACATCATTGTAAATGATTAGAAGCGGCTGAAGACATTAGCTTTCGATTGACATCTGTCTTAGCATTTGATTGTAGAGGAATGGTTAGCGGAGAATGTTCGAAATTTTATAGAGGAGAATCTAGTTGGTGCCAGACTGCCATAACTAAGACACACGTACCATGGTAGTTCTACTCCAAGGTCATCGAATCTGGGGAGGTTGTTTTCCGGTTTGTGCCTGGCTCAGTCGAAGTTTTCTCTGATAAATTTACTGTTCTAGGGATCAATATGTGGCCTACCAACGAAAGCGAGTGGGTCAAGTTGATGATGATCGCGTGAAGTTTGAAATAAGCACCGTTTTAACTCGCAAGGTATTAGTTATACATTAAGAATAATAATATATTGTCTGAGTGTCTAAGGCCTCTTAAAGCATATAGATTCTGTTGCGCACGTCATGTGAAATATTAGGCTTGGATCAACTATGTCACTAATAATGGGTTGAAAAGCGTATTTGGTTTCGGTTTAGAATATTTTTCAAAACCATTATAGTTAGAACATCTCATAGTCCTCAATGATGATGTTCTTCTTGTTTTCCCATTCTCAGGGAATTGAAATGCAAATGACCTCAGGAGTTGACAAGGTATTTATATCTGTCAAGATTCTTGATCATTTCTCGGTGAAGTCAGCGCACTGTATGCATTTGACTTTCAATTACCTTTAATTTTTAGTGTAGCCAGAGGAAGTCAAGTTTGCTGTACCTCTTGTGATGGATATGAGCATAAACAAACTTGTTGTTGGGTGCCCTTGGAAGAACGAGCAGAAAATTTATCTTCAGGTTTTCTCTTCGTTCCATACAAGTCTTCACTCTTTTTCAATTGCTAGGATCGTCTTGATAAACTCGGTACGAATTCAGGTTGTATACCCGATTCTTCGAAAATATGAATCAGCACCTTCGTCACCTCGTCTGAAATTAGTATCATCTTCTGATTTAAAAGCGTTGTTCTCTGTTGAGGATGTTAAACTTCCTCCATGGATTGATGGGATGTAAGTTACAAAAAAATCAGTCTACCTGCATACCATGCATGTATTGACCTCTATATTGAGAAGAACGTAATTTTCTATTTTGAAGGTGCTTGGCTGAATATCTTCCCCATCTTGAAGAAACCCTTGAGAGACGAGTTAGTTCCTACTAAATCTTCTTACACATGAAAATATGTATTTGATTGGTGGGTATCAAGGCCTTATCAAGCTTTACTTTCTAGATACTGGAAGCTGTTTCTGCAATTGTTTTACGGAGGAGCTTTGTTGAGGCATTGACTCTTTTTCTTGGAAGACCTCTTGAAGCTGATCCGGTAAAGCATTTCTTTGGATGACTTGGCTTATGTTTAAAATGATTTCCGAGCTTCACAACTTTTCTTATTTTTTGTTTTTTCTTGTTAGACCTTTTGCCGTAAGGCATCGTTCCTTGCTGCCTCGGGACCATTCCCTTTCGTGGTAATTCTATCACTTCTCAGGACTTCAATGCAAATTATTAGCCCAAGTTGCCAAATAGATTTTGATTTAATTGAATTTATTAACCATGTTTCAAAGCTTGTCTACTAGAGAATTCTCAGTTTCACAATAAATATGTAGTTGCACTGGATTAACGTGTT
The DNA here is from genome assembly GCA_900108845.1 of Iljinskaea planisiliqua. Taxonomy (NCBI): domain Eukaryota; kingdom Viridiplantae; phylum Streptophyta; class Magnoliopsida; order Brassicales; family Brassicaceae; genus Iljinskaea; species Iljinskaea planisiliqua. Next base: position 517,177 of record FNXX01000022.1, on the reverse strand, counting down.
TTTTTGGCTTTTGATGTAGGTTCATTTCGTCTTTCCAACTCAATTTCCGAAGCAGCAACCAGCTCTAATGCTTCAGAGTTGTCAGGTATCAAAAGTATTTGTAAACGAACCAAACAAAAGTCTTTTAGTTTCCCCTTTTTAGGTATAAAGAGTGGATATGTTTTTTATATGCAGCATTTAAACCAATCGAGCGAGCCCGTAAAGTTAAACCTCCTCACCGACTACCCATGGAGTCCAAGATGGGAAGTAGGGCGCATGGCTGACCGATTGTGGTTAGTGTCTTTGGACTAATTGCTTAAATGTCACGTTAACTTACTATCCGTGTTAACTTTCAAAGTTTTCACCTTCTGCAGTGACTTTCTTACCGATGAGGCTGTCAACTTCAAAAAATATTGTAACGAAGCTCTGCTTCAACATTAGAGTCTCTAAAGTGAGCTTTTATATTAAAAAAAAATCTCTGTCACCCTCCTGTTATGTTTAACTCAAATGGAGTACTTTTTCTGATTCAATGAAAATACAGAATGACAATTGAAAGCGTTTCTTCTCTTTTTCAACTAGTTTTTTTTTGCCTGGCTTTAGTATTCACCAACTCTGTTTTCTTTTACGAGTCGTAATAGTATCTTATATACGTTTTCACACTTCCGTTACAGATTAGAAATGGAGTAAAGGGAATGAGTATCATGTTCTCTAATATTAAGTCCTTGGTTTATTGTTGCCTTTGTATTTTGTGCAGTCTCTCAAATTTCGTTCAAAACGATAATGCTTTTGTAACACTTAACTTTTAAGATTTTTATCTTTAAGTAACTCTACTTAATAAAATTTTCACTTTATTTTTGTAAAATCAATAGATCCACTATATGATATAATTCGAATGTGAATAAATTTGAATAAATTGTAAAATGAACATTTAAATAATACATAAAAATTCAAAAAAGAATACCTGATTATGTCAAAGTATTTTTTTACTCCTCCATTTCACATAAAAAAGAAGGGTGAGTACCACAAACTATAGTTGTGATCATAGTACTCCAAAAAAACCAGTATAGCCTAAACAGCAATAATTACGTTACCTAAACCATCCAAATATAATAGCCAATGGTCCTAAACGAATTAAGTGACCGACCACACCCTCCGAAAAAGCTTATAGAATGAAATAAATGTCAAAACGCATCTTCCAGTGGATGTTTTATCAATCTTAGGGCACCCTCACACACAAGGTTAACTAAGATTTGCTTCACCCCCTCACACAAGGCATTGTTACTACAAAAGTTCATCTTTATACCCCGTAATTTTATCACATACTCATATATAAATATAATAATCATTAATCATTTTAACATCTACAAGAAATAATGGTTGAATCATCTATATCATATGCTCAACTTAAATAAGCAATATTAACTAGACTCGATTAGAGAAACATATCATGTTTTGCTATTAAACTAGTCATAAGAGGAGTTCTAAACTAGGACTGATAATTTGTGGAATAGCTTTCACCTTAACAACTGGAGAACTGTGGTTTCTGAACTATGAATGCTCAAACAGATGCTAAGTCTAAAATCAGCACAAAAACTTGAGTCAGAATGGCCGTCAAACGGCGAAAAACGGATAACTGGTCAAACCGATCAAAGTTAATAGTCAAAGGTCAAACCGGTTAATGGTCAACAGTCAACCCAGTTAACCTAGGCCAAAACAAACCAGATACAGACCCAATAACCCAATCCAGTAACTGACTCGAAGACCCGACTCGAACCAACCCGTACCAGACCACCCGACTGAGTCAGCCCAGCGAGCCACAAGCGGTAAGACGAAGGCGGCGAGGCTTATTGTAAAAGTCACTGAAGGTGGCAGCGCTGCAGCTACACACCTAGGGTTTATCCTAATTGAATTAGGCATTGCTAGGCCAGGCTAATTGGGTCGTTACAACTTTTCCCCAATAACGAGGAATTTTCCCTCGAATTTAGAGGGTAGGGTGTATTCAATCTTGTATTTGAAAAGATTTGAGATCTTTTGATTTTTATTGAGTTTTGAGATGAATTTGGGTGAATTAGGAAAATTACAATGATTTTAATTAAAACACTCTACAATCCTATATAAAACCATGAAATTTGGATTTTAATATTTTTAACAAAGAAATTCCTCCAAAACAATCTCAAATCCCAACAAATCACCTAATTCATTACTTAAAATATTTCTAATAATAGTGGATTTGAGAGTTAATTTTAAAATCACAAGTTAAATAAACTGGATTTTAATTTCTTTTTTAAAATCCATGTTTGAATGACAGCAGATTTATCATTTTAAAACAAACCATCTCAAATCCTTGATTGAATACACCCCCGCTTAGATTATGACCGTCTGTCCGATTTCCTCCTCAAAAAGTTATGGGTTATCTAACCTCATCTGAGTCTAGGATTACCACGTTTTCTCCTGGATTCAGTCTCTCTCCGAACTGACTCTTACCATCACATTCACTTTCCCTTGAACTTCTTTTTCTTGAAGCTCTAGAGCCGCCACTGGTTAGCTAGGCATAGTCAGATTCTTACGCTACCACTTATAACGTCCTGACCGCCACCGTCTGTGGGCTCCACATCCGCTCTCTTAGCCAGCGGGCTCACCCTCATCTGATGGCCGATGCTTTGAAAGCTCGAACACACTCTGAAAAGACCAACACTTGGCCAAACTCAGACTTGCGAAGCAATGTGAATCCCTATTATTAAACAGAATGTAAGCTACCCCACCCTCAATCAAAACCGATCATACACGAGTTTCTTAACTAAACAAAAATTGTTCCAAAAAAGACTAAATACTCAAAAGCAAAAATGGTCGGGGAAAGAGACGCGTACCAGCTATCGTCTCAGCTCCGTCATAATCTCATGCAACAAACACTCAGGGAGCAATGGCTTAGAATTTGAGCAGTGGTGGAAGCAACGCCTGTGCCCTCCTTGGGCAGTCCTTGGAGATGTGACCTTATTGACCTCAACTATAACAGACCATCGGTGTATATGCTAGTGCGGCTGGCGCTGTAATCTGATTAATATATGGTGCATCCACTGGATTATACCAATAATTCTTAGCGACATAACTTATATGTCCACATGAATAACACCTAACACACTCTCCAGAATGATTGCATCGACAGCGGAAACAAAACAGTAGTTCTTTCTGCTTTGTCGTCCTCCTACATATCTCAGGAGCCTTTCCGGGCTTGGGTTGTATCAACTTGAGGAGCTTCTGTTCCTCAGTTCTTTTTATCTCTTGAATATCAGCTTTCTCTACAAGCTCTACCATTTATGGTAGTCCCTTACAGCATAATGGTGCAAATATCCACTCACAAACCCTTCATGAACATTTTAATCAAGTCCTGCTCATCAATGGTTCTCCTAACAAACATACGGAGGCGACTGAACTCGTACTTGTACTCCCTGACAGTTAAAGCACCCTGATAAAGATCCTGGAAGGCATTCTCCATTTAGACCATGTCTTCTCAAGGAAAGAACTTATTGTAAACTCCTTCTTGACGTCATCATAGGTCAAGTCTTAACGACTGCGAGCCCCATCAATAAGTCACTCCCACCAATCTAGGGCATCATCTCTCAAGTACTGAGTGGCCAAGTCCAAACGGTACTGTACTGGGTACATCATATGATCCAGATTGTGATCCAGCTTTCTCCTCCAATTGTCTACGGTAGCGGCATCCTCAATTCCTCCAAATTGATTCAAACCCATGTCTCACATCTGTCTCATCAGCTCCCAATATGTGGGTCCCTCTATTAGTATGACTAGTGGTGGTGGCTGTGGCAGATGATCAACAACTCGTGGTGCATTCGGCTTCACCCCACGATCACGACATGCATCCTCAGCAATCCACACTCCACCTTACTGAGGCCCGTACCTATCATGATACCTCATCAATTCCTCCCACAATGCAGCATTACCGATGATTGGCTCTGCTCCATGAGCATTACCCGGTGGTGCCGGTTGGGCGACTGCAGCTTGCTCTGCCTGAATAGCGAACTGACAAGCAACCTCTTGTGCTGTTATCCAAGCAGCCTCTTGTGCAACTATTCGAGCAGCCTCCTGTGAAACCTGATGCATTGTATCTTAAGCAGCTTGTCAGGCTGCCTCCTAGGAAATCTGCGTTGCGACTAACCTTCTAAACGATGGCCTAGTTAACCTCAGTCTGATTATCCCCAAAAAGAGTACTATTTGTAGACTCCTCACGGTTAACAGTCCTATTTGATACCTTGTCACCATGAGGTCGGCCAACTCTCTTCCGTGGCATCTAGAAAAAGAAAACCAAATTGATTAAACTTCCACTGAAATTGAGAGCTAACGATTAATAGACCAATACCAAACCAAAGTGGTGTTATTATTATTTTTCTTTTTAAAAATGCCTAATCTAAGAAAAACTTTGAAAATCATTGAAAACCGAACTGTAACCGTTCTTTCTACTACCGCCTCCTCGGTCAGAATTGGGACGGTAAACTCGCTCTGATACCAAAATGTAACACCCGTCTCATCCCCTCTCGGAAATAGAGTGCCACTAACCCTAATTTTTTTTCATCTCAAGTAACTCTAATGAATAAAAATTCCACTTTAATTTTGTAAATCAATAAATCCAAAAAATCCAATAAATGAAATAATTCGAATAAATCGTAAAACGAACGTTTAAATCATAATGCAGAAAAGTCGTAAAAATTCCAAAAGAAACACCCGATCCGTGAAGGCATCTATCTACTCGTCCATCTCACCTGAATAGGAAGAAAGAGTGGTGAGTAATATTGGAGTTATACACACAAACCATGGTCTTGGTCATATCACTCTAAAAACAGCAGTCTAGCCTAAACATGAACAATCACAACATTTAGACTCTGAGGATTGAAACACCCCGACCCGGATCCACGATCCAGATCAGTTATCCCACTTCTTAGTCCTCTAGAGACTAAGGCCCTATCCAAACAACTTAACATTTCTAATCCAGGAGGTTCCTCTATCTACCATTATGCAGAATTTTAAGGAGATAGATAATTAAAAAGGAACTCTTATTGATATAAGGATTCGATACAGCATGTTAAAGTTTGCCCGAAGGCTTTACATGGACCGATCCCATCCTATCCTGAGTTCCTAACACACACCACACATCATCAGGGGGCCGCCGAACCGTGCACCTAGGCTTGGTCCGTACTCGGGCCAACCTCACGTCCTGAAAAGATATAAGCATGTCAGAAACCGGACTGATCCGCAACTGAACTATGCATATGCTTTCCCAGAACCCTATTTCCCCGTTAGTATAGCCGAAGCCTATCCTAACTCATCCCAAGACTTTCCCTAATTGTACTTAGTCATTCAACCAACCGCCCCACATGACCAAGTAACAACTAGGTAGCCTTAGGGACAAATGGCCGAACCATCTGTCCGGAGGAACCAACGGCCAGTGACCGTGGCACTCCTTGGCACGTATCGGCCTTTCGACCGACCGCGGCACTGCTCCGAATTCTCGCGACCAGACCACTTGTACTGACCGTAGAGGTACGGTCACCCAAGGATATGTTTCTACACATCCGAGGCATGCCGACACTCACACCGGTTCTGTGGATCGAAGTCGGGATTCGGCCGTGATGGCCTATGTACCGAAGAGGTGCAATCACGCCGAATGGTCGAAGGTTCACGAGCGGACCGGGCCCATCAGCCAAGTGGTTTTACCGGCCAAAGACACGAAGGACATGTCCCTGGTACGTTTACACACTCGCACCGGGTCACCCTATCCATCCCGTAACCGACCGTCAAGCCCCTCACTCCAAACGGTATCATTTGGCCGAACGGTCGCGAAGGTCCACAGGTCGCGTTTAACCGACCTTGGCACCAACCGTCTGTCCTGTCCAGATTCTTTTGAACCGGACGATTCCCATAGGCAACCGGCAGTTATTGTTCGCAACCCTTCCCAGGCATCCCGACGTGACCATACGGCCAAAGGTTCATTTATGGATTCAACCCAGATCGACCCGTAGCCTGATCCAGGCGCACTAAGCAACCCGACCTTGGTAACCGCTTCTCGCACTCTAAGTAATGCCCGAGCAGTTGCGACACAACGTAACTGCTTTCACATGAGATCGGCCGAAACCAAATCCCACGGATCAGCCGTATAGAAAGATAGAGAGGGAGACAAGTCAAGGTAGTAAGACCGAGCCCCGTCAGTCCAATTCCAGGATCGCAACGGTTGCCACCGGCGATCCAGGATCAACGTTTAGACACGGGTTTAGTCGTACGTACCTTTCGGGCTTGATCAGGATCGGCAAGGCCTTTGCCTTTATCGACGGCCGGAACTTCCCCTTCCCCGGACATCTCTTCCCGGTCGTAGCCTTTTCTTCCTCACTTCCGATCATAATCGGTTAATCTCTCTTTTCTTTCTGTTTACGGTTTATTTCCTCGGCAGGAAAACTGATGTCGTTCAAGTCGCAGGGGCCCTGGTATTTATAGGCGAGACCCTCCCCTGTTTGACAGTTACCACACGACCAGACGCCTCCTTTCAGAGAGGGTCGCCCTGGTTCGTGGTGACCCTGCGAACAGGCACCTCTTCACCTATGCCCCTTCGCCTGTCGAACTCAACTGCCCCGAGCACTAGCTGACCCAGCTAGCTCACTGGGTCACCAGCTGGCCCCAGCTGAGGGTCACTCCCTCCAGCTGGCCGAGCTGGCCGCGAGCTGAACCAGCTGACTTAGCTGGAGTGTCACTGCCCCTTCTGGCCCGTGAGCTTCCCCAACTGTCCCCAGCTGGCATTCCTGCTCGGGAGAGCTGTTTTCCTCCCTTACTTAGCTCGGATTAGGACCTTCGTCCTGTCCGGCCTTCACCCTTACGGACCATGACCTTAACGACCCAGGTCTTTCAACCCGGCCTCCCTTTCTGGCCCCATGGTCCGCGTTCGGGCCTTAGTATGGTTTTGGGACGTTACAAGTCTCCCCCACCACTGAGGGATTCGTCCCCGAATCCGACTTGTATTCCCTCATGGCCCACCCAAACCATTCCGGGTACACAATCTTCATCTTAGCCTCGGTTTCCCAAGTTGTTTCCTCTTTCCCATTGCAAGTCCATACAACTCTCACAATAGGAACGGTTTTCTTCCTGGTTGCCTTTTCCATCCGGTCCTCAATCCTCACCGGCCATGTTTCCAAGGCCAGATTTGGCTTCAGATCCGGTGGCAACGCAGGTTCGAGCACATCTCGGTCAGACAAGCATTTGCGGAGTTGAGAAACATGGAATACATCATGAAATGCTTCCATTTCCCTCGGTAGGTCTAACTTATAGGCCACCGTTCCGACCTTCTTCAAAACCTTAAATGGTCCTAAGTATCTCGGGTCCAGCTTGCCCCGTTTCGATACTCTGGCCCGGCCTTTGAAGGTAATCATTTTGAGATAGACCCAGTCCCCTTCCTGGAACTCCAGATCTTTTCTCCTCTTGTCCGCGTAGCTTTTCTGCCGATCCTGTGCCTGTTTCATTTTCCTTTTGAGGAACTTTATCTTCTCGGTGGTTTCATCCACAATGGCCGGTCCGATTATGCTTCGTTCCCCAACTTGGGTCCAGCATAAGGGGGTTCGGCACGGCCTCCCATACAGTGCCTCATATGGGGACATGTCTATACTTGACTGATAGCTATTGTTATAAGCGAATTCAGCCAGAGGTAAGTACCTTTCCCAGGAGTCTCCCCACTCCAGGACGCAGGCTCTCAACATGTCATCCAAGGTTTGTATGGTTCTTTCTGACTGACCGTCAGTCTGTGGGTGATAGGCCGTACTCATTTTCACCTTTGTTCCCAAAGCCTTCTGGATTGCCTGCCAGAAGTGTGAAGTGAATCGGCCATCCCTATCCGAGACGATACTGGCCGGTACACCATGGAGTCTCACGTTTTCATTGATGTATTTTCCAGCTAACTTCTCCACTCCATCAGTCTTCCTGATGGGTATGAAATGAGCAGATTTAGTGAGCCGATCTACAACCACCCAGACCGCATCCTTTTTGGTCTTGGTCGTGGGCAAACCAGTCACAAAATCCATTGTGATATGGTCCCACTTCCATTCCGGGATGGGTAGGCTTTGTAGCAGCCCACTCGGCACCTGATGTTCTGCCTTGACCAGTTGACATATTGGACAACGCGAAACCCACTCGGCCACATCCCGTTTCATGCCGACCCAATGGTAGTACCGCTTCAGGTCACGGTACATTTTATTGAGTCCGGGATGTATGGAGAATTTGGATTGATGTGCCTCTTTTAAGATCTCTTCTCTCAACGGCTTATCATCGGGTACACAAACTCTTCCATGGACCACGATGGTCCCATTGTTAGAAGTTTGGTACTCGGCCTTATTATTACTTACTATTTTCTTAAGATTCTCATCCTTTCCTTGAGCAATCTTAATTCTAGTAAGCAAATCAGCCTGGTCAGCCGCTCCTAGGCCTAGAGGTTCGACATCCGTGGACAGGGCATTCAGATTGAGAGTCCCGATCATATTGACCAGTACTTCCGCATCCTTCCTGACCTCCACCTCTGTCCTCCTCCTGCTTAAAGCATCGGCCACAGAGTTGGCTTTCCCCGGATGGTAAGCTATGTCAAGATCATAATCGGCCACCAATTCCATCCATCTCCGCTGCCTCAAATTAAGTTCGGGCTGCGTGAACATATATTTCAAACTTTTATGGTCGGTAAAGATTTGTACCTTAGCCCCATAAAGGTAGGACCGCCAAATCTTTAAGGCAAACACCACAGCCGCCATCTCCAAGTCATGTGTGGGGTAGTTTCCCTCATGTTTTTGGAGCTGTCTGGATGCATAAGCGATTACTCGGTCCTTTTGCATCAGAACACACCCCAAGCCTGTGATGGAAGCGTCCGTGTACACCGTATATGGCTCCTCGGCCTCAGGCAAGGCCAGGACCGGTGCTTTGGTCACCATGTCCTTGAGTTTCGAGAAACTCTCCTCACAAGCTTCCGACCACACGAATTTCACTCCCTTCCCAGTTAGCACAGTCGTGGCCTTAGCCATACTTGCAAAACCTTTCACAAACTTCCTGTAGTATCCGGCCAAACCCAGGAAGCTCCTTAGTTCTGTGGCATTCTTCGGTCTAGGCCATTCTCTGATGGCCTTAACCTTTTCCGGATCTTCTGACACACCTTGTTCCGAGACAATGTGTCCCAAGAACCCGATGGTCCTTTGCCAGAAGCTGCATTTACTCAGCTTGGCATAGAGCTTATGCTCCCTCAACCTTTCCAGCACGATCCTTAGATGTTTCTGATGATCGGTTTCCGTTTTTGAATAGACAAGTATGTCATCAATGAAGATGATCACAAACTCGTCGAGACAATCCCGGAAAACCTCATTCATCATTTTCATGAAGGCCGCAGGAGCATTGGTAAGGCCAAATGGCATGACAACAAACTCATAATGGCCGTACCTGGTCCTAAACGCGGTCTTTCTGACATCTTCAGGAGCGATCGGAATCTGATGGTATCCGGATGCTAGATCTATCTTAGAGAACCAGACCGCCTCCTTGAGTTGGTCCAATAGTTCGTCTATCCGGGGCAACGGGTACTTGTTTTTCACAGTAACCCGGTTTATGCCTCGGTAATCTATGCATAACCGGAAACTCCCATCCTTCTTTTTGACAAATAAAACCGGTGCTCCCCAAGGAGAACTACTCGGTCTTATAAATCCCTTTTCCAGCAGTTCCTCTAACTGCTTTTTAAGCTCAGCCATTTCGGCCGGAGCCATTCTATAAGGAGCCTTCGAGAGTGGTGCCGTACCTGGTTCCAGTTCGATGGTGAATGGATCCGCCCTCTCCGGTGGCAAGCCAGACAGGGTCTGGAACACATCCCCAAACTCCCTGACCACCGGTATGGTATCCATCTCAGCTTCCTTTCCCAATTCCGGGATGTTGATGGTGGCCAAGTATGCCTCACACCCCTTCATCAACATCCTTTCCGCTTGAATGGCCGAAACCAACAAGCTCCCCGAGGTTGGTCGGATCCCCTGGAATTCCAACGTCCCCTCCTCCCTCTCAAACCGTACACGCCCCCGGTGACAGTCGAGAGTCGCCTTGTTTCTTCCTAGCCAGTCCATCCCCAAAATCACCTCGTGATTCTTGAGTTCGATGACTACCAGGTCAACAGGCATTTCGGTTCCTTTAACAAGGACCGGGACCTTTCTTATCAGCCCCTGAGGGAGCATGACTTGACCACCGGCCGCATTCACTATGCTGCCTTCCATGGTGGCCTCCATCCTTAGCTTTCCCCTCAATACCAATTCCGGGCTCACAAAACTATGCGTAGCCCCGGAATCAAATAAGGTGTGTGCTTCTACACCACCTATGTTCAGGGTCCCTACACATTCCCAGAATGCTAAGGATTCTACCCCCCCATCTTATTCTAATGCAATGCATAGAATCTTCAAGACTAGGCTCGGGTCATAACGTACCAGTGATTGCATTGAAGGTACTGGCTTCCCCAGTATCCTTAGAAAGCTCGTAAACCCGTGGCGTCCCGGCTGGCCTTGCGGCCTGAGCCACAGGAACTGCCCCACCAGGATTACTTCTCGGGTTTCCCTGTCTACCCCCTTGCTGCCTTGGACATTCCCTTGCAAAATGTCCGGTCTTACCGCAGTGGTAGCAGGTCTTTCCCGATTCACTGGTCATCCCTTCTCTCAGCCTAGGGCAGTTCAAGACATCATGGTCCATCCTGCCGCACTTGGCACACGCTCCCATTGCCTTCCAGCACTTTCCATAGTGCTTTCGGCCGCAACTGGGGCAATTGGATGGCCCCGAGCCATCCTTCTCCTGGTCCCACTTTCTTTTATGGGTACCAGGCTTATTCCCTTGGCCGGTCTTTGCCTGAGCCTTAACCCGACTTTCTTCAGCCAGGATGACCTCAAGCAAAGCGGCTCTCTCCACTAGTTCTGATACGGAAGCAAACTTCCGTACCGCACAGTGGACCCGGAGGTCGACCTTAAGTCCACGGAAAAACCTCTGGACTTGGGTAGATTCCTCCTCAAACTCCCGTCCTACGTACTTACGCAGACGGTTAAATTCCTCCTCATATTCCCATACCGTTCTCCGGCCTTGGGTGAGTTCTAGGAATCTACTTTCCATCCGATCCCATGCCTCGGTTGGAAAGTATTTGCGGTTGAATTCCGTCTCAAATTCCGCAAAAGACATTAACTTGCCCCCAGTGCGCTTATCCACAGTAAGTCACCAGTTATGGGCGTCCCCTTCCAGGAAATGGACTGCTATGTCCTTCCAGGAAATGGACTGCTATGTCCTTGCTGTAGTCCTCTGGACATCGGGTCGAGCTGAAGTTCCGTACTAAACGGCTTCTCCACTCATCCGCTTCAACGGGGTCTATACTACCCTTGAAGTGTTTTGTTCCCAAACGGGAAATGTGATCCAGAAGACTCAGATAGTCCACTCTACGGACCACACGAGGCGGGTCTATTTCAACCACGTCCTCATCCTCGACTCGCTGGGCCCCTTTCAAAACCCCTGTAGTTTCCTTTCCCGTGGATTGACCCACGGTAGGGTTCTCAACCGGGGTAAGGGTCTGAGTCAAAGTGGTCATCTGGGTCATGACCGTCTGCAGGGCTGCCCACATCTCTTCCGTAGAAGGAATGGCAGGCCGGCTCACGCCGTCAGCCCTGGTATCCTTACCAACATGGTCCCGTTCCACGTTGGAGGATTCGGCCATTTCCTCCTCTTCCACTTGCTCAATCCCAACCTCCCCCGTACGGGTCTGAGTGGTCACGGGAGGAATTACCGTACCAGTATTCCCATTCCCGACCACAGGTCCAGTTGGGTCGTCAATCATTTGGTTGGAAGTTCCTACCCCCGCCAGTGTGACATCCACTGCGGTTTTCCTAGACTTCCTCCTTTTGGAGGACTTAGTTTTCTCATCCTACAAGTTCAAAGTATATTAGAACCATCTAGTAGCCTATTGAACCAAGGAAAACAAGAAAACCTAACAATGGTCCTTCGGCGCCTGACGTGTGTGTGTGTACTATCCCGTAACCTCACTGTCCTAGAATCAAGCATGCTCTGATACCAACTTGAAACACCCCGACCCGGATCCACGATCCAGATCAGTTGTCCCACTTCTTAGTCCCCTAGAGACTAAGGCCCTATCCAAACAACTTAACATTTCTAATCCAGGAGGTTCCTCTATCTACCATTATACAGAATTTTAAGGAGATAGATAATTAAAAAGGAACTCTTATTGATATAAGGATTCGATACAACATGTTAAAGTTTGCCCGAAGGATTTACATGGACCGATCCCATCCTATCCTGAGTTCCTAACACACACCACACATCATCAGGGGGCCGCCGAACCGTGCACCTAGGCTTGGTCCGTACTCGGGCCAACCTCACGTCCTGAAAAGATATAAGCATGTCAAAAACCGGACTGATCCGCAACTGAACTATGCATATGCTTTCCCAGAACCCTATTGCCCCGTTAGTATAGCCGAAGCCTATCCTAACTCATCCCAAGACTTTCCCTAATTGTACTTAGTCATTCAACCAACCGCCCCACATGACCAAGTAACAACTAGGTAGCCTTAGGGACAAATGGCCGAACCATCTGTCCGGAGGAACCAACGGCCAGTGACCGTGGCACTCCATGGCACGTATCGGCCTTTCGACCGACTGCGGCACTGCTCCGAATTCTCGCGACCAGACCACTTGTACTGACCGTAGAGGTACGGTCACCCAAGGATATGTTTCTACACATCCGAGGCATGCCGACACTCACACCGGTTCTGTGGGTCGAAGTCGGGATTCGGCCGTGATGGCCTATGTACCGAACAGGTGCAATCACGCCGAACGGTCAAAGGTTCACGAGCGGACCGGGCCCATCGGCCAAGTGGTTTTACCGGCCAAAGACACGAAGGATATGTCCCTGGTATTTTTACACACTCGCACCGGGTCACCCTATCCATCCCGTAACCGACCGTCAAGCCCCTCGCTCCAAACGGTATCATTTGGCCGAACGGTCGCGAAGGTCCACAGGTCGCGTTTAACCGACCTTGGCACCAACCGTCCGTCCTGTCCAGATTCTTTTGAACCGGACGATTCCCATAGGCAACCGGCAGTTATTGTTCGCAACCCTTCCCAGGCATCCCGACGTGACCATACGGCCAAAGGTTCCTTTATGGATTCAACCCAGATCGACCCGTAGCCTGATCAGACGCACTAAGCGACCCGACCTCGGTAACCGCTTCTCGCACTCTAAGTAATGCCTGAGCAGTTGCGACACAACGTAACTGCTTTCACATGAGATCGGCCGAAACCAAATCCCAAGAATCAGCCGTATAGAAAGATAGAGAGGGAGACAAGTCAAGGTAGCAAGACTGAGCCCTGTCAGTCCGGTTCCGGGATCACAACGGTTGCCACTGGCGATCCAGGATCGACGGTTAGACTCGGGTTTAGTCGTACGTACCTTTCGGGCTTGATCAGGATCGGCAAGGCCTTTGCCTTTATCGACGGCCGAAACTTCCCCTTCCCCGGACATCTCTTCCCGGTCGTAGCCTTTTCTTTCTCACTTCCGATCGTAATCGGTTAATCTCTCTTTTCTTTCTGTTTACGGTTTATTTCCTCGGCAGGAAAACTGATGTCGATCAAGTCGCAGGGGCCCTGGTATTTATCGGCGAGGCCCTCCCCTGTTTGACAGTTACCACATGACCAGACGCCTCCTTTCAGAGAGGGTCGCCCTGGTTCGTGGTGACCCTGCGAACAGGCACCTCTTCACCTATGTCCCTTCGCCTGTCGAACTCAACTACCCCGAGCACTAGCTGACCCAGCTAGCTCACTGGGTCACCAGCTGGCCCCAGCTGAGGGTCACTCCCTCCAGCTGGCCGCGAGCTTAACCAGCTGACTTAGCTGGAGTGTCACTGCCCCTTCTGGCCCGTGAGCTTCCCCAACTGTCCCCAGCTGGCGTTCCTGCTCGGGAGAGCTGTTTTCCTCCCTTACTTAGCTCGGATTAGGACCTTCGTCCTGTCCGGCCTTCACCCTTACGGACCATGACCTTAACGACCCAGGTCTTTCAACCCGGCCTCCCTTTCTGGCCCCATGGTCCGCGTTCGGGCCTTAGTATGGTTTTGGGACGTTACAAGGATTACACCGACCACCATCACAGTCTTCAAATTTGATGCCTCCAGAACGGTTCTCTAGAATTAGCTCCATAAGTTGAGCTAAAGCATATCAGCATAATTTTATAATGCCTATATGTCTCTGTTTTCGAAAACACGAATGCATTGACAGAGTCGGTCCTGAGTTTTACTAGTTTAAAAACGAAAAACAAAAAATTTGGCCTCTGTACACAGATAAAAAAAAAATATAATATTACCTTTTAACATATCAAATTGTTTTTGCTAACAAGAAATCTATTGATAACAAAAAAGTAAAATATCATCAGTACGACACATGACCATAAAAAGGAAGGAAATTAGTTGAGGAAAATGTTTCAAACTTGAGACACGATCAAAAACTTCTTTTAACTAGACCAAAAGATCTATCGGCAAACTACGTAATTGAGCCCCAAAAAGTATATATAACTACCGACCCAAGCATATGCTTCATCTGCCTGTAGTCAGAACCGACTCTGTGCATTGGATGCACTCCGCCTTATTTTCCAGGGAACATCTTAGCTCTTGAATTTCTCCGTCACAGCCTCATCCCAACACTTGAATATTTGGTGACCAACATCCTATACAAGCACATAGAAAACTTACATTTAGTTTTATATTATTCATATAACTCAAATTCTCATGAAAAACAAACAACAAAACAACAGTCCAATACCTTATAGTTTTTGCATCCATAGAATACCCTCCCCATATTTTCATTTGTAGTGGATGATTTCATGACAATCATCAAACCACATAAACATATGTCAGGAAATCCAAATTTTCCAGATCGACGCATAGGAATGGAAGAACTCACTTCTGGTACTTCACTACTCCAAAACCTCCTAAACCTACTCGACAGTTGATTGTAGCTATATCGACCTATCCCTGTGTACCATTAAACAATGAATTATTACAAAATTTATTATACATTTGAATCATCAATATAATTGAATTAAAATTAAAAGAGCAAGTAGATTTGGAGGCTAACGAGAATTTGAGAGATAAACAGGAGCACCGTTTCAGGGAGAGAGAGGAGCGCCGTTTTAGAAAATTAAGGTTACAATGGCGATGACTCTCCTTTATATAAGGGGGGTAAATTTTCGGTTATATTAAAAATATTCGGTTAAGTAGATTTCAATTGAAGTCTGCTTGACCTTATACCATAAGTATGCATCGAAGAACAGTCCATCCTTACAATGACTTCACACGAAGTCTTTATCCTTGTACAGATTTCGGGTGAAGTCTGCCTAACATAAACTCTAAATCGAATATTTAGATAAAAACTTATATAAAACACTATACTCATTTAGTATATTCATAATGTTACATTTTAAATGAATTTAAATGATAATTGGTACTAACCTAATTTATCTTTGTATTTTGTATTTATGTCGTTGCTAGTATATACTTTCTATGCTTATCTGTGGTTATGAATGTATTTGGTTTCTAACCTAATTTATCTTTGTTGGTGTAAATTGAGTCATTTCTATGAAATTTTATTTTCTATAGATGATAATATTCTATGTTTTGGTTATGCATACAAACTTTTATCTACTCAATTTTTATAATTTTTATAATTAAAATATAAAATGTAATTACGAAAGAAATCTATGATATAGACGATTAAACACTCGTTCAAAATTCCCTATTAAGGGCATATCGATGTAATTACCGATTATAAAGATCACAAGTTAAGTACTAGTTCAAAATTTTAAAACCTAACAATAAGTCTACGGAGAGACACAGTAAAGTAAAAAAAAGCATAAAGAATCAAAGAAGAAATCATAATTTTTGTTGAAAAGAAAACTGTTAGAAGATCAGAACACACTCGTTGAATAAAAGATTGAGGTAATCCTCTTAAATTTTTTAGAAAAAGTAATAAAAAATGTGTAACATAGAAAATTTATGTGGACATGTGTCCTTTATATTGTGGTGTGCTCTCTCTAATAAGGGACTAAAACAAGTTTTTATAGGTTTAGAGAAATCATGGATGGATTAGGTCCACGTTTATGGGCCAAAATGGAAAAGACTTTGAAGTTGTGCATCCCTTAGCCAAAAGGAGTTCATGGCCGAGATTTTTCGTATGTAGCCGAGGCTGGTTCCTTGAGATGGATATGAGGTTCCCCTCAGTCAGGAAGGAATCATAATCAGTTCATTTTAGTGTCCGACCGTGGCTTGGGCCTTAGTTCTTCCGGTCGTTTTGCTTAGTCGCCAGGTGGACATGTCTTCATTAAATCAGGTATGTCTCTCCAACCAAAGCTCTAAATAACATTATTCCACTTGAATATGAAAATTAATTCAAAGAAATTCATCTCCACCCCAATAGCATAAAAAAGTTCCTGTAAGAACTCCATGGCTACAATTTTGTTATATCAGATTTTTATCTTGTTGAATAATTCTGTTTCAAATATTGGGTTTTTTTAGTTATAAAATAAGGTTGGATCCTACTTTGATGCTCTTCTGATCCTTTCAAAATAGTCACACAATCAAGATCAATAGTTACTTTTTGACTAACCAAAAGTTTTGAAGTAAATTCAGGCATATAGAAAATTTTGAGTTTTTGTTATATAGTGTATAGTTTCCAGTACTTTCTATAAACATAGTATGACCATTGACAATTAAAATATCCATTTGCAGGTCTAATGTTATCAATGAGATTTACATCACTAATCATATGATGAAATACACTAGAATCAGGTTTGTGAGATTTAAGGATAAGTAAGATAGTGCCAGATTCTTTTAGAGAGACAATGATATTGATGAGAGATTCAAGATCATACTACTTGACCAGGTCATCTTCAACAGCAAAAAAAAGAGAGGCCTTTCCAATATCTTTCACCCTTGATGGTTTTAGATGTGGTTGAAGAACCAAACATTCTCCTTGGTATGACCTTTCTTTTTTCAATACTCACACACCTTTTGATAGGTAACTTTGTTGGCAAGAGCTGACTCACTTTTCGGGTAAAACAAACCACTAGAACCTTCTTCCTCTTGAATATGCCCACAAACCTCATTCAGGCATGAAAGTCTTTTACATCGAAGAATGTGACAGATCAAACCATCAAACAAGTATTGAGAGTAGCGGGAAGCCCAAAAACTTGGTCTTGTTCATGCCTTTCATTGAAAATAACTAGATATGTTGTTGGAGGACGAAGAGTCTCCAATTCAGCCGATAGAGCTATGTATTTATCAGAGTGTTTAGTAAACAATTTCTCTTTTTGTTGGAGAGAATTTAAAGCCTTCTTATATTCAAAGATGCCACTAAGATTTGAAGTTTTTCCATAAACTCTTTTTAGAGTGTCCCACAACTCTCTTATATTTCAGAATATGAGTAAACAACAAGAACTGATTGCTTAAGAAAAGTTTTGGAAAATTAAAACCGTTTATAATCTTCAAGGCTTGTGGTTTTGAAGCTGGGCAATTCAGATTCTTCAGAGAGACCATCATCTGCCACACCTTTTCTCTTGTCTTGTTTTTCATTACAAACTCTTGAAATGCCACTAATATGATTGCACAGGACATAATTATAAAGGGAAGTCTTAGTGGTTATGGGCCTAAATAAATAGGTATTTCCTTTAAGAATAACATGAATAATGATTTGCTTAGAGTCTTCCAATTTTAAGAATCAAAGATGAAAAATGAAATTTGAAGAATATAACTAAGAATAGCGAATATAAGGCTCTGATACCATGTAGAGAGTAATGCGGATGTAAAGAGAGTGAGTAGAATAGAATTTAGAGAATAGAGAATAGTGAATAGAGAATATAACACTTGTGAACAGAAATAATAGGTCTAACTAGTGACCGTTAAAGAAATAATAGGAATGAAAAGTAAAAGAACGAAGAGAAAAAAATAAAAGAAATGAAGAGAAATATTTGTTACTTATTGTTCCTTTCAAAATTTGATAAAGAATATTAATATTCTATAATCCTCTACAAAAAAATGAATAAGACAGAATCATATGTAACAAATATTATTTGTAAATTGTGCAATTTCTTAGAAATGAAGATGAATTCATCTTTCCCTTTCATTCGTTTAGTCACCATTTAGGCTCCATATGTATATTGACTTAATTTGATTTGTATATATTTACATATTTATAGAGATAAAAGTAGATGTTATATACAAATAAATGAACAGGCTTTTTATTTCGTCCAAGGTAATTTGAGTTGTTGCATTGTCCATGCGAGCATAGGAAAAATCTTGTTGTTGGGGTCAAAACCCACCCCTCAAGATTGACGGACTGAGAAGTCTAAATACTTATACGGAATGCTTATCCGGGGATTGAACCAACTAGCCAACTTCCTCGAAAAAGGATTGGGCTAGCTGGAAACTAATACAAAGACATTTAAACTCATACGTAGACATTGAAACTCATACAAAAGACTCCCCGACCACCAGTTCTTGGACCAGGCCGCCAGTTTCTAGACCAGTCCGCCAAGTATTGGACCAGGCCGCCGGTTTACTATCCCAGGACACCCGATCTTCCTCCTCTTAGCCAGTCCGCCATCTTTTCCTCTTGGACAGCCTGCCACCTTTGTATCCCTCCGACAAGGCCGCCAGCTCCGACCAGGCCGGACCAGGCCGCCAGGCCGGACCAGGCCACCAGGCCGCCAGTTCGGACAAAGTTGCCGGTTTGGACAAGCCCACCGACCAGGCAGCCCACTGACCAGGCAGCCCGCGTCCAGGCAGCCCACCGACCCGACAGCCCACCAACCAGGCAGTCCGCCGACAAGGCAGCGCACCGACCAGGCAGCCCGCCGTTCAGGCAGCCCGCCGTTCAGGCAGCCCACCGTCCAGGCAGCCCACCTACCAGGCAGCCCACCTACCAGGCAGCCTGCCAACCAGGTAGCCCACCGACCAGGCAGCCCGCCGTGCTTGCTCTCCATTGGACCAGGCCACCCTCGGACAGTCCGCCTCGCTCCAGTCCAGGCCGCCCTCAGACAGTCCGCCCTAGACCAGGCCGCCCTCGGACAGTCCGCCCTGCTCCAGACCAAGCCGCCTGTGACTTCACTGAGCCAGCCTGCCAGTTTACTCTCCTCGGACCAGCCCGCCAGTCCAGTCAAGAGACCGGGTGGGCTGAAAGTTCATACAAGAAAAAACGGACGGACTGAAAGTTCATACGAGAAAAACGGGCGGACTAAAAGCTTATACGAGAGGAACGGGCGGGCTGAAAGTTCATACGAGAGGAACGGGCGGGCTGAAAGTTCATACGAGAAAAACGAGCGGGCTGAAATCTTGACTCGGAATTGTTCGGTTCGGAACACTGTTCATCTGGGATTATCTGCATAAACACTATTCACGGTACACTGTTCACGAACCGAATAAAATCAGAAAGACGAAGATTCGGTTTGACATAAGACGGATTCGGGTTACTGTTCATAAAACATTGTTCACAGGAAACTGTTCACGGTACTGTTCCCGTACTGATCCAAAAACCCGGAAAAGAGTCCAAGCAAGGCGGAAGACTGAAACCAGGGCGAGCCGAGCCAAACCGGAGGCGGGCTGGATCAAAATTGGACCTAGTAGCGACCTGCTAAGGTTATGGGCCGCGGATCAGGCCCAAAGTCCGTCTAAATCGGTAGATGGAAGATTAACAGACATCCCACATCGCTAATAAACTCCTGAGCACCCTAGGTCGCCCACTATATATACGATAGCTTGTATCAGGTTTAAGGGTATCCAATTCCGAGTATTAGACTTTTCGTATTGTAAGACATTAAGCTTTTACGATTTTTTTGTACTTTGGCAAAAAAAGATCACTTAATAAAATCAACTTTCGATCTTGGTCCTTGAGTTCTTTTAAAATAGGATTTTCGAGCCCCCCATTTATTATAAGTTTTGATTGTGTGAGTTTCGACTCTCATAGTTAAGCGCCGTCAGTGGGGACGAGAAATATTCTAAACCTTAAGGGCAAAAGGATACGAGAAAGAAAGCTGTCTGAAGATGGAGGAAACAACGACGGAAACAACATAGCAAATAATCAACCCGGCGGAGCGGCCGATACAGGCGGAGCGGAGGTTTCTATGATTGAACTGAAGACGATGCTAGCCACACACCTGAAGCGGCAGGCCAAGCAGGAGAAACTCAACGGCACAGTAACTCAACAACTGGAGACCATCCGAGAGGAAAGCCGAACTAGGAATGTTCCCCCGCGAGGAGTCTCGGAGCAAACCCGCCGGACTTTTGGAGCAAGGCGTCTTAGATTCTCGCCGCAAGCAATAACACTGGGAGGGCAGATCCTGATATGAGGATCACTCTCTCCCACGGATTACACTCTGTAGTTGGTCTGGATAGACTTTGAACTCAATTGAGCTACTAGCTCTCAAGAACAAAGGAATGGATCGTTAGGTCACACAAGGGATGCGGAAGGCCCTTGATATTCCAAACCTCAGCAGTCCTAAGATATGACTCACTTAGACGACCGAAGAGGGGTTGTTGTTTGGATATGACTCACCAAGAAACAGGGGTTTGTTCACAAGGAACAACAGAGATTCACTCTCCAAGATAATCGCAATGATCAAACTTAACTTCTTATTGAATCAGTTGTTTTCGAAATACATATATAGTGTTTGTGTTTCAGAAAATAAGACAAGACAACACGGAAAATAATACATTAATGAAGTAAAGACTTGACTGAATTGATCCCATGTTGACTGACTCTTCAACTGATGTGAATACGCGGCCTCTTGATGCTATCCGAATCGCCCATTTAGGAAGGTCCACCTAAATCTTCATGAAACCTTACTAAAAGCCGATTTAGGAAGGGGTTCCCGAATCCTTACTGGACCTTACTAAAGTCGTGTGTTGCACATCTTCCTCCTTAAGGTTGAACTGAACATTGGCAGAACTAAGTAAAGAACTTAGCGTTTGAGACAGCTGTTTGGTCCGCGCCCTGGTCATTGCTCCAGCCGGTACACGCAAAGCGTCCTCAACTTGAAGCTCCACACCTTCTGGCCCATGCTCTTCCACGGCCTTAAGCTCAGCTTCTGGTTCTGGTTCAAGCTCTCTATCCTTGGTGCCATCCATGATGACAGTGGTGCCAACATAATCTTCTTCCCTTGGTGTTCAAAGGCGTGATGGTTTGTGTACCCATCATGTATGACCCTTTTGTCATATTGCCAAGGCCTTCCTAAAAGAATGTGTCCGGCCTCCATAGGTAGAACGTCACAAAGGATCTCATCCTTGTATCTTCCAATGGTGATTGGAACTAGGACTTGGTTGCTCACCTTCATCTCTCCTGTTTCATTAAGCCACTGAAGAGAGCATGGCCGAGGGTGTTTCCTCATACTCAAGCCAAGTTTCTTAACCATTGTCTTGCTAGCTACGTTGGTACAGCTGCCTCCATCCACAATCAAGCTACATACTTTGTCATTGACATAGCATCTAGTATGAAAGAGGTTCTCTCTCTGCTCATGCTCCTTAGGTTTGAGTTGTGCACTCAATGTCCTTCTAGTAACCAAAAGTTCTCCGTGAGCAGGATAATCTATTTGCTCTTCCTCAGAATCTGTTTGCGGCTTCTCATCCTCAGATTCTATGTCACCGTTCTCCAGAACAATCATGACTCTCTTGTTGGTACAATCCTTAGCATAGTGTCCAAGCCCCTGGCATTTGAAGCACCTCATGTCCCTGGCTCGTGCAGTAGGAGCTTCCGCCTTTTCCTTGACACTACTAGAAGATTGATTAGTTTTAAAATCGGAAATAGGTTTGGTTAGAGCTTTACCCTTGTCTTGGTAGCTAGTCTTAGCAACTGGTGTGTAAGTGGACTTAGGTAGACTCTTTCTCTTAACCTGCTGCTCAACCAAGATCGCCTTGTGTAGCATCTCTTCTAGGCACTCATACTCTTGCATCTCCAACCTGTCTTGGATGTCACGGTTGAGTCCTCCTAGAAATCTTGCCATTGTTGCCTCCGGATCTTCATCAACATCTGCTTTGATCATTAGCGTCTCCATTTCTTGGAAGTAATCCTCAACGCTCTTAGTTTCTTGAACTAATCTCCTTAGCCTCTGATGCAAGTCTCGGTTGTAGTGGCTGGGCACAAAACGCTTCCTCATGAGAGTGATCATCTCATCCCATGTGGCTACGGGTCTTTCACCTGTTCTCCTCCTGTTGGTCACAATTTGATCCCACCAGTTAATAGCATAACCATAGAACTCAGTTGCGGCCAACCTTACCTTTTTAAGTTCGGAATAGTTCTGGCAGTCAAAGACCAGTTCTATCTTTTTCTCCCACTCTAGGTAAGCATCTGGATCGTTTTTACCATGGAAGGATGAGATTTTTAACTTCAGGCCACCTAGGTTGTCATCTTGTCTTCCCCGGGTCTCTCTAGGCCGTCTGGTCCTTCTTTGGCTGTCACTAGAGGAGTGTTCATAAAACTCTTCATTGGCCCTGGTACGCCTTTGTCTGGTTCGCGAACTACCAGTTGCTTCCTCTGGTGGTGGTCTAGTTTGAGTGTCCTCTTGAACCCGATCAAGTCGAACATTGATCTCCTCAAGTTCTGATCTCATCATTCTTTTCATTTCTCCCATCAAGGCCCTCATTTGTATTCTAGAAAGGCCAACGTTCTGGTTGTCCTCCTGTTCATCATTACTTGGATTGGACATCTTTCCTACAAACAAGAAAAAACAAGTTAAAGAAACAGAAACTTCTTCAACGGCCGGCCCAAACTCTTCAACGGCTGGTTCTCCTGAGTGGATTTTCCTGCAAGCACTTTAGACAAACGAGTTAATCAAAACCCTCTGCCTCACAAGTGCTTATCTCTCACAGTGAAATCTCAAGGGTTCCAATAGAACAAATCTGTCAAACCCAATGAATCTATCCAAACAACCCGAGTAGATGAAGAGGTAGATAGACAGATTGCAAGATTTTTGGTTCTGGATGATTGACCAACCCATGGAACCGATTTCTCCTGGTTCCTTAAACACTTTTCTTTTGTGTACTCTCTTTTTTTTTTTTGAATATCAGGCGGCTCACCCAGAGAACAGATAGACAGAAAAGAACTTTGTTTTTTTTTTTTTTTTTTTTTTCTGATTGAAGTAGATGAAGAGGTGAGAAAGATGGATCGAAATAGATACCAAACTTCAAAGTGGGCTCTGATACCACTTGATACGAGGATCACTCCCTCCCACGGATTACACTCTGAAGTTGGTCTGGATAGACTTTGAACTCAATTGAGCTACTAGCTCTCAAGAACAAAGGAATGGATCGTTAGGTCGCACAAGGGATGCGGAAGGCCCTTGATATTCCAAACCTCAGCAGTCCTAAGATATGACTCACTTAGACGACCGAAGAGGGGTTGTTGTTTGGATATGACTCACCAAGCAACAGGGGTTTGTTCACAAGGAACAACAGAGATTCACTCTCCAAGACAATCACAATGATCAAACTTAACTTCTTATTGAATCAGTTGTTTTCGAAATACATATATAGTGTTTGTGTTTCAGAAAACAAGACAAGACAACACGGAAAACAATACATTAATGAAGTAAAGACTTGACTGAATTGATCCCATGTTGACTCTCTTCAACTGATGTGAACACGCGGCCTCTTGATGCTATCCGAATCACCCATTTAGGAAGGGGTTCCCGAATCCTTACTGAACCTTACTAAAGTCGTGTGTTGCACATCTTCCTCCTTAAGGTTGAACTGAACATTGGCAGAATTAAGTAAAGAAGTTAGCGTTTGAGACAGCTGTTTGGTCCGCGCCCTGGTCATTGCTCCGGCCGGTACATGCAAAGCATCCTCAACTTGAAGCTCCACACCTTCTGGTCCATGCTCTTCCACGGCCTTAAGCTCAGCTTCTGGTTCTGGTTCAAGCTCTCCATCCTTGGTACCATCCATGATCACATCAGATCCTGAGTGAGTAAACCCCAATGGCGACAAGGATAGACCCGTCCGGACCACCACCACTGCAACGAAAGAGCACAACCGGACAAAGCGCCGATCGGCCTATGTCAATGGTAACAGAGGAACAAAATGGAGGACAAACCGGAACCGCCGAAGACGAAGCCGGCCAAGACGGAGATGAGACAGAGGACGAGGTGCGAGTGCTCACCAAAGATGAGGAAAACGTATGTTGGGTAGAGCAACAACGGCACGCTAAGGAACAAGGAAGAGTATGCCGACCGGACAGAATGTCGTTCCCCACAAGCCAGAAAAGCGAAAAGGCCGAGCTCAGAGCCCAGCTCGCCCTCTCAAAGAGCGAGATGAAGATAGTGTGTTCCCAGGTTCACCAGGCCACCAGCGCAGCCCCAGAGATCGACCGGGTCTTAGAGGAAACCCATAAGATCCCATGCACATCCCAAATTCACGGATGTGAAGCCTTCCGATCCTGGAAAAATCCGGATTCCATTATACGATGGGATGTCAGAACCAACAGCTCACATGACTGCATTTCGGATCGCTATGGGCCGAGCCCGATTCAAAAACGAAGAAAGAGACTCTGGCTTCTGCCTACTTTTCGTCGAGCATTTGAAAGGACTGGTTTTGACGTGGTTTTCCTGCTAGGAAAGGGATTCGATCGATAATTTCGATCAACTATCTGCGGCTTTCCTGAAGCATTACTCACTGTTCATAAGCCGATCAATGTCCGACGTAGACCTCTACTCACTGTCTCAAGGGCCGGCAGAAATTCTTCGAGATTTCATCGAAAGATTCAAGGTAATAGTGTCCAAAGTCGACGGTTTAAGCGATAAGGCCACACTAGATGCCCTGAAGAAGTCCATATGGTTCGACTCTCGCTTCTGTGAAGAGATTTGCTTGAACAAATCGCTGACAATCCAAGACGCCCTCCACCGAGCCTCAAACTTCATTGTCCATGAAGAAGAAATGAACGCCCTGACAAAAATACATTGCCCATCAAAGCCAGCGACCAGGACGATGAATTAACCATCCAAAGTACCGGCCGAAAGGCGAAGCGGGGGTAGTAGCAGATACACCAACCACGAAGGGGCAAATGCCGGTGGAGCGCATAATTACCAAGTAAGCACGGAGAGACCGCCCGACGGAGTGGGACGCGGATAATGATCATGGAATACCTGGACTCACAGCACAAGCTACGATGAAAAAGATTTTTGCGACTTCCACCAAGCAAATGGTCACTCGACCGCAAACTGCAAAACCATTGCAAGAAGACTTATGGCCAAGTTCATGGCAGGAGATTTTGGAAACGCAATAACGATAGAGAGCCTTGAGGCAACAAAAAGAAATGCAGAAATACAGGACAACCAGTCTAACGAAGAGCGTCCTCGAAAGTCGGCCGAAGATGCACCAAAACGAGGAAGGAGATCCGAAGAAGAGTCCCCCGCAAGTAACCGAAGAAAGGTTAACATGATAATGGGTGGCTCGCAATACTGCCGAGACACGGTCGCGTCTATAAAGGCTTTTCAACGAAGGGGAGATAAAAAAGTCATACGAATACACGAAAACTCATACACAGACATTTAAACTCATACAGAGACATTTAAACTCATACGAAGACATTGAAACTCATACGGAAGACTCCCTGACCGTCAGTTTCTGGACCAGTCCGCCAAGTATTGGACCAGACCACCGGTTTGCTATCCTAGGACGCCCGATCTACCTCCTCTTGGCCAGCCCCACCATCTTTTCCTCTTGGACAGTCCACCACCTTTGTATCCCTCGGACCAGGCCACCAGCTCGGACCAGGTCGCCAGCCCAGACCAGGCCGCCAGCCCGGACCAGGCCGCCAGGCCAGACAACACCACCAGACTGTCAGTTCGGACCAGGCCACCGGTTTTGACCAGCCCACCGACCAGGCAACCCGCCGACCAGGCAGCCCGCCGACTAGGCAGGCCGCCGACCAGGCAGCCCGCTGTTCAGGAAGCCCGCCGACCAGGCAGCCCGCTGTTCAGGAAGCCCGCCGACCAGGCAGCCCGCCGTGCTTGATCTCCCTTGGACCAGGCCGCCCTCGGACAGTCCGCCCTGCTCCATTCCAGTCCGTCCCGCTCCAGTCAAGACTGCTCTGCTCCAGGCTGCCCTCGGACAAGGCCACCCTAGACCAGGCCGCCATCGGACAGTCTGCCATGCTCCAGAACAGACGGCCCTAAAACCAGGCCGCCTGTGACTTCACTGAACCAGCCTGCCTGTTTACTCTCCTCGGACCAGCCCGCCAATCCAGTCCGGAGACCAGGCGGGCTAAAAGTTCACACATGAAAAAACGGGCGGGCTGAAAGCTCATACGTGGAAACGGGCGGGCTGAAAGTTCATACGAGAGAAACGAGCGGGCTGAAAGTTCATACAAGAGGAACAGGCGGGCTGAATGTTCATACGAGAAAAACGGGCGGCCTGAAATCTTGACTCGAAATCGTTCCGTTCGGAACTCTGTTCATCCGGGATTATCCATAAAAACACTATTCACGGAACACTGTTCACGACACCGGATTAAATCAGAAAGACGAAGATTCGGTTTGACATAAGACGGATTCGAGTTACTATTCATAAAACATTGTTCACAGGAAACTGTTCACGGAACTGTTCCGTACCGGTCCTAAAACCGGGAAAGGAGTCTAAGTAAGGCGGAAGACTGAAACCAGGGCGAGCCGAACCAAAGCGGAGGCGGGCTGGATCAAAACTGGACCTAGTAGCAACCTGCTAAGGATATGGGCCGCGGATCAGGCCCAAAGTCCTTCTAAATCGGCAGATGGAAGATTAACAGACGTCCGACATCGCTAATAAACTCCCTGATAACACTAGGTCGCCCACTATATATACAATAGTGTGTATCAGGTTTAAGGGCATCCAATTCCAAGTATTAAACTTTCGTATTGTAAGACATTAAGCTTTTACGAACTTTCTTGTACTTTGGCAAAAATATCACTTAATAAAATTAACTTTCGATCTTGGTCCTTGAGTTCTTTTAAAATAGGATTTTCGAGCCCCCATTTGTTATAAATTTTGATTGTGTGAGTTTCGACTCTCACACTTGCTATCATAATACAAGGATGTAATGAGGACACATGATTGGATCTGGTTTGAGGAAGAGACCTTGAAGAAGTATTTTCTGACCAATCTGTTGATCAAGTTGGAGACAACAATCCTCAAACTTTGTCAAGGTTCAGGTCAGTGCATGAGTATTATTATGAGTTTAACCGACTCAGGCAATACATTAGAAGAACTTGGAGGATGAGTAAGGGTAAGGCAATTCTTATGTGAGGTGAAAATGGATCTCATTCGTCATGTTGTAATACAAGATTTCAATACCCTATGTTTGGTACTGGAGAAGGAGTCATATGGTTGTTCCTCCCAAAAGCAGGCTGAAAAATGAGGCAATCGGTGTGATGCAAGTGCGTAAAATGTGTGGACATGCACACAATGGAGTGTGCTATTATGGTACTGATGAATGGTTCAAGTGTAGGAGTGTTGAACATCATGCTTAAGACTGTCTTAATAGTGGTGCATGAATTTACTTTTGATGCAGATGAGTTGGGAACTTTACATGAGAATGTTGAGAACTTTTTTTGAGAATGTTGGACACCAGAAAATCAACCCCAATGATGTGCTCAAGGTGATTGACGTGTTGGAGACTAACCATCTCGACTCAGTAGGCAAAACGTGACACCAAATATTCATATGTTTGGTCTAGAAGATACAGTGAACCTAATTACTGATAATCCTTTATTTTATCATGTCTATGATATATTGCTTAAGTGATTGCTCATTTAGAGTAAAAATGACAGTGTATTGATTGTTAGTGTTTGGGATAGCGATACTCATACATTGTTTGACATTTAGGGGATATATTGTTTTGTGCATCCTGAAGTTGGTAATATTACACGTCTCAAAGTGTATTAAGAAGATAATAAAAAATGGTACATGAAGCTGGTGAAATGATGCTTAAATCGAAAACAATCTACCAATATATGTTCATTATGGTTGGAATAGGGGATATAAGAGATGCAACATAATAAAATTCATCTTTACCAATAAATGTAATCCAATCAAAACTCGAAAAACACATTATGCTAATTTTGATTGATCATAATGGCACATATTTTAAAATATTAAGACAATATAATATTATGAAAATTAGATTAAAAGGATAAAAATGAAAGATTTGACATCTGTCAATTATTACAACAAATTGAAATTATTCTATATAATTTTTGAAAGAAAAATTAACGATTGATCTTATATGATATATAGTAATAGATCTTATTCTACTATATTTTATTCTTCTTATTATTCTTTTTGAGGTAGTGAAGCTTCCAGCTCTTTATGTTTCTGCTTAATACTTTGTTGAAGAGTTTTGAGACTTTCATTGAAAGCGATCAACTTCTCCAACTTCGAATCTTTGATTATTTTCTCATAATTTTGCAGAATCTCTTGTTTTCTCTTCTTCAAAACCTAAAATTAATAAAAAAATAATATTTTCTAAACACAAAATTTAAATGGATAGAAGATGTAATGATCAATGGGCTTTACTCTCTAACTATTGTTCTTTCATAATTTGATAACGAATAATGTGATCTGTTGTGAAAATTTTTAACACCAAAGTCTAATACCATAATTAGTTCAAAAAACCAGATTCAAATAAATCATAAATTTAATATTATTAAAATTGAAAAAAAAATTTGTTAAATAAAATAGTATTATAATTTTAAGGATTATATAACTAATATAAAATAGAAAACTTACCTCTCCACGCTTTTCTTCATGTTCCAGTTCTTTCATTATCTAATTTAGTTTTGTTTGACTCCTGAGAATCCTATCTTGTTTCAGGACGGAGGAAGATACTTCTCCCCTCTGAGTAAAGTTTTGGAAATGTCCATCCGCAGAGTTGATATGTGGACTTTTGAACATGCCTTGTTTTTCAGCAGGAGAGACGATCGAGAGATCTACTTCAACATTACATTGCTTCACTAGTTCATCGGATTCCTTGAAAATACCAGCTAGGCATTTTGAGAGAGTTGTTTCTCTTGGGATTCTATTTTCCGTGAACTTTTCCTCGATCTTTCTACCACCCATGTTTTAGATCTGTTTTTTTTGTTCTAATTTTTCTTATCACCTTACACTATTTTATAGATGGATTGGGTAAACTAAACTAAACACATTAATATAAAGTTTTAATATGTTGATATATATTTCCAAGAAATAGTTTGTGATTACCATTTTTACGTATTTAACTAATATACGAATTTGATAATTTTATCAAAATTTTAGTCAATACAAATGACGAGAAGATATTTATGACATATTTTATTCAACATATAGCTTTAGATAACTAATCATTTGTGATGAGTCAACATTAAATATAAATATTTTTAATACTTATCTCAAATTTAACAGGCTTAGAAAAATATGTAATTTGTCCTTTTATTGGATTGTTTTATTATCTCTAGATTTTATTCTATATATATTAAATATATATCTGTATATGAAAATTAATACGCGTCAAATTTGTATATGAAAACTAACACACGTCAAACATTTATATTAACCTCAACATATCAATACATTATTTCAAAAAGATTGATTAATTTAAAAGAAGTAAGAAAAAGTCTTACAAATATATAATTTTATTAAGAATATAATAGTATTAGTCAATTTTTTTCTAAATGACATACATGAAAAGCCATTTAACGGCTGCTAGTGTTTGCTTCTTTTCATTTCTTTCATCCAACAAAATATTTTAATCACAAATCCTAAATTTAACTACGAAAAATATAATATTTATATAAATATTGGCAAATGATATAATAGGCAAAAGATCTTCAAATATTTATTCGTTATATTATATAGTTTTACTTTATATTTTGTTCTCGAGAAATAATTTTTTCTCACAAAGAACCACTTGGTATATTAGTGTCAAAATCCACACATTCAAAATCAACAACTAAAAACAATCATGTTTGGAAATTCAGCCTAGCCAAAATTTCTGAACATAGACGGATTGACTCGACTAAGCCAAACGGATCGAGACCAAACAACAATCGAGTCCAAACCAGCAATTCAAGTGGGTGGAGAATCAAGCCCAATCCGAATGGCTTGGTCGGACCCGAGGTGGTCGACGACTGATTTGAGCCTGAGCCAGCAACCCGAGTCATGCTTTCTCAGATGTGCCGTCACCAATCGGTGCTGCGATGTTATGATACTGAACCAAAGATGTGCCGACAATCCCAAGCCATCCCATGATCCGTCGACCCGTGATTGTTAGAGAATATATATGATAACCAGTGTTCAGTTGAGTTTGACCCTTATGGCTTTTGTGTTAAGGATCTGGTAACCAAGACCAAACTCTTACGGTGCAATAGCTCTGGTCCGTTGTACTCGGTGACTTCAGCAATAGACACCTCTCCATTGGTGTTAGCTTCATCTTCATCAACTGGCATCATTTAGCATCAACGTCTCGGTCATCCGGGAAGCTCTGTTTTATCATCTCTTGCATCTACTGGGATTTTATCTTATTATAAGACCGACTTGACTAATTTGTGTCGTGCGTGTCAGTTAGGAAAACATGTTCATCTTCTCTTCTATTCCTCCTTTTCGGTTGTTTCTCAACCTTTTGACATTGTTCACTCGGATATTTAGACATCTCCGATCTCGAGCTTTGGGAGAATAAAGTATTACGTCATTTTTGTAGATCAGTTTTCTAATTTTGTATGGGCATATCCTCTCAAGAAAAAGAGCGAAACATTTGTCGAATGTCTTCAATTCACTGGTTATGTCCGCAACCGATTCAAGTGTACCATTAAAGCCCTGCAATGTGACAATGGAGGCAAGTACGACAACGTTGGTGGCCAATGGAAAATCGCAGCAGTTGGCGTTGATTGCGACGAAACGTTTAGCCATGTTATTAAACCTGCTACAATTAGAACAGTGTTGGATGTGACCTCCCGGTTTTGTTGCTCCCTAACGGTCAAATCATGTGTGCCTTCTGAAAAATTCCCTCTATGGCCTTAAACAGTCTCATCGGGCTTGGTACAACAGGTTTGCCGTGTTCGTCAAGAAAATCGCCTTTGTCCAAACATTTTTTGATGCGTCTCTTTTTGTTTACAACCGTGGTTCTGAAATGGCTTATATACTACTCTATGTAGACAACATCATTCTTACAGTTTCAAGTCAGAATCTTGTTATACAGATTATTGCCTCTCTCAGCTCTGAATTTGAGATGACTGACCTGGGTTATCTCCACTATTTTCATGGCATCTTGGTTAAACGCAATGCGTCAGGTCTCTTTCTTCAACAAAAAAATTATGCCGCCGATATTCTTCATCGTGCTAATATGACAGTTTGCAACCCCTGTTCGACACCTGTTGACATGAAAGCCAAACTTGCGGCTGATGACAGTCCTCTTGTCAAGGATCTGACGTTATACAGCAGTCTCGCAGGTGCGTTGCAGTATCTCACTATTACTCGGCCCGACATCTCGTTTGCAGTGAAACAATTCTGTCTTTTCATGCATGACCCTCATGAAACTCACTTTACTGCCTTGAAGCGTATTCTTCGATACGTCAAAGGTATTATCTCACATGGGTTACAGCTTCACCGATCAGCTCCCACTGGTCTGGTTGTCTATACAGATGCGGATTGGGCAGGTTGTCAAACTACTCGACGCTCCACGTCCGGATACTGTGTATCTCTTGGTGACAGTCTTGTTTCATGGTCCTTCAAACGACAGATGACGATATCGTGATCCAGTGCCGAAGCTGAATACCGGGGTGTTGCTAATGCGGTCTCTGAAGCCACTTGGATCCATAATCTTCTGCTTGAACTTAAGTCTCACATTCACCGTGCAACAGTGGTTAACTGTGATAATGTTAGTGCTGTATATCTCTCGACAAATCTAGTTAAGTACCAACAGATAAAACATGTACAGACCGATATACACTTTTTTCGGGAAAAAGTGTGGCTGGGTCAAGTATGTGTCCTCCATGTTCCTTTTGCACTTCAGTATGCAGATATATTCACCAAAGGGCTAAACACTACATTGTTCCTCGACTTCAAGTCTAGTCTGAGCGTTCGAGAGCCTCCTTCTCCGACTGAGGGGGTGTGTTATACAATATAAATGATATACAAATATACCCTTGTATAGCATTAGGTTTCCTATGTAAATTTATATATAGTCCTTAATAACATATGGAGGGCATTGCAGACTCTACCTAATTACACCAAATTACAGTGATGCCTCGACCCTGAGATGTCAATCGATGTACTGCCATCCCGTGACGTTGCAATCCCATGGCTGGTCCGAACTGCCATGTCCCGAGTCGTACCGTGCTGCACCGTCAATGACATCCAAAGGCAAATCTCCACGATGCCCCAAGTCAAAACCAAAATGACACCGAGCTGGACCAAGGGCATATCAGGCCACTTTCTGATTGGTGATTAAACCAAAGAAGAACCAAATGATCCCAATTGGGCCAACAAAGACAACAACATGGGTTGAAGAGAATGACAAATCATTTTGTGGGCAGGTAAAAATTTTTCGAATGCTCTTGAATAATATAATGAAAGTCGACGAAGGTATGAAGATAGAAACCAATCTCCACGAATCTTAAAAAATATCTTCTCTGAAACTTCATTCCTTCACCATATAAAGAGAAGCATAGTTTAGAATTCAAGAGAAATTTTCCCTTGAAAAAATACTTTGAACTTTACTTGTATCTTTTACAAAATCCTTACTAAACAGCATGATACATTTGTACGAAAAATCTTATCAAATCGACAATAAAAACCAATTTCGATATCTGTTCTTAGTGTTTTTCCTTTAGAAAATTTAGATCCCTCAATTTACTTCATAATTTTTTTTTGTGCGAATTTCTGAAATTGTCATACCCTTAAGAATGAAAGAACAAGATATTTGAAGAGATGACTGTCAATGGAGTCAACAACGACACTGAGCAGCATTTAGATGCGAGCATTGCAGAAGAAACCACCATAGCCATGACCGAGATGAAGGAGATTCTAGCCGGAATCCTCCAGAAAGCGGAGGATTAAGAAAATCTGAATGTCTCGCTAACAGTGCAGATGGAGATGATCCCAGCAATAAACCAAACCCAAAGCTTTTTTCCCGAGTGGATTTGGCTTGGCGGTAAACAAACCAAGAGGAGGCAGGAGATGACTTGACTTTTCAACGCCTCACGGTCTGGTGAGAATCATCGGTGTCGAGACATATCCACGATAATCCAACGAGCAGACCTTGGCAGGAACAAGAACAGTTCTAATAGAGCCGCCACCACTAAACCGAGGAGCAAGAGGCGCTAACAACAAAAATACTGGTTTGCCAGTCATTTAAAAATAAGAACATGAAGAAGAAGATTATACTCAAAACTGCACCATGGATTAGCTGAAGAAGGAAAGTTCGTTCCGAACTAGACGATGGCAAGAGCAGAAGGTGAGAAAAATAGCTCGGAACAAGACAAGGAGTTGATGGAAGAAGAGGAAAGTATCCTTTGGGTGCAGTAAGAGCAGTATGCCAAAGAACAAAGATGGGAGAACCCACCTGTCTACAGCAAGCTGCACGTGATAAGCCAAAAAGACGATTTGGATGAACTTTGAGCTTTTTTGGCTCAGGCTGCCAATGAGATGAGATTCATACGACCCGAAGTCCACAAGGAAAAAAGCACATCATCATATATATATATCGCATTTTGGAGGAAACACTAAAGACGCCGTTCACAGCTAGGATCACCAAGACGAGACTTTCCAATCCCGGGAAAATAAAAGTGCCTAACTACTAAGAAACGACCGATCCAAAAGCTCACATAACGGTTTTCCACATAGTGATGGGCCAAGAAAATTTCAACGAAGATGAGCAAGACTTAGTTTTCTGTCTTCTATTTGCATCTCAAAGGAGCAGCGCTCGAGTGGTTCTCACAGCCCGAAAGAGACTTAATCGACCATTTGAATAAATGTTTGTCGCTTTTCTAAAACACTATTATATGTTCATGAACCAAGAGGACTCTGATGAAGCATCGGGTGTGGCATTGCTTAAAGTGCAAACCTCGGGATCTTCTGCATCGGATTAGTCCTGTTGTGATCGGTCGATGTGCGAACTTGGGGCGCACTGCATCAGGGTCTTCTTGTTGCACATTTTCGGATATGCAAAATCAGGAAATTCTGCACCGGGTTGATCCTGTTGCGCTTTGTCTGTTTCTTCTTGAATGGACACCTTCCCTTGACTTCTTTCTTCCAGCCTTGTTCCTTTTGCCTGGTTAGTTCCTTTCCATTCCTTTGTCTCCTGAAAAAACACCCCAAAATTGCAAAAGAATGCAGAGTCCTAGTCTAATGCAACCGAAGTCTAATGCAACCGAAGTCTAATAATGAGATGAAAATTAAGGAAAACATGTGAAATTGTATTCTAACTATCATGAGAGTGCACGTGAATAGAGTGTAAAATGTAGAGAAATCAACACACCCAAACTTGATTTTTTGCTTGTCCTCAAGCAAACGAACAAGTCCAAGGAGTGAAGAATAAATGAAGACACACAAGCGAAGTCTGAAATGCCATCTAAATGAGTTTAACCTGATGTCTATACCTAGAACTCTTGAGTGCAACCGATGTTTTCTTTTACATCAAAAGTCGTAGCCACTAATTAATCATCATGCCACTTATTAGAAACATCCCTGAACTCATGCAAAACTTAATCCTTCTTCCCTTTTCACATTTGTTGGGGTCTAATCCACCCTCGGAAATTGGTAGGCCGGAAAGTCTTGAGTATTTGCACGAAAAACTTGACAGAAAATAAAGACACAAAAGCAGGTCGCCATCTTCATCTAGCAAAGAGTGGAAGACCTGCTACTTATCCAACGGTATTAAAACTTTTCCGAAGACCATTTAGCACAAAGCAGGTCGCCACTCCCTTACATGGGAAGTGGGTGACCTGCTAAAGCACAAGGAAGGTCACCACTCCCTTGCACGGGAAGTGGGTGACCTGCTCGAGCACAAGGCAGGTCACCTGATGCAATCCTGGGAAGGATCACACAATGCCGGATCAAAGGGTTATGAACCGTAGAGGCTACTTGTAATCACGGAAATGAATATGGATTGAGGGGAGCGTCAAAGGGTGCAGAAGAACTTTGGTATACCCAACTCCAATGGCCGAGGATATGACGCACCACGACACCAAAGGAGGATATTTTTGGAAGTAACCCCTAACCAATCAACGGAAAATGTTTACAAGGAACAGAAGAGAATCACTCTCTAATAACACAAGTTTAAAAATCAAAAGAAGTCTCTATATTATTATGGCATGGAAGCATTATTTATAGGTTTTACATTTTGTAAGAAACTAGAAAGGAAAACAATGCATAGGAAATAGAAAAGAAGACTAAAAATTAAGTCTAGTCAAATTTGACCCTTCAGGTCCATGTACATTGCAAGGTGTCCATTGGGCTACCTGCCGCGTGTACCATGGCCATGGCCGGTGAGTCAGGTCGGTATGGCCGAGAAACAAGTAGTCTCGATCATCTTTGGTTTCTCCTCGTGCCAAACTGATTCTGTCTCGATCAATCTTCTTATCTCACCAAATTGGTCAGGAAATATACTTTTTGAATCGTACAAAAGTAGTCATCTGGTCGTGCCTCCAAAAGCAGCTCCAATCCGGTTCGTACCGGGTTATATCCACCTTGGTCAAGAACTGGGCCCACTTGCCCATCTCCAATTCCAACACAGTTCATGGGAGTTTTGGCATGATCCAAATGCTCCTTATGTG
Source organism: Iljinskaea planisiliqua (assembly GCA_900108845.1). Lineage (NCBI taxonomy): Eukaryota > Viridiplantae > Streptophyta > Magnoliopsida > Brassicales > Brassicaceae > Iljinskaea > Iljinskaea planisiliqua. The sequence continues at coordinate 481,341 of FNXX01000022.1, read as the reverse complement.
TGTTTGGTCAGGTGAAACCTCCTCCAAATGTTTATTTGAAACCAAGATCTTCATGGTCCACCCTAAATTTCATGGTTGGCCTGGTCCGAATGCTTGGTCTACGGTTCGCGCTGGCCAGGATTGTATCATCACCACTCACCTTCCCCGTGAAGTAGGCGACCTGCTCAAGAACAAGGCAGGTCACAATCACCTTCCCTGGGAAATGGGCAACCTGCTAAAAGACCAAGGCAGGTCACAACTCACCTTCCCCGGTAAGTGGACGACCTGCTCAAGAACAAGGCAGGTCGCCCCACACCTTCCCTGGGAAGTGGGCGACCTTCTCAAGACCAAGGCAGGTCGCCACTCACCTTCCCCAGGAAGTGGGCGACCTCCTCTAGACCACGGCAGGTCGCCACTCACCTTCCCCGGGAAGTGGACGACCTGCTCAAGACCAAGGCAGGTCGCCACTCACCTTCCCCGGGAGGTGGGCGACCTGCTCAAGAACAAGGCAGGTCGCCACTCCTTTAAACACGAAGTGGGCGACCTGCTCGAGCACAAGGAATGTATCTACTCACCTTCCTGGGAAGTGGGCGACCTTCACTTGATTTGTTCAAACCGGAGACCTGAAAGTTTAGTCTAGCGTTACTCGATTCCGGAACACTGTTTATGGCACTATTCACGGAACAGTATTCAGGGAACCGTTCGTGAACCGACCACAAAACCGGAAAAAGAAGCCAAAACCAAATGGCAAGCTGAAATCAGATTAAACCGGACCAAACCAGAAGCGAACTGGGTCAAGACAAGATCAAACTACGGCGTGCTGAGAAGTTGGATCTCGGATATATATATATATTAGCATGTACTAGGTCTTATCCATCCCATTCCGAGTACTTTGGACTTTATATTGTAAGACTATATAACATTTACAAAATCCCTTGTATTTGGCAAAAAGATCATTCAATAAAAATTAACTTTCAATCTTGGCCCTTTAGTTCTTTTAAAATCTCTTGAGCTGTTTGTGGGGAAAAGAAATATTTTAAATCCTAAGAGCAAAAGGATAAAAGAAAGAAAGCAATGTCCGAAGAACAATGGATTGGAGTCAAGCGTAGGAGGTTCTAAACGATTGGATCTCATTCAAGAGAAGTGAAGCTTCTGGAATCTACCACCCCCAAGATGATCCTCTCGTCATTAGTCTTACTATTGGAGACCACAACGTGATGGAAATTCTATTCGATACTGGGAGTTTGGTGAACGTTATATTATGAGAAACCCTCCAGAGGATGAACGTTGGGACTTTGAATTTCACAATCCATCCAAAACCGTTGACTGGTTTCACTGGAAGAACGACAATGGCCGACGGAGCAATCCTACTCCTCATAAAGCGAAAGGAGTGAAAAGGGAAGCAGAATTCCCATTGGTCGACCGCCTAACAATTTACGACGCAATCATGGCAACGCCAGAGCGACGTACCAAAGGCTCGTCAACCAAATGTTTGCCAGACAGCTCAAAAAGACGATGGAGATTTATATCGATGAAATGTTGGTAAAATCTCTAGAGGAGAAAGGTCACTTCAAACATTTACTAGAATGTTTTGAGCAACTCAACTGACATAATATGAAGCTGAACCCGACGAAATGCAGATTCGGGGTAGCATCAGGAGAATTCCTAGGCTATCATGACGCACCGAGGGATAGAGGTGAATCCGAAACAAATCAACGCTTTGACAAAGATGGCCTCACCAAAGACGAAAAGAAAAATCCAAAGGTTAACAGGACGAGTCGCGGCGCTAAACCGATTCATCTCAAGATTGGTGGACAAATGTCTGCTGTTCTACGACACCCTAAGGGGGAAAAAAGTTCGAGTGGACAGATATGTGCGATCAGGCATTCCAGGAATTAAAGAAATATTTGGCGATTCCACCTGTCCAAGCAAAGCCAGTTGAAGAAGAGCCCTTATTCATGTACATCGCAATGTCGTCCACAGCAGTAAGGGGAGTGCTCATAAGGGAGGAGCGTAACAAGCAAAAACCAAGCTTTTATGTAAGCCAAACTCTGATGGATGCGGAGACCCGGTACCCAGTAATGTAGAAAGCGGCAAGGCGGGCTAAATGTTCATACGAGAAAAATGGGTGGGATGAAATCTTGACTCGGAATCGTTTGGTTCAGAACAGTGTTCATCCGGAATTATCCGCAAAAACACTACTCACGGAACACTGTTCACGAACCGGATAAAATCAGAAAGACGAAGATTCGGTTTGACATAAGACGGATTCGAGTTACTATTCATATAACATTGTTCACAGGAAACTGTTCACGAAACTGTTCCCGTACCGATCCTAAAACTGGGAAAGGAGTCCAAACAAGGGGGAAGACTGAAACCAGGGCGAGCCGAACCAAACCGGAGGCGGGCTGGATCAAAATTGGACTAACCATCTCGACTCAGTAGGCAAAATGTGACACCAAATGTTCATATGTTTGGTCTACAGGATACAATGAACCAAATTACTGGTAATCCTTAATTTTATCATGTCTATGATATATTGCTTAAGTGATTGTTCATTTAGCGTAAAAATGACAGTGTATTGATTTATAGTGTTTGGGATAGTGATACTCATACATTGTTTGATATTTACGAGATACATTGTTTTGTGCATCCTGAAGTTGACATTTATGATGTGGATCTATGTCACAATTTCTGAAACTATCCTTGACACTGTCTTGAAAACGATGTGTACGTCTCGGGAACTCTGGCTCCCCACTGAAAATCATTTCCGTGATAATAAAGAAGTTCGTGCCACAGAGCTCGATCACAAACTCCGCAAACTCACCATGGGTGATCTCGATCTTGCCGAGTATTACCGAAAGCTCAAGAAAACATCGGATCTTCTCGCCAACATTGACTCTCCGGTACCTGAACACACTCTTGTCACCTATCTCCTCAACCGATTAACTGAAAAGTATGACGACATCATCAACGTTATCAAGGATCAAATACATTTTTCTAGTGTTGCCAAAGCACAATCGATGCTTGATATGGAGGAAAAATGGATAGCAAAGCAGGTAAAATACCAACCAGCACACACACAAAATTCCTCGGCTTCCACGGTTCTCTATACCTCCTCTGATCACGACCAGCAACCTCCGCACTACAACAACAACTCTCATGGTCAACAAGGTAAGGGGTCCAAAAAACAGGGGGCGTGGAGGCCGTCACAATCGCGGACTTGGTCGTAATAATTTTAACACATAGCACCAATAACACAACTATCCACTGCAGTGGGGTTATGAACCAACACAATGGTCATACCAGTCATATGATCCACCACCTCCTCCAGTAACTTACCACACACAACCATCATATCAACCATCTCCTCCCAACAGCATTCTTGGTCCATACGTATCTCCGCCGCGTCATAAAGCTCATCTCGCACATGGTGTTCAGACTGTTACACCACCGGTGGCTCAACCTCAATATCTCCAACGGAACTCACCAATGTGTTCTCCACCATGACCTTGCAGAACAATGCAGACTCAAATTGGTATATGGTCTCGGGGCCCACTAATCACATTACAACACAGCCAGGTACACTACGTTCCACTTTTAATTCGAGTGTTAATCTGTTAGTCATGGTTGGTAATAGATCTTTTGTCGGGTTACACAACTGGGTATGGTACCATTGGCCCGCAATCTCTTCCTCTTCATCTTAAGCGTTTGCCAGTTTGCCTATCATTTGTCAAGAATATAGTTTCGGTTCACCATTTTACTATTGACAACCAGTGTTCAGTTGAGTTTGACCCTTAAGGATCTGGTAACCAAGACCAAACTCCTACGGTGCAATAGCTCTGCTCCGTTGTACTCGATGACTTCAGCAGTAGACACCTATCCATCAACTGGCATCATTTAGCATCAACATCTCGGCCATCCGGGAAGCTCTGTTTTATCATCTCTTGCATCTACTGGTTTTCTATCTTATAATAAGACCGACTTGACTAATTTGTGTCATGCGTGTCAGTTAGGAAAACATGTTCATCTTCCCTTCTATTCATCATCTTCGGTTGTTTCTCAAGCTTTTGACATTTTTCACTCGGATATTTAGACATCTCCAACTTCGAGTTTTGGAAGAATAAAGTATTGCGTCATTTTTCTAGTTCAGTTTTCTAATTTTGTATGGGCATATCCTCTCAAGAAAACGAGCGAAACATTTGCCGAATGTCTTCAATTAACCGCTTATGTCCGCAACCAATTCAAGTGTACCATTAAAGCCCTGCAATGTGACAATGGAGGCAAGTACAACAACCGTGTATTCCTCGATCATCTTGCTTCTGAAGGAACCACTCTGTGTTTCTCCTGTCCATATACTTCCCAAGAAAATGGGCATGCGGAACGGATGCTTCGTACCATCAACAACCTCATTCGGGTACTGCTTTTTCAAGCTCATATGTCTCCACAATTCTGGGTTGAAGCTCTCTACACAGCTACAAATCTGCTTAACATTCTTTCGTCCAAATCAATCAATTATCGGGTTCTTTTCACTGCGTTGTTTGCTCGCCCGCCGACTTATCATCATTTACAGGTCTTTGGATGTCTCTGTTACCCAAACCTATTCGCCATCTCCGCCCACAATGGGATGTGATCTTTAATACCACGGCCTGTTGCTACTAATGTGTTGTGCTATATGTGGCTTTTCAGGCACAAATTTGATGCAGATGGGAAGCTTATTCGGTACAAGGCACGCTTGGTGGCCAATGGAAAATCGCAGCAGTTGGCGTTGATTGCGACGAAACGTTTAGCCATGTTATTAAACCTGCTACAATTAGAACAGTGTTGGATTAGACCTCCCGGTTTTGTTGTTCCCTAACGGTCAAATCATGTGTGCCTTCTGAAAAATTCCCTCTATGGCCTTAAACAGTCTCATCGGACTTGGTACAACAGGTTTGCCGTGTTCGGTAAGAAAATCGCGTTTGTTCAAACATTTTTTGATGCGTCTCTTTTTGTCTACAGACGTAGTTCTGAAATGGCTTATCTACTACTCTATGTAGACGACATCATTCTTACAGTTTCAAGTCAGAATCTTGTTGCACAGATTATTGCCTCTCTCAGCTCTGAATTTGAGATGACTGACCTGGGTTATCTCGACTATTTTCTTGGCAGCTTGGTTAAACGCAATGTGACAGGTCACTTTCTTCAACAACAAAATTATGCCGCTGATATTCTTCATCGTGCCAATGTGACAGTTTGCAACCCCTGTTCATCACCTGTTGACATGAAAGCCAAACTTGCGGCCGATGACAGTCCTCCTGTCAAGGATCCGACGTTATACAGCAGTCTCGCAGGTGCGTTGCAGAATCTCACTTTTACAAGGCCCGACATCTCGTTTGCAGTGCAACAATTCTGTCTTTTCATGCATGACCCTCGTGAAACTCACTTTACTGCCTGGAAGCGTATTCTTCGATACATCAAAGGTATTATCTCACATGGGTTACAGCTTCACCGATCAGCTCCCACTGGTCTGGTTGTCTATACAGATGTGGATTGGGCAGGTTGTCCAACTACTCGACGCTCCACGTCCGGATACTGTGTATCTCTTTGTGACAGTCTTGTTTCATGGTTCTTCAAACGACAGATGACGGTATCGGATCCAGTGCCGAAGCTGAATAACGTGGGGTTGCTGATGCGGTCTCTGAAGCCACCTGGATCCGTAATCTTCTGCTCGAACTTAAGTCTCACATTCACCGTGCAACAGTGGTTTATTGGGATCATGTTAGTGCTGTATATCTCTCGACAAATCTAGTTAAGTACCAACGGATAAAACATGTGGAGATCGATATACACTTTTTTTGGGAAAAAGTGGGGCTCAGTCAAGTATGTGTCCTCCATGTTCCTTCTGCACTTCAGTATGTAGATATGTTCACCAAAGGGCTACCCATTACTTTGTTCCTCGACTTCAAGTCTAGTCAGAGCGTTCGAGAGCCTCCCGCTCCGACTGAGGGGGCGTGTTATACAATATAAATGATATACAAATATACCCTTGTATAGCGTTAGGTTTCCTATGTAAATTTATATATAGAGTCCTTGATAACATAAGGAGGGCATTGTATACTCTACCTAATTACACCAAATTACAGTGATGCCTCGACACCTGAGCTGTCAATCGATGCACTGCCATCCCGTGACGTTGCAATCCCATGGCTGGTCCGAACTGCTATGTCCTGGGTCGTACCGTGCTGCACCGTCAATGATATCCAAAGCTGAATCTCCACAATGCCCCAAGTCAAAACCAAAATGACACCGAGCTGGACCAAGGGCATATCAAGCCACTTTCTGATCGGTGATTAAATCAAAGAAGAACCAAATGATCCCAATTGGGCCAGCAAAGACAACAACATGGGTTGAAGAGAAAGACAAATAATTTTTTGGGCGAGTAGAAATTTTTCGAATGGTCTAGAATAATATTATGAAAGTCGACGAAGGTATGAAGAAAGAAACAAATCTCCACGAATGTTAAAAATATCTTCTCTGAAATTTCATTCCTTCACCATATAAAGAGAAGCATAGTTTAGAATTCAAGAAAAATTTTCCCTTGAAAAAAAACTTTGAACTTTACTTGTTTCTTTTACAAAATCCTAACTAAACAGCATGATATATTTGTACGAAAAATCTTATCAAATCGACAATAAAAACCAATTTTGATATCTGTTCTTACAGTTTTTCCTTTAGAAATTTTGGATCCCTCAACTTACTTCATAATTTTGTTTGTGTGAATTTCTGAAACTGTTATACACTTAAGAATGAAAGAACAAGATATATGAAGAGATGACTGCCGACAGAGTGCACAACGATGGAGTCAACAACGACGTTGCGCAGCATTTAGATGCGAGCATTGCAGAAGAAACCACCATATCCATGACCGAGATGAAGGAGATTCTTGCCGTAATCCTCCAGAAGGCGGAGGATTAAGAAAATCTGAATGGCTCGCAAACAGTGCAGATGGAGATGATCCCAGAAAAAAACCAAACCCAAATATTTTTCCCGAGTGGATTCGGCTCGGCGGTAAACAAACCAAGAGGAGGCGGGAGATGACTTGACTTTTCAATGCCTCACGGTCTGGTGAGAATCATCGGTGTAGAGACATATCCACGACAATCCAACGAGCAGACCTTGGCAGGAACAAGAATGGTTCTAATAGAGCCGCCACCACTAAACCAAGGAGCAAGAGGCACTAACAACAAAAAGTCTAGTTTGCTAGTCATTGAAAAATAAGAACATGAAGAAGGAGATTATACTCAAAACTGCACCATGGATCAGCTGAAGAAGGAAAGTTCGTTCCGAACTAGACGATGGCAAGAGCAGAAGGTGAGAAAAATAGCTTGGAACAAGACAAGGAGTTGATGAAAGAAGAGGAAAGTATCCTTTGGGTGCAGTATGAGCAGTATGCCAAAGAACAAAGATGGGAGAACCCACCTGTATACAGCAAGCTGCACGGGATAAGCAAAAAAGACGATTTGGATGAACTTTGAGCTTTTTTGGCTCAGGCCGCCAATGAGATGAGATTCATACAGCCCGAAGTCCACAAGGAAAAAAGCACATCATCATATATAGATCGCATGTTGGAGGAAACACTAAAGACGCCGTTCACAGCTAGGATCACCAAGACGAGATTTTCTGATCCCGGGGAAATCAAAGTGCGTAACTACAAAGAAACAACCGATCCAAAAGCTCACATAACGGTTTTCCACATAGCGATGGGCCAAAAAAATTTCAACGAAGATGAGCAAGACTTAGTTTTCTGTCTTCTATTTGCATCTCAAAGGAGCAACGCTCGAGTGGTTCTCACAGCCCGAAAGATACTTAATCGACCATTTGAATAAATGTTTGTCGCTTTTCTAAAACATACTATATGTTCATGAACCAAGAGGACTCTGATGAAGACCTTTGGATCTTATCCCATGGGCCGACAAAAAGCTTATGCAACTTAATGGGGTGTTTTAAAATGGTGATATCGAAGATTGATGGCCTAAGTGACAAAGCCGTACTAGATGCAATAAAGATGTGATTCAAATCAAAATTTCCATAGGATTTTTTTTGAACACAACCCTAATGATACAAGATGCCTCGCACATAGCCTCACACTTTATCGTCCACAAATAGTAGATGAAGATTTTGTCGTAAAACTATCGATCGATGAAACCATCAAGCAGAAATGCACCTCCCGCTATGACCCATTCGAGAAACAGAAGTAGTCAACACAGGGGATATGTGCATCACGAATGACCTAATTTTGGTCTTCACATTACTATCAAATTGGCTTGCCAACAAAGGAAGACACAGCCCCATCTTCAAACGACTTGGATTTTATCGTGTCCAAACCATGAAATTCGCTGGCAGAAGTGCTCATCAGGAAGAGAGACGACATCTCGCGAGTTTTGGCTAGGGATTGTGCCTCGAAAAATGGGGCTCGGCGATATGATACACGAGGATTAAAGATGGATTGAAATACTTAAAGATGGATGGAAAAATTCAAGAACTCAACAGAGAAAGTTGAAGATTGGGTGGAAAAATTGAAGAACTCGTCGGAAAACTCAAGAAATCACCAGAAAAATGAAAAAACCCTAGCAAACACTTAAACAAAAGTAGAATAAGATAGTTACATTTGAGTTTTTGGAGAAGTGAACTTGTGAGAATAAGGGAAGGGGAAGAATGGTACATATATATGAGTTAAAGTATTGTTCTCAACGCAAGTACAACTTGGATTGCTTTGGTTTCCAAGCCATATTACTTCTAAAGGGGATGAGAAATCAACTTTAAACTTCTAAATGAGGAGTCTTGTGTCACTCAAAACTCAAAGATGAGCTCAATGAAGAGAATTATTGCTATAAAAAATAAGGATTCGGTTTGAGATGAGACGAATAGAAAAAAGAGTACCTGGACTAACAATAACGATTAAACTAAGAAAGGAATGAACTTGCTATAGAATGAGTGTCACTGATGGTTTTTCTTTTGAGATTGGAGGGTCTTTGAACGATATTGCTAATTTGGAATGGATAATCTCAACAAGTAGCAAATTGGAGCCGGATTCCTTGGTAAGAGGTTTCCTCATAAGATTGTCCCATGGTGTGGGTAAAATCCATTTAATCACGAGCCGCCAAAGCTAGCTTTTGCCTAATGACGTAGCAAGGGGCCAAGCCTTATCACCATACCTCATAGAACCATGGAGTCCCTTATTCGGCTAGTCTCCTAGATAAAGGAGACTCCACCTACTCAAACGGTTTAAGCATAAACTCAAAGAGTGTTCTCTCTAAAAGAAGCTTAAGAACTCGCTATAGATGATCATACTAAATCAAGCACTAAGAGAGGTAAGAGAAGAAGAATCCTTGGTTAAAGTTCAAGACCGAATGAAATATTGATCAAGATACCTCATTTCTCCTCAAACCATCAAGAAAACCCAATGAAATTACTCGCTATCCGTGAAAAGAGTCTCAGAATCCATGAGGATGAGAGATTCTTTCTTGGTTACCTAAGTGCATAAAATAAAATAAACTGAAACTAAGTGAAGCTAAAACGAAACTTAAATTAAACGATCGAGTTCAAATAAACGTGAAGAAACTTAAAAAGGTTAAGGTCCCAACAGCATTAATGGTGAAAATGTGTTCGACAGATAATGGAACAAAAGTAAAAAAAAGAGAAATAAAGAAGATGACTAAAAACAGCTGCTTTGGTTGAGGGTGAGGTGGCCTTCTATAAGAGCACTTGAAACCTTTTGTTGGGACCACTTCGCTGCCACGTGATGGTTGTCGCGTAGTGTAACGCTCGGTACGGATGAGGACGGATGTACGGATCGCTAATCGCACTGGGGAGAAGCATCGGGTGTGGCATTGCTTAAAGTGCAAACCTCGGGATCTTCTGCATTGGATTAGTCCTGTTTGTGATTGGTTGATGTGCGAACTTGGGGCACACTGCATCAGGGTCTTCTTGTTGTGCATTTTCCGATGTGCAAAATCAGGAAATTCTGCACCGGGTTAATCCTGTTGCGCATTGTCTGTTTCTTCTTGAATGGACACCTTCCATTGACTTCTTTCTTTCAGCCTTGTTCCTTTTGCCTGGTTAGTTCCTCTCCATTCCTTTTACCTGAAAACACCCCACAAATGCAAAAGAATGCAGAGTCCTAGTCTAAAACAACCAAAGTCTAATAATGAGATGAAACTTTAGGAAAACATGTGAAATTGTATTCTAACTATCATGAGAATGCACGTGAATGGAGTGTAAAATGTAGAGACATCAACACCCCCAAACTTGACTTTTTGCTTGTCCTCAAGCAAACAAACTAGTCCAAAGTGTGAAGAATAAATGAAAACACAGAAGCGAAGTCCGAAATGCTATCTAAAAGAGTTTAACCCGATGTCTATACCTAAAACTCTTGAGTGCAACAGAGGTTTTCTTTTACATCAAAAGTTGTATCCATTAATTAATCATCATGTCACCTATTAGAAACACCCCTGAACTCATGAAAAACTTAATCCTTCTTCCCTTTTCACATTTGTTGGGGTCTAATCCACCCTCGGAAATTGATAGGCCCGAAAGTCTTGAGTATTTGCACGAAAAACTTGACAGACGATAAAGACATAAAAGCAGGTTGCCATCTTCCTCTAGCAAAGAGTGGAAGCCCTGCAAGGTCGGTATGGCCGAGAAATGAGTAGTCTCGGTCATCTTTGGTTTCTCCTCGTGCCAAACTGATTCTGTCTCGGTCAATCTTCTTATCTCGCCAAATTGGTTGGGAAAGATACTCTTTGGATCGTACAAAAGTAGTCATCTGGTCGTGCCTCCAAAAGCAGCTCCAATCCGGTTCGAACTGGGTTATAGCCGCATTGGTCAAGAACTGGGCCCTCTTGCCCATCTCCAATTCCAACACAGTTCAAGGGCATTCTGGCATGATCCAAATGCTCCGTATGTGTGTTTGGTGGGGTAAACTCTCCTCCAAATGTTGATTTGAAACCAAGATATTCATGGTCCACCCTGAATTCCATGGTTGGCCTGGTCTGAATGCTTGGTCTACGATTCGCGCTTGCCAGGATTGTATCGTCACCACTCACCTTCCCCGTGAAGTAGGCGACCTGCTCAAGAACAAGGTAGGTCGCCACTCACCTTCCCCGCCAAGTGGGCGACCAGCTCAAGATAAGGCAGGCACCACTCACCTTCCCCGGGAAATGGGCAACCTGCTAAAAGACCAAGGTAGGTGACAACTCACCTTCCCCGGTAAGTGGACGACCTGCTCAAAGAACAAGGCAGGTCGCCCCGCACCTTCCCTGGGAAGTGGGCGATCTCCTCAAGACCAAGGCAGGTCGCCACTCACCTTCCCCAGGAAGTGTGCACCTCCTCAAGACCTAGGCAGGTCGCCACTCACCTTCCCAGGGAAGTGGACGACCTGCTCAAGACCAAGGCAGGTCGCCACTCACCTTCCCCGGGAGGTGGGCGACCTGCTCAAGAACAAGGCAGGTCGCCACTCCTTTAAACGGGAAGTGCGCGACCTGATCGAGCACAAGGCATGTCTCTACTCACCTTCCTGGGAAGTGGACGACCTCTTCACTTGATTTGTCCGAACCGGTGAGCTGAAAATTTGGTCTAGCGTTACTCGATTCCGAAACACTGTTTATGGCACTATTCACGGAACAGTATTCAGGGAACCGTTCGTGAACTGACCACAAAACCGGAAAAAGAAGCCCAAACCAAATGGCAAGCTGAAATCAGATTAAACCGGACCAAACCAGAAGCGAACTTGATCAAGACAAGATCAAACTACGGCGTGCTGAGAAGTTGGATCGTGGATCAAGCTCAGCCCCTTCAGATGAAACCTAAGCCAACATATTCAGCATATTCTGCACATTCCTGGAATTGACAGTGTCCCACATTGCTAGCTGTGTTCTCAGCACTCCAAGACGTTTCATATATATATATATATATATATATATATATATATATATATATATACATATATTTTTTTTTTAGCATGTACTAGGTCTTATCATCCCATTCCGAGTACTTTGGACTTTATATTGTAAAACTATATAGCATTTACAAAATCCCTTGTATTTGGCAAAAAGATCATTCAATAAAAATAAACTTTCAATCTTGGTCCCTGAGTTCTTTCAAAATTCTTTGAGCTGTTTGTGGTGAAAAGAAATATTTTAAATCCTAAGAGCTAAAGGATACGAGAAAGAAAACAATGTCCGAAAAAACAATGGATTGGAGTCAAGTGTAAGAGGTTCTAAACGATAGAATCTCATTCAAGGGAAGTGAAGCTTCCGGAATAGACCATCCCCAAGATGATCCTCTCGTCATTAGGCTTACTATTGGAGACCACAACATGACGGAATTTCTAATCGATACTGAGAGTTTGGTGAACGTTATATTATGAGAAACCCTCCGGAGGATGAACGTTGGGACTTTGAACTTTACAATCCATCAAAAACCGTTGTCTGGTTTCACTGGAGGAACGACAATGGCCGACGGAGCAATCCTACTCCCCATAAAGCGAAAGGAGTGAAAAGGGAAGCAGAATTCTCATTGGTCGACCGCCCGACAATTTAAGACACAATCATGGCAATGCCAGAGAGACGTACCAAAGGCTCGTCAACCAAATGTTCGCCGGACAGCTCAGAAAGACGATAGTGATTTATATCGATGACATGTTTGTAAAATCCCTAGAGGAGAAAGATCACTTCAAACATTTGCGAGAATGTTTTGAGCAACTCAACTGACATAATATGAAGCTGAACCCAACAAAATGCAGATTCGGGGTAGCATCAGGAGAATTCCTAGACTATCGTGACGCACCGAGGGATAGACGTGCATCCGAAACAAATCAACGCTTTGATAAAGATGGCCTCACCAAAGACGAAACGAAAAATCCAAAGGTTAACAGGACAAGCCGCGGCGCTAAACCGATTCATCTCAAGATTGGTTGACAAATGTCTGCTGTTCTACGACACCCTCAGGGGAAAAGAAAAGTTTGAGTGGACGGAGACGTGCGATCAGGCATTCCAGGAATTAAAGAAATATTTGGTGATTCCACCTGTCCTAGCAAAGCCAGTTGAAGAAGAGCCCTTATTCTTGTACAGTGCAGTGTCGTCCACGGAAGTAAGGGGAGTGCTCATAAGGGAGGAGCGTAACAATCATAAACCATTCTTTTATGTAAGCCAAACTCTGATGGATGCGGACACCCAATACCCAGTAATGTAGAAAGCGGCAAGGCGGGCTGAATGTTCATACGAGAAAAAACGGGTGGACGAAATCTTGACTCGGAATCGTTCGGTTCAGAACTTTGTTCATCCGTGATTATCCGCAAAAACACTATTCACGGAACACTGTTCACGAACCGGATAAAATCAGAAAGACAAAGATTCGTTTTGACATAAGTTGGATTCGAGTTACTATTCATAAAACATTGTTCACAGGAACTGTTCACGGAACTGTTCCCGTACCGATCCTAAAACCGGGAAAGGAGTCCAAGCAAGGCGGAAGACTGAAACCAGGGCGAACTGAACGAAACCGGAGGCAGGCTGGATCAAAACTGGACCTAGTAGCGACCTGCTAAGGAAATGGGCCGCAGATTAGGCCCAAAGTCCTTCTAAATTGGCAGATGGAAGATTAACAGACGTCCCACATCGCTAATAAGCTCTCTGATAACCCTAGGTCGCTCACTATATATACGATAGCTTGTATCAGGTTTAAGAGCATCCAATTCCGAGTATTAAAATTTTCGTATTGTAAGACATTAAACTTTTACGAATTTTCTTGTACTTTGGAAAAAATATCACTTAATAAAATCAATTTTCGATCTTGGTCCTTGAGTTCTTTTAAAATAGGATTTTCGAGCCCCTATTTGTTATAAGTTTTGATTGTGTGAGTTTCGACTCTCACACTTGCTATCATAATACAAGGATGTAATGAGGACACGTAATTGGATCTTGTTTGAGGAAGAGATCATAAGGAGGTATTTTCTGACCAATCTGTTGATCAAGTTGGAGACAACAATTCTCAAACTATGTCAAGGTTCAGGTCAGTGCATGAGTATTATTATGAGTTTAACCGACTCAGGCAATACATTAGAAGAACTTGGAGGATGAGTAAGGAAATTCTTATGTGAGGTGAAAATGGATCTCATTCGTCCTGTTGTAATACAAGATTTCAATACCCTATGTTCGGTACTGGAGAAGGAGTCATAGGGTTGTTCATCCCAAAAGCAGGCTGAAAAATGAGGAAATCGGTGTGATGCAAGTGTGTAAAATGTGTGGACATCCACACAATTGAGTGTGCTATTATGGTACTGATGAATGGTTCAAGTGTAGGAGTGTGGAACATCATGCTTAATACTGTCTTAATAGTGGTGCATGAAATTTACTTTTGATGCAGAGGAGTTGGGAACTTTACATGAGAATGTTGAGAACTTTTCTTGAGAATGTTGGACACCAGCAAATCAACCCCAATGATGTGCTCAAGGTGATTGACGTGATTGAGACTAACCATCTCGACTCAGTACGCAAAACGTGACACCAAATGTTCATATGTTTGGTCTAGAAGATACAGTGAACCTAATTACTGGTAATCCTAAATTTTATCATGTCTATGATATATTGCTTAAGTGATTGTTCATTTAGCGTAAAAATGACAGTGTATTGATTGTTAGTGTTTGGGATAGTGATACTCATACATTGTTTGACATTTAGGCGATACATTGTTTTGTGCATCCTGAAGTTGGTAAATAATACACGTCTCAAAGTGGACTAAGGAGATAAGAAAAAATGGTACATGAAGCTGGTGAAATGATGCTTAAATCGAAAGCAATCTACCAATATATATTTATTATGGTTGGAATAGGGGATATAAGAGATGCAACATAATAAAATTCATCTTTACCAATAAATATAACCCAATCAAAACTCGAAAAACACATTATGCTAATTTTGATTGATTATAATGGCACATATTATAAAATATTAAGACAATATAATATTATGAAAATTAGATTAAAAGGATAAAAATGAAAGATTTGACATCTGTCAATTATTACAACAAATTGAAGTTATTCCATACAATTTTTGAATGAAAAAGTAACGATTGATCTTATATAATATATAGTAATAGATCTTATTCTACTATATCTTATTCTTCTTATTATTCTTTTTGAGGTAGTGAAGCTTCCAACTCTTTATATTTCTGCTTAATATTCTGTTGAAGAGTTTTGAGATTTTCATTGAAAGCGATCAACTCCTCCAACTTCGAATCTTTCATCATCTTCTCATAATTTTGAAGAATTTCTTGTTTTTTCTTCAAAACCTAAAATTAATAAAAAAAAATTAATATTTTCTAAACACAAAATTTAAATGGATAGAAGATGTAATGATCAATGGGTTTTACTCTTTAACTATTGTTCTTTCATAATTTGATAACGAATAAGGTGATCTGTTGTGAAAATTTTTAACATCAAAGTCTAATACCATAATTAGTTCAAAAAACCAGATTTAAATAAATCAAATATTTAATATTATTAAAATTGTAAAACAAAATTGTTAAATAAAATAGGATTATAATTTTAAGGATTATATAACTAATATAAAATAGAAAACTTACCTCTCCATGCTTTTTTTCGTGCTCCAGTTCTTTCATTATCTTATTTAGTTTTGTTTGACTCCTGAGAATACTATCTTGTTTCAGCGCGGAGGAAGATACTTCTCCCCTCTGAGTAAAGTTTTGGAAATGTCCATCCGCAGAGTTGATACGTGGACTTTTGAACATTCCTTGTTTTTCAGCAGCAGAGACAATTGAGAGATCTACTTCAACATTACATTGCTTCACTAGTTCATCGGATTCCTTGAAAATACCAGCTAGGCATTTTGGGAGAGTTGTTTCTCTTGGGATTCTATTTTCCGTGAACTTTACCTCAATCTTTCTACCACCCATGTTTTAGATCTGTTTTTTTTTTTTTTGTTCTAATTTTTCTTATCACCTTACACTATTTTATAGATGGATTGGGTCAACTAATCTAAACACATTAATGTAAAGTTTTAATATGTTGATATATATTTCCAAGAAATATTTTGTGATTACCATTTTTACGTATTTAACTAATCTTTGAATTTGGCAATTTTATCAAAATTTTAGTCAATACAAATGACGAGAATATATTTATGACATATTTTATTCAACATATAGCTTTAGATAACTAATCATTTGTGATGAATCAACATTAAATATAAATATTTTTAATGCTTATCTCAAATTTAACAGGCTTTGAAAAATATGTAATTTGTCCTTTTATTGGATTGTTTTATTATCTCTAGATTTTATTCTATATATATTAAATATATATATGTATATGAAAATTAACACGCGTCAAATCTGTTTATGATAACTAACACGCGTCAAACATTTATATTAACCACAACATATCAATACACTATTTCAAAGAGATTGATTAATTTAAAAGAAGTAAGAAAAAATCTTACAAATATATAATTTATTAAGAATATAATAGTATTAGTCATTTTTTTTTAAATGGCGTACACGAAAAGCCATTTAACGGCTGCTAGTGTTTGCTTCTTTTCATTTCTTCATCCAACAAAATATTTTAATCACAAATCCTAAATTTAACTACGGAAAATATAAGATTTGTATAAATATTGGCAAATGATATAATAGGCAAAAAATCTTCAAATATTTATTCGTTCTATTATATAGTTTTACTTTATATTCTGTTCTCGAGAAATATTTTTTTCTCACAAAGAACCACTCGATATATTAGAGTCAAAATCCACACATTCGAGATCAATAACTAAAAACAACCATATATGGAAATTCAGGGTAGCCAAAATTTCTGAACATAGACAGATTGACTCGACTAAGCCAAACGGATAAAGACCAAACAACAATCGAGTCCAAACCAGCAATTCGAGTGGGTGGACAATCGAGCCCAAACTGAATGGCTTGGTCAGACCCGAGGTGGTCGACGACTCATTTGAGCCTGAGCCAGCAACTCGAGTCATGCCTTCTCAGATGTACTGCCACCAATCGGTGCTGCGATGTTATGATCCTGAACCAAAGACGTGCCAAAAATGCCAAGCCCTCCCATGATCCGTCGACCCGTGATTGTTAGACAATATATATGATATACGAATATACCCTTGTATAGTACTAGGTTTCCTATGTAAATCTATATATAGAATCTTTAATAACATAAGGAGGGCATTGCAGGCTCTATTGAATTACACCAAATTACATGGTATCAGAGCAAACATAAAACCCTAGCTGCCATCTCTTCTTCTTCTTCTTCTTCCTACTTATTTCTTCCTCCTCACGCTTCCTCCACTCTCCTCCTCTCTACTCTGTTTTTCTACTCACAAACCTCATCAATCTCTCTTGATTTCGATGGCTGCTCCGCGGAACAATGATAAACCCTTCGGTATTACACATATCAAGGCATATGTAATGATTGTCCTTGATCTCCACAAGCTCAATTACGACACATGGAGAGAGCTGTTTGAGACTCATTGCCTCACCTTTGGAGTTGCCGATGACCTTGACGGCACCTCCTCTCCTACACCACCACACGACAAAGAATGGAAAGAACAAGATGGACTAGTTATGATGTGGATATATGTCACAATTTCTGAAATTATTCTTGACACTGTCTTGAAAACGAAGTGTACGTCTCGGGAACTCTGGCTCCCTACTGACAATATTTTCCGTGATAATAGAGAAGTTGGTGCCATAGAGCTCGATCACGAACTCCGCAAACTCACCATGGGTGATCTCGATCTTGCCGAGTATTGCCGAAAGCTCAAGAAAACATCGGATCTTCTCGCCAACATTGACTCTCCGGTACCTGAACACACTCTTGTCACCTATGTCCTTAATGGATTAACTGAAAAGTACAATAACATTGTCAACATTATCAAGCATCAAGTACATTTTCTAGTGTTGCCAAAGCACAATCAATGCTTGATATGCAGGAAAAATGGATAGCAAAGCAGGTAAATTACCAACCAGCACACACACAAAATTCCTCGGCTTCCACGGTTCTCTATACCTCCTCTGATCACGACCAGAAACCTCCGCACTACAATAACAACTCTCATTGTCAACAAGGCAATGGGTCCAAAAACAGGGGGTGTGGAGGCCGTCACAATCGCGGACTTGGTCGTAATAATTCTAACACATAGCACCAACAACACAACTATCCACCACAGCGGGGTTATGAACCAACACAATGGTCATACCAGTCATATGATCCACCACCACCTCCGGCAACTTACGGCACACAACCATCATATCAACCATCTCCTCCCAACAGCATTCTTGGTCCATACGTATCTCCGCCGCGTCATGAAGCTCATCTGGCACATGGTGTTCAGACTTTTACACCACCGGTGGCTCAACCTCAATATCTCTGACGGAACTCACCAATGTGTTCTCCACCATGACCTTGCAGAACAATGCAGACTCAAATTGGTATATGATCTCGGGGGCCACTAATCACATAACGGCACAGCCAGGTACGCTATGTTCCACTTTTAATTCGAGTGTTAATCTGTTAGTCATGGTTGGTAATAGATCTTTTGCGGGGTTACACAACTGGGTATGGTACCATTGGCCCGCACTCTCGTCCTCTTCATCTTAAGCGTTTGCCAGTTTGCCTATCATTTGTCAAGAATATAGTTTCGGTTCACCATTTTACTATTGATAACCAGTGTTCAGTTGAGTTTGACCCTTATGGCTTTTGGTGTTAAGGATCTGGTAACCAAGACCAAACTCCTACGGTGCAATAGCTCTGGTATGTTGAACTCGATGACTTCAGCAGTAAACACCTCTCCATTGGCATAAGCTTCATCTTCATCAACTGGCATCATTTAGCATCAACGTCTCGGCCATCCGGGAAGTTCTATTTTATCATCTCTTGCATCTACTGGTTTTTTTATCTTATAAGAAGACCGACTTGACTAATTTGTGTCATGCGTGTCAGTTAGGAAAACATGTTCATCTTCCCTTCTATTCCTCCTCTTCGGTTGTTTCTCAAGCTTTTGACATTTTCACTCGGATATTTAGACATCTCCAATCTCGAGTTTTGGGAGAATAAAGTATTACATCATTTTTCTAGATCAGTTTTCTATTTTTGTATGGGCATATCCTCTCAAGAAAAAGAGCAAAACATTTACTGAATGTCTTCAATTCACCGCTTATGTCTGCAACCAATTCAAGTGTACCATTAAAGTCCTGCAATGTGACAATGGAGGCAAGTACAACAACCGTGTATTCCTCGATCATCTTGCTTCTGAAGGAACCACTCTGTGTTTCTCCTGTCCATATACTTCCCAACAAAATGGGCATGCGAAACGGATGCTTCGTACCATCAACAACCTCATTCGGGTACTGCTTTTTCAAGCTCATATGTCTCCACAATTCTGGTTTGAAGCTCTCTACACAGCTACACATCTGCTCAACATTCTTTCGTCCAAATCAATCAATGATCGGGTTCCTTTCACTGCTTTGTTTGCTCACCCACCGACCTATCATCATTTACGGGTCTTTGGATGTCTATGTTACCCGAACCTATTCGCCACCTCCGCCCACAAGCTAGACAAGCGTGTATCTAAGTGTGTCTTTCTCAGCTATCCATATGATCATCGAGTCTATTGTTGTCTTGAAGTGACATCTCGGAAGATTATTTTCTCCGGTCATGTCACGTTTGACGAGACTACTTGTCCACTAGCGTCACCATCTGAGGTACCAACTCAAGTCTCTGTTTTTAACCCTCCGCCAAAGAGCTTCCTCCGCCTATACCGCGTCTTGCGGCACCGCATACTCTGTCGTCTCCGCCAGTGGCTCCACCTGCACCAGTAAATCACCCAATGATTACTTGTAGCAAAAGTGGCATTGTGAAGCCACGAGTACCCCTCTGCCTCCACACCACTGTCATGTCACCTTTGTCATTGTCTCATGTCCAAGCTGCAAGGGATCCTAATTAGAATCCAGCCATGCAAATTAAAAATGGGATGTGATCTTTAGTACCACGGCCTGTTGCTACTAATGTGTTGTGCTCTATGTGGCTTTTCAGGCACAAATTTGATGCAGATGAGAAGCTTATTCGGTACAAGGCGCGCTTGGTGGCTAATGGAAAATCGCAGCAGATTGGCGTTGATTGCGACAAAATGTTTAGCCTTGTTATTAAACCTGCTACAATCAGAACAGTGTTGGATGTGACCTCCCGGTTTTGTTGCTCCCTCACGGTCCAATCATGTGTGCCTTCTGAAAAAATCCCTCTACGGCCTTAAACAGTCTCATCGGGCTTGGTACAACAGGTTTGCTGTGTTCGTCAAGAAAATCGTGTTTGTCCAAACATTTTTTGATGCATCTCTTTTTGTCTACAACCGTGGTTCTGAAATGGCTTATCTACTACTCTACGTAGACGACATCATTCTTACAGTTTCAAGTCAGAATCTTATTACACAGATTATTTCCTCTCTCAGCTCTGAATTTGAAATGACTGACATGGGTTATCTCCATTATTTTCTTGGCATCTTGGGTAAACGCAATGCGTCAGGTCTCTTTCTTCAACAACAAAATTATGCCACCGATATATTTCATCGTGCTAATATGACAGTTTGCAAGCCCTGTTCGACACCTGTTGACATGAAAGCCAAACTTGCGGCTGATGACGGTCCTCCTGTCAAGGATCCGACGTTATACAGCAGTCTCGCAGGTGTGTTGCAGTATCTCACTTTTACAAGGCCCGTCATCTCGTTTGCAATGCAACAATTCTGTCTTTTCATGCGTAACCCTCGTGAAACTCACTTGACTGCCTTGAAGCGTATTCTTCGATTCATCAAAGGTATTATCTCACATGGGTTACAACTTCACTGATCAGCTCCCACTGGTCTGGTTGTCTATACAGATGCGGATTGGGTAAGTTGTCCAACTACTCGACGCTCCATGTCGATACTGTGTATCTCTCGGTGACAGTCTTGTTTCATCGTCCTTCAAATGACAGATGACGACCGGGGTGTTGCTAATGCGGTCTCTGAAGCCACTTGGATCCATAATCTTCTGCTTGAACTTAAGTCTCACATTCACCGTGCAACAGTGGTTAACTGTGATAATGTTAGTGCTGTATATCTCTCGACAAATCTAGTTAAGTACCAACAGATAAAACATGTAAAGATCGATATACACTTTTTTCGGGAAAAAGTGTGGCTGGGTCAAGTATGTGTCCTCCATGTTCCTTCTGCACTTCAGTATGCAGATATATTCACCGAAGGGCTAAACACTACATTGTTCCTCGACTTCAAGTCTAGTCTGAGCATTCGAGAGCTTCCCACTCTGACTGAGGGGGCATTTTATACAATATAAATGATATACAAATATACCCTTGTATAGCATTAGGTTTCCTATGTAAATTTATATATAGAGTCCTTAATAACATAAGGAGGGCATTGCAGACTACCTAATTACACCAAATTACAGTGATGCCTCGACCCTGAGCTGTCAATCGATGCACTGCCATCCCGTGACGTTGCAATCCCATGGCTGGTCTGAACTGCCATGTCCCGAGTTGTACCGTGCTGCACCGTCAATGACATCCAAAGCCGAATCTCCACGATGCCCCAAGTCAAAAACAAAATGACACCAAGCTGGACTAAGGGCATATCAAGCCACTTTCTGATCGGTGATTAAACCAAAGAAGAACCAAATGATCCCAATTGGGCCAACAAAGACAACAACATGGGCTGAACAGAAAGACAAATCATTTTGTGGGCGAGTAGAAATTTTTCGAATGCTCTAGAATAATATTATGAAAGTCGACGAAGGTATGAAGATAGAAACAAATCTCCACGAATCTTAAAAAATATCTTCTCTGAAACTTCATTCATTCACCATATAAAGAGAAGTATAGTTTAGAATTCAAGAGAAATTTTCCCTTAAAAAATACTTTGAACTTTACTTGTATCTGTTACAAAATCCTAACTAAACAGCATGATACATTTGTACAAAAAATCTTATCAAATCGACAATAAAAACCAATTTTGATATCTGTTCTTAGTGTTTTTCCTTTAGAAAATTTGTATCCCTCAATTTACTTCATAATTTTGTTTGTGCGAATTTCTGAAAGTGTCATACACTTAAGAATGAAAGAACAAGATATATGAAGAGATGGCTGCCGACAGAGTGCACAACGATGGAGTCAACACCAACGCTGAGCAGCATCTAGATGCGAGGATTGCAGAAGAAACCACCATAGCCATGACCAAGATGAAGGAGATTCTAGCCGGAATCCTCCAGATGGTGGAGGATTAAGAAAATCTGAATGGCTCGCTAACAGAACAGATGGAGATGATCCCAGCAACAAACCAAACCCAAAGCTTTTTCCCGAGTGGATTCGGCTTGGCGGTAAACAAACCAAGAGGAGGCGGGATATGACTTGACTTTTCAACGCCTCACGGTCTGGTGAGAATCATCGGTATATAGACATATCCACGACAATCCAACGAGCAGACCTTGGCAGGAATAAGAACGGTTCTAATAGAGCCGCCACCACTAAACTGAGGAGCAAGAGGCGCTAACAACAAAAAGTCTGGTTTGCCAGTCATTAAAAAATAAGAACATGAAGAAGGAGACTATACTCAAAACTGCACCATGGATCAGCTGAAGAAGGAAAGTTTGTTCCGAACTAGACGATGGCAAGAGCAGAAGGTGAGCAAAATAGCTTGGAACAAGACAAGTAGTTGATGGAAGAAGAGGAAAGTATCCTTTGGGTGCAGTAAGAGCAGTATGCCAAATAACAAAGATGGGAGAACCCACCTGTATACAGCAAGCTGCACGGGATAAGCCAAAAAGACGATTTGGATGAACTTTGAGTTTTTTTGGCTCAGGCCGCCAATGAGATGAGATTCATACGGCCCGAAGTCCACTAGGAAAAAATCACATCATCATATATTCATCGCATGTTGGAGGAAACACTAAAGATGCCGTTCACAGCTAGGATCACCAAGACGAGACTTTCCGATCCCGGGAAAATCAAAGTGCCTAACTACAAAGAAACGACCGATCCAAAAGCTCACATAACGGTTTTCCACATAGCTTATGCAACTTAATGGGATGCTTTAAAATGGTGATATCGAAGATTGATGGCCTTAAGTGACAAAGCCGTACTAGATGCAATAAAGATGTGATTCGAATCAAAATTTCCACATGAATGTTTTTTGAACACAACCCTGATGATACAAGATGCCTTCCACATAGCCTCACACTTTATCGTCCACAAAGAGAAGATGAAGATTTTGTCGTAAAAGTATCGATCGATAAAACCATCAAGCAAAAATGCACCTCCCGCTACGACCCCTTCGAGAAACAGGAGTAGTCAAAACAGTGGATATGTGTATCACGAATGACCTAATTTTGGTCTTCACAGAACTATCAAATTGGCTTGCCAACAAAGAAAGACACAGCCCCATCTTCAAACGATTTGGATTCCTCCGCAGAGGAACCAGTATCGTGTCCAAACCATGAAATTGGGCTGGCAGAAGTGCTCATCAGGAAGACAGACGACATCTCGCGAGTTTTGGCTAGGGATTGTGCCTCGAAAAATGGGGCTCGGCGATATGAATCACGAGGATTAAAGATGGATTGAAATACTTAAAGATGGATTGAAAAATTCAAGAACTCAATAGAGAGAGTTGAAGATTAGCTGGAAAAATTGAAGAACTTGTCGGAAAACTCAAGAAATCGCCAGAAATATGAAAAAAACCCTAGCAAACACTTAAACAAAAGTAGAATAAGAAAGTTATATTTGAGTTTTTGGAGAAGTGAACTTGTCAGAATAAGGGAAAGGGAAGAATGGTATATATATATGAGTTAAAGTATTGTTCTCAACACAAGTACAACTTGGATTGATGTGGTTTCCAAGGCATATTACTTCTAAAGGGGATGAGAAATCGATTTTAAACTTCTAAATGAAGAGTCTTGTGTCACTCAAAACTCAAGGATGAGCTCAATGAAGAGAATTCTTGCTAGAAAAAAATAAGGATTTGGTTTGAGATGAGACGAATAGGAAAAAGAGTACTTGGACTAACAATAACGATTAAAGTAAGAAAGGAATCAACTTGCTATAGGAGTGTCACTGATGGTTTTTCTTTGGAGATTGGAGGGTCTTTGAACGATATTGCTAATTTGGAATGGATAATCTCAACAAGTAGCAAATTGGAGCCGGATTCCTTGGTAAGAGGTTTCCTCATAAGATTGTCCCATGGTGTGGGTAAAATCCATTAAATCACGAGCCGCCAAAGCTAGCTTTTGCCTATTGACGGTGCAATGGGCCAAGCCTTATCACCATACCTCATAGAACCATGGAGTCCTTTATTTGGCTAGTCTCCTAGATAAAGGAGACACCACCTACTCAAACGGTTTAAGCATTAACTCAAAGAGTGGTTATCTCTAAAAGAAGCTTAAGAACTCGCTATAGATGATCATACTAAATCAAGCACTAAGAGAGGTAAGAGAAAAAGAATCCTTTGTTTAAGTTCAAGACCGAATGGAATATTGATCAAGACACCTCATTTCTCCTCAAACCATCAAGAAACCCCAATGAAATTACTCGCTATCCATGAACAGAGTCTCAGAATCCACGAGGATGAGAGATTCTTTCATAGTTACCTAAGTGCATAAAATAAAAAACTGAAATTAAGTGAAGTTAAAAAGAAACTTAAATTAAACGATCGAGTTCAAATAAACATAATGAAACTTAAAAAGGTTAAGCTCCCAACAGCATTAATGGTGAAAGTGTGTTCGACAGATAATGGAACAAAAGTAAAACAAGAGAAATAAAGAAGATGATTAAAAGCGGCTGATTTGGTCGAGGGTGAGGTGACCTTCTATAGGGGCACTTGAAACCCTTCGTTGGGACCACTTCGCTGCCACGTGATGGTTGTTGCATAGTGCAACGGTCGGTACGGATGAGGACGGATGTACGGATCGCTTATCGCACTGGGGCGAAGCATCGGGTGTGGCATTGCTTAAAGTGCAAACCTCGGGATCTTCTGCATCGCATTACTCCTGTTTGTGATCGGTCGATGTGCGAACTTGGGGCGCACTGCATCAGGGTCTTCTTGTTGCGCATTTTCCGATGTGAAAAATCAGGAAATTCTGCAGGGGGGTGATCCTGTTGCGCGTTGTCTGTTTCTTCTTGACTGGACACCTTCCCTTGACTTCTTTTTTCCAGCCTTGTTCCTTTTGCCTGGTTTGTTCCTCTCCATTCTTTTGTCACCTGAAAAACACGCCACAAATGCAAAAGAATGCAGAGTCCTAGTCTAATGAAACCGAAGTCTAATAATGAGATGAAACTTTAGGAAAACATGTGAAATTGTATTCTAACTATCATGAGAATGCACATGAATGGAGTGTAAAATGTAGAGACATCAACACCCCCAAACTTGACTTTTTGCTTGTCCTCAAGCAAACGAACTAGTCCAAGGAGTGAAGAATAAATGAAGACACACAAGTGAAGTCCGAAATGCTATCTAAAAGAGTTTAACCGATTTCTACACCTAGAACTCTTAAGTGCAACCGAGGTTTTCTTTTACATAAAAAGTCGTACCCACTAATTAATCATCATGTCACCTATTAGAAGCAGTCCTGAACTCATGCAAAACTTAATCCTTCTTCCCTTTTCACATTTGTTGGGGTCTAATCCACCCTTTGAAACTGATAGGCCCGGAAGTCTTGAGCATTTGCACGAAAAAACTTGACAGACGATATAGACACAAAAGCAGGTTGCCATCTTCCTCTATCAAAGAGTGGAAGACCTGCTAATTATCCAACGGTATTAAAACTTTTCCGAAGACCATCTAGCACAAAGCAGGTCGCCACTCCCTTACATGGGAAGTGGGTGACCTGCTCAAGCACAAGGCAGGTCACCACTCCCTTGCACGGGAAGTGGGCGACCAGCTCGAGCACAAGGCAGGTCACCTGATGCAATCCTGGGAAGGATCACACAATGCCGGATCGAAGGGTTATGAACCGTAGAGGCTACTAGCACTCACAGAGCTGAATATGGATTGAGGGGAGCGTCAAAGGGTGTGGAAGACCTTTGGTATATCCAACTCCAATGGCCGAGGATATTAAGCACCACGACAGCAAAGGAGGATGTTTCTGGAAGTAACCCTTAACCAAGCAATGGAAAATGTTCACAAGGAACAGAAGAGAATCACTCTCTAAAATCACAAGTTTAAAAATCAAAAGAAGTCTCTATATTATTATAGCATGGAACTCTTATTTATAGGTTTTACATTTGGTAAAAAGTCTAGAAAGATTGTGTGGAAAACAATGCATAGGAAATAGAAAAGAAGACTAAAAATAAAGTCTGGTCAAATATGACCCTTCAGGTCCACGTGCATTGCAAGGTGTCCATTGGGCTACCAGCCGCGTGTACCATGGCCATGGCCGGTGAGTCAGGTTGGTATGGCCGAGAAATGAGTAGTCTCGGTCATCTTTGGTTTCTCCTCGTGCCAAACTGATTCTGTCTCGATCAATCTTCTTATCTCGCCAAATTGGTCGGAAAAGATACTCTTTGGATCGTACAAAAGTAGTCATCTGGTCGTGCCTCCAAAAGCAGCTCCAATCCGGTTTGTACCGGGTTATAGCCACCTTGGTCAAGAACTGGGCCCACTTGCCCATCTCCAATTCCAACTCAGTTCATGGGCATTCTGGCATGATCCAATTGCTCTGTATGTGTGTTTGGTCGGGTGAAACTTCCTCCCAATGTTGATTTGAAACCAAGATCTTCATGGTCCTCCCTGAATTCCATGGTTGGCCTGGTCCGAATGCTTTGTCTACGATTCGAACTGGCCAGGATTGTATCATAACCACTCACCTTCCCCGTGAAGTAGGCGACATGCTCAAGAACAAGGCAGGTCGCCACTCACCTTCCCCGCGAAGCGGGCGACCAGCTCAAAATAAGGCAGGTCACCACTCACCTTCCCCGGGAAATGGGCAACCTGCTAAAAGACCAAGGCAGGTCACAACTCACCTTCCCCGGTAAGTGGAAGACCTGCTCAAGAACAAGGTAGGTCGCCCCGCACCTTCCCTGGGAAGTGGGTGATCTCCTCAAGACCAAGGCAGGTCGCCACTCACCTTCCCCGAGAAGTGTGCGACCTACTCAAGACCAAGGCAGGTCGCCACTCACCTTCCCCGGGAAGTGGACAAACTGCTCAAGACCAAGGCAGGTCGCCACTCACCTTCCCCGGGAGGTGGGCGACCTTCTCAAGAACAAGGCAGGTCGCCACTCCTTTAAACGGGAAGTGGGCGACCTGCTCGAGCACAAGGCATGTCTCTACTCACCTTCCTGGGAAGTGGGCGACCTCTTCACTTAATTTATCCAAACCGGTGAAATGAAAGTTTGGTCTAGCGTTACTCGATTCCGGAACACTGTTTATGGCACTATTCACGGAACAGTATTCAGGGAACCGTTCGTGAACCGACCACAAAACCAGAAAAAGAAGCCCAAACCAAATGGGACTCTGAAATCAGATTAAACCGGACCAAACCAGAAGCGAACTGGATCAAGACAAGATCAAACTACAGCGTGATGAGAAGTTGGATCGCGGATCAAGCTCAACCCCTTGAGATGAAATCTAAGCCAACATATTCGGTATATTCTGCATATTCCTGGGCTTGACAGCGTCTCACATTGCTAGCTGCGCTTCTCAGCACCCCCAAGACGTTTCATATATATATATGTTAGCATGTACTAGGTCTTATCAATCCCATTCCGAGTACTTTGGGCTTTATATTGTAAGACTATATAGCATTTACAAAATCCCTTGTATTTGGCAAAAAGATCATTCAATAAAAATTAACTTTCAATTTGGTCCTTGAGTTCTTTTAAAACCCCTTGAGCTGTTTGTGGGGAAAAGAAATATTTTAAATCCTAAGAGAAAGAGGATACGAGAAAGAAAGCAATGTCCGAAGAAACAATGGATTGGAGTCAGGTGTAGGAGGTTTTAAACGATTGGATCTCATTCCAGGGAAGTGAAGCTTCCGGAATCGACCACCCCCAAGATGATCCTCTCGTCATTAGCCTTACTATTGGAGACCACAACGTGACAAAATTTATAATCGATACTGGGAGTTTGGTGAACGTTATATTATGAGAAACCCTCCGGAGGATGAACGTTGGGACTTTGAATTTAACAATCCATCCAAAACCGTTGACTTGTTTCACTGGAAGAACGACAATGGCAGACGGAGCAGAGGCTCGTCAACCAAATGTTCACCGGACAGCTCAGAAAGACGATGGAGATTTATATCGATGACTTGTTTATAAAATCCCTAGAGGAGAAAGATCACTTCAAACATTTACGAGAATATTTTGCGCAACTCAACTGACATAATATGACGCTGAACCCAATG
Organism: Iljinskaea planisiliqua; assembly: GCA_900108845.1. Classification (NCBI taxonomy): domain Eukaryota; kingdom Viridiplantae; phylum Streptophyta; class Magnoliopsida; order Brassicales; family Brassicaceae; genus Iljinskaea; species Iljinskaea planisiliqua. Next base: position 452,913 of record FNXX01000022.1, on the reverse strand, counting down.
AAATGCAGATTCGGGGTAACATCAGGAGAATTCCTAGGCTATTGTGACACACCGAGGGATAGAGGCGAATCCGAAACAAATCAACGCTTTGATAAAGATGGCCTCACCAAAGACGAAAAGAAAAATCCAAAGGCTAACAGGACGAGTCGCAGTGCTAAACCGATTCATCTCAAGATTGGTGGACAAATGTCTGCCGTTCTACGACACCCTCAGGGGAAAAAAAAAAAGTTCGAGTGGACAGAGACGTGCGATCAGGCATTCCAGGAATTAAAGAACTATTTGGCGATTCCACCTGTCCTAGCAAAGCCAGTTGAAGAAGAGCTCTTATTCTTGTACACCGCAGTGTCGTCCATAGCAGTAAGGAGAGTGCTCATAAGGGAGGAGCGTAACAAGCAAAACCCAATTTTTTATGTAAGTCAAACTCTGATGGATGCGGAGACCCGGTACCCAGTAATGTAGAAAGCGGCAAGGCGGGATGAAATGGTGACTCGGAATCGTTCGGTGCGGAACAATGTTCATCTGGGGTTATCCGCAAAAACACTATTCATGGAACACTGTTCACGAACCGGATAAAATCAGAAAGACAAAGATTTGGTTTGACATAAGACGGATCCGAGTTACTATTCATAAAACATTGTTCACAGGAAACTGTTCTTAGAACTGTTCCCGTACCGATCCTAAAACCGAGAAAGGTGTCCAAGCAAGGCGGAAGACTGAAACCAGGGCGAGCCAGACCAAACCGGAGGCGGGCTGGATCAAAACTGGACCTAGTAGCGACCTGCTAAGGATATGGGCCGCGGATTAGGCACAAAGTCCTTCTAAATTGGCAGATGGAAGATTAACAGACGTCCCACATCGCTAATAAACTCCCTGATAACCCTAGGTCGCCCACTATATATACGATAACTTGTATCAGGTTTAAGGGCATCCAATTCCGAGTATTAACTTTTTCGTATTGTAAGACATTAAGCTTTTACGAATTTTCTTGTACTTTGGCAAAAATATCACTTAATAAAATCAACTTTCGATCTTGGTCATTGAGTTCTTAAAATAAGATTTTCGAGCCCCCATTTGTTATAAGTTTTGATTATGTGAGTTTCGACTCTCACACTTGCTATCATAATACAAAGATGTAATGAGGACACATAATTGGATCTTGTTTGAGGAAGAGATCATGAGGAAGTATTTTCTGACCAATCTGTTGATCAAGTTGGAGACAACAATCCTCAAACTATGTCAAGGTTCAGGTCAGTGCATGAGTATTATTATGAGTTTAACCGACTCAGGCAATACATTAGAAGAACTTGGAGGATGAGTAAGGCAATTCTTATGTGAGGTGAAAATGGATCTCATTCGTCATGTTGTAATACAAGATTTCAATACCCTATGTTTGGTACTGGAGAAGGAGTCATAGGGTTGTTCATCCCAAAAGCGGGCTGAAAAATGAGGCAATCGGTGTGATGCAAGTGTTTAAAATGTGTGGGCATGCACACAATGGAGTGTGCTATTATGGTACTGATGAATGGTTCAAGTGTAGGAGTGTGGAACATCATGCTTAAGACTGTCTTGATAGTGGTCATGAATTTATTTATGATGCAGAGGAGTTGGGAACTTTACATGAGAATGTTGAGAACTTTTTTTGAGAATGTTGGACACCAGCAAATCAACCCCAATGATGTGCTCAAGGTGATTGACGTGATGAAGACTAATCATCTCGACTCAGTAGGCAAAACGTGACACCAAATGTTTCATATGTTTGGTCTAGAGGATACAGTGAACCTAATTACTTGTAATCCTTAATTTTATCATGTCTATGATATATTGCTTAAGTGATTGCTCATTTAGCGTAAATATATTGATTGTTAGTGTTTGGGATAGTGATACTCATACATTGTTTGACATTTAGGTGATACATTGTTTTGTGCCTCTTGAAGTTGGTAAATATTACACATCTCAAAGTGGACTAAGAAGATAAGAAAAAATGGTACATGAAATTGGTGAAATGATGCTTAAATCGAAAACAATCTACCAATATATGTTCATTATGGTTGGAATAGGGGATATAAGAGATGCAACATAATAAAATTCATCTTTACCAATAAATATAACTCAATCAAAACTCGAAAAACATATTATGCTAATTTTGATTAATCATAATGGCACATATTATAAAATATTAAGACAATATAATATTATGAAAATTAGATTAAAAAGATAAAAATGAAAGATTTGACATCTGTCAATTATTACAACAAATTGAAATTATTCTATAAAATTTTCAAAAGAAAAATGAACGATTGATCTTATATGATCTATAGTAATAGATCTTATTCTACTATATCTTATTCTTCTTATTATTCTTTTTGAGGTAGTGAAGCTTCCAGCTCTTTATGTTTCTGCTTAATATTCTGTTGAAGAGTTTTGTGACTTTCATTGAAAGTGATCAATTCTTCCAACTTCGAATCTTTGATCATCTTCTCATAATTTAGAAGAATCTCTTGTTTTCTCTTCTTCAAAACCTAAATTTAATTAAAAAAATTAATATTTTCTAAACACAAAATTTAAATGGATAGAAGATGTAATGATCAATGGGCTTTACTCTCTAACTATTGTTCTTTCATAATTTGATAACGAATAAGGTGATCTGTTGTGAAAATTTTAAACACCAAAGTCTAATACCATAATTAGTTCAAAAAACCAGATTCAAATAAACCATAAATTTAATATTATTAAAATTGTAAAAAAAAATTTGATAAATAAAATAGTATTATAATTTTACGGATTATATAACTAATATAAAATAGAAAACTTACCTCTCCACGCTTTTTTCGTGTTCCAGTTCTTTCATTATCTTATTTAGTTTTGTTTGACTCCTGAAAATCCTATCTTGTTTCAGCGCGGAGGAAGATACTTCTCCATTCTGAGTAAAGTTTTGGAAATGTCCATCCGCAGAGTTGATACGTGGACTTTTGAACATGTCTTGTTTTTCAGCAGGAGAGACGATCGAGAGATCTACTGCAACATTACATTACTTCACTAGTTCATTGGATTCCTTGAAAATACCAGCTAGGCATTTTGAGAGAGTTGTTTCTCTTGGGATTCTATTTTCTGTTAACTTTTCCTCAATCTTTCTACCACCCATGTTTTAGATCTGTTTATTTTTTGTTCTAATTTTTCTTATCACCTTACACTATTTTATAGATGGATTGGGTCAACTAAACTAAACACATTAATGTAAAGTTTTAATATGTTGATATATATTTCCAAGAAATATTTTGTGATTACCATTTTTACGTATTTAACTAATATATGAATTTGACAATTTTATCAAAATTTTAGTCAATACAAATGACAAGAAGATATTTATGACATATTTTATTCAACATATAGCTTTAGATAACTAATCATTTGTGATGAATCAACATTAAATATAAATATTTTAATACTTATCTCAAATTTAACAGGCTTAGAAAAATATGTAATTTGTCCTTATATTGGATTGTTTTATTATCTCTAGATTTTATTCTATATATATTTAATATATATATGTATATGAAAATTAACACACGTCAAATCTGTATATGAAAACTAACACGCGTCAAACATTTATATTAACCACAACATATCAATACATTATTTCAAAAAGATTGATTAATTTAAAATTAAGTAAGAAAAAGTCTTACAAATATATAATTTTATTAAGAATATAATAGTATTAGTCATTTTTTTCTAAATGGCGTACATGAAAGGCCATTTAACGGCTGCTAGTGTTTGCTTCTTTTCATTTCTTCATCCAACAAAATATTTTAATCACTAATCCTAAATTTAACTACGGAAAATAGAATATTTATATAAATATTGACAAATGATATAATAGGCAAAAACTCTTCAAATATTTATTCGTTATATTATATAGTTTTACTTTATATTCTGTTCTCGAGAAATAATTTTTTCTCACAAAGAACCACTCGGTATATTAAAGTCAAAATCCACACATTCGAAATCAACAACTAAAAACAACCATGTATGGAAATTCAGCCTAGCCAAAATTTCTGAACATAGACGGATTGACTCGACTAAGCCAAACGGATCGAGACCAAGCAACAATCGAGTCCAAACCAGCAATTTGAGTGGGTGGACAATCGAGCCCAAACCGAATGCCTTGGTCAGACCCGAGGTGGTCGACGACTGATTTGAGCCTGAGCCAGCAACCCGAGTCATGCCTTCTCAGATTTACCGTCACCAATCGGTGCTGCGATGTTATGATCCTGAACCAAAGACGTGCCGACAATCCCAAGCCACCCCATGATCCGTCGACCCATGATTGTTAGACAATATATATGATATACAAATATACCCTTGTATAGTACTAGGTTTTCTATGTAAATCTATATATAGAGTCTTTAATAACATAAGGAGGACATTGCAGGCTCTACTTAATTACACCAAATTACATGGTATCAGAGCAAACATAAAACTCTAGCTGCCATCTCTTCTTCTTCTTCTTCTTACTTATTTCTTTCTCCTCACGCTTCCTCCACTCTCCTCCTCTCTACTATGTTTTTCTCTCTCACAAACCTCATCAATCTCTCTTGATTTCGATGGCTGCTTCGCGGAACAATGAGAAACCCTTCGGGATTACACATATCAAGGCATATGTACTGATTGTCCTTGATCTCCACAAGCTCAGTTATACACATGGAGAGAGCTGTTTGAGACTTATTGCCTCACCTTTGGAGTTGCCGATCACCTTGACAGCACCTCCTCTCCTACACCACCACACGACAAAGAATGGAAAGAACGAGATGGACTAGTTATGATGTGGATCTATGTCACAATTTCTGAAACTATTCTTGACACGGTCTTGAAAATGAAGTGTACGTCTCGGGAACTCTGGCTCTCCACTGAAAATCTTTTCCGTGATAATAAAAAAGTTCTTGTCATAGAGCTCGATCACGAACTCCGCAAACACACTCTTGTCACATATCTCCTAAACAGATTAACTGAAAAGTATGACAACATCATATCAAGCATCAAATACATTTTCTAGTGTTGCCAAAGCACAATCGATGCTTGATATGAAGGAAAAATGGATAGCAAAGCAGGTAAAATACCAACCAGCACACACACAAAATTCCTTGGCTTCCACGGTTCTCTATGCTTCCTCTGATCACGACCAGCAACCTCCGCACTACAACAACAACTCTCATGGTCAACAAGGCAAGGGGACCAAAAACAGGGGACGTGGAGGCCGTCACAATCGCGGACTTGGTCGTAATAATTCTAACACATAGCACTAACAACACAACTATCCACCGCAGTGGGGTTATGAACAAACACAATGGTCATACCAGTCATATGATCCACCATCTCCTCCAGTAACTTACCACACACAACCATCATATCAACCATCTCCTCCCAACAGCATTCTTGGTCCATACGTATCTCCGCTGTGTCATGAAGCTCATCTCGCACATGGTGTTCAGACTTTTACACCACCGGTGGCTCAACCTCAATATCTCCGACGGAACTCACCAATGTGTTCTCCACCATGACCTTGCAGAACAATGCAGACTCAAATTGGTATATGGTCTCGGGGGCCACTAATCACATTACGGCACAGCCAGGTACGCTACGTTCCACTTTTAATTCGAGTGTTAATCTGTTAGTCATGGTTGGTAATAGATCTTTTGCCCGGGTTACACAACTGGGTATGGTACCATTGGCCCGCAATCTTGTCCTCTTCATCTTAAGCGTTTTCCAGTTTGCCTATCTATTTGTCAAGAATATAGTTTCGGTTCACCATTTTACTATTGATAACCAGTGTTCAGTTGAGTTTGACCCTTATGGCTTTTGTGTTAAGAATTTGGTAACCAAGACCAAACTCCTACGGTGCAATAGCTCTGGTCCGTTGTACTCGGTGACTTCAGCAGTAGACACCTCTCCATTGGCGTTAGCTTCATCTTCATCAACTGGCATCATTTAGCATCAACGTCTTGGCCATCCGTGAGGCTCTGTTGTATCATCTCTTGCATCTACTGGTTTATAATCTTATAAAAAGACCGACTTGACTAATTTGTGTCATGTGTTTCAGTTAGGAAAACATGTTCGTCTTCCCTTCTATTCCTCCTCTTTGGTTGTGTCTCAAGATTTTGACATTTTTCACTCGGATATTTAGACAAAGTCTAGAAAGATTGTGTGCAAAACAATGCATAGGAAATAGAAAAGAAGACTAAAAATAAAGTCTGGTCAAATATGACCCTTCAGGTCCACGTGCATTGCAAGGTGTCCATTGGGCTACCAGCCGCGTGTACCATGGCCATGGTTTGTGAGTCAGGTCGGTATGGCCGAGAAATGAGTAGTCTCGGTCATCTTTGGTTTCTCCTCGTGCCAAACTGATTCTGTCTCGATCAATCTTCTTATCTCGCCAAATTGGTCGGAAAAGATACTCTTTGGATCCTACAAAAGTAGTCATCTGGTCGTGCCCCCAAAAGCAGTTCCAATCTGGTTCGTACCGGGTTATAGCCGCCTTGGTCAAGAACTGGGCCCACTTGCCCATCTCCAATTCCAACACAGTTCATGGGCATTCTAGCATGATCCAAATGCTCCTTATGTGTGTTTGGTCGGGTGAAACTTCCTCCAAATTTTGATTTGAAAACAAGATCTTCATGGTCCACCCTAAATTCCATGGTTGGCCTGGTCTGAATGGTTGGTCTACGATTCGCGCTGGCCAGGATTGTATCATCACCACTCACCTTCCCCGTGAAGTAGGCGACCTGCTCAAGAACAAGGCAGGTCGCCACTCACCTTCCCGGAGAAGTGGGTGACCAGCTCAAGACCAAGGCAGGTCGCCACTCACCTTTTCCGGGAGGTGGGCGACCCGCTCAAGAACGAGGCAGGTCGCCACTTCTTTAAACGGGAAGTGCGCGACCTGCTCGAGGACAAGGCATGTCTCTACTCACTTTCCTGGGAAGTGGGTGACCTGCTCAAGAACAAGGCAGGTCGCCACTCCTCTAAACGGGAAGTGGGCGACCTGGTCGAGCACAAGGCATGTCTCTACTCACCTTCCTGGTAAGTGGGCGACATCTTCACTTGATTTATCCGAACCGGTGAGCTGAAAGTTAGGTCTAGCGTTACTCGATTCCGGAACACTGTTTATGGCACTATTCACGGAACAGTCCTCAGGGAACCGTTCGTGAACCGACCACAAAACCGGAAAAAGAAGCCCAAACGAAATGGCAAGCTTAAATCAGATTAAACCGGACCAAACCCGAAGTGAACTGGATCAAGACAAGATCAAACTAGGGTGTGCTGAGAAGTTGGATCGCGGATCAAGCTCAACCCCTTCAGATGAAATCTAAGCCATCATATTTGGCATATTCTGCACATTCCTAGACTTGACAGCGTCCCACATTGCTAGCTGCGCTTCTCAGCACCCCTAGACGTTTCATATATATATGTTAGCATGTACTAGGTCTTATCCAACCCATTCCGAGTACTTTGGACTTTATATTGTAAGACTATATAGCATTTACAAAATCTCTTGTATTTGGCAAAAAGATCATTCAATAAAAATTAACTTTCAATCTTGGTCCTTGAGTTCTTTAAAATCCTTTGAGCTGTTTGTGGGGAAAATAAATATTTTAAATCCTAAAAGCAAAAGGATACAAGAAAGAAAGCAATGTCCGAGAAATAATGGATTGGAGTCAAGCGTAGGAGGTTCTAACACTCGGATCTCATTCAAGGGAAGTGAAGCTTCCGGAATCGACTACCCCCAAGATGATCCTCTCATCATTAGCCTTACTATTGGAGACCACAACGTGACGGAATTTCTATTCGATACTGGGAGTTTGGTGAGCATTGTATTATGAGAAACCTTCTGGAGGATGAACGTTGGGACTTTGAATTTCACAATCCATTGAAAACCGTTGACTGGTTTCACTGGAAGAACGCTAATGGCCGACGGGGCAATCCTACTCCCCATAAACTGAAAGGAGTGAAAAGGGAAGTAGAATTCTCATTGGTCGACTACCCGACAATTTACGACGCAATCATGGCAACGCCTTGGTTGAATTCAATGAAGGCGATTCCATCGACTATCACCAAGATGATCCTCTCATCATTAGCCTTACTATTGGAGACCACAACGTGACGGAATTTCTATTCGATACTGGGAGTTTGGTGAGCGTTGTATTATGAGAAACCTTCTGGAGGATGAACGTTGGGACTTTGAATTTCACAATCCATTGAAAACCGTTGACTGGTTTCACTGGAAGAACGACAATGGCCGACGGGGCAATCCTACTCCCCATAAACCGAAAGGAGTGAAAAGGGAAGTAGAATTCTCGTTGGTCGACCACCCGACAATTTACGACGCAATCATGGCAACGCCTTGGTTGAATTCAATGAAGGCGATTCCATCGACTATCACCTTTTCCTCAAATTTCCGACCCCAACCGAAATCGAAACAATCTGGGGACGACAGAAGGATTCATGAGCTTGTTTTGTGGCTGAGCACAAACTAAGAGGTCCAATGACCGAATCAGACACTAAGACGAAACCAAAGAGGACAAGGGTGGAACGGCAACTCGCAATGCTGGAATACAAATTACAGATCGAAGAAGTCTGGAAAACGGAGTGTGATTCCCCGTGTGAACCGGTATTCTCGACATGCATAGATGAAGCGCACCCGGAGCGATGTGCAGAAATTAGAGCTAACCTAGAAGAGCCGATCAAATCAGAATTGATCTCTCTCTTAAAAGACAATGTCAACACATTCACATGGGCAACAGAAGATATGCATGGGATCGACATCAACATCACAAGCCACAATCTTAATGTAGATCCGACCTTTAAGCCGGTGAAGCAAAAAAGGTGTAAGCTCTGTCCAAAACGAATCCAAGCGGTGGATGACGAGATGGAGCGACTGTAAAAGTCAGATCCCTCATGGAAGTAAAATGCCCCGATTGGCTTGTCAACCCTGTGGTAGTAAAAAACAAGAATGGAAAGTGGCGAGTCTGCGTCGACTTCACAGATTTGAACAAGGCATGCCGAAAAGATAGCTTCCCGCTACCGGATATTGACCGGCAATTGAAGGCCACTGCTGGGAACAAGATGTTGTCCTTCATGGACGTATTTTTCGGATATAATCAAAGCATGATGAGTCCAGACGACCAGAAGAAGACCGCATTCATAACAGATCGAGGGATATATTGCTACAAGGTGATGCCCTTTGGCCTTAAAAACGCCGGAGTGACATACCAAAGGCTCGTCAACCAAATGTTCGCCGAACAGCTCAGAAAGACGATGGAGATTTATATCGATGACATGTTGGTAAAATCCCTAGAGGAGAAAGATCACTTCAAACATTTACAAGAATGTTTTGAGCAACTCAACTGACATAATATGAAGCTGAACCTGACGAAATGCAGATTCGGGGTAGCATCAGGAGAATTCCTAGGCTATCGTGACGCACCGAGGGATAAAGGCGAATCCGAAACAAATCAACGCTTTGATAAAGATGGCCTCACAAAAGACAAAAAGAAAAATCCAAAGGTTAACATGACGAGTCGCAGCGCTAAACCGATTCATCTCAAGATTGGTGGACAAATGTCTGCCGTTCTACGATACCCTCAGGGGAAAAAAAAAAGTTCGAGTGGACGGAGACGTGCGAGCAGGCATTCCAGGAATTAAAGAAATATTTGGCGATTCCACCTGTCCGAGCAAAGCCAGTTGAAGGAGATCCCTTATTCCTGTACACTGCAGTGTCGTCCACGGCAGTAAGGGGAGTGCTCATAAGGGAGGAGCGTAACAAGCAAAAACCAATCTTTTACGTAAGCCAAACTCTGATGGATGCGGAGACCCGGTATCCAGTAATGGAGAAAGCGGCATGGCAGTGGTGATGTCAGCCCGGAAGCTGCAACCATATTTCCAATCACATACTATCGTCGTACTCACTACTTTCTCGCTCAAAATAATTTTGCATAGTCCGAGTGAATTGGGGAGACTAGGAAAATGGGCGGTGGAACTAAGTGAATGTGACATCAAGTACCGAACGAGAATGTGTGCTCAGTCTTAAGTGGTGGCAGACTTCTTAATTGAACTCCCAACTGCAGGCATCAAAGAACCAACTCAAACTTAGTTTGGACAGATCGTCATCAGAGCAAGGCTTGGGAGTCGGAGTGCGACTAACATCACCCACCAGAGGAATCTTGGAGAACTTATTCTGACTGATGTTCTACGCCTCAAACAACGAAGCGGAATACGAAGGTCTAATTGCGAGGTTAAAGCTCGCCCATGGTCTTAAAATCTAAAACCTTCAAGCAAATTTTGACTCCCAGCTGGTCGCAAACCAATTCAGCAGAGAATACGAGACAATGGATGGTAGGATGGAAGTCTACCTCAATATCGTCCAAAGCTTGGCCAAACAATTTAAGGAGTTGGAACTCACGCGGATCCCTTGCGGATAGAATGTCCCAGGTGACGCATTGGCGGCCCTAGCATCAACTTCTCCCCCCGGAGAAAGGCGAGTTATCCCCGTATAATTAATTGAGCAACCAAGCATCAATCCACCCCAAGTCGCAAACCTTATACAAACATCAGAATAGGAAGAAGAGGGAGAAGAAGACCCTCCGGAAGAGGAGATAGCGACCGACCCTCATGAGGAATACGGTTGCGATCGCAAGTGGATGGGCCCAATACAAACTTACATCATAAACGGAGATGTTCCAGTAGGAAAATGGGCGGCCGCAAAGCTGAGAGCACAGGCCGCCCATTTTGTCCTAATAGACGGAAACGTCTTCAAGTGGAGGCTCTCCGAACCATTAATGGCATGCGTAGAGGGCGAAGAATCATGGAAGAAGTCCATAGCGGATTATGCACAAACCATTCTGGAGGAAGATCCCTCACAATTAAAATCAAGCTGTACGAACACTACTGGCCGACAATGGTGAAAGACTGCGAGAATTTATCCCTCAAGTGCGAAATTTCAAAGATACGCACCAACGATTCACCAGCCCGCTGAAGTCATTTCGTCCATTTTTGCGTTTTATCCGTTAATTTTTTTTTGTTCAGTGTTACTTTTTTTCAATATCAGCTCAACTGAGTCTTTTTAGTATATAACAAACACCAAGTGAGGGTGGGTTTTATTTAGTTCAACAAAATGAATCATGCTTACAAAATGTCATGTGGTTAATTCTAATCTTCAATGAATTTCTTCACCGTAAGGGAGAAGTTGAAATTCCTTGCTGGTTGGAACAGGCAATGGAGAACACGGAAACCCAAGCTTGACTTGACATTTGAAAACCAAAATAAGAACGTTCAAGGAAGGAGAAAGAGGTGACCGATGAGTTGAAGGAGTTAGATAAATTGGATCAAGTCTCGACTTCAAATGCATCAAGAAGACATTTGGGTACATCTTCAGTTTAAGCATCGATCCTTTTTATATCCATACCATAAAATGCACTGCCCCGCAACATAAAAGAGATTTGGTTCTCAAACCAAAAACAAAGAGGGACTTGAATCTTCAATTCGATCATGTTTTAAATTAAAATTTTCTCTTTTTATTATTTTTATTTTTATCAACGTGATTTTCCTAAATTGATGTGGAGCAAAAAACACTTTTGGGGACTTTAATAGATAAAATATTTGATAAAGTCATTTTCTTAGGTGACTGTCTTTTGTTGGCATTATTTTTTTGTTTTTTTATGAATGCGTTTTATCATATAAAATAATTTAAGTGTTTATTATAACTGCATAAATAAATATGAGAATAATCACTAGAAGAGGGTTTAGTTTGCGTTTAAGATGGCAAACAGAAACAAAGAACTGTACTTACATGAAACAGAGGGATACAAAAGGATCTGGAGAAGAAAAAATGAGCCGTAAGATAGAAGAAGTGAAACTTAATTAACAGAAAAATCACCAACTGCTCATGTGGATGGATGGAGAGCAGTTGGAAAGATCGCCAAATCTTCATGCAGATTGTTCTATCCTTCCTTTTATGTCGTTTAAATTTCATTAAAATATAAAAGTACTGTTGGGTTTAAATACTTATACGAAATGCTTATCCGAGGATCGAATCAGCTAGCCAACTACCTCGAGAAAGGATTGGGCTAGCTGGAAACTCATACGAAGACACGAAAACTCATATGAAGACATTTAAACTCATACAAAGACATTTAAACTCGTATGAAAGACATTTAAACAAATACGAGGACATTTAAACTCATAAGAAAAACTCCCCGGCCGCCAGTTTCTGGACCATTCCGCCAAGTATTGGACCAGTACGCCAAGTATTGGACCAGGCCGCCAAATATTGGACCAGGCTGCCGGTCTGCTATCCTGGGCCACCGGTTTGGACCAGGCCGCCAGCTTGCTCACAGCCAGGCCGCCAATTTGGACCAGACCACCAGGTATCAGACCAGGCCTCCAGCTTGCTCACGACCAGGCTGCCTGTTTGGACCAGACCGCCAGGTATCAGAGCAGGCCGACATGCTCTTTCCCTCGGACCAGGCCGCCCTGAACCAAGCCGCCGGTTTGGCCAGCCCGCCGACCAGGCAGCCCGCCATGCCTCTGTATCGGCCAAGCAGCCTGCCATGTCCTTTCCTCCGTATCAGAGCAGGCCGCCATGCTCTTTCCCTCGGACCAGGCCGCCCTGAACCAAGCCGCCGGTTTGGCCAGCCCGCCGACCAGGCAGCCCGCCATGCCTCCGTATCGGCCAAGCAGCCCGCCATGTCCTTTCCTCCGTATTAGAGCAGGCCGCCATGTCCTCTCCTCCATATCAGCACAGGCCGACATGCTCTCTCCCTCGGATCAGGCCGCCCTAAAGCAGGCCGCCGGTTTGGCACCCCCGCCATGCCTCCGTATCGGCTAAGCAGCCTGCCACGTCCATGCCTCCGTACCGAAACAGGCCGCCGTGCTTTGTCTCCCTCGGACCAGGCCGCCTGTGACTTTCCTGAACCAGCCCACCGGTTTTACTCCTCTTGGACCAGCCCGCCAGTCCAGTCCATAGACGGGGTGGGCTGAAAGTTCATACGAGAGAAATGGGCGGGCTGAAAGTTCATACGAGAGAAACGGGTGGGTTGAAAGTTCATACGAGCGAAATGGACGGGATGAAAGTTCATACGAGAAAAACGGGCGGGCTGAAAGTTCATACGATAAAAACGGACGGGCTGAAAGCTTGACTCGGAATCGCTTGGTTCGAAACACTGTTCATCCTGGATTATCTGCAAAAATACTATTCACGGGACACTGTTCACGAACCGGATAAAATTGGAAAGACAAAGATTCGGTTTGACATAAGACGGATTCGGGTTACTGTTCATAAAACATTGTTCACAGGATATTGTTCACGGCACTGTTCACGTACCGATCCGAAAACCAGAAAAAGAGTCCAAGCAAGGCGGAAGACTGAAACCAGGGCGAGCCGAACCAAACCGGCGGCAGGCTGAATCAAGACTGGACCTAGTAGCGACCTGCTAAGGATATGGGCCGCGAATCAGGCTCATAGTCCGCAGATGGAAGATTAACAGGCGTCCCACATCGCTAAAAAACTCCCTGAGTACCCTAGGTCACCCACTATATATATGATAGCTTGTATCAAGTTTAAAGGCATTCAGTTCCGAGTATTAGATGTTTCGTATTGTAAGATATTAAGCTTTTACGAATTTTCTTGTACTTTGGCAAAATATAACTAAATAAAACAAAGTTTCGATATTGGTCCTTGAGTTCTTTTAAAATAGGATTTTCGAACCCCCATTTATTATAAGTTTTGATTGTGTGAGTTTTGACTCCCACAAGTACAAGCACAAAGAGGATTACAAAATCGAATACAAAACATTGAAATACACATTATTCCATAAGCAACTATATGCGCCATCTACTAAATATGAGTATTATAAAAATGAATTTAAACGGTGCTTTCTTTTGAAGTAAGTCTTACACACTAACAGACAATATGTATGCTATTATTTTCCTTCTTCTCGAATTATCTCACCCGGATATGATATGTATCCCAAATTGACATTGTTTTCTTTTCTTTTTTGCTTTCCAAATCATCATACTATAAAAGGTCATTGCATTCGTTACATGTTTTGGAATGTCGATATGGTACCAATTAGTCCGTATTCAGGTTCTTGACAATAATGTAGACTTCACATTATTTCCACTTTGGTTTCTTATATTTGTGTCCACCAAAAGCCTCTTCCGAAATACTGGAACATGCAATTTCAATCTTCACATTCTTTTCGGCAGATTGGATCCATGGTGGCTTTCGTGGTGTGATTAGATTTGTTTCAAACATCAATATATCATCAAAAGACTACGATGTCACTGGAAAATATCACAAAATTAACAAAAAATGTTAGATTAGACATAAATTCGACGGAAACCGCCAGGAAATAATCCATATAAACGCTGAAAATTGCACTTAGAACATCTCCAACTAGGACACCTCTATATTTTGCTCTAAACTCTATTATAGAAGAAAATCATCTCCAACCCACCTCTATATCATTCATCTAAATTAGAGATTGCTATTTTTTTTCCTCTATGTTTAGAGGAAGATATAACATTCCTCTAAAATAGAGGTAAACACTTTTATTTACACAATAGTTCTTCAAATTTCTTTTTTTATGATTGTAACTAAAAAAATGTCTAAACACTACAAAAAAAAGTGGTTATTTTACCATTTTTTTTGTCACAATATATGAATATTTCGTCACAATAATTATATTGTGACAAAAGTGATACGGATTTTAAAAGGTCACAATAAAATCGTCACAAATCTACTTTAGTCTCAAAAAAGTAACAAATTTTTGTGACGAACAACTACAGTAATAATTTGTCATTATTTGTGACACTATTTAAACGTCACAGAAATGACACAATTTGTGACGAACAATAGTCACAAATATGTTACAGATTGTATTAAAAAAATGTCACATATTTGTCACATATTATTACCATATTTTAGTCACAGACACGTTATAAAAGTGCAACGAAAAAATGACACATGTCACAGATATTGACTAAATTGTAGTCACACAATAGTCACATATTTGTATGTGTTGTTACCATATTTTAGTCACTAATGCGTAATAATTTGTTACAAATCAATAATATAATTTTTTTTTAAAAAATTAGTAACAAACCATTACAAAATATTTTAATTAACTATAATTATTATATATAATTATAAAATCAAAAATATAAATTTAAAATAAAAAATAATACTTAGAAATTAGAAGCAATAAAAATTATCCAACACAACAAAAGAAGTCTTAAAAAATAAAAATGTAAACAATACTAAACATAAATAAAAACTAAAATAACTAAATATAGATAGATGGGATGAGTTTGATGGTGGAATTGAAAATTAGACATTCTTGCCAAAGTCTACACAATCTTCTCCATAGCTTCAAGTCTTTTTTGAAAATTCAGATTCTCTTCACGACTCTATTTCAGCTCTGTTTCCATCTCTTGCAGCTTTTGCGTTAATATTGCCTCTTATTCAACAGATTGTGCTGCACTCACAAAAAGCTATATATATAAACGAAAACATATAACACAAGAATATACACCAAATTAAACACACTACTTATATAGCCACACCTTAACACTAAGACAAAAAAATGATGTTAAATATTTATATCAGTTAGTATAAATGATATTAATATTTGATTGAGTTAAAATAATATATTGTAATAATTATTTAATTTATGTACTGCTATTTTAATAAATGTTAATTTGATAAATTTGATTTTTAATTAATAAACAATTAACTTATCTAATTAAAGAAATATAGAGTTATTTATATTTGATAATTCAAATATATTTATTTAATAATAAATATTCTTATTGGATACCTAAGAATATTCATAAGTTTATAACTAATTACTCTACATAATAGAAATATATGATTTCCACGTTGTCTCCACTTCCTCACATCCATTTACCGATGTGGAGTGTTTTAATTACTTGATTTTATAACATATAATTACATTAAACTTACAATTTAATTATTAACTTAGCTAATTGTTTATTTATAGGTTTTAGCTAATTAAGTGTCAATTGTTTTATTAATACAAATTAGTTTTATTTACTAACAAATGTTTTTAACTGATGTAAATTAAGATGAAAATAACATCATTTTTATTTAATTGATTTAAAAAATAGTTACATTAATTAGTTTTCACAACCGAAATTATTTAACATAATTATTTAATGGTATTAGTATTTACTCTATTAGAGTCAATTTTTATTTATGTAAATTTTATATCATTTTAATAAGTGATGTTAACTAAAATAAACAATACATAATTTATTAAATTGATATAATAATATCAGTTTTGTTAAATTGATATAAATTTATAGAAATGATATTAGTTTACTGAATTGATAATAAACTAATTAATAATAACATCAATTATTTATAAGTGATACTAAATCATCTATATTTGTGTCATTTATAAATAAGTAACCCTTTAAATTATTATCACTTAATTTTGTGATACAATTTCAGTATACAATTTAAGTGAAAAAATTAATTTTCGGATAGTTAAATAATTAAAATAAAAATCAATACCATTTAGCTCTATTTTGAGGAGAAAGATGCAGCAAGGGCAAGGTTGAACGATGAACAATAGGCTCCTCCATATCTACAATACAATCATATGCAAATCATTTAAGAAAAAAAAAAGCAAATAAATAGCTGACTAAGATTCAATGATGCAATTGATTCAATATGCAATTCAAGTAACAACAACAATAGATGATTGAAATACAACAGATCCAAGATAGATTCAAGAGAGGATTGAGATAGAAGGGATTAAAATAAGCAATTTCTAAACTGAAACCAAAACTCAAAAACAGCAGAAATTTAAAATACTACAAATCCAGAATTTTTAACAATTACCTTTCTCATGAGACCTTTGAAAATCGCTTCTAAAAAAAAAGATACTGTGAAAGAGCAGTTTTGATAGCAATGTAGGAGATAATTAAAAAATTTGACAGTTTTTAAGAGTTTTTTTAGGGAGTGGAAAAATTTTGACGGCAACTATTAATTTTTGTTAATGAAAATTAATAAAAATTGGGGAGAGGTGGTTAAATATTTAAGCTTTAACTTTTGTTGATCAAACCATTTTAGTCTTAGAATTAGTCAACAATAGTTGTTGATGTATTTTCTGATCCTAAAAATGTTAACCTTTTTATGAAGAAAAAAATTTAAAAAAAAATAAATTTTAACCATTTTTAATAGTTTGGCTTATTTTATTTTAATATCAATATAAATGAAAAATTATATAAACTTTTACTTGATAAATAGAGGAAACAAAATAATTAATATAAGTCTTTAGATCAATTTAATTTTTTATTTTCTTAAACCATTTTAAATAGATCAATATATTGAATTAATAAAATTATATATAATAATAAGTGTTTGCTAATTATTAAATTTTATAGTTTAATTATTAGGTTAATAATTTTTAATATTGGATATGAAAAATATGATTAAAAATCTTATTTCTTCTAAAAATATAGCATGTTAGACATATATTGAAATTCTTATTACTTCTTAAAATAGCATGTTAGACATAAAAGTGTGGAGGATTGAAGAAGATGAATATGGCGTGATAATAGGATTGGGGGTGAATAAAAAAAAAATCTATCTAGTTAATTCGTCAGATAAAATAGAAAATATCCCTAAATTTATGGCAACAAACATATTGCACATATCTGTATTTTTAATGTTATAAAATTATCTTTACAAAAAAGTACTTAGACAATAAATGTGAAATTAACTACTTCTATTTACTTATGGCAAAATATTGGCATATTTATAACATTTTTTCTTTTCTTTTATCAAATATTTTAACTTATAAAAATTAAGTAAGCTAACACCATTTTTATTTAATTGATGTTAAAATAAAAACAATAGTTACAAATATCCATATATTGAATTGTGGGTGAATAAACAATAATCTAACTAATTAGTTTTGGGATAAAATTAAAGATATCCCTATATTTATGGTAATAAATATATTGTATATATTGTATATATTTATATATATATATTATTTTTATTTTTAATGGCATATAATTTTCTTTATAAAAAATTAAAGCATTAAATATGAAATTAATTAACTACTAATATTTAATTATGACAAAAATTTGGCATGTTTAAAATAGTTTTATTTGTTGTTATAATAAAAAACATATATATCAATTATATCATTGATGCAAATTAGTTTTATTTAGTATCAAATATTTTAACTGATACAAATTAAGATAATATAGTATTACTTTTTATTAATTGATGTTAAAGGAAAAAAAAAATAGTTACAACCGTTTTTACAATTAAAGTTAATTCACATAATATTTTGATAATATTAGTATTTTGTTATTAGCATCACTTTTAGTTTGATGCAAATTTTGTATTAATTTAGTAAGTGATGTTAACAAAAAAAACTAATTACATCATTTAGTTAACTGATATAATTTTATATAATAGCATCAATTTTGTTAAAATGATACATATTACGATCATTCAACATCAATTTCTTGAATTGATGTTAAACTAGTTAATAATAGTATTACTTATTACAACTGATGTTATATCATATATATTTGTTTCATTTATAAATAAGTAATATGAAATATTATCACTTAAATTTGTGATACAATTTAAGTGATTTAATCTAGCTTTTTATAATTAAAATAGAAAAAAAATTATTCAATCTCAATAATTGTTTTTCAAAACTTTTTATTTTCTTAGAAAATCGTTTTAGATACCATTTCTTAAACATATATAAACCATTCATAAACATTATTATACATTTCCTACAGTTTTAAGAACATTTGTTTAATCTTCCAAACATTTCGTATATATTTAATATATCATTTAAAATAATTTTTAAAGCATTAAAAATTACTTTATATATATTAAACCTATTTTGATATATTTATTAAGTTTTAGAAACTCTTTCCTAAAACTATGTAAAATATTCATATATATTAGTATATCTTTTTAAAAATTTCAATAACATATTTTTAGGTATAAAGTATTAAAAATGCTTTCTTAAAAATATGTAAATAATTTCTAAATATTACTATACCTTTAAAAAAATTTTAAGAACATACTATTAAGTATGTTAAATCCATTTTTAAATGTTTATTAAAATTTTAGAAACTCTTTCCTAAAACTATGTAAATCATTCATAAGTATTAGTATACTCTTCCTAAAATTTTAAGAACATAGTTTTATGTGATAACATATCCACAAAACATTTGTAACTATCAGTAATTTATGTTTAGTCACAAAAATCGTATTACTTAGTTACTAAATATTATCGCAAATCAGTAATAAAAATTTGTTACTATATTTTTGTAACATTTACGTCATGATTAGTGACCAAAATTTGTTACTTTAAATTGTGTCGTAATATTATGACAAATAGTTACATTTTTATGACTAAATAATTTCGTCACAGTTTTGTATATAAATGGTCACAATATTGAGACAAAATAAATAGTCACAAAATTTTGTAACAATAACCACTTTTTTTTGTAATGAAAATAGAATTTTTTGTTTATTTTAAAGTTAAACTTTTTTTATTTGCACAATAATACTTAAAATTTAATTTTTTATAATTATAAGAAAAAATTATGAATTATAATATCATAATTTTGTAATGTCTTACAAACATCAAAATAAGTTGAGTTAATTTGTAATTTTTATAAATAAAAAGTATTAATCCAAAACTAAAAATAGAATATTTTTAGAATATTCCTTTTTAGAGGAAAGAATAGGGAAATACATTTGAGATAGTCTTAGGCCCTGTTCGAAAACTCGGTCTCGGCAGCCATATATTCGGTGGCGGTTATACGCTAAACGGCCGGGAACCGTGGCGATTACCTCTTATCTGGCCCAGAAATCAGATAATTCAATAAAACTTCAGTTTTGGGGATTTTCAAGTTCAAAATCTAATATCTTTCAGATCTGTTCTATTAAGATAAAATCTACAAGAATAACTTCTTAAAACAATTAAATCGTGAAAAAAAAAGCAGCCAAAATTTTAAGAGTCCCCTTTAGAAAAGATTTTATGAGAAAACCAAACCTCTAAATTTGTTTCAAAACCTTCAAATAATTCACAAATTGTGTTGAAGGAGTTTTCACAAAATTCCCCCTTAGAAAACTTTGAAAAATCTATTTACCAAAAAATTATAAATATTGAAAAAAAGATTCTTATCAACAATGATCCGTTTTTAACAATCGAAAAATAATTTTTTTCAAACCACATGATACGGATAAAACTGTATTATTCTTTCAATCTATTTTGGAATTAACAGAATCATTGTCCTTCAAACATTTTTATCTCAACGAAAACCACACTGATGCTGCATATTCCACCTTTAAAATTCATAAACTCATTGCACCAAGTAATTGAGAATATGATCTTAATGAAAATTTAAATTCTCAGAAACCGTGAAAAACCTTCCTTGTCTCACTATTCCTTTCAATTATTGGGACTATTGCCAAGCCTGGTATAATTCTTTCTTGATACAATCTCTAAAACACAAACACACTTGGTTGATCTTTTTTAACACCACTTGTGACCTATCCAAATCCCCTTATTGGTTCATACAGTGGTGGAACTACTTTGGTTTTGTCACATAAATTCTTATACCTAACATGCAAAAATCTAAAATGCTATTGATGTTGACCGGTGCAAAATCTGAAGAAGAAATTAAGGCAATCTCCCTACAGTTTCTACCTTCGATATCAGAATAACTATCTCAGACTTCGGGAAGCAAATCAGAGTCTAAAGTCTCGGAGATCGATGAAGATATATTCGGCAACAGTGGAGTATGATTTCTCTCCACTAAATTACAAATCTCGACAAATGCATTGTTTCAAATCTCTTTAGTGCAGATACATTGTTACAAAACTTTGGATACCTCTACTTTGCTACAAATATTTGTTCACGATCTTTTGTCTCAATATCCGAAAAAACCACGCGTCAAATAATAACTAAAGTCTCATGAAGCCATCATGACCAATGACTATTTGTGGGAGACAAATTTTCACTATTAAAGCATAATGGAGACAGCTTTAGTGGTATTATCCATAGATACCACTATTTTATTTTTATTTTTAAATTGTATTATTTCACCCTTGTAAACTCCTATATATATGAGTCCTAGCTTCATTTGTAACACACACTCACATTTTCACATTCTCCGTCTCTCTCATACACTCTCTCTCTCTACCATATTCTCTCATCATTGTAATCTCCTACATTCTATCCTTTAAATAAGTTATAATAAATAAACTTTTTATCTTGTTTCTTTCATTCAAGTATTTTAATTTGTTTAAATTTTGGTTTAAGTGGCTGGTTTAGCCGCCCATCTTACAGATATTTATTTTAATTTATGTTATAATTATTTTAATTTTATCAATGTTTTTATTTTATTATATCTACTTATGATATCAGAATATAACAGTTTCCTTACGGTATAGAGATACATTAATTAGGGTGGCATAAGACTATATACATTGGGGTAGTTGAATTAAAAATTCAACTGTTTAATAGCTCCAATAGGTCTGTTGAAAAAGAGATAAAATTGATGTGGATTCAAACGGGTTGAAAACATTCAACAGGTTGAAAAAATATATTTAGGCCCACCAACAACCACGTGTGCATTTGACAGAGACACACACTAAGATCGTGTTTATCATGTGCGCGCAGCGCGCGTAAAGCACAATATATATATATATCTTATTTTTACGTCTAAAAAAAAAAAGAAATTCATAAAAGAGATGACACATGTTTTATTTATATTGGTTATTGAGATTTTGGAAATTTTAATCTCATCCTATCTATTTAAGAGCAATTATTATATCAAAAAAAATTTATGTTTTTTTATATAAAAATTCATCGTTTTTTAAACTCTATATATAGAGACTTGATTCATTTCATTTGGATATAGAAAAGAAAATGTTATTTCTACTATAATTTTCTAATTATTCTCCAATAAATTCTTCTTTATATCTTTAAACATATTTTCCTAAGATGGATCCCAACAATAGTCCTATGCAAAATTATACTAATTACCTTTTTCATATCCAAATCCCAACAATTATCAATTTCAAAATTCATCCTTCAACCAACCCCAAAATGTCCCAAAATATGGTTTTCCACCAAATCTTCCACCAAATTTTATCATGCCATCATCTACTCAAAACTACCATCCATATTGATGCAACTGATTCAAACTCTATAGGATCTAGTGTTCGTCCAATGGGGAGGGATGAGCTAAAAAAAATATAAAAAGAAAGGTAAAGGAGCAGCCTTGGAAGTTGTTAACGAAGAATGGAATGAATTCAAGCAATTGAAAGAGCAGAGTTGGAACAATTGGAAAAAATAGTTATGAGGCAAGAAGAAGCAAACCAATTGTTGAAAGAAAGGCCTTAAACTAAGAAGATGAAGATGTTTATAAAGCTAATTGAAATGAAACATCTCGATGACCTGAGCAAAGAGCTGTTAAAGAATTTAAGCCACGATCTATTTGGTAATTAGTGGTTTTCAAGTGTATTTCTACACTTTGTCACTTTCTACTTTAATTATTATTTGTCATTTGTCGCTTTAATGTTTGTCAAGTGCATGTCTATATTTGGTCTTTTCTTTCAATAATGGTTGTTTGTCATTTTGTGCAATAATGTTTGTTTGTCAGTAATCCATTATTTTTGTCGTCAAAGTAATCCGTGACTTTTGGCTTTTAATGTGAGAATCAAAAACCTTATCTTTTAATATTTCATATTTCATTATTTGTTTAGATTCTCGTTGGTTTCAGCCACAAGATTTTCTTATAAATGAGAACTCATTTTTTTAGTAAAGAACCAATATCAAAAATCTCATCTTACTAAAAAAAAAAAAAAAATCAATGGATCCATCAGAACTTCCTTTTGATATCGAAATGTACAAAAGGCAGTTGAAATTGAAGAGAAGTATATCACCAACCGGTTTAAAGAGCGTCAAAACAAAATAGAAGAAGACTATCCACGTCATAGCAAAAAAAATATTTCAAGAGAGATCATGTAGCAGAAAACCAACGATTAATTGATGACTACTTTGCCAATCAACCTACATATGATCATGCAATGTTTCATCGTCGATTCCGGATGCGAAAACATGTTTTCCTTCAGATCGTTGAAGATCTATCAAGCAATGACAACTACTTCACCCAACAAGTTGACGCACCCAATTAAAAATGTATATCTCCACTAGCAAAATGTACTACGACCATGTGTATGCTAGTATATGATATGGTGGTGGATGTGGTCGATGAATACATCAAAATTGGAGGTACTACAACACTGGAGTGCTTGCGTAAATTTTGTAAATGAATCATACAATTGTATGAGCAAGTGTATCTCAGAGCCCCAACTCAAGATGACTTACAAAGAATTTTGCATGTTAGCGAGATGTGGCGGTTCATTGATTGCATGCACTAGGAGTGGAAAAATTGTCCTACAGCATGGTAATGTCAATTTACTCGGGGAGATAAGGGAAACACCACTGTTATTCATGAAGCAGTTGCATCTCATGATCTATGGATCTGACATGCATTTTTCGGGTGTTCGGTGCATTGAAAAATATCAATGTTCTAGACCGTTCACCAGAGTTCGATGATGTTGAACAAGGGAATACTCCAAAATTTAACTTTTTTGTGAACGAACACCCGTATAATGTGATATACTATCTTGCTGATAATATATATCCTTCTTATCCAACTTTCATAAAATCAGCTCGAGTTCCTCAAAGTGAACCAGACAAGTTATTTGTACAACATCAAGAAGGATGTTAGAAGGACAACGAACGTGCAGTTGGAGTGTTACAGGCTCGATTTAAAATCATTCGTGAACCAGATCGCATGTGGGACATAACCGATTTGGCTATGATCATGTGGTCATGTATCATATTGCATAATATGATTGTTGAGGATGAGCGAGATACATATGCTCCAAACTGTACACCACAATCATTCTCGACCGAGGTATTACCTGCATTTGCAAATCATGTGCATGCTAGATTTGATTTACGTGATTCAAATGTACATCACAAATTGAAAGCAGATCTAGTCAAACACATATGGACAAAATTCGGTATGTTCCGTAATTAAAGAGTTTTTAATTTTTTGTGTGTCATTTAAGAACTTTATTGTTTTCAATTGAGTCTATTGTAATAGTTAAGTTATGGATGTTTTATTAGTTGTGTCTTGTGTTAGTATTGTATTGCACTTGTAGTTTTTTTCTAATTTTATTTATTTTAATAAATTTTTAAGTTAGTTAAGAATATAAAATTAAATTTAAATTTTTTAAAAATTACGTAATAATTATTATTTTAATTTAGATGCAGTCGATAATTATTATGAATAAATAGTTGCATATTATGAAAGAAAATAAGAATATATAATAAATATGGTGGGATATGGTGTTGAATTTTATTAGATAAAACTATTGTAAGGGTTAAAATTGAATTGAGTGTTGAATTTTATTAGATAAAACTATTGTAAGGGTTAAAATTGAATTGAGTGTTGAATTATTAAATGGAAGAGAGACAAGATGATGTGGAGTGTTAAAAAGAGAAAAAATAGGATGTTCAATATTTGAACCGATGTACATAGTCTAAGACCACCCACAATGTTGAATTTTAAATTTAATTGTTTAATGCCCACAGTGAGGGTGTTGAATAAAATTGAAAACATACGTGAATTAATTCATGTTGAAAAAAAACAAAATTTGGGCATACGAGAGACACGTGTCATCTCTAGAGAGCAAGTTGTTCTACATGCGTGTTACGCGCACATAAACCATATTTTCCTTTTTTTATTTTTTCGTTTTTGCTAAAGATTTCAAAATAAGCCACGTGTTTTTTTTATAGGTGGTTAAGATTTTTGAGATTTTTTATTTCACCCTATCTATTCAACACCAATTATTAAAAATCAAACAATTTTTAAAAATGTTTTTATATCAAAATTCATAATTTTTCGTACTCTATAAATAAATTGTAACATCCCGATTTCTGGTATATGTGGAGAAGTTAAAAGAATTGATTTGACTACCTATGTCAACAAAGTGCACTTATCTTTTCGGTTGCACATCCAGAGAAAACTTCAGGGTTAAGCGTGCTTGAGCTGGAGTAGTCAAAGGATGGGTGACCTACCGGGAAGTCATTCGCGGTACCGTGTGAGTGAGGCTAAAACACGGGGAACAGTCATGTGGTGATTGCAGGGTCAGTATATCATGAATTTAAAACCTCTCGGTTAACGCACCGACTGTCGGACAGGGGTGGGGCCCACGAGCCCGATAGAGGGATGAGTGACTCACCGGTAGGGGCGGTTGGGGCGTTATAAGTGGTATCAGAGCTGGTTAGCCGTTTCAGTTCTGACCTGGGAGGCGTCTTAGGACATGTCGTGGTGCGCAACGAGGACGTTGCACTCTGTGAGTGGGGTGAATTGTAACATCCCGATTTCTGGTATATGTGGAGAGGTTAAAAGAATTGATTTGGCTACCTATGTCAACAAAGTGCACTTACCTTTTCGGTTGCACATCCAGAGAAAACTCCAGGGTTAAGCGTGCTTGAGCTGGAGTAGTCAAAGGATGGGTGACCTACCGGGAAGTCATTCGCGGTACCGTGTGAGTGAGGCTAAAACACGGGGAACGGTCATGTGGTGATTGCAGGGTCAGTATATCATGAATTTAAAACCTCCCGGTTAACGCACCGACCGTCGGACAGGGGTGGGGCCCACGAGTCCGATAGAGGGATGGGTGACTCACCGGTAGGGGCGGTTGGGGCGTTATAAGAGAATTGTAACATCCCGATTTCTGGTATATGAGGAGAGGTTAAAATAATTGATTTGGCTACCTATGTCACAAAAGTGCACTTACCTTTTCGGTTGTACATCCAGAGAAAACTTCAGGGTTAAGCGTGCTTGTGCTGGAGTAGTCAAAGGATGGGTGACCTACTGGGAAGTCATTCGCGGTACCGTGTGAGTGAGGCCAAAACACGGGGAATGGTCACGTGGTGATTGCAGGGTCAGTATATCATGACTTTCTAACCTCCCGGTTAACGCACCGACTGTCGGACAGGAGTGGGGCCCACGAGCCCGATAGAGGGATGGGTGACTCACCGGTAAGGGCGGTTGGAGCGTTATATAAATACTTGGTTCATTTCATTTGGACACAGAAAAGAAATTAACATTTTTACTATAATATTTTAATTATTCTCGTCTAAACTCTTCTTTATATTTTTAAGCATTTTTTAAAAAAATGGATTCAAATAAAAATCCTTTTAACACCCAAAGTTATACTAGTTTCCATTTTCCTTACCCAAATTCCAACAATTATCATCTTCAAAATCCATCTGGAAATCAACCTCAATATATCCCAAATTATGGTTTTTCACCAAATTTTCATATGCTGTCATCTATTCCAAACTATCATCCATATTATGGATCAATGATGTCATATTCATCTCAACCACCATCTTATTCTTCTACTCCGATAGGTAATGAAAATGTTTCGAGTGTTGGAGCAGTTGAATTTCCTGGATTTTCTACACAAATGGCTCTTGGAGAGAGGAGCAGTGTTAATGAAACCACTCCAAATGCAGGAGATTCAACATCTACTCGCCGAAAAAAACCAAAGTGGACCACTGAGTAAAATTTGGTGTTACTAAGTGGGTGGATTAAATATGGAACAAACAGCATTATTGGCAAAAACAAAAAAAAAATGAAGCATATTGGGGTACAATTGCCGAGTATAGTAATGAGCATTGCTCATTCGATCCTCCGTGAGATGGAATTGCATACAAAAATCATTACAACTATGTGAATCAAAAATTAGGCAAATGGATTGGTGGTTATGATAATGCTAAGCGTATGCAACAAAGTGGGTGGTCGGAGAATGATGTATTGGCGAAAGCACATGAACTATATTCAAAAGAATGATGTATTGGCGAAAGCACATGAACTATATTCAAGTGGTAAGAATGGGCATTTTAATCTAATGTCAGAATGGTTCGCTGTCCGTGATCAACCACGTTGTGGTAGTCAGATAGAAGGAAATATAGGCTCCGGAAACAGTGGTTCTAAGAGAGCTTATGATAGTGATGCAAATGACTCCAACTCTGTAGGGTCTAGTGTTCGTCCAATGGGGAGGGATGCAGCTAAAACAAATCTAAAAAGAAAGGTAAAGGTGTTGTCTTAGAAGTCGTTAACGAAGAATGGAATAAATTCAAGCAATTGAAGGAGAAATAATTGGAACAATTCGAAAAACAACCATGAGGCAAGAGGAGGCCAACCAATTGATGAAAGAAAAGACTCAAATTAAGAAAATGAAGATGTTTATGAAGCTAAGTGAAAAGGAGCATCTCGATGAACGGAGTAAAGAGTTATTGGAGAAGTTGAGCCATGATCTATTTGGAAATTTGTGGTTGGCAAGTGTATGTCTACACTTTGTCATTTTCTACTTTAATGTTTAGTTGTCATATGTCGCTTTAATGTTTGTCACATGTGTATGTCTGTATTTTATCATTTCGTGCAATAAAGATTGTTTGTCATTTTGTTCAATAATGTATCTTTGTCAGCATCCCATTATTTTCCGACAGTGTAACCTTTATCTTATCATTATCTTTTGAATTTCAACCACATGGTCTTTTAATCAAATCTTTATCTTACCCTTCTCTTTTGTATTTTAACGAGACGATTTTTTATAAATGGGACTCATTCTTCCATTGATGAACCAATATCACAAATCTCATCTTACTAAAAATTTTTTTTGATGGACCCATCAGAATTTCCTTTTGATATCGAAGCTTACAAAAGAAGATCTGAAATTGAAGAGAGGTACATCGTCAATTGGTTTCAAGAGCGTCGAAAAAAATAGAGGAATACTATAAACGTTGTAACATGAGAACATACTTCAAAAGAGATCATGTAGCAGTAAACCAAAGACTCATTGACGACTACTTTGCCAATGAACCAACATATGATGATGCAATGTTTCGTCGATGATTCTGGTTACAAAAAAATATTTTCCTTCGAATCGTTGGAGACCTGTGAAGCAGTGGCAACTACTTTACTCAACTAGTTGACGCACCCAATAAAGAAGGTATATCTCCACTAGCAAAAAGTACTACAGCCATGCGAATGTTAGCATATGGTATAGCGACAGGTGTGGTCAATGCATACATCAAAATAGGAGGTACTACAACATTGTAGCGTTTGCATAGATTTTGTAAAGGAATCATACAGTTGTATATCTCAGAGATCCAACTCAAGACGACCTGCAAATAATTTTCCATGTTAGCGAGCTGCGGGGGTTCCCAGGGATGATTGGAAATATCGATTGCATGCACTGGGATTGAAGTAATTGTCCTACAACGTGAGAAGGTCAATTTACTCGGAGAGATAAGAGAACCACCACTGTTATTCTTGAAGCAGTTGCCTCCCATTATTTCTGGATCTGGCATGCCTTTTTTGGGTGTCCGGGCACATTGAACGATATCAATGTTCTAGATTGTTCACAAGTGTTCGATGATGTTGAACAAGGAAAGACTCCAATAGTGAACTTCTTCGTGAGGAATGTCTGTATGATATGGCATACTATGTAGCTAATGGTATATATCCTTCTTATCCAACTTTCGTCAAGTCAATTCATCTTCCTCAAAGTGAACCAGACAATTTATTTGAACAACATCAAGAAGGATGTCGGAAGGATATCAAACATGCATTTGGAGTGTTACAAGCACGATTTAAAATCATTCGCGAAACAGCTCGCTTGTGGGATATAGCCGATTTGGCTATCATCATGCGGTCATGTATCATATTGCATAATATGATTGTTGAGGACAGACGAGATACATATGCGCAACATTGGAACGATTATGATCAATCTGAGGAAAGTGGTTTTAGTGCACCATAACCATTCTCGACCGATGTGTTATCTGCATTTGCAAATCATGTGCGTGCTAGATCCAGATTACGTGATTCAAATATACATCATGAATTGCAAGCAGATCTAGTCAAACAAATATGGGAAAAATTCGGAATGTTCCGTGATTAAAGAAGTTTTAAGTTTTTGTGTATGATTAAGAGTTTTATTATTTGCAAGTTGAGTTTATTGTACTAATTAAGTTATGTATGTTCTATTAGTTGTGTTTTGTTTTTTTATTGTATCTTATTTGAAGTTTATCATAATTTGATTTGTTTTCATAATAATTATTTTTATTTTAAAAAATTAGGTAAGAATACAAAAAAAAAAAAATATATATATATATATATATATATATATATATATATATATATATATATATATACTTTAAACATATTATGCAATTTTTAATAATGCTAATTTAACTTCAATCGATAATTATTATAAATATGTAGTTATAAAGTTATAAAAGAAAATAATAATATGAAATAAAATAGTGGGGTAAGGTGTTGAATTTTATTAAACAAAACTATTGTAGATGTTAAAATTGAATTGGCGTTTGAATGATTAGGCGAAAGAAATAGAAAATGATGTGGAGTGTTAGAAGTTGAGGTGGAGAATTGTTAAATTGTTGAATTTAGAAACCATTGTACATGGTCTAAGAAAACTATGGGGGATTTACATAAATACACTTTCATAAGTACACTTTTTCAAAAATACATTTTAGAAGAGGACATTTTCAGTTTGGGAGAATTGCTGATTTTAACCCATTACTTGGTTTTGATTGCAAATATATATCCCTTATTGGACATTCGACAAAAGTAACTTATAAGGGTAGTGAAAGTGCAAGTTTCTGCCTAACGACCAAACAAAAAAACCAGAGAAATGATCCTTATAACCCTCAGAAGTCTACTCATAAACTCTACTGATTAGACTTAGACTTCATATAGTCTATTATGGGATTATATTTTAAATTTTATTTACAAAAATTATAAAAATTAATTTGATAAAAAAAATTGTATACATAAATGACACATCGGTAACTGTCCCATGTATAAAATAAAATTTCATAAAAACCGTCAATTTAAATCAAAAAAATTTCCATATCATGTAAAAGAGTAATAGTATACTTCTATATGAAGTCTACTTCGTGATCAAATCTTAGATTTTAATTATAAAATTTATAAAAGTTAATTTGATAAAAAAAACAATTGTATACATAAATAACACATAGGTATTTTATCACATATATAAAATAAAATTTTATAAAATTAGTCAATTTAAACCTACAAAGTTTTCTTATCATGTACAAATATAATAATAGACTTCATATAAAAGTTATGAAGTCTACTTCGTGACTAAATCTTAGATTTTAATTATAAAATTTATAAAAATTAATTTGATAAAAATTTTGTATACAAAAATAACACATAGGTAATTGTCACTTATATAAAATAAAATTTCATAAAAATTAGTCAATTTAAACGAATGAAGATAAATGAGGGTAAGGTTGAAGTATATGGTTTGATATGGATATATAGTAAGGTTATGATTTTGGTAAACATAAATCTATATAAATCAGAGTCTATGGTTTAATATAACATCTAAGTTCATCTAAAATGTGAAATTAAGAATATACTAATGAGTATATTGTTTAATATTTGTTTTTATATAACTTTTCAATTGAGGGTTATTGTTCATTTAAGGTTTAGAGTAAAGAAGACTTCGTCATGAAATTTGCATCACTTCAAATTAGTAGATTTTTTTTTTAGATCTAATATTCAAATTATTAAAAATAGAAAACGAAATCAAATGAACAGGAAACAAAATTAAATAGACAGAATACCGAAAATTTGGTGTTTTAATTAACCAAATGAACTGTTATCTAACCAAAAATTACTAAATCAAAATTATTAACCTAACCAAAAAATTTACTCATATATAATTCTAATTCTTTCACACAAAGAAACCCTAACTCTTCAACGCCGCCGCACCACTTTCCCTTCCTCTTTTGGATTCTTCTCCTTACTCGTCTCTCTCTGTTCTCCTTCGTTTCGTCGGAGGATCTCCAAGTCCTACTCAAACTCAGATCATCCGTCGCGGATTCAAATCCTGGCGTTCTAGATTCATGAAAACCGAACTCAGGTGCCGGTCCCTGTGGCTTTGCCGGAGTAACCTGCGATTCAAGAGGCTCCGCCACAGAGATTCATCTCTCCCGGCTTCGGAAGCTTCACGAATCTGACTCGCTTGGATGCTTCCACGAATTATCTAGATGGTGACTTACCAGAGCTCAGATCTCTGACCAACCTCGTTTTTCTGTAGCTCTTTGGAAACAAATTCTTCGGTGAGCTTCGTAATCTCTCTCTGTACACAAAATCGACAAGTGTAATAAGGTAGTATTGATATGATATAGTGTGTTTTTTCTTTCTTTGTTTGTCAATAATGGTTGTTTATCGACCCTCAAAGGCAACCATGGATTCGATCTATAATCGAATTGAATGGGCAATTGGAGGCACTCTACTGACACGAGTTGTATGCTCTGCTTGCTCATTTTTACTCGGAGGTCTATTCTCTCTCTCTCTCTCTCCGCTTTCAAATGATTCTTCTTTGAATTAACATTTTTGGGGGTTTTTTGTTTTGTTGGTCAAGATTGTTAACTTTTCACATCTTTATCACGTGAAAGAGCACCCATGTCAAACCCATGTATGAATTCTTTTTTTTTTTTAAGTTTCTCTCAGTGTTTGATTATATTTTGTCTGTGATATGATTCTGACCAGCTCATTTTATAAACCGAACTGTCCGATCGAGCCATGAAGATTCCGGCTTCAAATCAACATTTAAAGGAGGTTTCACTCGGCTAAAGAAGCATGAACCGGGTTTTAGGAACAACTTCCTAAATCCATTTTTAGGAAACCCTTCCTAAAGACTTTCTAAAAACGCTTCAATTTCTCAACAAACGAAAATAATATTATTTTGGATTTGATCAATATTCGACCAGACCTGCTGAATACTTGTCAAGGCCAATTTCAGAAGTCAACTATCCAATTCTACAAAGGACAGGCGAATTTAATCAGATCAAGAATCATTTTAAGTTGAAAAGTCATTCAAACTTCATTAAAAACTAATTTAAGGCATTAACTAAGTGCTAGTTTCGATTTGCCTTATTTTTATCACATTCTATCTAGTTTTTAATACCTTTGTATGTTATTTAAACACAATTTTGTGGCTAATGAAAGACAAACATCTTTTAGTGAAACTTGTGTGTTTTGTGAGAGAGTGATTTTCTTTGTTCCTATGGAACTGTTCGAATTTCTTGGTGTGTAATATCCAAGATTCTTTGGTGTATCAAGTGTATCCACAACACTTGTATGACCATTCTATTTTGCCAAAGATTGTCTTAGGCGGCCTAGATAGTATCAGGCATTGAGTTTGATATACCTCTTGTTGGAGTTATCTGTCTATCTCATTCTAAGGTTCCACCGCCTATCTCATTTTGGAACGTTTAAGAAAGCATCAGGCCTTGAGATTAATATGCCCATTGTTCGATCTTCACGAACCAAAGAAACTTAGGATTATCTTACATCAACTCGGAGTGTTCATCTTGGGATTGATTCTGTCCAAACGTGGTCAGTTTCACATCAAGTGGTATCAGAGCAAAACCACTCCTTCGTTGGTATCGATTTTTAATCCGCCATTCTCACCTCTTCATCTTCTTCTATCTTTTGTAATTCTTTTCTTTCTATCTGTTTGCTAGTTGAGTGAGCCTCAATCCTAGATAAAAAAAAATAGCAAAAAGAGAAAAGCAAAACCAAATTCAAAAAAATAAAAAATAAAAAAAATCTATAAATGAGGGATTGGTCAATCAACTAGCCAAGAAAATCTTTCAACTGTCTATTTTCTCTCTTTTTTCTTGATTCACCATTTGGTCCTTTGGAGAAAGAAAATTGAGTTTTGAGTTGCTAGATCCTTTGGAACTTGGAGAATTCACTGAGGGAACAAATCGCTTAAGAGAAATAGTTTGAGAGAAACACTTGTGAGGAAAACTTTTGCTTATAATCTTATTGCTAGTGATTGCAGGAACAACATGTTTGGTTTTAAAATGGAACCTAGACAGAAGCAGTATCCACATCAGGGAGTTTTCTATCCATCAACTAAATTATTTTGGGAAAAGAAACAACACTCTTTGAGAGGTGAACATCAATCGGTTTTTAACAAATCTGATTATATGCAGGATTGGATACAACCATGGAAACCACAAGAGAGACCTATGAGGAGAACCAGAAAATTTTCTAAACCGGCCTGGGATAAAGCAGGATTTGATTTCTATAGCCGTGATGATCAAAGGAGTCTTAATCAAGTTAGACAGCTTCAAGACCCATTGAGCTGACAACAATATTATGATGATTTGGAAAATCATATGGTGGAAGCACTTATGGTTGTGATGAAGAACCATAGTAAGAGCACTACCACACCCCCTTCTTCGGTAGCTGACACAACAAACCATGAACAGAGTTGTTCAGAGGACAAGCTGGCTATCCAAGAGCCAAAGCCAGACCAGACCATGCCAATCGACAAAGGTATAAAAGCAATTTCAAATATGGAGATTAATGCTGACCAACCCGCTTTGTGTCATAGCAGGACGTCTGTTTCAAGTGATGAACCCATACTGCTCAAGGATGATGATGAGAGCATCACCAAGGAAGAAGTTTTGTCGTCTACATCATCTTCAAAAGCACCACCGGTTGTAGCTGATCAATTGGTGACTGGAAAAACTCAAAGTGATCAAAAGCAAGCTGGGAAGTATGATCAACGTGAGAGTCTCTTCCACACTAGGTGTTTAGTCCAGGACAAGGTGTGCAGCCTTATTATTGATGGAGGCAGTTGTGCAAACGTGGCAAGCACAACCATGGTGAAGAAGCTTCATTTGGAAACCAAGAAACATCCGCATCCATACAAACTTCAATGGATAAGTCGCAATGGAGAGATGAAGGTAACTAGCCAAGTGATGATATCTTTTTCTATTGGCAGGTATCAAGATAAAGTGCTTTGTGATGTCTTGCCCATGGAGGCCAGTCATATTCTGTTACGAAGAACCCTGGTAATATGATCGTGAAGTTACACATGAGGGTCTTACCAATAGATACTCATTTGAGTTCAAAGGAAAGAAGATCAAGTTAGTTCCCTTAACCCCCTTGGAAATTGAACGAGACCAAAAAGCACTTAAGCAAAAAGGAAGAGCAGCAACCTCAGAGCAAAACCGTGAGGAAGCACCATACATATCTCAGAAAATCCCTCACAGAGAAGTGTTTCCTTCCATCTTCTCAATCTGAAATTATGCAGACTTGTGCTGAGATAACTATCTTTGAACCGGATCATCCGAGTAGCAATGTTTCTTTGTCACAGGTCCAAGAAGAAAACTCACCAGAGGAAGTACAAATGAGTTTGCCATCGAATGAAGTCATTGAGCAGCCAACCAAACTTGTGCCAGAACCGGTACTTGTGTCATTTCCTTATGACTACCCACAAAAGCACTGTAGGAATTTGATTTGGTTAGGACAGAGCCTAATTTGTTTGTCTTGGTTTCTGCTCAAGAGGAAAAACATTTTGATTTGGAAAGAGTTATGTGTTTCTGAATTGGGTTTTGACAAGTTGGTCACAACCATTGAAACATTTGAACTTAAGAATTTCTTTATGCAAAAATGTGTTTTGATTGATGACCTTCATTGCTCTTTAGGAGTTTCTTTAAGTAAGACAACATTTGAGTTGTTTAGAGTTAGAACTGAATTTGCAAACTTGTCTAAGATGAAGCATTTTCTTGAAAATGTTTTGTGGGATTCAAATCATTGCAATGAACTTTGCAAATCGATTTTGGAAGATCATGTTTTGGAAGAAAGTTTTTCTAAGATCACTTCAATTTCTAGTAAAGCATTTCTTGTTAGGAGATCAATTATGGACTTCTGGTGTTCCAATCACATTCTCGGTTGTGGCAAAGTTTTGAAGTTCAAAAAAGGCATTTGGAACTTGTTTTGAATGTTTTAAGTAT
Source organism: Iljinskaea planisiliqua (assembly GCA_900108845.1). NCBI lineage: Eukaryota > Viridiplantae > Streptophyta > Magnoliopsida > Brassicales > Brassicaceae > Iljinskaea > Iljinskaea planisiliqua. The sequence goes on along the minus strand of FNXX01000022.1, from coordinate 417,877 downwards.
GGAAAACTTGTCTGGGTATCTTAGGAAGTTGCTTGATTATTCCCTTTGCACATGGGATTTGAGTTTTCTAGTGGTTGTTAAAGCACAGGTTATAGACTATGTTCCAAAGGCAACATAAGACAATTCCTTCGACCAAGTGTGCGTTATCAACTAGTTGGCCAAGCCAAAACACACATGGGACGTACTGCATCAAGAGGTGGTCGAGGATATACCCTTCTCGGCCATACTGAGCTAGTACGGCCACCCGAACAACTTCATGAGACTACATTTGAATTTCGTGGCGCAATGCACTTCTCAGATCAGCCACACACCATACCACAAGCTAAGAGGATTAGGAAGTATAAGATTCCACCAGATCGATCCAAACAATCAGTCTATCTGAAGATGGGCCAATTTCAAGTCTTGAAACCGGACTATGACAACCAAGGTAAGTATAATGTGAGCTCAAGTTTTAACCTTACTGACTTAATTCCTTTTCTTGCAGACGAAATGGATTTGAGGGCAAATCATTTTCAAGTGGGAGGGGATGATATGATTCTGACCGGCTCATTTCAAAAACCGGACTACCCGACCGAGCCATCAAGTAAGCAGCAGCTGGAACATGAAGATTCCGGCTTCAAATCAACATTTGAAGGAGGTTTCACTCAGTAAGGAAGCATGAACCGGGTTTTAGGAACACCTTCCTAAATCCATTTTTAGGAAACCCTTCTTAAAGTCTTCCTAAAAACGCTTCAACTTCTCAACAAACGAAAATAAGATTACTTTGGATTTGATCAAATATTCGACCAGGCCTGCTGAATACTTGTCAAGCCCATTCCAGAAGCCAACTATCCAATTCTACAAAGGCCAGGAGAATTTAATCAGATCAAGAGTCATTTTAAGTTGAAAAGTCATTCAAACTTCATTAAAAACTAGTTTAAGGCATTAACTAAGTGCTAGTTTCGATTTGTCTTGTTTTTACCACATTCTACCTAGTTTTTAATACTTTTGTATGCTATTTAAGCACAATTTCGTGGCTAATGAAAGACAGACCTTTTTGAGTGAAAACTTGTGTGTTTTGTGAGAAGTGATTCTCTTTGTACCTCTGGAACTTTTCGAATTTTTTGGTATGTAATATCCAAAATCCTTTGGTGTATCAAGTGTATCCACAATCTTTGGTGTATCAAGTGTATCCACAACACTTGTGTGACAATACTATCTTACCAAAGATTGTCTTAGGCGGCCTAGATAGTATCAGGCATTGGGTTTGATATACCCCTTGTTGAAGCGATCTACTAGTGAAGCTATCTACAAAATGAAACAAGAAAACTGATTCAGCCATGCATATTACAAATAAACATGTCAAACTCACACACAAACAAGTAGGTTGGCTAAAACTAACGCATGAACAAGAAAATCTTAAAAATTCATTCTAAATATGCTATAATTACAACTTTGGAAAAATCATATGATAGTAGACTTCTATATGAAGTCAGCAGAGTAGACTTCACAGTGAAGTCTGAAATCCAAATTATTAAATGCGGGAAACAAAATTAAATAGGCGGGAAGCAAAATTAAATAGGCGGGAAACGAAATTAAATAGACTTCATTTTGAAGTCTACTACTAGTGAGCTAGCTGCAAAATGAGTCAAGAAAACTGAGGGTTTTCGGCTTATTCCCCCACGAACTATCTACTGCCTGTTTATTCATACACCAACTATTTAACAATGCCTAAACCCACATGAATTACAAAAATGTGGTCCGTTCCACCAAACCGTAAACAGAATGAGTTTTCCGTTAACGGATGCTGACGTGAGTGACAGGTATGAAACGGCGTTTTGGTTTTGAATAAATTTTTGGCAAACGACGTAGTTTTATCTTCCTTCTTCTTCTTCATTGATTTAGGGGAAAATTGAAATTAGGATTCATATCTGCTTCTTCTTCATCGATTTGAGAGAGAGAGAGAGAGAGAGAGAGAGAGAGAGAGAGAGAGAGAGAGAGAGAGAGAGAGAGAGAGAGAGAGAGAGAGAGAGAGAGAGAGAGAGAGAGAGAGAGAGAGAGAGAGAGAGAGAGAGAGAGAGAGAGCGAGAGAGAGAGAGCGAGAGAGAGATAAAGATAAAGAGGAAGAGGAAGAGGAAGAGAAAGGCTCGAATTAGCAAGTATGAGTGATAGAACAAGAGGGATTCCGAGTCACTGTAGATGTGGGGAACATGTGAGATTACTTACATCACGGACGACGACTAATCCAGGGAGGCTATTTCATGCTTGTCGAAATGGAGATGAGGTAACAATGTGATTGATGTTATGAATTTTTCTTTACCTTGTCGAAATGAAGCTTGAATGATTAAGTTTTCAAATCGAATTGAGTAACCAGTGAGTTAATGTGATTGATGTTGTAGAAAAACCGATACCATTTATTCAAATGGACCGATGAATCAATTGTTGAAGAGATTGAGGATATCAAAACAAAGTTTGGTGATCTTGAAAGAGCTTCATTTACCTTAGAAAAGGAATTTCAAGTATGTGAATCTGAGATGGAGAATCTTACAATGAAGACAAGGACTTGTGAAGCAGTGGTCTCCAAGTTTGAGAAGGATCTACGAGGTTTTGAAAAGGAGATTGTAGATTGCAAGATGGAGCTAAAAGGTTTGAAGAATATGGTTGTGTGTGTTGTGGTGATTTTTGTTTTGTATAAGTTTGTTATGTAAGAGGGACGAGTTATGTGTGTTGGTGGATCACTTTTAGTTTGTTTCATGTAGTTTGAGTTAATTGTGGTCAGGTTTGTATGTACTTTGGTTTGTTATGATCCTGTTTTAAAAATGAGACTCAAGATAACACTTTGTTATGTTTTTGAAATTGAACAACAGTTTAAAACCATTAGATTGGAATCCTAAATCACATGTCAAATACATACCATCCAGAGATTAAAACATTAGCATTAAGCCTACCAAAATACATATCATAATCCTACATCACATCCCATTTTACACAATAGGAAAAGCCTTTTAAGCATACCAAAATACATCCTACATCTGAAACTTCAAAAAAATCGGACACACCCTTTCTTCTCTTAACCCTTTTAAAACCCTATGATTAATCGATCACTTGGCTTTGCATTGGCTGACTTAATCCCTCACCAAAATCAGACCGATCTTGTCTAACATTCTTCTTCTTTGGTGGTCTTTGAATGGCAACTCCAATATTTGTACATTTTCTTGTGTTATGTCCATTTTGTCCACATCTCCCACAATGAATGATTCTTCGTTCCCTTGAAACCTTAGTTGGAGAGTTAGGCACATCCTTTGTCTTCTTCTTCTTACTTGGAGACTCATTCCTCCCCTTGATTCTTCTTGGAATTTTCTTTCTTCCTTTTGATGATTCTGCTTCTGTTGGTGGTGGCACAATCATATCCTCATCTGTCGTTTCCCAAAAGTCCATACCACGCACGGCCTCAATTGGTGTTTCATACTGCTTTCTCCACTTGGCAGTAAGATAACACTCAGCCATATAATCCTCTTGCTTGCGTTTCTTCACTGAAATAACCTTAAGAGCATGACGGCAAGGCAATCCAGACATTTCCCACTTCCGACAAGTGCAAGTACGCTCAAGCATCTTCACCTTGAATGCACTCTGTTTCTCTTTCACCTCAAAAACTTCATGACCACATGGATATATATGACAATGGCGAGTTTTTTTCAGCTCTTCACCGACTATCTCTACAGCTTTAATACTGAACTTCCCTCTGTACCTCATTGCTTTAACCCTTCTTGCCTCTATACGCAGCATTGCTCTTCTGCGTATTGTCTCTAACATTTCCACCAGTGGCATAGCTCTTGCAGCATCAATGGCCTGGTTAAACGCCTCAGAGATGTTGTTGCTTACATCATCACAAGTAGCTGATGGTGTAAAGTAAGCAAGGCTGCAGTTTTTTGGATTCTTCATCATCATCGATTCATAGACATTTATGTCATATGCCTTTACTTCATCCACCCTTTTATTGTATTGTGCCGTGTTGTAGCTCTTTGCAACCTTTCAGAATAAGCCTTTCATGTCAGCCCTGTGTGGATGCTTCTTCTTTAGGTTTGCATAGATGTGTCTTGCACACATCCTATGCTCCACCATTGGTAATAGAGCTGATACAGCATTAAGTAAACCCTGCAAAGAATTACCAATTCATGACACCAGTTACAGAAAAGAAAAAAGTGAAGAATAATGACATTACCTTTTGTCTGTCTGATATAGTAGTGAAGCCATCACCATCACCGAGATTTAAATCTGTATGCAGCTTCTCAATATACCATCTCCAATTGTCTTCATCCTCGACATCAACAACAGCCCAAGCAATGGGGAACATTTGATTGTTTGCGTCTCTTCCAACTGCTGCTAACAATTGACCCTTTGTTGTGCATTTCAGGAAGCAACCATCAAGACCAAAGATAGGCCGACAATGAGATCGCCATGTCTTCTTCAGTGCAGCAAAACAGACATAAAATCTGTAAAAAACTTCTCTACCATCAGCTCCTTTGTATGTCTCTAGTTCCACCGTAGATCCCTCATTTGTCCTAGGAAAGACAAATGTAAATCAGTGTAAGATGGCATATGTAAAAAAAAGAGAGTTTAGAAAAAGAAACCTACTTAAGAAACCGGGTCTACTTACTTTAATAGTTCAAGCCGATAGTTTTTAAGCCTTGAGAATTGTAAGTCATGCTCCACTTTGATCATTTCTAAGGCTCTTTTCTTTGCTTTTCTGCACTGATCTATGGTTGCAGTCAGCTCCCAACGCTTCTGAATTTCTTCTAGAATCACCTTTGGCATTAAGATGGGATTTTCCCTTATATCATCCACAAATAATTTAGCAATGACCTCTTGAGTAAGTAGCTTCGAATGCCCATTTCTCATGCAAGTATGATCTTTGATGTACACTTTAACCATCCACTTTTGGAATGGTGCTTCATAAGAACAATATATCCTCCACATACATTCTTCCTCTCCTTCTTCGGCTTCACTAGCACATTTAAGCTCAGATTTGTCTTTCTCCCAACGAACATACTTCACATTCCATCTATTCTTTAACACATAGTCTATCATAGCTTCCTTTAAAGCCTCTAAATTGTCGAAGGCTTGTCTTAACTTCAACTCACCACTGCCTTTAATGTATCTGAAATAATCCTTCGTCTCATTACAATCATCATCCTCATCTGAGCCCAGAGGTGTAGCCATCTCATCAATCTCTTCTTCATCAAACTGATGCTCGCCTCTCCCAGTCTCACCTCTCTCGGTCTCATCTCTCTCAGTCTCAGCTCTCTCTGTCTCATGCTCCTCTCTCTCTGTCTCATGCTCATCTCTCTCCATCTCATCTCTCTCTGTATCAGGCTCCACAAAAATGTCAATAACATTGGTCCACATTGCAGTTTCACACATCTTCTTAAAGTTCATATCACCATTTGCCATCAATCTTCGATCCTCTATTTCATCAAAAAGGGACTTATACCACACTCTCTGACCATACATACTCACTGGCAGCTGACTGATTAGTTCTGAAAAAAGTGCAGATGGTTCAGCTTGAATAAACCGATAATTACCCCCCACATAAATTTGTTTTCCATCAACCATGTCAAACTTCCCACCATAGTAACAACTAAAAGTGGTCTGTCGACATGCTTCTTCACTGCAAAACGTAGCAAGTAGCATCAATTCAATCGAACACTTTAAACTCTTTAACACATTTAATCGAACACTTGGTGGGCATAATTACAATCTCCCTCTATTATCATGAAAATCAAACGAAAATGGCAACAAAAACTTAAAGGAACGAAGAATTTACTTAAAACTAAGACACTTCATAGCTACTTAAAACTAATAATTTCGCAAAAATTAAATTTGACTTACCTCATTGTCGAACATTGTGGAGCAAGAGTCGGGTTCCCAGCAAGATCCATACTTCTGAAAAGTCCTAAGTTAATCGATTTTGAGAATTTGATGACTAACCCTAACTCACAACCCTCAATTTACACATGCCTCCATCATTCAACTTTTTCTTCCCTATCTTTCACCCTCGTAAAGAAGAAAGGAGAAAGAACCGTGAACCCTAATTTTAATTTTTCCCCCAAATCTAAACACAACGAAGACCAAAACGACGCAGTATAATTTAAATTTTTTTATCCAAATCAAACCGGTTATATATTTGTTAACCACGCCATAAACCGTTAACGGGAAACTCACGGTGTCCACAATCCGTTAACATTTTGTTGGAATTAGCCATATTTTAAATGTTCATGTAATATATTCAAATATTTTTGTAATTCATGTGGGTTTAGGCATTGTTAAATAGTTGGTGTATGAATAAACAGGCAGTAGATAGTTCGTGGGGGAATAAGCCGAAAACCCAGAAAACTGATTCAGTCATGCATATTACAAATAAACATGTCAAACTCACACACAAACAAGTAGGTTGGCTAAAACTAACACATGAACTAGAAAATCTTAGAAATTTGTTATAGATATGCTATAATTACAATTTTAATAAAATCCTACGTAGTAGACTTTCTATATGAAGTCATCATCGTAGACTTCGGCTGAAATCTACTACTAGTGGGGTAGCTGCAAAATAAAACAAGAAAACTGATTTAGAAATGCATATAACCAATAAACATGTCAAACTCACACACAAGCAAGTAAGTTGCCTAAAACCAACGCATGAACAAGAAATTCTTAAAAAACGCTATAAATATGTTATAACTACAACTTTAATAAAATTATACGTAGTAGACTTCTATATGAAATCATCCGAGTAGACTTCGGGTGAAGTCTACTCTCCCGGGTTACTTTTGCAATTGCCAATTAACGAAGGTAGACTTCAAACGAAGTCTACTCTCCGAGTAGACTTCGAGTGAAGTCTACCTTCGTTAATTGGCAAAACAAAAAGTAGACTTCATGTGAAGTCTACTCAGAAAAATGGGTCACTTCTGCAATTGACCAAACTTTGACTTTCGACGTAGACTTCATAACAATAGTATACTTCTATATGAAGTCTACTCTTATAGGTAGACTTCAAGGCGAAGTCTACTTTGTAGAGTAGACTTCGCTCGGGTTAGTTTTGCAATTTAAATTTCTCAGTAGACTTCTTAACAAAGTCTACTCGCTTAATTCTGGTGTTGACCAAAGTGAGATGTAAATAAATAGTAGACTTCACACGAAGTTTACTGATTTTTGAATAAGTATTAGAGTTCGAGTGAAGTCTACTATTTAAATGATATTAATGGCTAATGTTTTGATGTTTTCGTCAACCCCAAAAGAACCCTCAGTAGACTTCACCCGAAGTCTACTATAAAAGTCAAATTCTGGTCAAATGAAATATTCACCTCGCTTAGACGTAGACTGCTCGAGTCAACTTCTCTGAAAAGCCCTCCTCCTGGTCAAATGCAAAACTAACCTGGCCACTACGAGTTAGATGTGCCCTCTACTTTTTTCTTACCAAAGATATATAGTAGACTTCACGTGAAGTCTACGATCCAAAATGCTCAAATGCAAAACTAACGTATGCTTTGACTTGTAGACTTCACATGAAGTCTACTTCCGCGAAACAGATGGAAAACCAAGAAAATCAAGTTTGTATTATCTGAATCTGGTTTTTAACTTTGTCAACTGTCAAAAACTGTGGGGCTGACCACCACAAAAGAAACTCAAACTCTATGTATGCAAGAATCACCTAGTATGCACATACAAAAGGGTTTTAAATTTTGAAAAATTGAATTTAAGAGTTTTAGAGATTAAAATCAAGAGAAAATGGCAAAAAAAAGGATTTGGCGAACTCAAATGATGAGTTTTAAGAGGTTAAATTGCGGTGGGTAGAGCATTAAGAGCTTCAAATCTGATTGTTAATGGTGGTTGGAAGAATTGATGCTGATGGTATTTTCGTGAATAAGTGATGAAGATGAGGATGTGTTTGTCTTTGTCATTTTCGAAATAAATCAAATAAAATCATAAGTAATGACATTTTCGTGAATTATCAGATCTACCAAGGTGAGAATAGAGATAATGTGACATTTGTTAGAGAGAGAAAAAATGGAGGGTTAGATTTGCAATTGACTTCATTTGGTGTCTAATGACTAAATCAACCCTGCTAATTTAATTCACTCATCTTCTTGGTTTGTTGTCATCGCCGTCTCCGTGTGCAGTTTCAGTTTTGTTGCCCGATGCCGTCTCGAACGATTGCACAACTTCAATTTCGTTCCCGTTGTGGTCACTGTCTCTGTCGATTGCACAGATCTTGCTAACACAATTGCACAGCTTTGTTGTTGTCGCCATCTCCAATAAGTTTCCCTAAACTTTGTCCAGTTTCATCTAACCTCACCATCTCTGTCCACCTTCAATGTCTTCTTTCCTCTGTAAAATTTGTTGTTGTTCTTCTTCTTCTCAATTATTGTTGGTTTTCTTCTCTAATTTTGGTATGTAATGGTCGTAAGATGTGGTTTTGTTCTGATTGTGTTCGATCTGGTTGTTTGAATATCCATCTGTAGGAATTCAACATCAAGAAGCTACAGCTAGTTGAGATGGAGAAGAAGAAGATCATGCAAGATTACAAGAAGAAGGAGAAGCAAGCTGATGTGTGCAGGAAGATGTGAGTTCAACTGATTGTTTAACCAATCGTTAAGTTTCTGACTAAAAACACTTTGATCTTGGTACAATATCTGTGAGATTTGAAACATAGAAGTGTATGATTATAGATTCAATCGTTTTCACATGATTTCAACTTGTGATCTGTATAGTTCGTTCTTGATTGATTAACAAAAACTTAGCCTGGTCAAGTCTGATAGACAAATTAAAGACAGTGAACTTCACATGCCAATTTTCTTACTTCAGAAATTAGTCTAAATTAAGATTATGGTTCAATTTTATGAAAGAGAAAACTAGAAAATAATTCTCTGATTTGATTAAAAAGCTGAAGCACAAATTATGTTATTCTTCTTATATGCAAGTTCTTTGTGAGAATTGTCAACTTGACGATGAGGATAACTCGTTTACTGTATACGGCTGGAATTGCAGATTCTCAGCCTCAACCTCCAAGTGTGCATAGCCAGATAAACAGTTAAATCAGAAAACTATTCAAATTTGTCGTATGAAACCGAAAAACTCATTGGTAATATTGGCATTATAGATCTGCTGGTAACGGGTTGATTCAAGGAGGGTCACACTAATTGCAGCAGCAACATGCAACTCAACAGCAGCAGATGACTCAACAGTCTAATAATGGCTCGATCTTCAATGTTTTATGTACAGCAGCAGCAGCCGCCTTATGCAACACTTCAGGATCAGCAATTGCACCATAGCCAGCTCGGGATGAGCTTGAGCAGCCGAGGAGAAAACAATTGTCTCTATTTACAATGCTTTATAAAATCTTTTATAAAGTTTTGTAAATCAATTTATAACATTTTATAAAAGATTTATAAATTATCTGTAATAGTTTATAATCATTTGTAAGGATTTATAAATCATTTCTATTAAATAATAAATGATTTATAAGGGTTTATAAAACTATTTATAAGGGTTTATAAATCCATTTATATAAGGATTTATAAAACTATTTATAAGGGTTTATATAATTATTTATAAGTCTTTATAAAATATTTTATAAAGTTTTGTAAATAAATTTATAAACTTTTATAAAATAATTTACAAAACTTTATAAAAATATTTGTAATAGTTTATAAATCAGGATTTATAAATCATTTATATTAAATAATAAATGATTTATAAGGGTTTATAAAACCATTTATAAGGGTTTATAAAATCATTTATAAGGTTTTATAAAATCATTTATAAGGCTTTATAAAAAATTTTATAAGTCATGAGCTAAATGACCCGTCATCCGACACTTATTTATAAATATTTTATAAAAGCTTTATAAATCTTTTATAAGTCATGAGCTAAATGATCCAGACAATTTAAGGCAGATGTATAAAGGTTTAATAAAAAATTTATAAATCTTTTATAAGTCATGAGCTAAATCTTGAATATTCTGACTTTTTTTTATTCCTAGAGTTTCCTTAGAGTTAGATTCATTCTCATCGAGAGGGACAAAATCTCTTATTCCCACTGAAGTACTTCTTCTTTATGGCTTTCGTTTTCAACTGTAACATTAACATGTCCATCTTCAATAATTTGTGAGAGTCTGCCAGCGACATTCTTGAACCTTGATTTTCTATTGTGCTCTCTGTTATGACATAGTACCAACTCCATTGCTGTTACTGCTACTTGCGCTACTTCCCCTGCTTGCTCTGTGACTCTTACAGCTGCAATTTACTAACAACCCCTAAAAATTTTAGGTTATTTTAGAAGATAGTGTGCAGTGATCAATTGTTATTTAATCTTTTGGTTCATGGGCTCTCTCAGCGGAGGAAGATTCGCTGATGGATGGAGCTTTTGTGAGTGACGTGAGAAGAAGTTTCTCAGACCAAATCATGATATCCCCAGTATAGACCAGAGCAAAAAACAGAGCTTGCCACGTAAACTTCCTCCTTTAATGCTTTACTTACTTTGACCAAGGTTGCAATGTCAATTTTTCACAGACTATATTTTTTTTAACTTGAATCATCTGCATGACAAATCAACGTAACAAAGAAGCTTAGAGAGAATAAAGTACCTTAACATGTAGAGGTTTATGCCTGACGATCCTGCATATGTGGAAGGAATCAAGGAATTGTTGAACACACTGATATCTTGCTCTTAACCATCAAACTGAAAGTTCATTAGTAAACATGGGTCTAGCACAACGTTTGATTCTAAGATTGAATATTCTTTTAACAAGTTCATGAAATGATTTAAGGAAACAAAAACGAGGAGTTAAAGCACATTAACTTCAAGAAACCTATATTTACGAGTTCATAGTTGTCTAAACTCATATCTGTATGTTCCTAGATTCAATGTTCATTGTGTTATGTTCTTCCTGGTAACCTAAGAAGCTCTTTTTGTCCTGCAGGATCTTCTAGGAATCAGCAAATATCGAGAAAGCCCAACTGGGTTTCCACGATGATCAAACATCATCGTATATGTTTCCCAACTTTGCCAGTACCAAGCTAAACAATCTAAACAACAAGATCAAGATCGAAATGGTATGCCTCTTCATTGGTTTTTGTGGACTCGAGTCTTTGACTTCACAGGAAGAAAACGAATGAAACTTGGTTCTAATGTAAAAAATTGAAGTGTATTCAAAACTTGGTGCAACTGTCCATCCTCTTTGTAAGCTTCCCCTAGAGACAAATAAGATTTGCCAAGAAGCAAAACCAGGTTCCACAATTTCCTTCTCTAGTTTAGATGTTGGAAGCCACTTACATATATCACAGACCTCGATACAAATCATGATCACCACATGAACAATTCAAAAAATCAACAGAAGAGGAAGAGAGAGTGGAAAGAGATGGGAAAAAAGTTTGCGAGGAAGAAGGAAAAAGAAGAAAGAGGGAAAACAACATGGAGGAGTGTGAATAATTTTACTATCTAAAATTAATGTAATTTTGTAAGGAATTTAATTTATGGTATTTTTGAAAAAATATACATTAAAAATGTTATTTCAAGCAATTGTCCGAAAAATATTGTTCCGGCTCCGGATAATATGTTATTTAAGTCTCAAATATTCAAATCCGTATATAAATAAATAATCAATTAGTTTTTATTTCATAGATAAACTTATTAATTTTGATTCCATAGTTTTTTCATTGTCTTTCGAATTTAGTATTTTTTTTCTTATTTGATATTTTGAGATATTAAATGTATTAAAAATTTTAATTTAATTTATCTACTATTATCAAATTTTTAATATATTTTTTCTGAATCCAGATATCCCAAATTTCATACGGATATCCAAAAAATCGAATCTAAATATAAATAATTATAATATATATCCGGGCATATCTGAATATTTTGAATTATCGACATATTTGTATCATGCATACTTAGCACTTGTAATTGTACTGCAATTTTAACGTGTTTTCCCTAATTATGAAAAACAGTAGTTACCATCAAGAGCTTATGAATTACTACGAGACCAACACACTATTGAACTAAAAGAAAAGAAGTCTTAACACTTCAAAATCCATTTTTCTTGTTACAAAATAAACTCGCACCAGCAAACTCTAAGAGTAAATTTATTTGATTTTTACCAGTCTCAAAATCAAAATACCATAAACCCTAAACGAAAATGAAAGCATTTCGAAGTTTGTAGGTACTTTGCTTTCCCCTCTACTTGGAAACTCCAATGGGAACTCTAGGTCACGTCGGCATTGGCCTCTTCCCGTTCCAGACTTGCCGACTACCACCGCCGACGAAACTCCGCCGTAGCCAAACCTCCTCTCCGGCGACCACTACCTGTTCCGCCAGCAGATGGGCCGACCGTCTTCTCTCCGACTTCAATTTCACCAGCGATTCCTCCTCCTCCTCCGTCGCCACTCTGGTCTCTCCGCCACCATCTATTGATCGTCCCGAACGCCACGTTCCCATTCCCATCGATTTCTACCAGGTTCCGCTCAGTCCTCAACCAATTCTTCTCAGGCGTTTGTCATTATGTAATCTGATTCGTGCTCTGAAATCTAAAAGGTTTTGGGAGCCGAGACGCATTTCTTAACCGATGGAATCAGAAGAGCATTCGAAGCTAGGGTTTCGAAACCGCCTCAATTCGGTTTCAGCGACGACGCTTTAATCAGCAGAAGACAGATTCTTCAAGCTGCTTGTGAGACGCTCTCGAATTCTCGGTGGAGAAGAGAGTACAACGAAAGTCTTGTTAACGACGAGGAAGCTACCGTCATCACTGATGTACCTTGGGAAAAGGTAATTTGAATTTTGAATTGCTTTCTTCGTTACATTCTCAGAATCGTGAGTAAAGATTCTTATCATCGAAACGTGAAGGTTCCTGGTGCTCTCTGTGTATTGCAAGAAGCTGGTGAGACTGAGGTCGTTCTTCGTGTAGGACAAACCTTGCTTAAGGAGAGGTTGCCTAAGTCTTTCAAGCAAGATGTGGTTTTAGTTATGGCGCTTGCGTTTGTTGACATCTCGAGGGACGCAATGGCATTGGATCCACCTGATTTTATCACCGGTTATGAGTTCGTTGAGGAAGCTCTGAAGCTTTTGCAGGTAATATAGCTTTCTTGATTTTGATTTATATTCTTGTTTGATTTTTTGATATATAGTGTTGTTTGAGTCATGTTGTTGCAGGAAGAAGGAGCGAGCAGCCTTGCACCGGATTTACGTGCGCAAATTGATGAGACTTTGGAAGAGATCACTCCTTGTTATGTCTTGGAGCTTCTTGATTTACCGCTCGGTGATGATTACGCGGGGAAAAGACTAACCGGTTTAAGTGGTGTACGCAATATCTTGTGGTCTGTTGGAGGAGGTGGAGCATCAGCTGTTGTTGGGGGTTTAACACGTGAGAAGTTTATGAATGAGGCGTTTTTACGAATGACGGCAGCTGAGCAGGTGTGTGAAATCCAGATTTCTTCTGATCATGATTCAACTTTGGTTTCCTCATTCTAGTTTATGTTCTTGTGTCGTAGGTTGATCTTTTCGTAGCTACCCCGAGTAATATTCCAGCAGAGTCGTTTGAAGTTTACGAAGTTGCGCTTGCGCTTGTGGCTCAAGCTTTTATAGGTAAGAAGCCCCACCTTTTGCAAGATGCTGATAAGCAATTCCAGCAACTTCAGCAGGCTAAGGTAATGGCTATGGAGATTCCTGCGATGCTGTATGATCAAAGAAATAATTGGGAGATCGACTTTGGTCTTGAAAGGGGACTCTGTGCACTGCTTATAGGCAAAGTTGACGAATGCCGTATGTGGTTGGGGTTAGACAGTGAGGATTCGCAATATAGGAATCCAGCTATTGTGGAGTTTGTCTTGGAGAATTCGAATCGCGATGACAATCACGATCTCCCTGGGCTCTGCAAACTATTGGAAACGTGGTTGGCAGGAGTTGTCTTTCCTAGGTTCAGAGATACCAAAGATAAACAATTTAAACTCGGGGATTATTATGATGATCCCATGGTTTTGAGTTACTTGGAAAGAGTAGAGGTAGTTCAGGGCTCTCCTTTGGCAGCTGCTGCAGCTATGGCAAGGATGGGAGCTGAGCATGTGAAGGCTAGTGCTATACAGGCACTGCAGAAAGTTTTTCCTTCTCGCTATTCAGATGGATTCCCCAAGGATGCGCAAGAGACGGTGTCTAATGTAGATCCTGTTGGTAACAGTGTAGGACATGATGATGATATTGCTCCCTTAACTGCAGAAGCTGAAAGACCATCTGAGAACTTTAGTACAAATGATTATGCGATTCGAGCTGGTGTCTCAAAGAGTAGCGTTGATGCAATGACTGCTGAAAAGTCCATTGCTGATAAGGTTAAGGAGGCAAGTGTGAAGATTCTATCAGCTGGTGTTGTTATTGGAATGATTTCGCTGGTCAGCCTGAGGTATTTGCCTCTTAAAAGAAGCTCTTCTTTTCAACGCAAGGATATGGCTTCTTCGACGGCATCTGACACTACTACCATAGGTATGATTAATTGATGCAATTTTTATACAAGTTCATTGCTCAAATAAGCATGCTTTGTGAGCTTAGAACATACTTTTCCAGATGTTTGGTGATTTCCCATTCGAGTTCTTTAAACTATTCAAATTCCTTAACAGGAAGAAAAGTAGATCATATACTTGACACATGTTCCAAAATTTATCCGGAGTATTTTGAAGTGAGGTTAACAAATTGCTGAATAGATTTCACTCTCAACATGTACGTATGCTGCTTGGATATTTTTTGATTAAGCTGTAGACAGGGAGCTGAAGCTGTAGTGCCCTGTATTTCACATTCGTATCGAGGATAAGTAGGATTAAAAATTGTCCTCTAGTGCTTTGTCCAGCCTCTCTTTCCTTGGACTAAACTTTCATTTTCCTTTTAATTAGGGTCAGCGAAAGCTGAGGATTCAGAAGCACTTCCCAGAATGGATGCTAGGACTGCAGAGAGTCTAGTCAGCAAGTGGCAGAAGATCAAGTCTCAGGCTTTTGGACGTGATCACTGCATAGAAATGTTGCCAGAGGTAAGGAAATAAAGCCACATTTCAATCAATTGTGGACCTGATTGTGAGCGATTAAAACGATGTCTGGTGCCTTACATGATTTCTGGTAATTTATAGGTTTTGGATGGACGAATGCTGAAGATCTGGACAGACAGAGCAGCTGAAACTAAGCAGCTCGGGTTGGTCTATGATTATACACTGTTGAAACTATCTGTTGACAGTGTGACTGTCTCCGCGGATGGAACCCGTGCTCTGGTGGAAGCAACTCTAGAGGAGTCCGCTTGTCTATCTGATTTGGTCCATCCAGAAAACAATGCTACAGATGTCAGAACCTACACAACAAGATACGAAGCTGTCTGGTCCAAGTCAGGATGGAAAATTACTGAAGGCTCTGTTCTTACATCATAACATGTGCTCATATGTAGCATTTGTCTGAGCTTGCGATTTGTTTTGTAAAGTTAGTGTTTATGAACGAACACGAAATATTCAGGTTCTTGTCACTCCCTCATCCTTGGTCTATAATATAACATAAGTGCTATAATTCGAGATTCTTTCGCGGTCAGGTACATAGTATGTCTAGAACTTTACTTATCTTACAAGCCTTTCACAACTTTATGAGCAGGAACTGTCTGTATGTGCTCTTGTTATAATCCGGTGCGTATACTGGAGAAAGATTTGGTAAATCTCCAGCCAGATGATTTTACGTTCTCGGTTCTAGTTAACAAGCTGAGGCCAAACATTTCCTTTGGCATTCGACTTGGCTCAACAAATCCAAGCAGTTTAGCCACAAGAGAAGCACTCTCTTTTATGTGTTCCATGTCTTGTGTGTTAGTCCACACTTTGTTCGCCACCTGCAGGCTTCTCTGCTTTGAGTTCACCTGCACGCCCCATTTTTGGTAAAGTTCTATTCTCTGGTTCCGTGGGAATTTCTTTGGTATTTGTCTGCAAAACCAGTCCTTCTCGCGTGTGAGTGCCTTCACCGTTTGTATCCTGATTAGATATCATAAGAACTAATTAGCATAATACTTATTGGTAAATGATTGATATTTAATGCGACTCGTTGAAAAAGGGTTACAGAAAAATACCTTGATGCTTCTGGGTCATTAGTTATCGTCTGCTTCAGAAAAGATAGCCTTCTAAGTTCAACTTCCATATAAACATAGTCAGATGGATCACCTTTGAAGAGCATGAAGAAGTAGGTTCTGTGAACCAATGGTACATTGCACAACGCCCAAAGCTCAATTATTTGCCTTTGCTGTCTCTCAAAGTCTGATGAACTGCTTAAATATTGTGCATTAGCTACCTGTAGCTTCTCTGAGCCAGCCTCTGTGGAATCTGTTTCCTTTGGTACTGCGTATTCTACCTGCAGTTTGTGATCATCTAAACCATTAAGAAAGGATGAAATTTTTTGTCTTCCTGAGATAGAAAAGATTCTACTTACCGAATCATCGAGCTGCTGTCTCTCTAATTGGTCATTGTTGGCATCTATTGTTTCTTCATTTCTATTCTGAGGATTTGGCAATGCATTCGTGGGTGCATATGAGATCCCATAATCTAGCTCAGGTGTGGAGTCAATCGAGTGGTGCTGCCTTGCCATTTCTTCAAGCCCTGCTACAAATTCATGGAAGCTATTGCCCGTTTCCGGATCACAGTCTTTCAGGCTTTGCGCATCAGTGGAAGTAGAACTGCCTGAATCAAAGGAAATGGTCGACGTGTTTGAAGTCTTGTTCATGGTTCTTCCAGGAGATGCTTTTAACTCCATTACCCTCCAGGAAGGTGACGTATTGTTACTAGTTTCCAGATTCTCAAACCAGTGAGGAGATCTAACACTCAAGAGATTCTCTCTGCAACTTCGGCTTCTTTTGGTAGTGAAAAACTCTGGACTCTTATAGTCTCTTCTGAAGGAAGGTGACTGTTGCTGTTCTGCTGTGTGCATGCTCATAAGGTATTCAATTTTCTTTTGCATCTCCTTAACCTTCTCTTTCAACGCCTCATAAGTATTGTTGTCAATATCACCTGTCACAATATTCTTGCAGACAGATGATTCGCTGTAATCTTTATCAGCGTCTTCAGGAAGTTTGTTTTCATACTTCTCTTCAGATGTCACATGCTCATCTAGCTTAGCATCATCGGGTATTACTAACCCCACTTGGACTGTTTCTTCAGATTGCATATTCGCAGGGAGTGAATTCAATGCCCAGTCTCCCTTTAATTTCCGCTCTGACTGAGCATTTTCTTCTTTATTTGAACATTGTTCAGGACTCATATTTCTTTCTTCTTTCTTTACCTGTTCGTCTTCCTTCGCAGATTCCTTAGTTTCTTGAGTTTCAACTGATGGGCTCTTCTCCGAATCCGAGTTCTTTAAAGTTAGTTCGTATGTCTCACGCTTAGCATTTGGACACGACTCTACATGTATTGTTTTCAACGATAAGTCAACATTTTCCTTTTCTGCAGGCGTGCTAATCTCCACCTCTTCATTCTCTTCTTTCTCATTGCCCATTAGAGAGTTATAGCTTTGTTCGTATTCCGGAGTTGATAAACTTTCCTCCATTCTGGGTGAGAGAACCTCAGATACAGCTTTCTTATCAACAATGTCGTCCAACAAGTCATGACTTTCAACTGTTGCTGCTTGTCCACGACTCTGCTCATCATCAGTATCGATGCATCTAACTTCTTTGCAAGCATCTTCAAGTGTTTGGTCGGTTATTTGAACCATCTCTTCCCACCCATCGTACAGGTTGTGCCTTGAAAACTGAGGGGTATTATCATCCAGCAGGAAGTCATCTTCTTCAGAGTTTTCCAAAAACTCAAACTTCCTCTCGGCTAAGTGATTAATGATACTAGGTTCACCAAGATCTATTGAATCATAGCTTCTTCTTCGAAGGTCTGCATCAAAATCCATGGAGCTTAACATGGACTGTTCATCCATCCTTGAAGACCGCTCTTCTGCTGTTGCTTTAAGCAAATTCTCCACTCGAGATTGCGCTACATCACGCTGCCATTTCAGTTCTTTCATTTGTTCCTCCATCTGCAATTTTGTCGTCAAAGGTTTCAAGAATTGAGTAGACTTCATAGTTAGAAAAATTGGAAGAGAAATGTAAATAGTAAGAAGCCTTGAAAGAGAGAGAGAGTGGAATCACTTTTGCAATCACTTCCTCTTTCTGTTTCAGCAATAAATAGAAGTCAGAGCCTGCAGAAGAAGCAGATCCTAAACTCTTCAACTCATTCTCCATTCGAGCCAGTTCCTGTTGCAGTTGCTTCACCAAAGCCTTCTCAGACACAACTAGATTCACTTGAGCATTTGTTGTCACCTCTTTAGCACATGTTGCAAAGAGAAGTGTGTTTCTCGACTGTTCAACATGACTACGAGCAGGGCTCATTGTACATATGATAGCTGTTCTCGCATTTCCTCCCAAAGAGTTCTGAAGGATTCGAGTTAGCTTCGAGTCTCGATACGGTATGTGCCCGCTTTTACCTTTACTGCGTTCCCAAATAAATTACACTGCCTGTTAAAACACATCTCTTTGGTAAAAGGATTTTTATCAAGCCACGAAAATCGAACCTTAGTTTGCGGATAACAGTTCCAAGAGTAAGTAAACTCCTGTTTATATGACAACCTTCTTTCAATCTTGTACCAGCAGATAAAGTCTGAGAAGCACGTTCACTTCCCGCCAGATCAACGAAGCACTTGAGAGGCAAAGAATCAAAAAGCAACACTTTTGTCGTCAGAGAAACACAAAAGGTCGAAAGCTCAATAAATAAATAAAAACACTTCTCATCATAGCTGTCTCATACCACGGATGCTGCAAGAGTGCTGGCACTTTCCAGAGAATATTCCCTACCAGAGCTTTCGATTGTCTGCAGGAAGTGCATTGTTCAGAAGAGCGAGGACGAAAAGCTACAATCAAAGTAAAAATATTAAGCAGTTGAAATTACCAGCCGGAGAATCTGATGTGATCTGGAGCTAGTTTCATTCAAGGATGTCTCTCCAATCTTCCTCTGAGCTGCAACAAAACAGGTACATTAATTAAGTTTCAACTTAGCATCAATTGAGAAAATTATATAAGTCCGGAGTGTTACTTACTCTCACAAACTGAAAGAAGTTCCTCTAGATGGGTTCTGTCTCGGAGGGTCTCTTCAATAAGTTTCTCAACGACGGTTCCTCTCTGGTGAAGCAAGTTGATGGAACACAATATGAGTAAGTGTATTTACAGAATATCTAAAAAAGCAAGTGATGTAACTAACCTCTGGATCATCTAGAAGCCTCAATGGATTATTATCCCCACTAAGGAGATCCCTCACAGCTTCATTGTAGATCTCGATCGCAGAGAATTTGAGAATGAATTCACGTTCTTGATGCTGAAGAACCGTAAAAGGAGAGTGTTGGGTTTGGTACTTTAACGAAAGAAGAGACAAGTGAGAGATGTCAATGCTCAAACCTTTTCAATGTAACAAAAAATGTCGTCCATTGCGAATGCAGTGATGCCAGTCATCGTGTACGTCTTCCCGCTGCTTGTCTGTCCATACGCAAAAATGCTAGCTGCCAAAAACCAAATCTGTCAAACCAAACTCATTGGTACAAAGAAAAAGCAGAACACAAAAAAGTAAGGTTGTTCTTTGTTACAATTGATTCCTTCGAGTACACATAGAACAACCTCCTTAGCTCCATCTTCATAAACTTGTTTTGTAAGGCTATCGAATCCAAACACTTTGTCTGTAAAAACATTACAAGAACTTGTGTTTCTTAGCATCATAATGGTTAAGTTCGCTTTGGATATGTTTTAATATCTTACCAAATGTATAGGTAGATGGGAAGAGAGATCTCTCAGGCAAATTATTGTTGCAGATTATTGTTGTGTTGTTGACACATTCCCAGTCGCAGATATCGTTCCTCGTCTTCTCCTTCTCGTTCCGTGGCCTTACCCTTACCGAAACCAATATCTTCTCTCCCTTCCCATTACCATTCGCCATTTTTTTCTAACCCTCTTTTATTGTTTGACACAAACACAGTTTTTTATTGATTATACGTATACATTTTCTGCATCAATCCACCAATTTCTAACCCTCTCGTTCTTCATAATTCTCACCGGAAATGTAACAATTGGAGTCCCTTTCTTGTGAGGGAGAGAGAGAGAGAGAAAAGTTTAGATTGCGAGGAAAAAGGATTTTAGAAGAAAATTTGAAAGGAAGAGGATAGAATGAGAATCTGTAATTAGATGAAAGGAGTCAGGTTAAAATGCCCAAATGGGTGAAAGGGCTATTGGAGGGTTTCTTCTTCCACAAGCAAACATCTATATATTCTCTAAAACCTAAAATAAGAAATGTGGACAGCTGTATACTCTAACTCGTCGGCTAACGTACATATCTATGACCTGTCTCAACTTTCTAACGAAAATGGCCAAGAAGATCATACAGAAAAGTCAAATTGGTTTGCAATCACCAATCGTTGTTTGTCTGGTGGTTGTGGCCCGGTTCCTTAAAAGATGTTAAACATTGCATCCTCTGTTCAAGTCCATGCTTGGCAAAGATGATTTACGTCCAGATGGGTATTATTAAAGAATATCGTTGCCACCTGAACTTGTACATGTGCAATATTTTTTGGAATGGATAATAATAGATGGTGAGTGGTCAAATAACAGGAATGTACGGTGACCAAAACATCCGAAAGTCCAGAGTATCATACTGAGTAAACACGATACCCATATCCCAGTATCATAGACCCATGCCCTGTAGGCCTGTATGAAGGTTTTTCTTTGGTTCTCTGGGAGCGTAAGAACCTTCAAAGAAGTAAAAAATTTCATCCATTATATTATAAATTCCATGTTTGCTGCATATAAAGTAACACCTAAAACAAAACAGGTTATTCCGGATGGCAAAAGCAAGCAATTTACGATGGATTTCGGTTGTTGGAACTATCTTATTTAAAAAAAAAAAAAAAATCTGTCCAAAAGAGGCGAAAGTGCTAGAAAGATTCACGATGATCATTTTTTCTTTTGATTTATTGTTGGAAACCCGTCGAAAAGTCTTTTTGAGGACTTTTCAAAAGAATGTAGCTAGTAAACATTTGAGGATTCTGAGTCATTCCTGATGAATTTCTAAAAAAAGTATGTTCCAAAGATTTTAAATTAAAATATTTTCGAACGATTTCCAATGTAACCGTAGAATATTTTTTATTATTAAAATTATATATTTTTTTAGAAAATCAAAAAGAAAATGAAATTATTAATTTTGAAATGTAAATGAAAATTATGAAGTTAAAATTTCTTAATAAAATATAAAAGCTCTTAATAAAATATATAAAAAATAAACAAAAATTATCACAAAAAAACATGTATTAATGAAAACATGGACAATCCTCGAATTTCTATCTTATGATTGGGACCATGCTCTCGACAACGAGCATTGTCTTCGTGCTCTCGAGTGTTTTCTTTGTATTGGTGAGTTCTTTTTGAGTATTGGCAAACTGTTATTCCGTGTACATTTTTGTTGCCTCCAAAACATATATTATTTTTTCAGCTATTTGTTAATTCAGAAGATTTCTTTATTATATTCAAAATCAGTTAAAGATGTTATATCATCGCTAACCACAAGTTTATCCTAACCTCTGATCTTTCTGAACAGGTATTTCCTGAAAAGAGAAAAAAAAAAAATCTAGAACAAAACAAAATCAGAATATCAAGTTCAATAAAAAGTTAAAACAAATTACCTCAATAATCAATTGGGTGATTTTTTCCTAGTCAAATCATGGGTTGGCAAAGAGGTGTCCTAAGACTGCTCGATCAAGATGTCAACCTTCTTCATCTTCACATTGTCAATCATCTCACCAATGAATCTATACTGAACCTCACAGGTTTTCTTGTTGGTATGGTAGTCCTTTATCAAATTCAATGGTTTTCGTCATTTCTCGAATAGATCATACAATTATTAATACACACATCTATAATCATATACCAGGTACTAGTTTTTGAACTTCATAGTATTATCTTCAGGTAAATTTCTTTCACAAAACAACTATCGCATCCACACAATTTTTAGCCAAGTTAAAAAATTTCATTATACTTATCAACCTACTTAGAATTGATAGAGGCGATATCCATCTCTACATCCTTTGCATAATGGCTGTTTAGATGAATATATCATATCAAAATATTTATTGACTTATAAATTAGGTTCCTCAATTATACTACCATCCTTAACATCCTTAACATAAGATGTTATGTTTTCAAGATGCACATTATTCACATCCAAACAATATCTATGTGACATTTACTTCTTATGTTGGTTCTTCTAACCTACCTAAAGTACTACTTAACCTATCCAGAGTACTACAACAATATTTTACCATTGAAACAATTAGTGTGCAAATACAAAATCTTATAACCATGCATATATCAGGTTTTATACAAGTGATTCCATAATTCTCTAGCAAAGACTATTTTATGATTCTCACATTTTGTTCAAGGACATTATATTTTACTGTATTCTAATGTCATGCTATTGTTTGACGCAAATTTCATGACTCCTCAGGATCTTATTTGAACTTATCTGTCAGTTGACCCGTCATTAGATCATGTCAAAGTTTGTCCATTCACAATCGAAAATAATCATAAGAGTATAAAGAATACATTTTGTATGTTTTTGTTTTTTGTTTTTATGTTATGAATGAGGGTGGAAGGATATTTATAGTGGATTTTTTTTTATGGATATTCAATGAATTTCAATGATTTTTAACATTTTAAATAGCTATAAAACAACTAATTCAACTAATATATTAATGGATATATTTTACTCGGAAATCCATCGGATCTCTATCAATCGTTATGAAACTCGAACAGATTTTAAAATCACAAATATTTATAAATAGTTACCTTAAGATTATATTAATAAATATATTTTTCTAGAAATTCCATCAAATCCCTCAGTAAATAGTTGGGAAATTTTAACGGAATTTTAAAATACTTGAACAAATCTATATTTTCGATGAAAACTGTCTGGATTTTCTAACAGACCATTATCTATCTGCAGAAATTCTTAACCATATTTTTGACAACTTTTAATCTGCCAAAAAATCTAAAATTTCAACAACTCCCATTTTCTTACAATCTTGTCAAAAATTTGTCTGGATTTCCAAACAGATTGATTGTTATTGGAAATGCCATCATAAAGAACTATGTTTTTTGTAATGTTATGAGCTTTAACCCCTTTCTATAAACTGTCTCTAAATGCTGAGCTGTTCTTTAACTTGGATACGAATGTGCAGTTCACAATAACTATATTTCTTACATTTCATAAAATCTGTCTGCATTCTGTTCATCCACAAAAACCATATTACTATTGACTAGTAAAAAAATCTTTTTGATTTATTTTGTTTCAATATTTCAAATGTTCTTTTTTTTTTCCAATTAGTTGTCTAGATCTGTTATTTAAAAAAATATTTTGCCGATATTTTGGTAGTAGAATGGTGGGACCGGGATGCTTTAAATGTACATTCATTAATTATTTATGATCTGATTCAAAACTATAAGAGCAGTGAACAAGTTTAAACTTTTTTATTAGCCAAGGTCTTTATTCGTTAACACACAGTACACAGAGACAGAGAGATGCGACACAATACACAAAACCTTGCACACACATATGAAAGAAGAAATACTCGAAAGACTGATAGACACCAACTATGAGAAGGAAAACACTGAACTACAGAAGAAGAAATCTTAAAATTTCAAATACATTTCATTATTTTTGATCCCGATAAGTGGTTTTACGCTTAAGTTAAAGCTGCGGTGACATTATTTCTTAAAAGCGTGTAAACCGATTTCCATCCTTCTTGGGTAGGGTGAACTCCATCCCAGAAGAAAGCTGATTTGGGATCATCACATAAGGTATAATTCTTCACACCTGTCGGGTTGACATTCCCACAATGGCCTTTGCAACACTCTTTGAACGGAGTATCAAACTTCATAATCCCTGCATTTTTCATAAAGCAATAGTCAAAGCCTTAAGAATATGGGTGCTTTTCTTATACTAGAGATGGAAAATATACCTGACCCGAAAAACCCCCAACAAATTCTATATCTCTAAACCCAAACATTCGAAAACCCAAAATAACCGAACCAAATCCGAACCGACATCGGAACATCCACTTCTAATACCGTGTTCTGGTTCCTTACCCAAGAGAATTGGGGGCTAAAGACCCATACTCCCCAG
This sequence comes from Iljinskaea planisiliqua, assembly GCA_900108845.1. Classification (NCBI taxonomy): domain Eukaryota; kingdom Viridiplantae; phylum Streptophyta; class Magnoliopsida; order Brassicales; family Brassicaceae; genus Iljinskaea; species Iljinskaea planisiliqua. Next base: position 393,651 of record FNXX01000022.1, on the reverse strand, counting down.
TTTCAGAAGAATAGAAGACCCATACTCCTTGACTAACAAAGAAAAATAAAAAGTTTTAAACTTTTGTTACCTGGAATTTCTTCTTTGTTCTTGAAAATAGTCGAGAAGGCATTGAAGTAATCAAAGATGACAAAAGTGGAATGATTGGTCTCCTTGTTGAGCTTGGCCACTACTTTCTCCAACAAACGGTTGTGGTATGTTGACAGCCCGTTTACAACGTCTTTGATAACCGAGGGGCCGTTTGCATACTCGGGGATGTACCCGAGGGGTGTTAATGATGGTATTGCTATCTTCTTCACTCCCAAAGTGTGGATACGCCTCAAACACACCTCGATTTGATTCACAACTTGCTTGATGAATGCTGGGAGCTCCTGGGAAACGCAATAGAGTAAAAATTTGAGTAACTTAACGGACCAAAGTGATCACAGTGCACTGGTTAAGCTATTCGTTAAGGACGAAAACCAGTACAAAATTGATATGTCGACTGCATATCAATTTCTATAACTAAAATCAGTTTCTATAACTAAAATCGACCTCCAACATTCTAGTCTAAACTCTTTCGTTCGAAAAATAAATTAAATGTTCTAGGATAATTTTAGTTATAGAAATTGAATCTTTAGTTATAGATCAATCTCTTCCCACCTATTCATTATTAAATGTTATTAAAGTCATATATATTATCAATATTTATATCTAAGTTACAAATGATATGAAGATATGAACATAACAAATAATATTTAATTGTTTTTAAAGATTAAGATTTTTTTCTTCCGATTCTTATAAAAATAGAGATCTAGGAAAATACATTTTTTGTTTAGTTTATAGGTTGATTGATAACTTATATTTAGAAACTCATTTAATACAATGAAATGATTGTGATTGGCAATGTGGATATTTAGATTTTAATATATTCTCTTATATATTATATTATTTGAGAATCTTTTTTAGAGATAAACCTTATATTCATGTGTTATTTACATGTGTGTCATCACCATATGTCTTCTCTACTCATTTTGTTAATAGGTTTAAACTACTAAATTAATCACAATGCATACCACTCAATAATTCATGCAATACTTATTATATATATATTATCTTAATTATATTTTAAACCAAATATACTTAAATAACTTTACATCAGTATATATTTCACATTTATTAAAAAACTTTTATCAAATACATAGTTTATATTTGAGCACATAATTATTCTTTAATTTCATATTTTAAATTACAATAAAAATTAAATTATTTCATAAACATTTATCTACATAACATTATATATATATATAATATTGTTATTCACATTCAAATTTAATATAATTTATCAATATTTTTAATTTATTAATCTTGTATTCGGTAAAACATATTATAATATAACAATAATATTATAAATTATTTTAAAATTTTAACTTAAGGTAATTATGGTATATAATCATTAATAATGATTATGAATATTAATTTACATCAACTTTCAATTGTCATTTCCATATTTTTCGAATTTTTCTTATATAACTAAATACTTATATTCATTCTAATATATTATAATTGTTATGGTAAACGAAACCTACATATTCAATTTTTCTAAGATACCTTATATTTTTTAACTGTTCCAGAAAATTATTGAATTTTTAATCATTTATAAAACAAAAAAAAATTTATTCACTACAAAAGTAAAAAACATATATAAGGTCACTCAAGTTATTTACTTATTTTATTATAAAAATCATATTTCATATTGTTTTGAGAGCCCAATTGTTTTAGTCTCCTTATATAATAACTACAATTTTGTATTCCTACTTACTAAATATAGATTTAATTTATCAAACAAAAATTACACATTGACTTATAAAGTTTATATTTTTTTTTAATTAAAAATCATTGTAGTTCAAACAATTTATAAGATTGTTTGTCCTCCACAAAAATAAGAAACAATAGATAATTTTATTTATGTTATTTACTTATTTTATTATGGAAATCATCTATCATATAAACTATTTATTTACTTTCAATTTTTTTTTTTTTCAAATTTGGACCATACATGGAAACCATATGCAATATCATATCTATAATCAAATCATCATTAAATTAGATTCAAATTAGATAAAATTTTATATTCAGAAAATGGTAATAAAAATATCAATTATTTTTTTTCTTAGACTTTTATTGATTGATTTTTTTTCTATTTTATTATGATAAATATTTTATTAATTTTGATTGACAAGCACATCACATTTAAACAATGTCTACTATATAATTGTATTTTAAATATTTTAAAAATTTCTAAAAATAAGTTTTTTTTAAAAGTTGTTATGATTTAAAATATACTCTTAAAATAAAATTAATAAAATAATTAAAATATATATTTCACCCTGTTAGTTTTAATTTTATATTGACATTGTTAAGTAAGTATGAACATTTAAGCTTCAAAACACCCTTTTTAATATATAGTAGATATTTTAACATTTTCATTTTATGTTTCACAAAAATAGATTTTACTTATCATTAAAGTCGTAGTTTCCAAACACAATAAAAGTTTAAGGATATAATAAATAGAGATATATCATTTCTTTTATATAGTTTTTTAGTAACCTGTTTAGATAAATCTTTTTTTTTTGAATTACCAAAAGGTTCTGAACCAAAACCCGTAATCCCCTAAACCTGGAATAACAGCATGTTAAATTAGTTATGTCCCAAGAGTCACTCGCACCAATGACCTCTAAACATTTTCTTAAAGATCTTTATCAATTAAGCTATCAACACTTGGTAAATAACTTTTTTTATTATTAAAGAAACACAAAAAGTATAAAAAGTCAGATGTTTTCATACCAAAACAGGAAGGTTTATGCCAAGGAAATTAGTGTAGTCGTTGCCAGCAACACTAACGAGAGCAATGGAAGAAGAAAGGTCGGATGGGGAGTAGACATTGCCGAGAAGATGCTCGAAGAGACTGATCTGCACTGTCATGTTAGGATACTTAGCCGGAGTGTCAAAGACTCCTGTTCCTCCGTACGCAAAATTCATTCCGTATTTTAACCGTTTCTTATCCACGTCATCTTTCTTGGAGTAGGTAATGGGTAACTTTATCCTTAGCAATATGGCTGTATGGTCCATTTATAAAAAAAACATGTGCTTCAATATAGGCTAGCTTCAATACAAATAAGGAACAGTAAGCAGACAAATTAACACATTAATGAATTTGAGCAAAAGGACAAGAAATTTTGTTCAGTCAATAAGTTAATATATATATATATAACAAATTTATATGTTAATTTATATTCAAAAAAGTACATATGGATGGGAAGAACACTATGAGGCTATAACTATGTGTTTTCCTTGGCACATATATTATATAATAGATATTTAATATATGTGTGACCTCCAATGGACATTAATATGAACAGAGGACGTATGTGTTTTCCTTCCACATTTTTTTTTCATACGACGTTGAAGGAGAACTCACTAAAAGTAGTCTTCAACTGTCAATAATATATTTTTATATGAAGTTAACGAAGATAACGTTTTAGCGTTAGGCTCCAAAAGGCAAAAGCTTAATGGATAGAGAGGTACCTAGAAAATCGGTGGAGACGTGACCGTCGGAGTAACGGCCAGCAGGTTCGCCGGGGAAAGTGATACCGTAAGGGACTCTCCATGACGAAGTCTGAGGCTTCTTTGTGTTTCCAGTATCAACGTAAGAATCTCCGAACACAAACAATTTATTTCGATCTTTGAAGCGATGATTCAGATTTGAACTCTCAACTCCATTGATTTCTCCTGAAAAAAAAAGAGTGATATACAAAATATTGTAAATTCATTTACAGATTTAGTCATATGGATTTTCAAGAATTAGTTGCAATGACAGCTAAATATAATCTTGAATTACCAAAGTGGAGAGAAGCGAAAAAGAAGGGTAATAGCGAGGCGAACAGTTTCATTAAGAAATTCATTTTTATGATTTGGATGCTTGAAATTGAAGTGTGTTCTTTCTTATTTATAAACCCATAAGCCTGACAATTTTAAAATAATCCATTTTAGAAAAATATATATTAAATTTCTTTTCTTTTTAAGTTAAATGTTAAATTTATTTAAAACATAAAAACTTTGTTACAATAATATACATCCACTTTTGAGTTTGTTTTATTAGAAGAAATTACAGAGTTTTCCAAAGAATCAAAACCAATCCTTCATTGACCTTATGTATAGTTTGGTCGTATAGCAAGCTACATACCATCTTCGTAAGTTGAGTCGCCTTTGTTTGGAGTAATGGTATACGATTTCTAACTTTCTTATCGATTATATATCTTCACAAGTAGAGCCCGTGGAGAGGGAGATTCTCCATGTCTCTCGTTATTTTGCCGAAGTAGCACTTTTCCCAACTGAGTAATAAATGTTTTTCTTGACATCTTTAGAAGACTGTTACGATTGGGCAAATTATTATTGAAAGAAGAATCATAAACTAAAAAGTTTTTCATAAATATCTCCATTGTGTCTTCTATAAAATCTGTAAAGATGGACATTATGCATTTTTACAAAGTGATTAGGGCATTATATAATCCAAAATGCATTCTGCGATATGCAAAATAGCATAAAACACACATAAAAATTTTATTCTCATGATCATCTGAATGAATCAGAATCTGAAAAAATCTTGAATAACCATTTAGAAAATAATAATAAAGATGGTTAAAAAGTCTTTCAACCATTTGAGCCTGCGATAGTTGGTCACATGATAAGGTCCTAGGTACCCTGGCTGCATGAAATGGGTCTTTGACCCGATGTGATTCGGCCGATGGTGAAAAGTTTTCTTCTGCACAGTCTTTTCTTTAGTGTTACACATACTTTTTTTTTACTGAAAAATGTGTAACTTCTCAATTACAATCCTAAATTAATCCAAACCAGTTCGTGGCAAAGCCTAAGTGAAAGAATTATCTTTCCACTAAAAATCAAATTGAAAAACAACACCATCCATTTTGATATTATAAGAAAATCAGAAGTGAATTCCATATATATCTCTCCACTGTCTAGCTTCTCTGTTTTATGTTTTAATTTAATGTTTTGTATCTATTTAATACTTTTGGAATTTTTTTATCATTTGATTATTCTAATTTTAGAAAAAAAGGAACTAATTATATATCTATAAATTAAATGTTATATATTAAATTATATACTCCATATGTTTCATATTATAAGTTGTTTGACCTAAAAGCACAAAGATTATTTTATTTTTATTTTTCAAAAAGTATCATTTAATATATAGATTAAATATAATTTAGCCAATCATAAAAAGTTGTAGAATATAATTGGTTGTACACTCTTCAATAAACGTAAAAATTGCATTAAAATATGAAAGCAACTAAGAAAATATTTCTAAAACAACTTATATTATAAAACAGAAAGAGTAAAATATTAAATCCACGCAATCCGTGAGACTATTCCTAATTTATAATATTGTTTAAGAAACATGTATAACTTCTCAATTACAATCTTAAATGAATCCAAACCAGTTAGTCGCCACTGAATTATCTCTCCACTAAAAATCAAATTGGAAAACAACAATACCCATTTTGATATTATATGAAAATTATAAAAATTAGAAGTGAATTCCACATAGATTTTAAATTTTAGGAAAAAATAAAGAATACTAAAATCATATTTACAACATTTTCTAAATTATAGTTGTACAAATTTTTTATTAAGTTATAATATTAATAAGATTATATATTGTTCTATATTATTATTTATATATTTATTTTATATTTTAAACTTACTCAACTCAAACTGAAGTTTTTTTTAAAATTTACTATATCCTTTAACTTATCAAATATAAATCTTTAGTATTTTACTGTAGATAATTTTGAGACCACGCCTTATTTTGACTGTATGTAATTTAGAGTACTTTTACAGTATACAGGAACTTGACAGAACTACGTTCTTGTCTTTTTTTTATATACAAAGCCACGTTTTAAATGGCCCGTAGAAGCCATATAAAAACAAATCTTATTAGTTATAGATATTGTGTCAAATCGTTTTTTTCAAGTTTGGTATTTTAAAATTTAGAAAGAATTATGCCAAATCAACATCAACATGCTTTGAAACAAACTGGAAGATATTACAATGTTTATGACTATTATATAGATATATAAATAAAAACAAAAAAGCGAAATTGTCTTTTGAGTGATTGATAAGCGCGCCAAAATTCTCTTAAAATTAAATAGGTAAAAGTTGCAAGGCATATGATATGTCATAAAGGTCGGCAATCCATATGAGTTGTGGTTTTTTAAATATTAAATCTACAGAGATTTGAGGGCATAATAACTTTTCAAATCGAAACTAAAATTAAGTTAAGTATGGTTGTGGTTGGGATGCAAAACTAATGCAAACAAAACATCGACGTAAAGATTTAAAGAATTTTAAAGAATTTATACTTTAGATTATTCATATTTCAATAGCTAGCAAAAAATATAAAATTTTAAAGCTCAAAATATTAGTACACGTTAATTTTTTTGTTGTGGCTTTAAATTGACTAATCTTATCGAATCTAAAACATATTTTGTTATGCAAATAATTTTAATAACATAAAATGCAAATACAAGAGTTCGATATATTCACTAAATAAAATTTGGAATCAGTCGTTACATTCTAAAGACATAACTAATCTAATTCAATTCGAAAAGGTCAATTAAATAGTGTATAAGCATGATTTTCCTATATCAACTTTAATTGACTAATTCAGCAACATGCATTAAGAGAGGATTAATACTATCTGTCAAATGCACCACCCTAGAAATGAAATCTGTCCACCAACCCATGAATAAATCCCTCTTAGAAACACATGTTCCAAACAACAGAGCTTCTCTGATGTGATAATGGAAGACTTTATATCTGAGTAAGCACCTGAGTTTAAACCTAAGGAAGAGCATGAACCTGAGGAAGCATTACAAGTACCAATTGGAGTTATGACAAGGTCTTGGTTCAAAAAATTTTCTAAAGCACAAAATTCTTTACTTAGTTCAGCTTATAATCAAATAGATTTATTGGAGGAAGAGATGAAACACACTACCTTCATGTTGTTATAAGTCCAAGACGTTGAAGAATCCATTGTCTAAGCCGGTCAGAACCCTTTCTGACCCATTATGGAAAACAAATTCTCAAGTCTGCTAAATTAACTCCCAATCTACTATGTACGACTACCAAGTAAATTCTCAGTCTACTATGTACGACTACTAATCTACCATGTACGACTAAAAAGGAAATTCGCCAAATTGGAATTGAAGAGTCAAACATTAAGTAGAAGAATCAGTCAAGCCTAGTTAATTCAGTATTTTCCTAGTTTTTTCGTTTTACGTAGTTTTTAGTTAAGTCTTTACCACATTTTCTGCTACTTAAACCAAACTCTTGCAGAAAAATCAATAACAAGTTTTGTTCTTTTCGATTTCAAAATCCTTTGAGAGTGATTCTCAATTGTTCTTCTTGAACAAAACCTATTGCTTGGTGAGCCACATCGAAACAATAAACCCTCTTCGGTCGTCTAAGTGTGCCATATCTTAAGTCTGCTGAGGTTAGAATATTAAAGGCCTTCTGCATCCCTTGTGCGACCATTCAACCCACTTCTCTTGTTCTTTGGATGCTAGTAGCTTCTTGATCAAGATCTATCCAATACCAACTTAAAGTGCTTTTCTTGGGAAGTTTGGATCATTCTCAATCATTAGAAGAGAAACAATAGCAAAAGCAATTAAACATCTTCAACATAACAGAATAGAAAGAGAGTTTAGAAGACAATACTGGTGGGCAAATGATTTAATTCTTCTCCCAAAAGCAATGAATTAACAAATCAATGGAACTAGAAAACTAAGAATTAAGAATTTTTTGCTGACCGTTTAGTGGTTTGTGTCTTCTTATATTTGTGGGGTGGTGTTTTTATAGAGTAGTAGAGGCGGTTAAGACGAATTGTTGATGATTTAAGGTATATCATTAGAAAAATGAAAAGCTTCCATTTTTCTCTGAGGATTATTTGATCGAACAGTTAAACTATTCCATCGAACAATACTTTTGTTTGATCGTAGAATTGGTGGGAGGTCGAACATATGTTATATCAGTCTTCGTGGAAATTCTCAAGAGAAGTGATTGACGAGAGTTCGATCCAAATTTGATTGATCACTTGGATCAATCACTTCAAGTATTTCTACTTGCTCCATTTTGTCGCCAGAGACGCGTTTTCAATATATTAGGTATAACTTTGGATCCCTCTGTTTATCTGACCTCAAATCACTTGACAGTGAAATTTAAGATTCTCAGCTATTATGTGTCCACATATGATAAAGATCCCACCGTGGGAAGTCTTTCATTTGATGCAAAATATCTGGTATCAAGAAGCTGTCCAACTTTCAAAATGTCCAAATCCAATATATTTCCACCTACAACACTCATATTTAGTGCTAAGATTCTCAAAACTCCAAAAACATTGAGAACATTGATGTTTAACCAAAGCCAATGATTTATTTGTTAAAAATGTGTGAAAAATACTATACGATGCAATAAAATATAGAGTATCTTTATAACAAGCACACCTTATATCACACCATCATTTTTTTCCGTCTATGTTATGTATAAAGGCTCATTAGTAGATGTATAGAGGCCCATTAGGTTATGTATAGATGTCCATTAGGTTAACCTAACCTCTCTACTTGTACTCCTATATAAAAAACTATTCATTCATTGGAATAAACACCAACTCTTTTTTTTTCTTCTCTTCTCTTTATAACACATTATCAGCACGAAACCCTAACCGTCTGAGCTCAGAGGTATTCATTATTTTTAAGTCATATATCATTATAATTACTTTTTCAAACCATGTTTATTATCAATTCATGGTTTGCAAAGTGGATCCAATTTCAATTGATACTTAATAAAATATTATTTATCGATTTTATATTGGATTATTGATACTCCAATCGATATGATAACTATTGTTTGATCGTGAATATTTTGGAGTTTTGTATTTGATAATTATAATCTGCATAAAAGACTACAGTGTGATTTAGTTCGCTGAAGTCATTTGAATGATTTAATTATCCTTCTTTTATTTATGCTTTATAAACTCTAAGTTTACAATGAAAAGTCTCCATAGGAGAACTTTATTATATTGATTATTTGATTTCTCTTTAAATTCATATAATATTATAGATCTGTTTTATTTTATTGTGATATGCCAAAATATTATTGAGAATTTAATAGAATTCATTTATGGCATATTAAATTAGAACATAATTTTAATTGTTAAATATCGTTTATGTCATTGATTTTCATACATGATTTATCAGATCCATATTTGACTTTGTGAATAAATGTTGCTAAATTATCGTTTAAGTTTTTATGAAAATAAATTAGAGTTTTGTTAATAAACCTCTGTTATATATATACTGTTTTTGTAAAGCTTTTCGCTGGTTCATAAAAATAATTTAAAAAGCCTGTTGTTTTTTCGAAAACGTGTTGAAAGCTTGTTTTGTTGCATACTTGATTTTTTTTTTTTTGATTGAATATTGTTGACTCTGTTTCTGCTTTGATTTGATTTAATTATAAATCAAAATGTTAGAATGAGTCAAGCTTTTATTCTTATGGAATAATTAATATTTTTAGATTTATTAATTATTAAAAATTAAATTGGATGATATGCAATTAAATATATATTTGAAACTGCTGATTTGACTAGTTTTAAATTGCATATTTATTATCTTTGGTTTGAATTAAATAATTACCTTAATCTATTTCTTTAAAGATATTTAAATATTTTATTGATATCTTTTATTACTTTGACATGGTAATACAATATTTTATCTTAAATTTACATAATATTACATATATACACATAAATATGATATATAGATCTATTTTCCTAAAATTTATCTAGATCTATTTATTTAAAGATATAAGAATATTGTATTGCATGAACATTAGTATAATTTTTTTTTACTAAGATTTTGTTCATCGGTTTATTTTAATTATGATTATTAATAAATTCATAAATATGATGATTATCATTATGAAATCGTGACATGTTAGGATTGTATTATTGCAGTATCTTTATTAAGTAAAGATTATTCTAATATCGAATTCTCCACTTTCTATTAATAAATTGAATAAATATTTGCATGATTTTGCATTTACTTCATCAATCATGTTAAGATTTTATTACTATTTACATAATATTTATATTATTAATTTAAATATTATCTTACCAAATTTTGATTGATGAATATATCATTACATTAAATATTGTATAATATTAGAGTTATATTATTTAATTAAAATAATAATAATGATAATAATAATATAATTAGTGAATGTGATGAATTTATAAAAATTGAATGATCATGGAATGCCTTAGATTTATATAATATAATTTTGATATATTTTTTATGATTCTATTTTGTTATAATCATCTAAAGAAAGGTTTGACTACCAGAATGTGATGACTTGACAGGTTTGATCACAAGAATGTGATTACTTAAAACTCATTATGATCATTTGAATCTTAAGATTACAAGACTTGGAAGTCTATAAATAAATCTCGACTATATTGGAGATTATTTTCAAGTTGAAATTATGTGGATTGTAAATGAATGATGCAGAGATATTAGAGAATAAATACTCTACTTTCCATGAAAATAATGTTGTCTTGTAGACATATTACATAAAGTAACTTATATTTTTGTCTCATCGAGACTGAGAAAAGCATGAGCTATTGATGAAAAATATGAATAACATCTAATTAATTTTGCTCCATTTCATGAAGGAAATAAGACATCTTATACTAGAAAAGAAAAAGACCATACCAGTAATATTGGATGGAGATATTGCTATAGAAGTGATCTCAGATGTGGATATGGATAAGATTTCAAGATCGAGATCAAAGAGAGTTTTTTTGAAAAAAAAAAACTTGGATTCTCACAAGAAGTGAGAAAATAAAGATGATAATAAACAAGAGATATTTCTATCATTTAAAGATAAAAGAAATAAGTGTGAATACAATACAATTTAGTATAAAGGTATATTGAAAGCTCTAGAAAAACATATATATGAATGCATATGAAAATACAATTTCAACTCATTGATGCTATGTACTATCCTAAGTCTCAAAGAAATTTAGTGAGATTCAATTCGAGATTGATGAACTTGTAGTCTCATCATCTCGATGGGGAGAATTAATGAATCTCACATCTAGAGTAAGTGGAAAATCTAAAAGATGATATTTACGCTCAATGTGGAATTGATTAGTCATCTTTAGAGCATTCAAATCCTTGATGCATTATGTTCTATAAGTCTAAAATATAAAAGGATCAAATATAGAATACATGACCCAAGTTGGGTATGCTTTTATTCTAAAATGAGATTCATTTCTAGATTGATTAACTTGCAGTGTTATCATCTCGAGGGGGAGAGTTAAAGAATCTCATATTCCATAAGAAGTGAAACATCCAGAATATTATGTTATCACTAAAACTATAATTGATGAATCCTTCATAAAGTAAATTCATGAGATTTTGAGACAAATCATGTTGAGATAATAAGCGAAAGAAATGATACATACATTTCAAATGAGAAGTATTTCTCAAAGAAGTAAAAGAACTACTTGCATTTGTACTACACAAAGATTAGTGTAATGGAGATAAAAGATATTGGTAAACTAGAAGTTTACGTATTATATTACTGTTTGGCATGAACCGGTTAGACCATTACGGTTCAATTAATATGCGAAAGAGAATTCATGAGAACATTCATTAAAGAACTAGAAGATTCTCTTGAATGATTTCTCATATGCTGGTTGCTTATAAGAGAAGCTGATAATACGGTTTTCACAACCTAAAATAGATTTGAAATCTATTAATAGATGTAAGAAGATGTTGGTGGACTGATCACCCACCATGCATCTTAATAATATTGGTGAATTCACGAGCTCTTGAGTATTATTACATATATATTTGGATAAGTGTTGAAGTACATGTTCACACACAAAATGCAGCAGCATTGATTTGCATCAAACCAACTAGTAATTGATAGTTTTCCACGTAAATGAAATTGAGTCAGAAACCAAATATTTCCAATCTAAGAATTTTAGATGTATAGTGTACATTCCAATTATTTCACCACAAAGTTTTAAGATGAATCCTCAAAGGAGGATGAGAATATACATTATGTTGGATATAAATCTCTATTGATTATTATGTTGGATATAATAGTAACTTTTATAAATAGAGCATGAATAACTCGTATGTACAGTAAAATGTTAAAGTGATTCGGTACGAAGTCCAAATAAACCAATAAATTATTATTTATGTCAAAAGGGTGTTATGGATCAGAAGTCTAATGACCCTATATATTATATGAAAATCCAATGAGTATTCAGTAAGGATGCTCAATTATCAAAAAGATGATATATATGATTAGAATGTATATCATGAAAATATTGTTTCCTTAGGGAGAAATATAAGGATATGTGTGGCTGTACTCTTTTTCCTTCTCATGGTTTTTATCCCACCGGGGTTTTCCATGCTAAGGTTTTAATGAGCCAGCAATGAACACTTAAAAGATAGACTCCCAAAAAGGGAATGTCATAATACAAAGAATGAAAGTCTATCACTTTTCCAAAGTATTTCCCATATATTAATGAGATCATGACTATCCGAGAGAATAACGATGTTCATCTTCTATAGATTGATTCAAGTGAAGATTTGACACACACATTTACCACTGAGCTAAATTCAAGAAGTTAATTCACCATATCGGATTGTATCTTCTCAAAGATCTCGACATATGTACTCATGAGGGAGAGTAATTGCGTGTTGCACTCTTTTTCCCTTAACATGGTTTTTCGCATTGGGTTTTTCCTGTTCAGATTTTTAATGAGGCAACATGTTATGATCATTAGGAGTAATTTTATTATAATGGACCTCTAAGGGGGAGTGTTATATATAGAGGCCAATTAGTAGATGTATAGAGGCCCATTATGTTATGTATAGAGGCCCATTAGGTTATTTATAGAGGCCCATTATGTTAATCTAACCTCTCTACTTGTACTCCTTTATAAAAGACTATTCATTCATTGGAATAAACACACCAATTCTCTTCTCTTCTCTTTATAACAGTCTGAATTTTATTAAGATTACAAAGTAGAATACAAGGGTAGAATATATGAATGAAAAAAAAAACAGCAGCAGATTACTAACCCTTAGAGAGGCAGCCCAACACCATAGAAACACCAAAATTTTACAAAGAGGAGAATACCGAGCTACACAACGGAAAGATCAATGCTAAAAATAAGGCAAAGAAAGGCTAAAAGCGGAAGGAACCTATTCGCTAAACCTTAAACTATAAAATTAACGAATTCTCACAACGTTCTAAGCAAAACTGTAAAATGTTTAAATAGAGCCGAAAGACGAAAAGCTACTAGATGAACCCACACAAACATGACGACTTTAATAGACCTGAGACTCACAAGGACAGAAGGAGAACCACAACCAAATAAGAGATACAAAAAAAAAAAAATCCATTAACCAACTCCGAAGATACTATGCAGTCGAAAAGACCCAAGGACAATGTCGAAACCCTTGAAATTTGACCAGGTATAAGCCAAATAAGCCAAATAAAACCAATAATTCTTGCACTCTGATACTTACGATCCACTCTCAACCACCTATAAACCATGAACCTGCCACTTCCTCATAAGAGAAGAATTGTAGATCAAATCAACTGCAACTTGTTTAATCCACCCCCACAACTATAAAGGTCTAAGGGAAGAGCTTATAGGTGATTCTACAGAAAGAAATAATTTAAGAGGCAAACCTTAAGATAAAAAGCCTAACCCAACTCTAAAAACTGTAACCTTAAACGGAGTATCATAGAAGTACAAACTAGGAACCAGATCTAAATGCTAAGAACATATAATTGGAAGAAGTGAGGACACTATAACCAGAACACACAGTCAACCCGCACAATAACTGTTGATATAAAACCTCTTTAAACCTACAAAACTAATAAACTTCCCTAATCAATAGGAATCCACAACCTCATCATAACAAACAACCACCCCACAACCAAAAATAAAAGAAAGGAGATACACAAACCCTTGAAAAAGGAATCAACTAGAGGAAGAAGAAGGGAGTCCCTCGAAAACCCGGTTGTGATGAGACAACAGCTGTGATCATGTTTTAGAGAAACCTGGAGCGCAAATATATATAGGGATTGATTTTATGACTAAAACCTAATACACCCGGACATCTTTGGCATCCGAAATCTACACCGCCAATGCTCTTCGATCTCATTCTTCACATGCTCTCACTTGCCTTCACGCCGGAAGCCCCTCTCACTCTTGAGGAAACAAATCATGTCAAAGGATATGCAGCAAAGAAAGACAAGCGATAAAATGGGAGCGAGAGACTCAGACCCAATTTTATGTAAACCACAAAACCTGACTCATGCTGTGTAAGTCATCATTTCGTCTCATTTTTTTCTAACTTTTTTATATCAATTTAAATTGTATAAGGCCAATACAACATATGACAAAAATATGATTACATGATTTCATAATATACATATAGAGAAACTTTATTAAAACCAATCTTTGCCAAAGTATCCGCTATTTGATTCTTCTCTCTGTTGACATACTCCAAAGAACACTCCAGAAGCCGTGACATCCAGACTCTGATATCGATCAACACATTCCCTATTTCGGTATTGTCTTCACTCGTGTTGATAACTTTAACCTATTCAGATCAGTCACTTTTGAACCAGACCTTACGAAACCCTTTGTACCACATGATCTGTAAAGCGTGTAGAAAGCTGGTAGCTTCGATTTCAAGAGCTGAACTACTGAAATCAAAACGACTTGAACTGGAGAAAACATGTGTGCCCAGATTATCTTGTAGAAACCAACCAATCCCCAATTTTTGTGCAGGGATAAAGATACTATCAAAATTACATTTAAACTAACCTGCAGGGGGAGGTTCCCATTGATTGCTGCGATGGACAGTAAAACAAGACGTAGCAGGTTCCACCATGTTTGCTACCCATTTGCGAACACCGTTCTTACTACGTTTGGCTTCTTCATGCGGATGACAGTTTCGTTTATTGAACAAAAACTCATTAAGAGATTTCCAAATATTCCATCCAATCCAAATAGGTAGTAATCTAACCTCACTTGACAGCTAACACAACAATGATATGTTAATGACTGTATTGATGTTATTTCAAGATTGGAAGATTGAATATACATAAAGAGTCATTCCCGAACGCCTCCACACAACTTTTGCATGCTGCATTCAAATAATACATGGTTGATTGTTTCCTCCTCCAAACAGCAACGTTGGCAAATCATAGTCGTCTTTATCCCAAGCTTTTCAGTCGCCCAGTGTTCACAAGTGCCCCTGATACCCATTGCCAGTAGAAGTGTTTAATCTTCAGTATGGTGTTCAACTTCCAAATTCTTTGTTTAATCTCAGCACTTCCATTCGGTGGCTCAATCCCTTCTTCCTGAAACGCTAGATTAGCAGCCAACCAATATCCCGACTTGACTGTATAACAAGCATCCCTTGTGAGCGACCAAATGCAGGAATCATTCGTGCCAAACTGTGAAAGGAGAAGCTGCTTTGCTAAACTAGCGTCCTCAGCTGTAAGGGTATTAGACAATGCCGCATCGTTCCATTGACGGACACCGGGTTTCCAAAGATCAATGTCGACTAGATTGAGAGCAGTTCCAATCATAATGGTTATCCTAGGAGGAACAGTTGGGAGCCAAAAATTTGTCCACACACTAGTAGTTTTCCCATCTCCCAATCGCTTACGTAAACCTTGTTTTAGCAGGTCCTTACATGCTTGAATAAATCTCCATCCATATTATGGATTAGTTCCACACCTTGAATATAAAAAGTTTAAAGTGTAATGATAACGTCCTTTGTATAGCCGCACCAACAATGTGGTTGGATTGGTGTATAACCTCCAAGCTTGTTTGACAAACAAAACTCGGTTAAAATGATACAAATCGCGAACTCCTAGTCTACTTTTCTGTTTTGAAACCATGAGTCTTTTCAATGCAATCCAAGGGATCTTCCTTCTCCCAGTCTCTTTGTCCCACCAGAACTCAGACAACACTTTATTAATGCCATCACAAACCGTTTTCAGCATGAGAAAGAAATTCATAGACTAGATGGGTTTGGAGAGAACCATCAATTTAATGAGAACTTTTTTCCGATTGGTTAGAGAAATTGATTATACCATCTCCCAATGAATCCTTTACACGTCGAACAACATATTCAAACTCTTTACCTTTACTGCGTTTAAATTTCTCCGGTAGTCCCAAATATTTACTCCCATCGCCAACATTATGAATGCCAAAAATTTGATGTATAGTCATCGATCCTCTGTCCGAAGATCACTGACAACTTACTAAAGTTCACCTTCTGACCCGAAATCTGTTCATAGTCACTAATAATCTTCGCCATTTCCCTACAATCATTAGTTGTTGCGCGGCAGAAGAAAAGTGAATCATCAGCAAACAACAAGTGCATGATAGTGGGGGACCTCTGACCCAGTTTCATACTTTGAAACCAGTTTCTCTGTTCTGATTTGGTTAACATGAGGCTGAGAAGCAACATATAATAAAAACAAATAAGGGGATAAAAAATCTCCTTGTCTAATACCATCTGTTGGTTTTATATCCCCATATGGTGAGCCCTTTATTAAGACTGAGAATGTGGCCGAACGAACAAAAATCATGATCCGGGTAATCCACTACTCTGCAAATCCCAATCTACGCATGACCTCCTCCAGAAAATCTCACTCAACTCTGTTGTAGCCTAATGTACGACTTTAAGGCAAGATAATCTTCAGCACAATCCCTTTTGGTATTTAAAGAATGAAACAACTCATTAGCCACTAACACATTATATGAGATGTTGTGACCCGACATAAACACAACATGTGAATCAGAGATAAATGACCCCTTAACGTCCTTTAAACGTAAGACCAATACCTTAGCGATGATCTTATAACTCACAGTAAAGAGACTTATGTGTCGATAATCACTCATATCGAGGGATTCTTTTGATTTAGGGAGAAGACAAATGTTAGTGTGATTCATACCTGGTTCCAGAGTGTTGGAGACAAAGAAATGTTTCACCACAGAGCACACGCCAGAGCCAATATCAGTCCAGAATTATTTATAGAAGGCCGTCATAAATCCATCACATCTCGGTGCCTTGTCAGATCCAAATTCAAAAACTGCATCTCAAATCTCCTTATTTTTCAATGCTCATGTCAGATGATTATGCATAACTGATGTTACTTTACCGGGTATATAATCCATAATTTCAGGTATATGAATTGGACCTGATGTTGTTAACATTGCTTGGAAACAATCCTCTGCAACCAGGGAAATAGCCTCGTCTTGACAATGAATAATACCGTTTTTATCCCTTATTTTTTTAATAGTATTATTTGCCTTCTTCACTTTAGTCACATCATGGTAAGAACCAGTGTTTCTATCTCCAACTACTAACCGTGTATTTCTACTCTTCAATTTCCAGTATTCCTCTTCGTCCTGATATGCATGATTTAGTTATTTTGTTAGATAGTGAATCTCTTTGATGGGAAAAGTTGGATCCCATACTGCATTATCAATTTAAGTACATATTTTTTTTTTATCAGAAGTGCAGAGTTCTTCTGATTCTATCGTTTCCAGTTCGTTATGGTCTGTCGATAATTAGTAAGGCGTTTGAGAAAAGCACATTGCAGTTCCCTATTTTTTACCAATCACGATTCACGGTCTCCACAAAGTCTTCAAATTGATACAATTGTTTGTTATAACTAAACATATGTTTCTTTGCTGGATCCTCATATTCGATATTTACCACCATTGGACAGTGGTCAAATTTAGCAGGTTCAAGATATTTAGTTTCTGAGGGTGGATATAAATGTAACCATTGAGAATTTTCCAATACCCGATCTAAATATCATTTAATAACCTCTTTACGTCGTCTCCCTACCCAGCTGAACAAATTACCTTTAAATGATAGGTTATTCATCCCACAAACCTGTAACATCAGTTGAAATTTAATCCCGGAAGCTGCTATCATTTCGAACCATTCATCCAATTTTCTCTTGGTGATTCATAATTTCATTAAAATCCCCACACATCATCCAGAGTACTGTCCTCAGAGTGGCAATTCTCTGTAATCGTTCCCATAGCAATTGATGATACTTGGGTATAAGATTTCCATAAATACTGGAAAGGTAAAAAAAAAAAAACGAATTATATTCAACATGGAGATCAACAAGTCTTAAATCAAAAGAAAAACACTAAACTGAAACACAATTCTTCCTCATTACAGCTAACCCACCACTCAAGCCCCGTAGAGATACATTTTGCATAGCATCATACCCCAAATATACACCTATTTCTCGCACATAGATATCTTTTTATTTTGCTTCCACCAAGAACAAAAAGTCAGGACAATACACCCTCTACATTTCATTTAGACGTCGAACTGTAAGGTGTTGTCCCAAGCCCCTACAGTTCCAAACCAAAACTCTTATAGAGATGTTGGTGGATTCGGGCCCACCGCACCTCTGACTTTGTTCCTAGTGAACGACAAACTTTCTCCCACCACTGTGTAATCCTATTGAATCTTCTCCAAAGAGTTAACCGTATCGGGGCCATGCCCCCCCTACCACGAACTTATCGACCTGAGCAATCTGTAATCTCAGTCGCTTATGTGTAACCACAGTCGCATAGTATCATCATGGTAGAATGACTGTAAATGGCTCATCATACCTGACTCATGGATTAGAGAGCAATAGACTTTGGCAGGTTCAAGTATTACCTCGAAAACATCTAAGAACCTACCTTACTCATACAATGGTCTCTCCACAATCCACATGACCTCCATCTCCAAAGATACGAAATCTTCACAATCATAGACACCGCTAGAGGGGGCTCATGATGCGCATCCTGACCTCCACGATATATTCCACCGTAAACCTCTGCCAAACAGTCCTCCGTATAGTGGGACGAGCCACAGTGTTTACGGCTGTGGGATGGCTCACCTGCACTAAAGTTTTCCTATTGCATACGATATGGTGAATACACATCAATATCCGCATCCAGTTCCTGCAGACCCACAGACAGATTATGGGTCACAAGAGAAGAAGTACCCTCCAAGTTTTGTGGATGTGTGGAACACATCCTCCACACCATCATGTTGGCGTTATCATCTCCATCACCTCCTTCATCATGATTGTGTTCTTGATCCTTATGAGCGGTTACACAACCCCTGCCTCTACCTCATATTGGAACTTCTTTTAGAAACGGAGTGGGATGTCCACATTCCAGTTTACCTTGACCCGCGGAAAAATTCCACTGCCACTCCAGCATCCGGATCAAAATCTACCTCTATAACTTCCCCCAAATTTCCTGCAATGTGTGAAATAATTGACTGTGTCAGACACTGCTGAGGAATGCCCCTAATCTGAACCCAGAATGGAATGTAATTCAGAGAAAAATTGTCCATCATGGGTGTCCACCATTGAAAGATTAACATGCGATCATTGAATGTCCAAGGGCCGCAGTGTAAAACTGACTGCATAAGATTTTCAGTTGAAAAAAATTGGAACCATCGTTTCTCAACAATCATTCCCGCGATAGTGCCAGTCCAGCCCCAAATACGCGACAATGAAGTAACAATGTTACAGAGATTCTGTCGCCGAGAATAAGAGCCCACCCCATTATGGAAAACTGATTCGCCCTGACCGCTTCAGAGACCACCTTAGTAGGGAGTGCAATAGGTTCATCATCAATCTCCAATTTGATTTCATGCATGGCTCGGTGAAGATTATCCACCATTGATGGAGTTGATAGATATGATCGATATTGCAAAAGGATGGTAAAGTTCCAAAGTAAAACTTGCAAAAAATTGATACCCTGATCTGGGTTTACGGACTCTTTTATAGGCCATACTAAATTGTAAACTGCAATAGAAGAACTCATCGTGATGGGGAACAGCCTTACTTCGGATAGAACCGAGACTGGAGTGAAACCGTCGAGAAACCGCCCCATTCCGCCATCGAAATAGGAAGAAACTGTCACCGGACAGGGGGAACGGTTTGAAAAGAACATGCTACCGTTGTATTTTCCCAAAAATCACCATTTTTACTTTTCCAAAATAATCTATCATTTCCTTTTCTATGCAAGTTTTTTTTTAAAAAAATTTTCCAACCTCTTTAGAAAAAATATTAATTCAAACTCATGATTATACCAATATATATATATATATATATATATTTGTATTAGTATACTAAATCTACTCGATGAAGAGATAGTAAATTTTGAGTGATAACATATTATTTTATATAAACTACAGTGTAAATATATTATCTTAAGTTTGAGTTTTGGTTTTTTTTTTCTTCTAACTCAAATTTTACTTTTAGTGTTTGAAACTTAATTTTGAATTCTGTTATGATTTGGAGGTTAGGTTTTAAGATAAATTGTTTTGACTTTTAAAATATAAAACTCTAATTATGATGTAGTCTTAGTGTTCCAAATTTAAAGGGAACTTGGAATCTGATGTGGACTGTTTAAGAATAATTAGATTGGTCGAGAGATATGTAGCTTTCAAATCTGACACCAAAGTATGCATTCTTCACTTGATTGGCTTCAAAAAGTTAGCTTTCAGCAGAAGATTGAAATCACAATTGGAACTTAGGATATATAACATAATGTGTAGTTGTGGAAACATTGAAGATTTTTCTGCGAAAATCTGGGAAGCTCTCATGTCTATATTCCTTGGCAACTAGTTTTCAATAAATTGAGATTAACTTTTTCCCCTTATGCATCATCATTCAAGAAACTGCAATATTTTCTCTTCAGGTACACATTTCAAACGACTTTAAATCATGTATCGAGAGACTGAAATAACTAGAGACTCATGCTGCTCTCAAGTATCTTTTGGCTAAGAAGGATGCCAAGCCACATCTCATAAAGGGGATTATTCTGCTGTAAGAGTTTGATTTGGAGATCAGAGATAAGAAATGAGCAAAAAAAACCAGTGTTACAGATCATCTTTCTCAGATGAGGATTAAAGAACCACTGTATATGAATGATCGTCTTGCTGAAGAGAATGTATACTACATGAATGCAGTTCCCAATAAGAACAACCCAACACATCCACAATCTGCACCACCAAGGAAGGTTTCTTTTAGAATGCCCTGGTTTGGTCACTATGCAAATTATCTAGCTGCAGACCTTTAAACTCCTACAATTTTATGGATATAAGAAAAATAAGTTTTTAAAGGATATAAGACACTACTTGTGAGATAAAACCTACCTATACAAAAAGTGTCAAGATGGTTTGTTCAGAAAATGTGTTATAGAGGAAGAAAACCAGAATTCTTCACGGTTGTCATGGATCAGCCTATGTCGGACACTTTGCTATATTCAAGACTGTGTCTAAGGTTCTAAAATATGGATTTTGGTAGCCTAAAATCTTGAAGTACTTGCTTTTGGCCACTTATTACACATACCACGACACATATCAAAAGGACACATGTCCATCATAAGTTTTTATGTTAAAAATTGTTTTCATTACTTGTCTAAAGAGATTCAAGAGTATTTTCTCAACCTCTGTTCAAAGAGTTTGGGCTAATCTTCTAACCCTTATCTTTTCAATAAAAGTTATGAATGCTTCTTTGATTCTTTGTGATTTTTATTTTACCATGTCTAAGTAGATCATTTGTCAAGTTGTGAAAATTTTAATGAGTGTATAACGTGTCATCTTCATAACTGATTCAGTAGGGTTTAATTATAATCATTTACTGCATGATTTTATAGTATCTAGTTAGTAATATGATCTCTTGTTTATTGAGAACCACTACAGTGATGCATCTTGATACATGAACCAATATTTGGTGAGTTATACGTCATAACCAACGAAAGCCGAGTTGCAGAGTATAGTGAACAATCTTAACTTGATTGATTTGATGAATATCTACATTTTGCGATAACCAACAAAATTTTGATTCTATTCATTTGCTAGGTATAATGTTGGAGCCACTATAGGGAAAGATTATACAATAGTATTTGAATTTAAGAACTTATTCAATGAACTCTTATTATCGTTTTTGCATATTATGTATTTTTGCGAATTTCTTACAGCTTAACACTTTTCCCATTGCATTCAAACTCATTTTCTATTACTTTCAATTACTTTCTTGTATAAAAAACTCACAACCTCTTTGCTTTGATCTAGCTTGAATCAAGTCTTATAGGCTCTAACTGTATTTTCTGCAATCTTTAGTGGATCGACACCCTAATTATTACATAGTTTGTTGTGCACTTGCAGCTGCGATTTCTTCTCAAAGTTTTTATCAGTTTGGTTCAAATTCGTCTTGCATCAATACATCCTCCATAAGTGATCGCTGAGAATCATAAACATGCAAATCATATTAATATCGTGATTTGATAAACCTTTTTGAATTCGAAACACATAGATTTATCAACTCATTCTCGTGTGCTAAGCTATTATTTTTAACAATCTAATAAACCAAATTCTTATTTTTTATAAAATAAAAAAATTTATAAGTAGACTATATAATTCAGCTTCTGCAGATTATGATGCCTATCTTATCTAGAGTAGTTAAGGAAATTTATCAATCTTTCATAAAGTAATTCTACCAAAATTCAAATTACAAGATGCGAACTCAAGCAATCATCATTAAAAAAAAAATCAAGCGAAAACCCCAATATATAACTGAAAAATAGAAAATGAAACCAGAAAATTGAAAAAGTCTCTTAATAATCAAACTTTTACTCAAGGAAATATAGAGATTGATTCCATTCCATTGTTTTGGTTTCTTCTGATTTGATTAATCTATCAATCTATTTATGAAAATAGAAAAATGGTGTCAATAAATGAACTTTTATTTTCTTAACTCTATAAATGGATCAGAAGAAATAAGAAGAACTTAAATATGAGGTTGATAGTTTTAGTCTCCTGTGAATTTTTTTTCATTCTGCTATTTTATAAATATTAATGGAGGTACAATTGCTTAAAATATTTTATTAATTTATACATTTATGCATAAATACACCCAATCTATTTTCTTTTTCCTAATTATACATTTAATCAAAATCTTAATAGCATATTAAAATCCTCCAAATTGTGTTTGGTGAACAACGATTTTCTACCCAAATAAAAAACACGATACAACTCCCCGAAAAAGCAAAACTTTAATCCAAGTAAGTTGTCGTGTTCAATCAAAATCAAAATTAAAAAAGGGTTTAAGATTTATTGATCAGAAAATCAAAATTTGCGTGCTCGTGTTGTGCTCAATAAACTCATCATCTTCCTCTTCATCTGAGCTCTCAAGAATTGTGTGTCTCTTAATATATATTTCATCAACAAAGCTAGCTACTGATTCCTCAATTTCATACTCATATCGTCCTATTACATCCTCCACTTCATCTCCATCTTTTATTTCCTTGTGTTCATCTTGCTCCCCTTCATCACCATTCTTTGTTTCCTCATGCTCCACTTCATCTTCATCTTCGGTTTCCTATTCCTTTTCCATTACACTCAGTTTCAAACTCCTATATTTCATGTCATAGATTTTTATCTTATTCAATGTTCACTTCACCAAAACAGCAACAAGCTAACATCAATTACCAACCGTAGTCTACCTAACACACAACAAAACCCACAATCAGGAATTGACAATCATATTTATACATGAGACCATCGTTATTCTTCGTTAAAAGAATAAGAAGCTTCCTCAAAATTATAATGAGCTTGCAGCAAACTATGGCTAACAACAAAGCTGATACACCTATTAACCTACAATGACAAGATTTCTCCAATCAACAAGCCAAATTGAAGAACCCCATATATTTACTTCCCCATATCGATGAAACCTAAATTTCTTTTCAATTTTAATGTTGACTAAACACAAAAAAAAATTTATTTTTACTCTCTCGGGTTTATTTTTTCTTCTTTGGTGGAGTTGGATCGAATTTCTGGTTTGGGTGGGCAATCAATGTTCACTAAACGCGATGTTGAGAATTTTAACACACTTTTAAGATTTTATTAGAAGTGTGGAATTAAGAAGATTGAAAACAGATTGGGTGGACTTGTGTAGAAATGTTTAAGTTGGAGGAGTTTTTTCATGAGGTTAAATTTTTCAGGGAAAAATCGGTAAAAGCTCTTGTCTAGGGAAGAAAATAGGCAGTCAAAATTGATAGAAGCCTCTCGGCATTTCATGCGAAACTGGATGGGCTCATTTTTGCTATGTCCAGTCTTAGCAAAAAGAGATATTTTCGGCTGGATTTAAGATAGATTCTGCAGAATTATTCAAAATGATTAAGGATCTTATAAATTCGTTTGCTTTCAAAACAAACTTAAGTTGATTGATAGAGCATTTAAGAGAGCATTCTGCTTTTTCTAGCATTTGGTAGAAGCCTCTTGGCATTTCATGCGAAACTGGATGGCCTCATTTGGGCTATGTCCAGTCTTAGCAAAAAAGGATACTTTCGGCTGGATTTAAGATAGATTGTGCAGAATTACTCAAAAGGATTAAGGATCTTATGAATTGGTTTGCTTTCAAATCAAACTTACTATTTTATTAGTAGAGCATTTAAGAGAGCATTATGCTTTTCATTAGTCAATCACCTTTTGTAAATAAAGCATTTAAGAAATTATATAGAAATTGTTAATGCTTTCCAATTGCTCTTTTTCTCTATGCTCTCATATAGAGTTTTTTTGTAGAACATCTACACTTAAAATATCTAAAAAGTTTAAACTAATTATATATGATAACTTTATTTTGTTAAATAATATAATAAATTATGTTACTATTTAAGTGTAAATTTTATACTTTTAAAACTAATATTTATCATTAAATTATATTTATTATATATATAATTATAAAAAACAAAAATTAATAAATAAAAATAAAAAATAAAATAAATTATTATGATAATTATATTGTAACTATAAATATATATAATGAATATAAATAAATATATTAAATATTTTTTTAAAAAAATTATATAACAACTCACAGCTCTGCCAATCACTTATTGCTACTATTTTGCTATCAGCTATCCAATCATACATATAGATTATTTTTTAAAAGTTTAGAGATCGATTTGAAATTTTTTGTCTCTATTTTATTCTGTATAACATATTTTTGTATATAGTTGCCAACCAATCAGTGGCAACGAATCACCATATTATTAACCAAACCTAATTTAGTTTATGGAGTTAAGTGGAAAAATGAAAAACAGTAAGAGTTAAACTAGTATCCTCCTAAAAGTTTACAGTTTCAACATATCTAGATGACTAAAATTCGTTACCAGCCTGGCATTAAGTTGGTCTAGCCATAAATATTAATGGTCATATAATTTGTTTTTTAATCAAAGTATGGACCTAATTTTTCTAAAGTAACACTACTAAATTGGAAAAAAATATATTCCACAAAATAGTTATAATTAATAAAAGAAAGATTTACTAAAATAGGTAAAAAATGAAAAATTTGTCGTCTTATATTTTTTTGAAGTATATTTTATCCCCTTACACTTTAATTTCTTTAAAAATCTCATTCTAACCCTAAAAAGTAAATTATTAATTGAAAACAAAATTTTGTCTTCTCTTTTATTTATTCTCTCTCTTCTCTTTATCAATAAAAAAAACATTTCTCATATCTCTCTCTTCATTAGTTATTAAAATAATATTAAAATTTTTATAGTATTTATATTTTACAATATACTTTTAATTTTTCAAAATCTCATTATATCCCTCTTTATATAAATTAAAAAAAAATCAATTATGAAATTAATAGTTTTAATATAAAAAATAATATTTTTCTAATAAAACTCTCATGTTAAAAAAAAACAGAGAAAATCTTCATTGTTATTAAAATAAATTAAAATTATAGTATTTATATTTTATAATTTTTTTTACTTAAGAACAATAATTATTAAATAAATAATAACTAAAATTAAAGTCATTTTTATAATTTTAAATTTTGAAGTTGAAAAAGCAGTTAATTAAAAAGATTTGAAAAGATACATTGACTATTTTGTTACCATATTTCCTAGATTTTCTCAGATTTTCTGAGAATATGTATTCTACCAGCAGTAGAAATTAAAATAGAAAGAATAAAATTCTACGGAGTAGAACATAGTGGTAACAGTAGAACATATATTCCAAACTCCGTAGAATACAGAAAAAACTGTAGAAAATATATTTTACCAAATCTGACAGAATCGTAGAATATAGAGTAAATAGTAGAATGTATATTCTAAGGTTAGTAAACTATAGAGAAAATAGTAGAAACTTTGTTCTTCGGTTCGTAGAATATATAGTAAATAGTAGAAAACACCACTACCATTCCGTAGACAGTAGAATATGAATTCTACCATTGGTAGAATAGACAATTATATTCTATTTTGAACATCAATTTTCAAAAAGAAAAAATGTTAATGTAATCTCATAAGTGTCTATTTCAATGTTTTGATTTTTCTTATATTTTTTGGATTTTTAAAATCTTTCTTTTAAATTTATTAGATTTATTTAAGAGGTAATGTAGTTAACTATAACGCCCCAACCACCCATACCGGTGAGTCACCCATCCCTCTATCGGGCTCGTGGGTCCCACCCCTGTCCGACGGTCGGAACATTAACCGGGAGGCTTGAAATTCATGATATACTGACCCTGCAATCACCACATGACCGTTCCCCGTGTTTTTGTCCTCACTCACACGGTACCGCGAATGACTTCCCGGTAGATCACCCATCCTTTAACTACTCCAGCTCAAACACGCTTAATCCTAGAGTTTTCTCTGGATGTGCAACCGAAAAGGTAAGTGTACTTTGGTGACATAGGTAGCCAAATCAATTATTTCAACCTCTTCTCATATACCAGAAATTGGGATGTTACATTAACTTTGAATAAAAATATAAAAAGGTGTATGTGAACAAAAAATTAAAATTTTTAACTTATTTTTCTAAATCTCCCTTAATAAAGGGATAAATCTTTGTTCTTATATTGCTTTACAGCCAATTTAAAACGTGGCTGGGTGGATAAAAAGACAAAATCGTGTTTTGTCATCTTTTTCTATTGCAAAAAGGATTGTTCAAAAATTGTAATATGCCAAAGAAAGGTCCCAAAAAATTTCAAATTCAACAAATAACAGAAATCACGTGTCTTCATAAAAACTATATTAACCAAAAATAAAAACCTTATATCAGGCAGCGAACCGGGGAAGCAACCGATAATGGAGGAATGAGAAACAAATTCGTACACGGAATCTATTAGAGATGAAGGTGAGATTTGAGAAGAATCCAGCGTCAGAACTCAGAAAGGCCTCACGGGTGTTAATAAAAGTCAAAAAGAAAGAACAAACAAGAAAAACAGTAACCTATGCCTGCTAGGCCGCGGGGCCAACAAAAGAGAAATCCTATGTGACAGAAGAAGATTGTATTTATTTTTATTTTTGTGGTGAGTAATTGATATATGAGAAATTGCTGAAAGTACAATTTTGGAATTCCTATTTTATATGAAATTGAAAATGTAATTTTTGGAAAAAATTTAAGGTATAGAGAAATGATATTATTAATTAGGAAAATGATATTTGGAGAAATCTTTAAAATAGCACAAAACATGCTTATGTCATAAAAATAGCACACAATGCTTATGTCATAAAAATAACACATAAGGGTGAAAGTGAAAAAATAGCTTTCACTAAAAGTAAAAGGGAAAAAGACTATTATAATCTTCCTTTTAATTAACCTAAATTCTAATTTTTCATTAAACATAAACTATCATTTATTTTCAATCCCTTAAATCCTAAACTTTAAATCTTAAATCCTAAGTATATATATGTTGTCATTTTCTACTGTAATGTTTATTTGTCGTTTTCCACTTTAATGTTTTTCAAGTGTTGTATATGTTTTGTCACTTCGTGCATCAATGTAATCCGTGACTTTCAGTTTTTAATGTGAGAAATCGAATCCTTATTTTTTTGCCAATTTTTTTTTGTTTGGATTCCGTTGGTTTAAACCATTAAATTCAAATTCAATTCTTATCTATTAGTTAGCTGAATTTCATACATATTTGGGTTCTATCGATTTCAGCCACTCGATTCTTTTTATAAATGGGAACTCATTCTTCATTCGATGAAGTAATATCACAAATATCATCTTACTAAAAAAAAGTCCCAATGGATCCATCGGAACTTCCTTTTGATATTGAAGCTTACAAAATACAATTTCAAATTAAAGAAAGGTATATCGTCAACCGGTTTAGAGAACGTCGATACAAAATAGAAGAAGACTATCCACGTCGTAGTAAGAGAAAATACTTCAAGAGAGATCATGTAGCAGCAAACTAAACACTGATTGACGGCTACTTTGCTAATCAACTTACATATGATGATGCAATGCTTCATCGACAATTCCAGATGTTAAAACATATTTTTCTTTGGATCGTTTCACCCAACGAGTTGACATAATCAATAAAGAAGGTGTATCTCTACTAGCAAAATGTACCACAGCCATGCAGATGTTAGCATATGGTATGGCGGCAGACGCGGTGGGTGAACACATCAAAATAGGAGGTTATACATCATAAGAGTATTTGTGTATATTCTGTAAAGGAATCATACAATTGTATGGGCAAATATATCTCAGAGCTCCAACTTAAGACGACCTGCAAAGAATTTTGTATGTTAGCGAGATGTGGGGGGTCCTGGGGATAATTGGGAGTATTGATTTCATGCGCTAGGAATGGGCAAATTGTCCTACAGCGTGGAAATGTCAAGTTACTCGGACAGACAAGGGAACCAACACTGTTATTCTTGAAGTAGTTGCATCCCATGATCTCTGGATCTGGCATGCCTTTTTTGGGTGTCCAAGCACATCGAACGATATAAGTGTTCTAGATCGTTCACCAGTGTTCGAAGATGTTGAACAAGGAAATAGTCCAAGAGTGGACTTCTTCGTGAACCAACATCCGTATAATATGACATACTATCTAGCTAGCGTTATCAATCATTCTTATCCAACTTTCGTCAAATCAATTCGACTTCCTCAAAGTGAACCAAACAAGTTATTTGCACAACATCAAGTAAGATGTCGGAAGGACATCGAACGTGCATTTGGAGTCTTACAAGCTCGATTTAAAATCAATCGTGAACCAACTCGCATGTGGGACTTAGCCGATTTGGCTATGATCATGCAGTCATGTATCATATTGCACAATATGATTGTTGAGGATGAACGAGATATATATACTCAACATTGAACTGATTATAATCAATCTGAGGCAAGTGATTCTAGTACACCACAACCATTCTCGACTGAGGTGTTACCTGTATTTGCAAATCATGTACATGCTAGACTTGAATTACGTAATTTAAATGTACATCATGAATTGCAAGCATATCTAATTAAACACATATGGGCAAAATTCGGAATGTTCTGTGATTAAATATATTTTTATGTCTTTGTGTGTTACGTGATTGAAGAGTTTTATTTTCCGTAAGTTGAGTTGCATATACTAAATTATGTGTGTTTTATTAGTTGTGTCGTATGCTTGTATCATATTGTATTTGAAGTTTTTTGCAATTTTATTTTTTATTAATAAAAAATTAGCTAAGAATATAAAAAGTTATTAAGATAATTATGTCATTTTTAGTTAATTTTATTTTATTTAAGTCAATATTTAACTTAATTCTATCGGTATTTATCAATAGACAATCACAAAAAAAAAATATAAGAATATAAGAATATAAAATAAAAATTGTGGAGTAGAGTGTTAAATTTTATTAAACAAAACCATTGTAGTGTTTAAAAATTTAGGTGAGTGTTGAATTATTAGGTCGAAGAAAGAGGAGATGATGTGGAGTGTTAAAAAGAGAAAAAGTAGGGTGTTGAATATGTTGAGGATTGTAGATAGTCTAAAATTTAAAACAACAACAATTTCATTCTACATCAATATTTTTAATTAAGAAATTTTCTAAATTTTAAAATTATATTATTAATAGAAAATACATATAAGTAAATTATCTATAAAATTTTATTAACAAAAATAATAATTTAGATTAGTAAAAATTTTAAGTTAAGATAATTGTCTTAATTATACAGTTAATTATAAATAGTATTGAATAATTTTTTTGACAAGAAATATTGAATAAATATAATAAAAATTTAAATATACAAATATTTTTTAGATTAATGTATTGAATATATTTTTTTAAAAATTAACCTAAATATTTTAATTAATAAGAAAGAAAAATAAATTATCTACTAATATATAAAAGAGTGAATTAGTTGTATATACATATTGAGCCATAAAATTTAGAACTAACCATGTAATAAAGTGACATAGGAAAGTGAAATTTTTGCCTCAAAAGTGGACCACATTAACCTTACATGCGTTTGGATTGAGAAAAAGTGCCACAAATAATGTATACCCCATTTGATATTTTGTATTGCATTAATCTTACATTAGTGATTGATTTAAGTTTCCAATCTTATAAAAAAACATAATTTATTTTCTGCATATAACAAGATAAAGTTAAAAAAAAAAACAAATAAGGATTTATTAATTTGGTGAATATTATTACTAATCAACAAATAGTCATTCTAAATAAACATACATAATATAGAATAGAGATTCTATATAGTAAACCTTTAAACCCTAAATACTAAACCAAAACCCAAAACCTTTAATTATAAACCTTAAACCCTAGACCTTAAATACTAAACCCTAAATCATAAATACTAAATACTAAACCTTAAATCCTAAATACTAAACCAAAACCCAAATATTTTATAGACTATTATAGTATAATATATAACATTTTATATTTTTGTTTCTATATTATTATGTGAAATATATAGGAAAATATTGTTGAAATTCTATAAATTTATATACTATATTTCAGGGTAAAGAGATAGAATAGTAAATGTGAAATATCCTTCTCACCTAACACCTCTGCCTCAACCTGATAGTCTGAAGACACCTCAACACTCACGCGTTCAACGTCAACAACCTAGTACATAGTCAAAATATTATTGACACTTGAAGGTACTATACCATACGCACGTAACAAGAATATACATAAACCTGGGGATTATCTTTCTCCACATGGTGGTCAACATCCTTCTCACCTAACACCTCTACCTCAACCTGGCGATCAGAAGACACCTCAACACCCACACGTTCAACGTCAACAACCTAGTACATAAGAAAAAAATTATTGACAATTGAACGTACTACACCATACACACGTAAACAGAATAGACACAAACGTAGACATTCTCTTTCTCGACGTGGTGGTCAACATCCTTCTCACCAAACACCTCTGCCTGAACTTGGCGGTGACAAGATACCTCAACACACATGCATACAAAGTTAACAGCCTAGTACATAAGCAAAAAATTATTAACACTTAAACGTACTACACCATGCACATGTAAATAAAATAAACATAAATGTAGGCATTCTCTTTCTCGACGTGGTGGTCAACATCCTTCTCACCTAACATCTCTTCCTGCAACCTAACGGTCAAAAGACACATCAACACCTACGCGTCCAACATCAACAACCTGCTATATGGGCAAAAAATTATTGACACTGAAATTATTGCACTATAATTGTTTTGACACTTAAACGTACTACGTTATACGCACGTAAAATGAATAGACATAAACCTGGGTATTTCCGTTCTCATCGTGGTGGTCAATATCTTTCTCATCTAACACCTCTGTCTGAACCTGGCGGTCAAAAAACACCTTAACACCCATGCGTCCAACGCCAACAACCTGCTATATAGACAAAAAAAATTATTGACACTGAACTTACTATACTATACACACGTAAACAGAATAAACATAAATTATTGACGCTTCATGTCATATCAATAAACGCGTCTTTACTCAGACGCACAAGGTAATGGTGTTTTGGTTAATATTATATATAATACACATGATATCATAGCCTCAGCTTCCTTATGGTTACTTTTTCAATTATAATATTTTTTATGGTTATAAATCCAAATTACTTTATATAAAAATTGAGACTGAATACCTCCAAAACTATTTACATCAAATTTTAAACAGCAACAATATCATTCTACATCAATATTTTTAATTAAGCATTTTAAAAAAATTTAAAGTTATATTGTTAATAGAAAAATACATAAAATAAGAAATTATTTATAAATTTCTATTAACAAAAAATGATAATTTAATATGAGATTAGTAAAAATATTAAGTTAAGATAATTGTATCATTTATAGAGTTAACTATATTTAGCATAGAGTAAATTTTTTGACAAGAACTTAGAATAAATAAAATAAAAATTTACATAGAAGAATATTTTTTAGCTTAATATATTGATTATATTTTTAGAAAATTAATATAAATTTTTGAACTAAATAGAAAGAAATATAAATGATCTACTAATATAAAAAAAGTTGAGATGAAATGCCTCTAAAACTATCTACATCAGATTTAGAACAACAACAATATCATTCTTTCATGTTAACTATATAATATCAGAAAAAACATCAAATAAAAGTAAGAGATAATTACTAGAATGATATCTTTTTTTACCTATATTACAAAAATGATATTCCCAAAATCTCAAAATCTCAAACTCATGGTAAAAAACATATAAGATTTAAGTTTTCGTTTTTACTACGAAAACACCACTGAATTTTTTTTTTATACTAAGTTAAAAATGATTTTTTTTCGATTTTGTTTTTGTTTGATAATAGTAAAATCATTTCACTTTCTACAACAACAAACTTTTTACTTTTTACACAAACACTAATCTCCGGCGGCGAGTACAACGAATGACGGAGACGATGAAACGAACAACGGAAACGGTGCAAAAAACCTCAATTTCGGTGGTGAAAGGGTACATTTTTTTCTTCCGCAAATTTTACATCTTTCCAATCGATTTGAACAAGGTTTTATCATCGACTGTGGATATTACAGTTAGTTTCTGTTCATCTTCTCCGACAGTTTGTAGTTTGGAACGGGAGCAGAAAGCTTTTTACAGTGTTTTCTTGAACAAGTAAGTTGGTTCGGGTTTTTGTTTTTTTTTTTTTATTTTTGGTTCCGTCAAGTTTGTCGAAGAAAATCGACACCTCGTTAATAGTTAGCGGAGATTCCCACGACGACATTGCTGTTTAAGATGAAAAGACAATAATTTGTTATGCTAGATGTTAAAACAAGTTATGGTAGATCTTGTTGCTGTGTGATGATTGATTTTTAAAACCCGGTGGAAGGATTTTCGTTTGTTTTTATAGATTTATTTTTGGAACATGAAATTAAAATTCGAAGGTGATAGTAGACTTTTTTTGTCAAAGCTTGTCTGTTATGGTAAATTCATATGTGTAGAGTTATGGTAGACTTATTTCACTTGGTGGTAGACTTATTGTAAGGTTAATGTAGACTTACTAATGCACCGGTGATTCTCTTAAATGTTATTTATTTTCTGCAGATATGGCCTCTAAAAGTTACACTGCGAGACTCTATATAGGAGGGAAGTCTCCACTTCAAAACAGAAGTTTTCACCACAATTGTAAACTGACTGACTTCGGAGTTCTGCTAGATGCTGTTGGGGTACTGAAGTCTTCAATGACGTGATGAACACATCGCAAGTAAGAGTCATTTTAAAGCTAGCTTCATTGAAGTATGTGTGGAGTGAGGAGACGGTCCATTATATCATCACCAATCAGTTGGCTATCGAGCAGCAGTACGAGATGTGATCGTTGGTTGGTTGTTGGCCAATACGGTTTTCCCTCTACGAGTTCGACGAGATCACCCGACTAAACTGCCAGCCCATAGATGTTAACGAAGGATGAGCCATTGATCACCGAGAGTTTTGGAAACGTCAGTCGAGGAGAAGGACATTTGTGGAATGAACTCAATGGTGTGTTCTCCATATGCAAGACATGGACATACGAGAAGAAAAGAATGCTGGCATTACTTTTCACCTTGTCTGTGGGGATTTATGGTATAACACGAAAAGTATGATCTCGTTGATGGCTGCTAAAAGAATCTTGGATCCGGAAGCTTTCGAGTGGGGGTGGGTAGGTTTTAAGGAGTTGATGCAGTCGCTGAAGATTGCAAATTTTGAGGGAGACACGTAGACAGTTCACGGCTATGTGCATGTGTTGCTTATTTGGGGTTTTGAGTATGTGCCAGTTGTGGGGGAAAATTTTGGTAACAAGCGACGAAAGGGTCCACAATTTCCGCTATTATGGTGGGCAGTAAGCCGTAAAAGATACGATGTTAAGGCGGAGTTGGAGAAGGAAAGATAAACAACCGCGGACGGGATGGCATGTTTACTTGGATAACATGACATGGTAGACTTTATGTTGACATTATGGTAGACTTATGTTGACATTATGGTAAACTTTAAATCACATTATAGTAGACTTTTAATCACATCATGGTAGACTTTTATGGCTATACGGTAGACACAAACTTGACGAAACATCTGACAGCTGACTGCCATTTTTAAAATTTATCTTTGTAGGTTCGCGTGAAACACTTACTGGTGCAGTGGCCCATAGAGGAAATATATCCCTTTTGGCCAGACGACGATGATCACTCTTGTAACAACATGTCAGAAGAGAATAAGATGCTTGAGAGCATGATCCGTGATATTCTCGATGGAAGGTTGGACGAAACGTTTTGGGAGGTCGAAAAGCCTATTGAAAAGGATAGGAAAAGGAAGCCTAAGGTGATGGCTGAGGATAGCCAAAAATCCGATGATGAGGAGGTTTAAATGCATGACCGAAAGAATTCTAAGAAGAAGAAGCCCAAGAAACCCGAGAATGAACCCGATGAGTGTGCCAATGTCAAGAACAAGGGTATGGAAGATAGTACTGACGTCGTCAATGCTCTGAAGTTATTGCTGACCGCTGTTGAGACATTGGGGAAGAAATTTGAGTCCATTGACAAATGCGAAATCGAACATGAATAGCAGCGACGAAAATAAGCAAGATGCTTCTCCTATCAAAGAACATGTATCTGTTTGTTTTAGACTTCAATTTAGGGAGTTGTATGATTCTGAATTGGTAACGATAGACTTTTTTGGTTGCTGATAGAAAACTTAGTTGCGTCGTTGTGGTAGAGTTAGTATAACATATCTGGAGGTGGTGGTAGGCTTTTATTACGATTTTAGATTACTGACTATTCATGTTTTATTTTGTTACAGTCACGGCTAATGGTGGATAAGGAAACTTCTCAGGCAGAGGTTACATATAAGTGGGTACTTAGAAACCCGAAAGTAAGACAAGTTCATGTTACAAAGGTGAAAGTAGAACCGGCTGACGGTACAATGAAGAGAAAACCCGGTGTAAAGCAACCGAAGAAGAGAAAACCCGCTATGCAAAAAGCGGGGAAGAAAGAAACCAACAAAGCTGTAATGGCTACACCTGAAACTCAAAACCGGTGAAGAAGCAACCAGAGAAGAAACAACCAGAGACGAAGAATCCAAACACAAAGAAATTGGACACGAAGAAATCGGAGACGAAGAAACTGGAGACGAAGAAACCAGAGAAGAAAGAACCAGAG
This sequence comes from Iljinskaea planisiliqua, assembly GCA_900108845.1. Classification (NCBI taxonomy): domain Eukaryota; kingdom Viridiplantae; phylum Streptophyta; class Magnoliopsida; order Brassicales; family Brassicaceae; genus Iljinskaea; species Iljinskaea planisiliqua. Next base: position 358,015 of record FNXX01000022.1, on the reverse strand, counting down.
ATGAAGAAATTCGAGATTCGAACTCCGGAAAAGAAGAAAGCAGAAATGCAGCAACTGGGGAAGAAGAAACCAGAGAAGAAACAGAAGGTCATGAAGCAATCCGAGGAGAAGCAACAAAAGGAAAATATAGCTGAAGGATTACAACATGTCCAACCATCAACGGGATGGTCACCCACACGAAGGTTTTCCAACCTTGGAGAGGATGCAGCGATGGATGCTGTGGGCAATGCATTAGATAAGCTTATGGACCTCTGTAGGAAGGACGATGTCGTTGACCAGAGGGCTCGCAATCTTCCTCCCAACAAACGCTCGCCTTATGTTGGAAGCTCAGCAGTAAGGCGAATCATGTTTGGTGTATTCCTTTCTGATGCTATTTATGATCCTTTTGAAAAGGTGGATGCACGTAAATTAAATCGGTTGCTTGAGTATGTGAAGACAGATTTGTAAGTCATTTTTCCTTTTCATTGTTAAGCGTGGTAGGACGTGTACTTTTCGTATCTCAATGAAGAACCTTTCATGTTTTAGGGAACCCTTTGGGTACCAGCTTTGGAGTAGTGGAGTTCTACTTAACATTGATGACACCGTAAGAGATGTGGCCAAAAGAAACCCCTAGAGACGGGTGGCTAAACGATATTGTATATTTACTTATTTTTGATGGACTTACTTAGTTACTTATAAGACTTCTAGCACCGGTTTTTGTAGATTGATATTTAAGATGGTCATCTTATTAAGAATAGGACAGTGAATAATATCATTCTGGTCCTTTGACGTATTGTCCGGTTATAGTAGATCAACTATAACGTTATGGTAGACTAATTAAACGTTATGGTAGACTTATTACACGTTATGGTAGACTTATTACATGTTATGGTAGACTTATTACATGTTACTAACATAATTGTTATACCGTTTAAACCTGCAGCATACGGTGGCAACTGTGAATATGTTCCGACAAAGAGCGGCTCAAACCCCTAATTATTTTGTAGTGCTATGATCATTTTCTTTGACCCATTCTTCATGGATCTTTGGTGTTGCGATTACGCAAGGGAGTTCATACCAAATGAGAAGAGTTGGATTTTTTCTGCGGGACATTTTAATCTGATCAATGGCAGTATTTCTGATTTCACTGTTACAAACAAGAAATGGGGCGAGGAAGTTGATACGCTGTACATTGCACAGAATATCAACAATAAGCACTGGGTTGCTGTGGTGATAGACTTACCTAAACGCAGGGTTAGAGTATACAATTCCATCAACGTACTTTACAGAGACAGCTACATCTTTGAAACCTGCATGCAATATGCAAAGATGTTTTCACTGTTGCCGAAGCAGGCTGCACCCGTAGCCAGCAGGAAGAAGATGTTTGTTGGTGCGTTCAGCATTTATAGGGTGAACACATTTCCACAGAACCATCACCAGGGTGATTGTGGGGTGTATGCGCTGAAGTATATTGAGAGTGTAGTTCTTGGACATGCTGTTGACGACTTGTGTGATTCCAATATGCCTAGCATTTGTCTCAAATATGCAGCTGAGATCATAGATGACGTACATTCTGAAGAGATTGTTCAGCTATCAGACTCAAAACCTCGTACCCAAGCGCTTGGTGACTGGATGCCTCTACAGACAGAATCTCTTAACTGAGAATCTCAGGGAGTACATTTTGTAATGTGATGCCACATTTTGACTGCTAATATGTTATTATTTTGCAGTAGACTTATCTAGTTCATTGTGTTTTATCTTAAACAAGTGGCGGTAGACTTTTGTAAAGTACATACCATGTGGTAGTAGACTTTTGTAAAGTACGTACGATGTGGCCGTAGACTTTTGTAAACTACCATGTGGTGATCGACCTTTGTATAGTATGTACCATGTTGCGGTAGATTTTTGTAACGTACGAACCATGTGGTGGTAGACTTATCTTTAGCTTTACACCCTCTTGTGGTATGCTAACCTTATAAATTGACAATCCAAGAAAGTAACAATTCGAAAAATGTTACAAGGTTTAAGGATAATAACTTAAAACAACCTAACAATATATGAATATTCTTGTAAACGACACAAAATAAAGGACACTGCCCACAACATGATAATGAAGGTGGTATAGGACAAGTATATTATAACTATAAGAGTTCATACTTGTGAGCCACACGTTTTTCGGTTATGTCAATTTTGTTGGCAGATTGAACATTTGTGATATGTCCGCTGAAGCTTCTGCTCCATAGCAACTTCCACCGCACCTTTAATACGTGAAATTTTTAGTCTTCCCGGTGGTTGACACACCAAAGGAGGGTTACAAACTTTGTTAGCCACATCTTCGGGTACTAGGAGTGCAATATCTCTTGGCATGACAACTTTTGAATAAGAATTGTACAAGTACTCCGTATGAAAGTATGGATGGCAAAAAGATATCCATGATACAATAGATGCTTCTGCTGCTACAATGGCATGGATACATGGTATCTTATCCAAGTCCAACCTATGACACATACATTGTTTTGCTGTCAGATTGACGACATGCAATATTGACCCACAAGTTACTTGTGACCGATCTGCATCTATCGCTCCCACAGTCCATAGCCTCGCATTTGCCACCCTTTCCTGTTTAAGTAAAACATTTGTACCATAAGATGCAATGTAAGTGTATGATAACCTTACCAACATTTGTACCAAATCATAGAATTGTTACCTCTAGTAGCTTCTCTAGAGCAGCTGTAAGGGTTGTGGTCATTAGTCTTGCGTTTTGTCGCCTCGTAGCAAACCATCTCATTAACATCGATCTAATAGCATCTAAAAGTTGCACTACTGGATATCCCCGGGCATGGGAGAGGACCTTATTTATGGATTCTGTTATGTTGCTCGTCGTAAAGTTATAACTGTCCCCCGGGAAATGAACTCGACTCCACATACGAATATCGAATTCTTGTACATGGGCATGGAGTGCAGGATGATAAGCTTGAATTTGACCATAGTATTAATTGAACTCTGCAACCCTATATGCGGTGGCTGCTTATCTATCGGAGATCATGGCAAGTTCTTTGTCATCTAGGATAACACAGTGTAGTTGTGTAAAGAACCATTCCCAAGACTCATCATTCTCGGTATCAACTACACCGAAAGTAATGGGGAAAATGTTAGAGTTTTCGTCTTGTGTTGTGACAATTAGTGGTGTACGTTTATATTTGTCGTGCAAATGCATTCCATCAACAACAACAACTTTCCTCATATACTGGAAGCCTTCGATGCTTGCACCAAATGCAAGAAATAGAAACTTGAACCTATCTTTCTCGTCCACTTCAAACTTTATTAGTGTCCCATGATTCGCTTGCCTAATCATGTATATGTACTTTGGAAGTTGTTCATATCCATCTTCTGAGCTTCCCGTTACTAATTCGAGCACACTCTTCAATATGCGATGGGCTTTATTTAACCTGTATGGGAAATTCATATTACTTATATGTCTACCACAACTAATATGTAACATTGTAAATTATACATGTAATCCATATTGTTTAGTCAGAGCTTCGGTTACATGCACTGGTAAAACTTTCGGTCAAACACCCCCAAAAAAATATTTGTAAAGACGACCTAGTAACTGTGGGATCGCTTTACGAGATTGGTATGAACATTCGGCTACAGAACAAGAGTGCTCTCCTACATATATCTTGATATAAATTTATGACTATCTCTAACACTCGCGACACAAACTCTCCATTTGCACCCGGGGATCCAACAACTAACCGTCAAAAGTTGTCGCGATGAGTACCCCACATCAAAATCAAACTTATAAGCAACCGAAAGCATCTTCAATCTCATCTCTAAATCCTCTTTCGTTTCATATCGTTTTCCAACAGCTAATTCTACCGAAATTTTTTTCTAATCTCACAAATTCAGGAATCGATGTCCCACCTTTTTTGGTCCCTGGGGCTGTGTGTCGTTTTCTTCTTCTTCTAAAATTTTGTCACTTGTGCGGTAATCGTCATCTTCCGAGCTTGCACCGTCCGAAACATTGCAGTAGTCAAATCACAATTCTTCAATATCGTAATCACTTTCATCCTCTGAACTTGACAGTCATACCCCATTATTTTGGACAACATGCAATGGTGATACCCATTGGCTTTCTGATATCGGGTAGATCACACCGGCATCAAACAGTTTCCAGATTTTCTTTTTCACTACATCCTTAAGGTTGGGGTTTAATCGCCTTTGACGCTTTGTGGAAGTCATGGATTCGTCTTCAAGGTGAATCCTATGAGTGCAAAGGGTTGGAGATATGCCCTTGATGTCATCTAAAGAGTATTATATTGCTCTTTTGTACTTCCTAAGCTCCTTAAGTAGGGATTTTTGGTTGTCTGTCGCCAAGTCCGAGTTGACTATAACATGATAAGTAGAGTTTGTTCCCAAGAAAGCGTACATTAGCCCGGAAGGTAGTGGTTTGAGGTCCACCTTTGGGGCATTTAGCTCGCATTAATCGCCATGCATGAGTTTTTCTCGTGTGCTCAAGTTTGTTTCGGCCTTCACTGTAGCTCCGGCAGCGTCTGTCTCTCTTATCAGGGCACACCCTAGCTTCTTATATTCCATATCTAAGGGGGAACTCATCATCCTCTACAATCTTCCGAGAGTCCGTTCTCATGACATAGTACTCAATTCTTGATCTAGGAAGCCAAACTCCCATTTTTCTCTTGACAAGGCTGCCAATAGAGGATTTGGAAGTGTCATCTCTTCATAGATCTCTTCTTTGATGACCTTCCTAGAATTAGAGGATCCCTCCGCTGCTCGTCCATTTATAAAACCACAAAGTCGGTTTGGATTTTCATGTTGCATATTCTGATCAGGGCATCTTCGATTTGACCTCCTGGAGCCGTCACCAAGAAACAGAGATATTCGGCTAGGTTTGTAGTTTGTGAAGCCTAGCCTGGTTACTATAGATAACGACATTACACTCACGCTTTCCCCTATGTCGCATAAGAAATTGTTGAAAGTTATGGGGTCTATTGAACATGGGAGAGTACAACTCCCAGGCTTTTCAAGCTTGCTAGGGCTAATCTTCCTCTGAATAATGACACTACACTCGTGAGTCAAGACAACTGTATTCATCAGAGTGTTCAGTAAACAATTTCTCTTTTTGTTGGAGAGAATTTAGCGCTTTATTATATTCAAAGATGCAGCTGAGATTTGAAGTTCTTACATAAACTTCTTTTAGAGTGTTCCACAACTCTTTTTCTATTTCAGAATATGAGTAAACAACAAGAATTGAATGCTTAAAAGAGTTTTGGAAAATTGAAACCATTTATAATCTTCAAGGCTTGTGGTTTTCAGGCTGGGCAATTCAGATTCTTCAGAGAGACCATCATCTGCCACACCTTTCCTCTTGTCTTGGTTTTTAGTACAAAATCTTGAAATGCAAGTAATATGATCACATGCCATAATTTTAAAGAGCAGTCTTGTTGGTAACAAATATTACTTGTAAATTGTGCAATTTTTTAGAAATGAAGATGAATTCATCATTTCCTTTCATTCAATTGGTCACAATTTAGGCTCAATATGTATATTCACTTAATATGATTTGTATATATTTACATATTTATAGAGATAAAACTAGATGTTATATACAAATAAATGATAAGGCCGCATGAAGAAGAGAGAACAGACTCATAATTTCGTCCAAGGTAAGTAAAGGAGAGAGAATAGCTGTTGTAGTTAATTATGGGTGGCAAAATATATGACGACTTACAAACTTGATGATTGGCAGACTTGATGAGTGGCAGACTTGAATCCAGTAGAGTCAACTATGTTTTAATAGTTTTGAATTTTGGAATATGGTTTGATCATGATTTTACTCTCCTTTTCTCCATTTTAGTGTCCTCTTTGCTATTTCAACCTGAAAACAATTCATACACTATAATTATGTGAAAGTTACCTCCTGAAGCACAAAATTGCGGTAAAATATTTAGAGAACGTAGTATGAACCTTAATAAAAACATGAAAAATCTAAGTATATCAACCACTACAACCGCCAGTCTCAAGTGTGGATGCCATCAGAAGAATGGCTGAAATGATACCAGCAATGAAGGCATTCATGATGTCAAACAATAAATTATGTGGTGGGTGAAAACCTGTGGAAGTGGATGTGTGGACGAGTTATTTGGTACCAAATTTGAGTTGTTGCATTTTCCATGGGAGCATAGGAAAAATCTTGCTATCATAATACAAGGATGCAATAAGGACACATGATTGGATCTTGTTTGAGGAATCGAGCGTGAGGAAGTATTTTCCGACCAAGCTGTGGATCCAGTTGGAGATAACAATCGTTAAACTATGTCAAGGTTCAGGTCAGTGCATGAGTATTATTATGAGTTTAACCGACTCAGGCAATACGTTAGAAGAACGTGGAGAATGAGTAAGGCAATCAAAGATTCTTAGGTGAGGTGAAAATGGATCTATGCGTCATGTTGTAATACAAGATTTCAATACCCTATGTTAAGTACCGGAGAATGAGTCATAAAATTGTCCAGCCCAAAAGCGGGCGGAAAAATGAGCCAGTTGTGACAGTCAAAACTCACACAATCAAAACTTGTATTTAGTGGGGGCTCAAAAATCCTATTTTAAAAGAATTCAAGGACCAAGATTAAAAGTTTATTTTATTAAGTGATATTTTTGCCAAATACAAAGAATTTCGTAAAAGCTTAACAGTCTTACAATACAAAGTCTAAGTACTCAGAATGGGATGAATTAAACCTTAATACAAGTTAATCTATATATACTGAGTGAGTTGGGGTTCCAAGATGGGCTACTTCCAATGTGCGACGTCGTTAAGCATATCAATCCGCCGACTTCAACGAGTTTGAGCTTTATCTGCGGCCCGTCTTCTCAGCACGTCGTTGTTTGGTTTTGTCCCGACCCAGCTTGCCTCGAGTAAAGTCCAGTCTGATTTGAGTTTGGTTTACTGTCTTGTTCGGCTGCTTCCCCGATTTTATGTCCGGTTAGTGAACAGTGTTATTAAAAGTGTTCTGAACCCGAGTTACGCTGGACAGAATTTTCGGGTTGTAGATTTTATGTCGAGTTCGTGAACAGTATTCCGTGAAAAGTATTTCGTGAATAGTGTTTCAAACACTATTCCAAGACCGTGTAACGTTGAACCAAACTTTATGTTCGCCGGTTCGGTCAAGAAATACGTAAAGAAATCGTTTGAAAGACCAGGTCGCTCGGAACTGTTCTTGATAAGCTTGGCGACCTGCCATCGGGAGGACCAGGTCGCCTCTTTCTCTCTCCCAGGGGAGAGAGCTGGTGACCTGCGCCTTAGGAGACCAGGTCGCCATTCTCTCTCTCTCGGGAGAGAGAATGGACGACCTGCTCCTTCATGATACCAGGTCGCCCAGTCTCTCTCTCCCGGGAGAGAGAGTGGGCGACCTGCCCCTTAGGGAGAGGACCAGGTCAACAGTCTCTCTCGCCTGGGACAGAGAGTTGGCGACCTGCCTCTTCGAAGTGAGCAGGTTGCCATTCTCTCTCCCAAGAGAGCGGGTGACCTGCTTCTTTGTGTTATGATGTCTAGAGACTGTGATCAGGTAGCCATGTTCCGTAAGACGGACTGGCGACCTGCCTCTTTTTAAAGACCAGGTCCCAATGTCCCGGAAGACGGATTAGCGACCTACTTTTTCGTGTTCTGATGTCTAAAGACGATGATCAGGTAGCCCGGAACCATTCTTGATAAGGTTGGCGACCTGCTCACTTTAAGAGTCCTTGCTCGAATTAAGATGCAGATGTAACGACATTATATTCAAGCTTCCCGGTGATGAAGACCACATCGACAGATGTCCACCAGGATACTTTCCTATGTACGAGGCTTTGCTTTGCAAGATTCGTGGTTCCCAATTCCGAAGGTGATTCTCGAGTATTTGGATTATTACAAAATCTTGATCTTTTAGCTTGTTCCGCAAGCAATACAGCACCTGGTGGGAATCGCCGTCCACGACATTGAGTGCGGATTGAATTTGAAGCTGGTTCATTTTCTCAACTACTTCCACATCAAAAGATATAATACAAAGAGACTCTTTTACTATATCTCGGTCAGGCCTCCTCTTGCCAAGTCCTTCTCCGTTGGGTTTGAAAGCAATTGCAAGTCTCCGAAAGATACATTTTTTATGTTGCTGAAAGTCGGGCTTCGGTTGATCCCGAATTTTGCGGCAAGATGCAATCCAAGTGGACACTTATCGGTAGATGCAGTCCGAGTGGACATTTTTTGATTATTACATTTTTTTTTCGTTTTAAAGTGCTCAGAAGTTTCCCTAACACGTTTTCTTTTGTCCTTTTTGCAACCTCTTATCTTCTTCCGAGTTGGCCGAGCAATTTTCCAGAGGTGGTCGAGATCATTTGCAGAAAGAAAATCGATTGGAAAAGACAAGGGTCTTTTGGATCGGTTTGAGGAAGCTCAGTTCATATTCCTTGGAATTGTGCCGGTCAAAAATTCTGATTTCTGCGATCCTCCGGCTAGTCCAAACTTACTTAGCCTGGAGAGATGCTACGAACCAAGCCGAGAGCATGCCTCTCCATATGCCTGAGGCCGTCGGGACCAGTTCTCCTGTTCCTCAAGTGTCAGCGGGAGTTCTGCTCGGACCTTCTTCCTCCCTTCCTCCGGCCGGTCCCTCTCGTGGGAAACATGCCTCTGCGTCCGAGAAGGGAAAAGGGGCGGCCAGTGCTGAAGGTGGATCGAGGAGTGCCCAGAGTGCTAACTCCCAGCCGGCCGGGTTTCTGAGATCCGGTTTTATGTTCGATGCGGCCAAGGTGGCTTGCGGAGACCGTTCCGAGTCATTGAGGCTTTTACCCATGATCAGCGACTCTTCTTCGGCTGCTTCCGATCCTTTGGCATATCGGGATTCGTATGGGGACAAGGCCGCTCACACGATGATGGTAACATTTGGATCCTTCTTAACACTTGTGCGAGATTTTGACTTTTGTTTCTCTTGTTGAGTTTTTTTTTTTTTTCCTTGTTTTAGCTTTGTTTGTCTATGAACGCATCGCATCCAAGGCGGCTCACGAAGCCGAGGTTCGAGAGATTCAGCGTAAAGCTGACGAGGCTGCGCATGAGGCCAAATGTTGCAGGATCAAGTATGAGAGGTCCGTGGCCAAATACGAGGCCTAGAAGAAGGCCGCTCGGTATAAGGCGGGCAAAGAGAAGTCTTTCTTGAAGATGGCGGCTCTCAAGGAAGAGTTCGAGAATGAGAAATCCCATTGCGAGTGGTGTGTCTCGAAGCCGCGTACGAAGCAACGGTGGGATTTGGCACAGAAGCACCGCACTCTAGACAAGGTGAAGGCTTTCCTTATCAAGTTGGCTGATGCCAAAGGGCGGAAGCCTATCTATCTGAGTTCTCTGGGAACTTGCTCTTGGTTAGTGATCTCGAGGGAGGTTCGAGCCTTGCTGCGGAGAAAACAAGGGTTCAAGGATGGACAGACGAGCACAAGGATGACGTAGGCTGCTTCTAGCGAGCCATGGATGGTCTCATCAGAGGGTTAGCGTTTTCTCCCATATCTACGTATGTGCTCTCGACGAGGGCCCAACTGGTGATGAGGCTGCCGAGGTCGGAGTAGTTGACTTTGGCAGTACCAACCACGGCGCACTGGATGAGTGCTTCCGGGCTTGCTCTGACTAGAGCACCCATATTAATTTGTACTTCTGTTGTTTGGTTTGGGTCGTTTAGACCCTCGTTGTATTACATATTCTTCGTGATTTAATGAACTCTTTTTTTTTTTTTGAACTTGGATATCTTTTGTGTTTGCCGTGTTCTTTTTTATTAACTTGAGTCTTGGGTGTTCGAAGGGGATGCTTTGACGGGCATTCCAATCTTTTTGGACCAGAGCATCGTTGAAGATACGTTCTGGGTTGTGAATGGTTGTTAACACTGGGTGTTGTCTTCAATGCATCAGAGCTACACATTTATAATCTTGTACCAGAGGCGGTTTGGTATTGTGTTTGCGAGATGCAATCGTACCATGTTACTTGGATGGTGTATACTGGGTTAGCGAGCTTATTTTGCGGTTTACGCTTCGTGGTATATCCTATCCACGAAACGCTCCTGAAGATAAGCTAAGTCGAATATCGTCCAGACGCTTCCCGCATTCCCGATCAGATTAAGCCCTTTAGATATTAGTCCGGAAATTTATATAGTGCGATACTTCTATCCGTAAATGAATGTCAAACGAACCATGATTAAAGTCCTTGCATGGATGTCTTGATGTGGCCATCAACAGACAAATTTTTGAAAACTTGAGAAATTTGTGGAAACTTAGTCGGATTGTCTTGATGATTTTTGTCGTTCTTCCGGTGAGATCAGTTTGCGGTTTTGGATGGGTTGTGAGATGCCAGGTCCCAGTGTTCTTCCTCCGAACTGTTTTTCTCGAAATATGAGTGTTTGTTCGTAATCGTCGTTCTTCTGGTGAAAACAGTCAATGGTTTTTCGATTTGTTAGATGCAAAGTCCCAGTGTTCATCCTCCGAACTGTTTCCCGAAATAGAAATCTCGAGAGAATTGCAGGAGTTGAACTTGTTTTTTAGGCGAGCTGCCTACGTACCCCGTTGAGAAAGGGATTAAGCAACTCGTAGTTTGGTTTTTTTTTTTTTTTTTCTTGAAAAAAAACTTTCCTTGAATAGCTGTTGGAAACGATATCATTCTTTGTAAGTTCTGTCGTTTCGGAGGTGCCCTCCTTGGTAGTTGACGTCGCTGTCTCTTTGGGAATGACTTCCTATTTTTCGGGTTGTTCTGTTTCCGATTTCTCGTCTTTGTCGATTTTAGAGGCCTTGGGTGCGCCTATATGCTCGTGTCCAACTTCTTGCGCTTTGGGTTATCTTTTGGCGGGGTCGTTAGACTTTTCAGCTTGTGATTGGCCAAGAAGCAGCCCCGTGATTCCTTCTGATTTCCCCAGATTGTCTTGTTCGTTTGGGGAGGGGAATTTAAGACATAAATGGTATGTCGACAGGATGGCATACATCAAGTTGATCCACGAGGTTCTCATTATGACGTTGTAGATCGCGGGATGGTTGGCTACCGAGCAATCCACAATCTTCGTGACTCTGCCGGCCTGGACTGAAAGTCGGACTGTCCTATCCATCATGGTTACCTAGCCGGTGAACCCGGTCAGTGATCTCGGGTTGGGTTTGACGTCAGAAAAACTGACACCCATCCTTCAGAGTGTTTCCTGAAATATTACATCCACTGAACTTCTCGTTTTGATCAAGACTCGGGAGACGACACAGTCATTAATGACTAGTTTCACCACTAGAGGGTCATCGTGGGGTTAATCGAGTCATTCGGCGTCGTTTACTTCGTAAGTGATCAGGTGATCGTCTAGGGTAATTAGCTCTTGTGGGGTTTAATTTTTGTCTCCTCTTCACTGAAAGACCTTTATAGACGCGACCGTGTCTCCTCAATACTTAGAGCCTCTCATGATCACCTTCCTCTTTTTGGTGCCTCTTCGGTCGGCTTTTGAGGATGTTCTTCATTAGACTGGTTGTCCTGTGTCTCGTCATTTCTTTCTGTTGCTATGTTGCTATGAGGCTTTCATCGTTACAGCGTCTCTGAAATCTCCAGCCAAGAACTTGGCTGCAAGTCTTCTTGCGATGGTTTTGCAATTTGCGGTCGAGTGACCATTGGCTTGGTGAAAACCGCAATAAGCTTTTTCGTCGAAGCCTGTGTTGCGAGTCCAGGTGTTCCACGATCCTCGTCCGCATCCGGCTCCATCGGGCAATCTCTCTGTGTTTACTTGGTAATTGTGTACTCCACCTGCGCTCATCCCTTTGTGGTTGATATATCCACTACTGCGCCCGCTTCACCTTTCGGTCGGTACGTTGGGTAGCTGGGTCGGCACTCTGGTCGATGTTTTCGGTGTACGATGCATTTTCGTCAGGATCTTCATCTCCTCTTCGTGGAAAACAAAATTCGAGGCGCGGTGAAGAGCGTCCTGGATGGTCAGCGGTTTGTTCAGGCAAATTTCTTCTCGGAAGCGAGACTCGAACCACAGGAACTTCCGCAGGGCGTCAATCGCAACTTTATCGCTTTAACTGTTGATCTTGGACACTATCACCTTAGTTCTCTCGATGAAGTCTTAGAGATTTTCCAGTGGTCCTTGGGACAGCGAGAGACTTTCCAGTGGTCCTTGGGACAGCGAGTAGAGGTCCCGTCGGATGTCGATCGGCTTATGAAAAACGAGTAGTGCTTCAAGAAAGTCGCATATAGTTGATCAAAATTTTTGATCGAATCTCTTTTCAAGCAGGGGAACCACATCAAAGCCGGTCCTTTCAAATGCTCGACGAAAAGGAGGCAGAAGCTGGCGTCTCTTTCTTCGTTCTTGAATCGGGCTCGACCCATGGCGATCCGAAAAGCCGTCATGTGAGCCGTTGGATCTGACGCCCGTCGTACAATGGGATCCGGATTTACCGAGGATCGGAAGGCTTCACATCCGCGATTTTAAGATGTGAACGGGATCTTCTGGGTTTCTTCCAAGACCTGATCAATTTCTGGGGCTGCACTGTAGGCATGGTGGACCTGGGAGTGCATTATCTTCATCTCATTTTTCGCGAGGGCGAGTTGGGCTATGAGCTCGGCCATTTCGCTTTTCTGGCCCGCGGAGAATGGCATTCTGCCTGGTCGGCTTACTCTGTCGTCGTTGTTGCTCTACCCATAATATGTTTTCCTCATCTTCAGTGAGCTCTCGTACCTCATCATCCGTCTCATCTTTTTCTTGGCCAGTTTCATCTCCGACGGTTCTGGCTTGTCCTCCGTTCTCTTCCTCAATTACTGTCGATGTAGGTCGATCGTTATTTTTTTCTGGCTGTGTTCTTGGACAGCCCGCCACCTTTGTATCCCTTGGACCAGGCCGCCAACTCGGACCAGGCCGCCAGTCCGGACCAGGCTGCCAGGCCAGACCAGGCCACCAGTTCGGACCGGGCCGCCGGTTTGGACCAGCCCGCCGACCAGGCAGCCCGCCGTGCTTAAAATCCGTCGGAGCAGACAATCGAGAGAAGACCACATTCATAACAGATCGCGGGATATTCTGCTATAAGGTGGTGCCATTCGGACTCAAAAATGCTGGAGCAACGTACCAAAGACTCGTCAACAAGATGTTCGTTGAGCAACTTGGAAAGAGGATGGAGGTTTACATCGATGACATTCTGGTGAAATCTCTAGAAGAAAAAGAGCACGTGAAACATTTGCGAGAATGTTTCGAGCAGCTCAACCGGCACAACATGATGTTGAACCCAACAGAGTGCAGGTTCGGAGTAAAATTGGGAGAATTGCTCGGCTACCTTGTGACGCATTGAGGAATAGAGGCTAACCCGAAGCAAATCAACGCTTTGATAAAGATTGTTTCGCCGAAGACAAAAAGAGAAATGCTGAGGCTAACCGGACGAGTCGCCGCGATGAACCGGTTCATCTCAAGATCAACAGACAAATTTCTGCCGTTCTACGATACACTCAGAGGAAACGAAAAAATCGAATTGACGGAGAAGTGCGAGCGGGCATTCCAAGAGTTAAATAAATACCTGGCGAGAGGAAAAGATGGCGTCTGGGGTTAATAAACCGGCGGCCTGATCCAATATTTGGCGGACTGGTCTGGAAACTGGCAGCCTGGTCCAAGAATTGGCGGCCATGGGTCCGACCAAGCCATTCGATTCGCGCTTGATTGTCCACCCACTTGGATTGCTGGTTTGGACTCGATTGTTGTTTGGTCTCAATATGTTTGGCTTAGTCGAGTCTATCCATTTATGTTCAGAATTTTTGGCTACACTGAATTTCCATCCACAGTTGTTTTTAATCGTTGATATTGAATGTATAGATTTTGACTCTAATATACCAAGTGGGTTGTTATGAGATTTTTTGCTTATTTATACCATAAACCAAAATTTATACAAAAATTATATTTTTGGTACTTCAATTTAGGATTTGGGATTAAAATATTTAGAAATGAAAAGACGCAAACACTAACAGCTCTTAAATGACTTTTCATATATGCCATCTAGAAAAAGTTGACTAATATTATTATACTCTTAGTGAAAATTACAAATTTTAAAGACTTTTCAAATTAATCAATATTTTTTTGAAATAATGTATAAATATGTTGTGGTTAATATAAATGTTTGACGCGTGTTAGTTTTCATATACATATATATAATACATACAGAGTAAAACCTACAGATAATAAAATAATCCAATAAAAAGACAAATTACATATTTTTCTAATCCTCGTTAAATTTGAGATAAGTATTAAAAATTATATTTAATGTTGATTCGTTACAAATGATTAGTTATCTAAAGCTTTTTGTTGAATAAAATATGTCATAAATATTTTCTCATCATTTTTATTGACTAAAATTTTGATAAATTTTTCAAATCCATATATTAGTCAGATACGTAGAAATGGTAATTACAAAATATTGCTTGGAAATATATATATCAACATCTTAAACTATACATTAATGTGTTTAATCTAGTTGACCCAATCCATCTATAAAATAGTATAAGGTGATAACAAAAATTAGAAAAAAAAAAGATCTAAAACATGGGTGGTAGAAAGATTGAGGAAAAATTCACCGAAAATCGAATCCCAAGAGAAACAACTCTCTCAAAATGCCTAGATGGTAATGTTGTAGTGGATCTCTTGATCGTCACCCATGCTGAAAATCTATACATGTTCAAAAGTCCACGTATCAACTCTGCGGATGGACATTTCCAAAACTTTACCCAGAGGAAAGAAGTATCTTCCTTCGCGCTGAAACAATATATGATTCTGAGGATTCAAACAAAACTAAATATGCTAATGAAAGAACTGGAACAAGAAAAAAAAGCGTGGAGAAATAAGTTTTCTATTTTATGTTAGAAATTTAATCCTTAAAAATAAAATACTATTTATTTAACAACATAATGTTTACAATTTTAATAATATTAAATTTATGGTTTATTTGAATCTGGTTTTTTGAAATAATTATGATATTAGACTTTGTTGTTAAAATTTTTCACAATATCATTTTATTCGTTATCAAATTATGAGAGAACAATAAATAGAGAGTAAAACCCATTGATTATTACATCTTCTATCTATTTAAAATTTTTGTGTACAAAATATAAATTGTTTTTTTTATTAATTTTAGGTTTTGAAGAAGAGGCAACAAGAAATCTTTCAAAATTATGAGAAGATGATCAAAGATTTGAAGTTGGAGGAGGTGATCGCTTTCAATGAAAGTCTCAAAACTCTTCAACAGAATATAAAACAGAAACACAAAGAGATGGAAGCTTCACTACATCAAAAAGAATAATCAGAAGAAAAAGATATAGAAAAATAAGATACATTACTATATATCATATATGATGAATCCTTGTTTTTTCTTTCAAAATTTTTATGGAATAATTTCAGTTTGTTGTAATAATTGACAAATGCTAAATCTTTCATTTTTATCCTTTAAATTTAATTTCATAATTAATTATGTTGCCTTAATATTTTATATTTTATCCTTTAAATTTATTGATTGGGTTATATTTATTCGTAAAGATGAATTTTGTTATGTTGCATCTGTTATATCCCCAATTCCAACCATAATGAACATATATTGGTAGATTGTTTGCTATTTAAGGATCATTTCACCAGCTTCCTGTTCAAATTTATATTATCTTCTTAGTCTACTTTGAGACGTGTAATATTTGCCAACTTCAGGATGCACAAAACAATGTATCGCCTAAATGTCAAACAAAGTATAAGTATTACTATCCCAAAAACTAACAATCAATACACTATCATTTTTACGCTAAATGAACAATCACTTGAGCAATATATCATAAACATGATATAATTAACAATTACCAGTAATTATGATCACTATATTCTCTAGACCAAACATATGAACCTTTGGTGCCACGTTTTGCCTACCGAGTCGAGATGGTTAGTCTCCATCATGTCAATCACTTTGAGCACATCATTGGGGTTGATTTGTTGGTGTCCAACATTCTCAAGAAATTTTCTCAACATTCTCATGTAAAGTTCCCAACACCTCTGCATCAACAATAAATTGTAAGGACAGTATTAAGCATCATGTTTGTGAGAGTTGAAACTCACACAATTAAAACTTATAATAAATGGGAGTTCAAAATCCTATTTTAAAAAACTCAATGACCAAGATAAAGTCTGTTTTATTTAGTGATCTTTTTGCCAAAGTACAAGAAAATTCGTAAAAGCTTAATGATTTACAATACGAAAAATCTAATAATCGAAACTGGATACAAACTATCATATATATAGTGGGCGACCTAGCCTAATGTGCTTAGCGAATTTTTTAGCGATGTGGGACACCTGTTAATCTTCCATCCGCAGACTTTTGGCCTAATTCGCGGCCCATATCCTAAGCAGGTCGCTATGAGGTCCAGTCTTGATCCAGGCCGCCTCCAGTTTGGTTCGGCTCACCCTGATTTCGGTCGTTCACCTTTCTTGGACTCTTTCCCAGTTTTTCGATCGGTACGTGAACAAAACCGTGAACAGTATCTCATGAACAGTGTTTTATGAACAGTAACTTGAATCCGTCGTATGTCAAACCGAATCTTCGTCTTTCCGATTTTATCCGGTTCGTGAACAGTGTTAAGTGAATAGTGTTTTTGCGGATAATCCTGGATGAACAGTGTTCCGAACCGAGCGATTCCGAGTCAAGCTTGCAGCCCGCCCGTTTCTTTTGTATAAACTTTCAGCCCACCCGTTTTTCTCGTATGAGCTTTCAGCCCACCCGTTTCTCTCGTATGAACTTTCAGCCCGCTTGTTTCTCTAGTATGAACTTTCAGCCTACCTGTTTCTCTCGTACAAATTTTCAGCCGTCCCGTTTCTCTCGTATGAACTTTCAGCCCGCCCGGTCTTTAGACTAGACTGAAGGGCTCGTCCAAGAGGAGTAAACCAGCGGGCTGGTTCAAGGAAGTCACAGGCGGCCTGGTCTGAGGGAGAGCAAGCATGGCGGCCTGGGTGGAGGAATAAGCGGCTTGTTCTGGAGAGAGAGAGCACGGCGGGCTGCCTGGTCAGCGAGCTGGCCAAACTGGCGGCCTGGTCCAAGGGAGATCAAGCACGGTGGGCTGGTCCAAGCCGGCGGCCAGGTCCAAGGGTGATCAAGCACAGCGGGCTGGTCCAAACCGGCGGCCTGGTCTGGGAGATCAAGCACGGCGGGCTGCCTGGTCGGCGGGTTGCCTGATCGGCGGGCTGGTCCAAATCGGCAGCCTGGTCCAAGGGAGATCAAGCACAGCGGGCTGCCTGGTCCAAACCGGCGGCCTGGTCCGAACTGGCGGCCTGGTGGCCAGGTCCGGCCAGGTGACCTGGTCCGGCCTGGCGGCCTGGTCCAGACTGGTGGCCTGGTCCGGCCTGGCGGCCTGGTCCGGCCTGGCGGCCTGGTCCGGACTGGTGGCCTGGTCCGGACTGGTGGCCTGGTCCGGACTGGCCTGGTCCAATACTTGGTGGACTGGTCCAAGAGGAAAAGATGGCGTCATGGGTTAGTAAACCGGCGGCCTGGTCCAATACTTGGTGGACTGGTCAGGAAATTGGCGGCCTGGTCCAAGAACTAGCGGCTGGGGAGTCTTTCGTATGAGTTTAAATGTCTTTGTACGAGTTTTCGTGTCTTCGTATTAGTTTACGTGTCTTCATATGAATTTTCGTGTCTTCGTGTGAGTTTCCAGATAGCCTAGTCCTCTCTCAAGGAAGTTGGCTAGCTGGTTCAATCCTCGGATAAGCATTCCGTATAAGTATTTAGACTTCTAAATCCGTCAGTCTTCGAGGAGTGGGTTTTGACCCCAACAGTTAGCCCCCAGCTTGTTGTTTCTGTTTACCGAAGCAACAAGCTTTGAGTAAAGCGTTATCGGGATTGATGGTTCGAGAGGACGGACTGACGCATATCTTTTTTTTAATGATATGTCTCTGAGAACCGAAGTCAGCGATTTGATTTACGCTGAAGGAGAATATTCTTTCTGTGCCGATTTTCTCGAAAAATTCGGATTGAGATTTAGGAAAGTTCTATTCCTTCTTGAGTTAGGATTAGAATTACCCTGATGCATATATATGAGCGTTTTTTCTTCCTTCGTACTCCTGCAGACTCTTTCGAACTCCACTTCTCCTCCGAACCTTTTTGAAGACCTTAAAGCTTGTTTTGATGTTTGCGGTCATGGTCATGGTCAGGGTTACGCTTCGTGAGAAGAAGGAGAAGGAAATGCGTGAGAGGGAGGCGAAAGAAGGAAGTGAGCAGGCCAAACCGAGCCCTTCTGGTAAGTCGGAGACCTGTTACTCGGAGGTAAAGCCACCTGGGGGCGGTCTAGCTATTCCTCCTTTGGAGTGGCCTGTGAATAAGTTGGCCTTGTCAAATGTCGTGTTAACTCTTTTGAGGAAAGAAGCGATCTTAGCACGGAATGTCTCTAACAATCTGAGGAACGCTACGAGGCGCATTCCTGAAGTTCGGTCAGCAAACCAAAAGAATGCTGGTGGCTTACCCGCGGTGAATCCTTTACTGCATCGAAGGCAGGCGGACTGCCCTGTTGGCAACGGTGCGAAGGAGCCAAGGATTTCTCCCCTCGGAGCACAACCTTCTGAAGATGCATCAATAAATCCCCCACGAGAACCCGATTCTTCTGAGGCGGCCAGTAGGGACCGTTGTCAGTCTGCAAGAAGTTTTTCCGTCATCGCGAACCTGGATTTTAAATTTTCTTCCGGTGTCAGTCTGGAGGAATCCGAGAAGTACATGGATATGGCCCAGTTTGGGATGAAGGTCCAATTTTTTTTTCTTGAACTTCTTTTGGGATCTTGTTCGTTGTCTCCCCTTTACTAACTTTTTTGTTTTTTGCAGTTCATCTCTTCCTTGAATAAGTGTGTTAATTCGTATGATGCTAGTCTTCGCGGAATCCGTAAATGCGCCGAAGAGAATCAGGAGGATGTTCGGTCAATCAGGAGGAAGTTCAACGATTTAGAAGCGTCGAGTTCTCAGCAAATCAAATCACTCGAGAAACAACTCCCTCAGTTAAAGGAGGATAAGGATTGAGTGGTTCCTATGTCAGTCCGCTTGGAGGCCAAAGTGTCGCGTCAATCCGCTGAGTTGAAGACCTTGGCCAATCAGCTTGAAGGATTCAAGTCTTCGTGCGATGCGAAGGCTCAGCGAGCTTATGCTGACGGCCAGAAGGCTTCTGCTGACAAGTATCGTGTCCTTGTCATGATATAGTGAATCTAATTAATGGTAATTGTTAATTATATCATGTTTATGATATATTGCTCAAGTGATTGTTCATTAAGCGTAAAAATGACAGTGTATTGATTGTTAGTTTTTGGGATAGTAATACTCATACTTTGTTTGAAATTTAGGTGATACATTGTTTTGTGAATCCTGAAGTTGGTAATATTACACGTCTCAAAGTAGACTAAGAAGATAATAAAAAATTGAACATGAAGCTGGTGAAATGATCCTTAAATCGCTGATCCTTAAATCGTAAACAATCTACCAATATATGTTCATTATGGTTGGAATAGATGCAACATTACAAAATTCATCTCTACGAATAAATATAACCCAATCAAAACTCAAAAAACACATTATGTTGATTTTCATTGACCATAATGACACATATTATAAAATACTAAAGCAACATAATTAATTATGAAAATTAAATTTAAAGGATAAAAATGAAAGATTTGACATTTGCCAATTATTACAACAAACTGAAATTATTTCATAAAAATTTTGAAAGAAAAAACAACGATTCAATCTTATATGATATATAATAATAGATTTTATTCTTCTATATCTTTTTCTTCTGATTATTCTTTTTGATGTAGTGAAGCTTCCATCTCTTTACGTTTCTGTTTTATATTCTGTTGAAGAGTTTTGAGACTTTCATTGAAAGCAATCACCTCCTCCAACTTCGAATCTTTGATCTTCTTCTCATAATTTTGAAAGATTTCTTGTTGCCTTTTCTTCAAAACCTAAAATTAATAAAAAAGAATTAACATTTTGTAAACAAAAAAATTAAATAGATAGAAGATGTAATAATCAATGGGGTTTACTCTCTATTTACTGTTCTCTCATAATTTGATAACGAATAAAATGAAATTGTGAAAATTTTTAACACCAAAGTCAAATACCATAATTAGTTCAAAACTCCAGATTCAAATAAACCATATATTTAATATTATTAAAATTGTAAACATTTTTTCTTAAATAAATAGTATTTTAATTTTAAAGATTAAATAACTAATATAAAATAAAAAACTTACCTCTCCACGATTTTTTTCTTGTTCAAGTTCTTTCGTTAGCATATTTAGTTTTGCTTGACTCTTGAGAATCCTATCTTGTTTCAGCGCGGAGGAAGATACTTCTCTCCTCTGAGTAAAGTTTTGGAAATGTCCATCCACAGAGTTGATACGTGGACTTTTGAACATGTATAGATTTTCAGCAGGAGAGAAGATCAAGAGATCCACAGCAGCATTACATTGCTTCTCTAATTCATCGGATTCCTTGAAAATACCATCTAGGCATTTTGAGAGAGTTGTTTCTCTTGGGATTCGATTTTCGGTGAATTTTTCCTCAATCTTTCTACCACCCATGTTTTAGATCTATTTTGTTTTGTTCTAATTTTTGTTATCACCTTATACTATTTTATAGATGGATTGTCAACTAGATTAAACACATTAATGTAGAGTTTTAATATGTTGATATATATTTCCAAGTACTATTTTGTAATTACCATTTCTACGTATGTAACTAATATATGAATTTTGAAAAATTTATCAAAATTTTAGTTAATACAAATGATGAGAAGATAATTATGACATATTTTAGTCAACAAATAGCTTAAGATAACTAATCATGATGAGTCAACATTAAATATATACATATATATATATATATATATATATTAATACTTATCTCAAATTTAAGAGGGTTAGAAATATGTAATTTTTTCTTTTATTGGATTATTTTATTATCTATAGGTTTTATTCTATATATATATTAGATATATATCTGTATATGAAAACTAACACGCGTCAAACATTTATATTAACTACAACATATCTATACATTATTTCAAAAAAATATTGATTAATTTGAAAAAAGTAAGAAAAGTCTTAAAAGTACGTAATTTTTGTTAAAAGTCTAATAATATTAGTCAACTTTTTTTAGATGGCATATATGAAAAGCCATTTAATGGATGCTAGTGTTTGCTTCTTTTCACTTCTTTCATCGAACAAAATATTTTAAACACAAATCCTAAATTTAAGCACCAAAAATATAATTTTTGTATAAATTTTGGTATATGGTATAAAAAGCAAAAAATCTCATAATGAACCACTTGGTATATTAGAGTCAAAATCTATACATTCAATATCAACGATTAAAAACAACTATGTATGGAAATTCAGCATAGCCAAAATCCGACATAGACAGATTGACTCGACTAAGTCAAACAGATTGAGACCAAACAACAATCGAGTCCAATCCAGCAATCAAAGTGGGTGGACAATCGAGCCCCAGCCGAATGGTTTGGTCGGACCCCTGGCCGCCAATTCTTGGACCAGGCCGCAAGTTTCCAGGCCAGTCTGCCAATTATTGGACTAGGCAGCCGGTTTACTAACCCAGGACGCCATCTTTTCCTCTTGGACAGCCAGCCCACCTTTGTATCCCTCGGACCAGGCCGCCAGTTCGGACCAGGCCGCCGGTTTGGACCAACCCACCTTGCTTCATCTCTCTTGGACTAGACGATCGAGAGAAGACCAAATTCATAACAGATCGCGGGATATACTGCTATAAGGTGGTGGCGTGCGGACTCAAAAATGCTGGAGCAACGTACCAAAGACTCGTCAACAAGATGCTTGCTGAGCAACTTGGAAAGACGATGGAGGTTTACATCGATGACATGCTGGTGAAATCTCTAGAAGAAAAAGACCACGTGAAACATTTGCGAGAATGTTTAGAGCAGCTCAACAGGCACAACATGAAGCTGAACCCAACGAAATGCAGGTTCGAAGTAACATCGGGAGAATTCATAAGCTATCTGGTGACACATCAAGGAATAAAGGCGAACCCAAAGCAAATCAACGCTTTGATAGAGATGGATTCGCCGAAGACAAAAAGAGTAATCCAGAGGCTAACCGGAGGAGCCGCGGTGCTGAATCGGTTCATCTTAAGATCAACAGACAAATTTCTGCCGTTCTACGATACACTCAGAGGAAACGAAAAGTTTGAACTGATGGAGAAGTGCGAGCAGGCATTCCAAGAGTTAAAGAAATACCTGGCGAGTCTGACCATCCTAGCGAAACTGGTTGAAGGAGAGCCCTTATTCTTGTACACGACAGTGTCGTCAGCAACAGTAAGCGGATTACTCATAAGGGAGGATCGCAACGAGCAAAAACCGATCTTTTACGTAAGCCAAGCTCTGACGGACACAGAGACTCGATATCCATTAATGGAAAAAACGGTGTTGGCGGTAGTGATGACAGCCCGGAAGTTGCGGCCGTATTTCCAGTCTCACACAATCATCATACTTAAAATTTTCCCCTCATAACAAAATTGCATAGTCCAAGTCAATCAGGGCGACTAGCAAAATAGGCGGTAGAGCTAAGCGAATATGACATCTAATACCGGATCAGAACATGCGCCAAATCCCAAGTTCTGGCAGAATTCATAGTCGAGCTACCAATCGCGGGTGTCGAAGAGCCAACTCCAAATTCGGTTTGGACACTTCACGCAGACGGATCATCGTCAAAGCAAGGTTCAGGAGTCGGAGTGAGACTAACATCACCCACCGGAAAAATCATGGAACAATCATTCCGACTACTGTTCCATGCTTCCAACAGTGAAGCACAGTATGAAGCTCTAGTCGAGGGATTAAGACTCGCCCTCGGCCTTAAAATCCAGAACCTCCAAGCATACTGCGACTCCCATCTGGTCTCAAACCAGTTCAACGGAGAATACGATCGGATGGAAGCTTATCTCATGATCGTCCAGAGGCTAACCAAACAGTTCAAGGAGTTCGAACTCACAAGAATCTCCCGAGGAGAGTATGTCCCAGCCGATGCATTGGCTGCCCTAGCATCAACCTCAGCCCTGGGAGAAATACGAGTCATTCCCATAGAGTTATCGAACAACCAAACATCAATCCACCCCAAGTCACGAACCTTATACGACAACCAGATGGCGAAGAAGGAGAGGAGGAACCTCCAGAAGAAGAGCTGTCGACTGATCCGCAAGAGGAATACGGCTGCGATCGCCAATGGTTGGGACCAATACGAACCTACATTATTGACAGACAGGTCCCGACAGAGAAATGGGCAGCACGAAAGCTGAGAGTTTAGGCCACCCATTTTATCCTGGTTGATGGGAACGTCTTCAAATGGAGGCTATCCGGACCATTGATGGCATGTGTAGAAGGCGAAGAAGCAAGAAAAATCATGGAAAAAGTCCAGTGGATCATGTGGAAACCAGTCTGGAGGAAGAGCTCTCGCAATCAAAATCAAGCGGCACATACATTACTGGTCGACAATGGTGAAAGACTGCGAGAAGTTCTCTCTCAATTCCGAGAAGTGCCAGAGGCATGCACCAATAATCCACCAGCCCGCAGAAGTCCTTTCGTCGATCTTCGCACCTTATCCATTCATTAGGTGTCAATGGACATCGTGGGACCGATGCACAACTCGAAGCAGAAGAGACTCCTACTTGTCCTAACGGATTATTTCACAAAGTGGATCGAGGCAGATTCTTACGCTAGTATCAAGGACTCTCAAGTAGAACACGTCGTGTGGAAGAGCATCATCTGCAGGCGCGGAGTACCATACGAAATCGTCACCGACAACGGCTCTCAATTCATCTCGGCCTGTTTCAAAGGATTCTGCGAGAAATGGAAGATACGGTTAAGCAAATCAACACCATGGTATCCACAGGGTAATAGCCAGGCCGAAACAGCCAACAAGACCATCCATTGAAGTTCTTTGTTCTTTCGAGAATAGCTTCCTTTAAGAACTTTTGGTAAGGTGGAATAAGAGTAAGGGTGTTTCTTAGTGGCATTGTGAGTTCAAACTTCCTTAATTGTTCATCAAACAAAGCCTTGTACTTCTCTAAGAGTTACTTTTAGAATCTAATGGAGAATGGGTAATGTGGTTTGTATGGTGGTGGTACAAACCGTGGTTCCTTATTAACCTCCTTAGGGGGTTCTTGTTGCATCATCTCCTTGTCTCTTTCTTGGAGCTGGATCTTCTATGCTCTCTTGTACTTCCTCAGCTGGTTCATCTTCAAAGTTTTGGGATTACTCCTCCCCCCCCCCCCCAACTTTCTTCTCAGCATCCATGGTGAGGTGGGAATGCTGTTCTCGCGGTGGAAGTACTATACCATTTCGTAAGGTGACTGCTTGAACGTAGACCGGTTGTGGTGGTAATGGTTGGCTTTTCGAAGCAATACAGGTTGGAGGTTGTTAGGGTGGGTTAGCAGATTGATCCTGGAAAAGTTGAGTGAGAAGGTTTTTGATGGCTGCTTCATGAGGTGGATGTGAGTAGTGACCGTAGCTGGTGTAATGGGGTGAAATGAAAAGTGTGGGTACGTAGGCAGTTCGGTAAAAGGAGTTCAGCTATTCTTATTTTGAGTAATAATAATGTCTCCGTAAGAGAGCACGGGTCATTATTTCGGAAGAGCTTGCATTCGAGCAAACAACTTTTTAATGCGAAGAAAATAACAAACAAGGGATAATGAAATGGAGCGATAAGGCTGCTAGTCCTTGGTCCAGAACAGAGCAAAGCCTTGGCAAGCTAAATCAATGATTTGCCTCATGCAATCTGGAATCGGATAGCAATACTCCTCGAAACCGATATCAATCCATTGAGACTGGTGTACCTCAAGAATGCAAAGTTCCCAGTGGGTTTGCAGAATCCTCCTCTTTATCTTCATGTGCTTCTGCTCAAGTTTATCTTTTTCGTGATTAAGTTGCTTGTATTTGGATACAATCTGAGAAACATGTGAAAAAATACCTTAGGTGGAATTTCGATGAAAGGATGTGCACAACACAAAAACTGGAAATGTGTTACCTTGGAAACATACTCCTCGGCGATGGATTGATCACGGGGCGGTAATTGACAAGTTAAACCAAAAGGAATGGTCATCAGGGCTTCATAACTAAGCAGACGTTTCATGATCTCTACAGCATGGTTCGCTGCACAGTCTTCAGCAGCGGATGCAACCCTTTGAGGAGCGTCGGGGAAAAATTCACCATTTTTCTCCTCGTTACTAAGATTTGTCACCATAAGTAAAGAATGGATGATACGTATGATAGGCAAACAACATGTACCTAATATACATATATACGAAGATATGACGAGAGTTGAAAAAAGGAAATCGATCCTGGATTGATCTTCTGTACCCCCAAAAATATTAAGTTTTCTATAGAAAAAATCATTGGAAGAAAGGAAGCGTGAAAAACAAATAGAAAACAAAAGCGGAGAGATTCATATTTTATAGACCGAAGTCTATCGCATTATGAGGCGGATGCCGATATTTAAAGCAACAACAATAACATCACTTTCTAACAAGGGTAATTATAGTTCACTAAGGTGGTAGAGACAATTTGGAACATGACCCTATCACTCCATCCTTGAAAGAGGAATCGTCTTTAGATTGCTCCTCTTTTGCCTTTTCAGTTCGGGTTTTTGATTCCCGGATGTTTTTGAGTAAACACTCCAGAATCGGAGCGATTAAACCAAACCCCTTCACTTCTCATTGTGAAGGATGCGACTCGAGATTGCGTATTTTCCTCTCCCACTTCAAATCTTCCGCTCGAGAGTCATTTTCTCAAGCTCCAACTCTTGGTGTTTGAGGCAAGCGAACTGGTGTTCATCAGTGATCTAACCAAAAAGGAAAATATAAAAAAAATTCTCATGAAGTAATATGAAGGAATTATGGACTAAAATTGCCACCTTACTTTGTCAACGAAATCACAACACATGTTTTTCTTCTTTGTCCAGATAATATATGAAAAAAGGCGGACAAAACCCCCAGAGGCTCAAATCCGTCTAACAAATATCGTGGGGGAGATCTTACAAGAGGAAGATTAGAACCAGAAAAAATTAGACGTTTAGTCACGAGACATGATAAAACAACGAAATATTTTCTGTATACTCTTCTCTAAATTTTGCTTCAGAAAGAACAGTCTGGATGGAGTTTAAAATCGTTAAGCACAAGTAAACATTACAAATTCATCATTCATTTTGAAACCGTCTAACCTCACCCTAGAACCTAACTGATCTACTCATTAATCATATGTTTAACCGCTAATCCCAAATCGGAAAGAGGGCCAAACATAATTAGGAAAGAGAAGAAATGATAGAGTTAAGCAAGAAAGTAAAGCTGCAATCTTTGGGTGCTAAATGGAAATTTTCTAAAGAAAAAGGAACAAAAAAAGCTAAACAAAAAGAACAAAAAAGGTCTCATGCAACGCTGCTCGCAAGGGTATCGTCTTTTATATAGGCGCATCTGAGAAACCCTATTTGGGACCACCGCTGAGCTGGTTTTGGTGTTTAGTGCTAGTGCAGGTCGAGTTGTACGGATCGCTCGTCGCACCAGGGTGAGGCATCTGGTGTTGCATTGCACAAAGTTCAAACCTCGAGATCTTTTGCATCGGGTCGAACCTGTTGTATCTGGTCGCTGTGCAAACTTGGGGTGCACTGCATCGAGGTCATCCTGTTGCGACTGCCCGATGTGAAAACCCAGGGAGTTCTACACCGGGTTGGTCCTGTTGTGCATCATGTTGCTTCCCAAGTGGGCACCTTTCCTTCACTTCTTTCTTCCAGCCTTGTTTCCTTTGCATGGCTAATCCCTCCTCATGTTTTGGTCACTTGAAAAACACCCTACAAATGCAAACAAATACAGAGTTCTAATCTAATGCAACCTAAGTCTAAAATGAGGTAATTCCTTAGAAAAAACATGTGAAATTGTACTCTAACTACCGTGTAAATGCATGTAAATAGAGTGCAAAATGTAGAGGTATCAGTAATCAAATTACTGACGACAATAAACTAGAGCTCGAGATAGACGATCAAAAGTTTAACCGGAAAGTCAATACCGGATCTGCCATGAAGCAAGGATCCAAAAGAGGATTTGTCAAACTCTTATCAAAAGGGGAGAACACTATGACTTGTTTGTCGAAAAATGTGCTCTACACAAAATTATGTGTAGCACGCTACAAGCAGAATAAAAACTATAGGGTCCAACCAATGAAGTAAAGAAAGAAGCTCAAGCTAGAGCGATCTCAAACAATAAGAAGCGGACCGAACAGATTTCTCAAGATCAGCTTTGTTCGGAAAATACAGTTTTTGGCATGTTTAACAAGCCTTGTAACCATAAAGGAGTCACAATTCTGTATTAATTCTACGTATCCCAACCGAATTTGCCCACAAAGTGGTTTTTCTTTACTTCGTCTCGATGATTGGGAGAAGATCATTTTTATTCACCGAGGGATCAACTGTTGCGCATAAATGTCTGACGTGCAGAAGAACGCTTCACGAAACACTGCACCACTTATAATTAAAAGGGAAGTTCAGCAACTGGTGGGCTGTGGAGCAGATGTAAGCTATCTCGTGACAAGATCCAAAGACATTAGGATCGCAGTCTTCCAAGTACACGGAAGATACAAGCATTGCCGTTTGAAGGAAAAGTAAAATGATACATTTACCACACTCAAGACTGCCTTAATCATTCAACCAACCCTTTCAAAGATTGAAGCAGGGGAAGGCATATAGTTGTATGTTTTGAGCTATGCAGTAATTACTAGTGCAAATAAAGAATCAACGGCGAGGATAACCAAAAATTCTGCAACACATCCTTACTTCCAGCCCTGCCTAAGTGAAGTGTTAACCACACGATTTTCCGATTTTCACAGACAATCGTTCAGGAGCCACACCAGGTTACACAGGAACATAGGCGAGGGAAACCGGCCTTAAAAGATGTTGAATCGCCTAATACGGAGAGATGAGGAAGTTAAAAATGACGGAAATCGATCCCGGATTGATCTTCTGTACCACAAAAAATATTAAGTTTTCTATATAAAAAATCCTTGGAAGAAAGGAAGCGTGAACAACAAAGAAAAAACAAAAGCGGAGAGATTCATATTTTTGTAGACCGAAGTCTGTCGCAATATGAAGGCGCGGAGGCCGATATTTAAAGCAACAACAATAACATCACTTTCTAACGAGAGTAACTATAGTTCGCTAAGGTGGTATAGACAATTTGGAACATGACCCTATCACTCCATCCTCGAAAGAGGAATCGTCTTTAGATTCTTCCTCTTTTACATTTTCAATTCGGGTTTTTGATTCCCAGATGCTTTTGAGTGAACACTCTAGAATCGGAGCGATTAAACCAGACCCCTTCACTTCCCATTGTGAAGGATGCGACTCGAGATTGCGCATTTTCCTCTCCCACTTCAAATCTTCCGTTCGAGAGTATTTTTTTTAAGCTCCAACTCTTGGCGTTTGAGGCAAGCGAACTGGTGTTCATCACCGATCTAACCAAAAAGGAAAATATAAAAAAGTTCTCATGAAGTAATATGAAGAAATTATGGACTAATATTGCCACCTTACTTTGTCAACGAAATCACAACACATGTTTTTTTCTCTGTCCAGATAATAGATGAAAAAAGGAGGACAAACCCCCCAGAGGCTCAAATCCGTTTACTGAATGTCGCGGGGGAGATCCTATAGGCGGAAGATTAGAACCAGAAAAATAGACGTTTTGTCACGAGACATGATAAAACAACGAAAGATTTTCTGTACACTCTCCTCTAAATTTTGCTTCAGAAAGAACAGTCTGGATAGAGTTTAAATAACCAAGAAAATGAGTAAAAAAGAGGCAACTGAAGCGACAGGCGCACCTAAAAAAATCTCCTTACTTTCGGATTAGACAGTTGTAACTCACGATGCAGTATTTAGAAAAAAATTAATTTATGCATCAGGGAATTAATAACAAAACCCATAATGTAGAACATTCTACCCATGGGGTTACAGCCACAATACATGCCTAAAAAATGGCCCAGTAAGAAACAACTCATTAAAGGCCCAACTTGTTGATCAAACAAAAAGACCAGCTTGCATGAGAAATCACATGTCATATTTCTTTAACTGAGCCCAGCGCTCGTAATCGGGAAACCGAGGATTAACTGATAAAATAAGAGTTATTCCTTTAAAAATGGCTCGAGGTCCGATCAACATTTTCCCAAACTCAATGCCAAATATCGTCACATTATAATTTTCATCGGACATTGTAAATCCGATGACCAAAATCAGATAAATCTCCTTTAAAATAAAACAATAATTACGATTATAATACTTTCAAAAAAGTTCAGGACAATAATTAACATCCTACAAAGTTATAAAAGGGGGCATCTTCATTTCTAAGAAAACTCCAAAGGAATTCCATCCGCAGCGGAAGTATCTCCAAATTGAGAGCCTTCTGTCATCTCGACATCAAGTATCGGAATCTCAAAGGGTTCGACAGCAGCTGCTGGTAATTCTCCGGACGCAAGATTTTCAGCAAATAAACCCCTAGCATGCACGCACAAAGAACGAAGTCAAGTTAACAAAAAGGAAAAGAGAGAGAAGGTAAGGTGAGTCCTGAAAAAACTAATCAATTGGAATGTTCGACAGTCCCAAATAAAAGTCCAACAGAGGAAAATTCGCAAAATTCGAAGCAAATTTACCAAGGTTAAAATCCGACCTTGTAAGAGGGTAAAATTTTGCCTTCAAAACGTCCAACTCGGCATCAATGCTCGTAACTTCTTCAAGAGGAGAAATATCACCCTTCTCTAGTTGAAGAGAAACACTTTATTGCTTCTTAGCTCAGTGAGGTTTGAAGAAAGCTGATTCCTGATAGCTTCAGTTTCAAGGAAACTAGAAACCTCCTGCAAGAAATCTTTACCAAGAACTTTTATTTCGCCTCGAGCTTTATGCGAATATCTTTCGCGGTCACGTTTTTGGAATTTGAGTAGTGAATCATACTGCAAGGACAGTTAATGAAACTTTCTTGTTATGTCATCCAGTTCTCAATCAGTTCAGGTATGCTCGGACACGAGGTCGCGGATCTGTTGCTCGGTTATTTCTGATATTTTCCTCACGTCATATTATTCCTTCTCCACTCTTTTAGCATTATCAATGGTCTCTAGGTTCTGATTAGCAGTCTTCCTCATCATGTGATTGTCAAGTTCTAGTTCCAGAATTTTCTTATCAGAATTCTTGAGGTTTATGTCCAAATCGCAAGTGGAGGCCTCAAGGTGTGTAATTATGTTATTTACTTCGACTATAGCCTGGAAATAAACACAGGGAGTATGAAAAAAAACTAACAAGCGGTGGATGAAATGATAAAACAAAAATTTTAACTAACCTGAGCAGAGTGGTGTGCCTGATGGACATATGGTTCGTGAACATTCTTTCGCCATTTCGAGAATGAAGGGAGCTTTTCACCATTCGAAGAGCCAAAACATCTAAAGATATCTGTGATCTTCTCCATGTCTGAATCAAAAGGAAAATAGAATGTGTCAATAAGAACGACGAAAATCCTTGCAAATTACATGAAAGTTCCAAAAATCATCACCAACCCTTCGAGGATTTGCTAAGGATGACTGACGAGCTCTTTTGGTTCAAGGACCTCCTAGGTGTGCGAGCATCGAGAGATTGCTCTCCTTGATCATCACACCTCGAGCACCGGAAGGACCAGGAATTCGAAGCTTCCCACCGCGATGATCAACCGTTCTGGGAACATCCAGAGGAGCCATGAAGACCCCTGTACCACGAGGATCTGCAGTCAGTTGAGATAAAACATCGGCCGGAGGGTCTGCTACTAGAGTTTGCTTCCTCTCCTTCGGAGAAGAAGAAGAAGAACCCTGGATCTTCCTCTTCTTGCAAACAAGCTCTATAATTGGCTCCTTATCGAGAAGAGAGTCGTGTAGGGGAGGATCAACAGATCCAGTAGCCCGGGCCACCTCGGTGAGGATTTCCTTAACCAAAGATACCTTCCGGTGAGCAGGAGGAGAAAATGAACTTTGTTGCTTTATGTCCTTATAAACTGTGGAGATTTGATCCTTGAACCCCTTTATCTTAGCTTTTTGCACAAGCTTCCGTTTACGAAACGATTGCCCAGGAATGTCCTCCCCTTCGATGGCTGAACTTAAGTGTTTGGTTTCCCCCATCCTAACTTGCAGACCATATTTTTGGAAACACTCGATACAAAAAGAATTCCAAACCACCAACTCTTCGGAAACAACATGGTAAAACTCGTAGAAGGATCAAGGCAAAGTTGATCGGATGCGGATAAAAACAAGAAATTGGTTAGTAAAGACGAGTATCAAACTTCAGAGAAGAAGGTGTTTAGCCGAAGGGCCATGATATTTATCCAACTCCCGAGACCATGTGCTTTGAAGAACATCGATGAGCCCGTTGACCGATGCAGCATTGACGTGGAAAAAGAACCAGTACCAGCGCCATTCATGATCGTGCGGCGGCAAACCTTCTACCAATATCCTTTTAAAATTTGAGTATGCGGCAATGTCTCGTTGCCCGCGAATCTTGATTTTGAAAAAGCTCGAAGAGCTCCGCGATGCTGAGAAAATAACCTGCCTCTGCCGCCAGGATAAGGCTGCATATGATCAAACGAAAAAGTTTTGGAACCATCTGAAACAATGCAATACCCAGGCGAAGAAGGTAAAGAACCAAGACCTCATTCAAAGGAATAAACAAACCACAACTCTTGAAGTGTACTTCGTAAGCACATAAATACCCTTCTCTAAGCGACTCCGACAACTCACCAGGACTCGGAAGAATAAAAACCTACCTCCGAGGGTATGCGGCAGAGGGTCCGGATCCGGTTCAAAGAGTGGGGTGTAGAAAGGGTGGAATAATGGGGGTCGAAGTTGTCTCCAGGCTGAGTACATGGAATGGCGTTAACCGGGATATCAGCCTCGTCATGCGGCGGCGAACTGCTACCCGTGGGCCAAGTCGCAGGATCCAACATAATATTTTTTTCTTTTTCTTAAGAATAGAAATAATCACAAGAAACAATAAAGACTATTTCAACAAAAAAAATGTTTTTATCATAAAAAGGGAATAGCAAAAGTCAAATATATAAAGTAAAGAAGGGACGTATCTTTAAAACACGATGATGTGCCGCTTGGAAAATATTAAATGATGTGACGATTTCCCTGGGATACTGATTTTTAAAAAACAATAAATGAACTAAACACGTGGATTACATGAAGTAAATCAAGAAAATCAAATCATTGTCACAGATACCAAGTGATATGGATATAAATTACATGAATGATTGAAGGAGTGCTGTCCAAAACTTAAGTCTTACGAACTGGAGGAATAACCCAAAAAACTTGGGGGCTAAATATTGGTGTCAGATTCCCGAACCCCCGGTTCGGGCCCCATGGGACGGGCCATGTCACAGGGACACACATCACTCTAAAAAATGAACAGTCAACATTGTTCGAGCCGAGCTCTAAGCATAGTGGCAAGCAAAAGAGCCGGACTCAAGAAATAGAGCGAGGATAATCATAGTGATTATGCGAATTAAATGTAAATATTTTTATAAGTAAGAGACCCCATGCATTGTGAAGGGGGAATCTCTCTCTTTTCTCGATTATTAAGACAAAACAGGCAATATCAAGTTATATAATTTTTCTATTATTCATAGCTAACATTCTCTTGAGTACATTTCTTAAGTACATATTTCTTGTGTAAATCATTAGCTAAAATACCCCCGGATCATTACAAATATATGGTGTGGAATACGACATCCACAAATACTAAAACTTGTTTACTTTTACATTTCTCTCATTTTCCACTTCCAATTCACTCAACACAAACTCTTGAATATTTGTCTTGAATCCTTTCATTTTTTCTATGTGTCCCATGACGATCTCGGTCTCCAAACTATTCATATTTCAAATTTTGATAGTTATAGTTTCTACTATAACAGTTTGGCGCAAGAAAGAGGGGATTGGGAAGTCTAAAATTCAACACGAGGAAGACAATGACTGGTAGTCAAAGCATTCATGAGACCATGTCCAAGTTCCTTGAAGAGCATCACAAGGTCACCGAATACCAAAATTAAAGAATCAACAATGTCATAGTGACCGTTACTCGGCAAATTGACAAGATATCCGACGTAGAAACAACCTTTTCACAAGCAATCATTGAGCTATGGTCAGAGGTAACACGCCTCCCTCACTTAATATCATAAGGTTTGTCACAAACCTATATCCCAAAAAACTTACCAGGTTTGATACCACCGCAAGAGTAGGAACTCCTGGTGAGTACGAACACAACTTCTTCCATATAAAATAGTGAAACCTGGACCGCAACAACGACATACATAAGCCTCGGTTTGGTGCCCCTGATCCAAGGGAGCCATGGTACAGTACCCCGTCAGTACGGTGCTCCGTCAGTACGGGGTCAAGGAAGCCACAATTGTGTTTACTTGGTAATTGTGTGCTCCACCTGCGCTCATCCCTTTGTGGTTGATATATCCGCTATTGCGCCTGCTTCGCCTTTCGGTCGGTACGTTGGGTAGCTGGGTCGGTACTCTGGTCGATGTTTTCAGTGTACGATGCATCTTCGTCAGGGTCTTCATCTCTTCTTCGTGGAAAACGAAATTCGAGGTGCGGTGAAGAGTGTCCTGGATGGTCAGCGGTTTGTTCAGGAAAATTTCTTCTTGGAAGCAAGACTCGCACCACAGGAACTTCCGCAGGGCGTCGATCACAACTTTATTGCTTAAACTGTCGATCTTGGACACTATCACCTTAGATCTCTCGATGAAGTCTTAGAGACTTTCCAGTGGTCCTTGGGACAGCGAGTAGAGGTCCGCGTCGGATGTCTATCGGCTTATGAACAACGAGTACTGCTTCAAGAAAGTCGCATATAGTTGATCGAAATTTTCGATCGAATCTCTTTCCAAGCAGGAGAACCACATCAAAGCCGGTCCTTTCAAATGCTCGACGAAAAGGAGGCAGAAGCTGGCGTCTCTTTCTTCGTTCTTGAATCAGGCTCGACCCATGGCGATCCGAAAAGCCGTCATGTTAGCCGTTAGATCTGACGCCCCGTCGTACAATGGGATCCGGAATTTCCGAGGATAGGAAGGCTTCACATCCGTGATTTTAAGATGTGAACGGGATCTTCTGGGTATTTCCAAGACCCGATCAATTTTTGGAGCTGCACTGATGACATGGTGGACCTGTGAGCGCATTATCTTCATCTCGTTTTTGCGAGGGCGAGTTGGGCTATGAGCCAGGACATTTCTCTCTTCTGGCCCGCGGAGAATGTCATTCTGCCTGGTCGGCTTACTCTGTCGTTGTTGCTCTACCCAGAATATGTTTTCCTCATCTTCAGTGAGCTCTCATACCTCATCATCCGTCTCATCTTTATCTTGGCCGGTTTCATCTTCGGCGGCTCTGGTTTGTCCTCCGTTCTCCTCCTGAGTTACAGTCGATGTAGGTCGATCGTTGTTTTTTTCCAACTGTGTTCTTGGACAGCCCACCACCTTTGTATCCCTCGGACCAGGCCGCCAGCTCGGAGACCAGGCCGCTAGCTCGGACCAGGCCGCCAGTCCGGACCAGGCTGCCAGGTCAGATAAGGCCACCAGGCCGCCAGTTTGGACCAGCCCACCAACCAGGCAGCCCGCCGTGCTTGATCTCCGTCGGAGCAGACGATAAAGAGAAGACCGCATTTATAACAGATCGCGGGATATAATGCTATAATGTGGTGCCACCCGGACTCAAAAATGCTGGAGCAACGTACCAAAGACTTGTCAACAAGATGTTCGTTGAGGAACTTGGAAAGAGGATGGAGGTTTACATCGATGACATGCTGGTGAAATCTCTGGAAGAAAAAGACCACGTGAAACATTTGCGATAATGTTTTGAGCAGCTCAACCGGCACAACATGATGCTGAACCCAACAGAGTGCAGGTTCGGAGTAACATTGGGAGAATTGCTCGGCTACCTTGTGACGTATTGAGGAATAGAGGCTAACCCGAAGCAAATCAACGCTTTGATAAAGATTGTTTCGCCGAAGACAAAAAGAGAAATCCTAAGGCTAACCGGACGAGTCGCGGCTCTGAACCGGTTCATCTCAAGATCAACGGACAAATTTCTGCCGTTTTACGATACACTCAGAGGGAACGAAAAATTTGAGTTGACGGAGAAGTGCGAGCGGGCATTCCAAGAGTTAAAGAAATACCTGGCGAGAGGAAAACATGGTGTCCGGGGTTAGTGAACCGGCGGCCTGATCCAATATTTGGCGGACTTGTCTGGAAATTGGCAGCCTGATCCAAGAATTGGCGGCCATGGGTCCGACCAAGCCATTCGATTCGCGCTTGATTGTCCACCCACTTAGATTGCTGGTTTGGACTCGATTGTTGTTTGGTCTCAATTTGTTTGGCTTAGTCGAGTCTATCCGTTTATGTTCGGAATTTTTGGGTACGCTAAATTTCCATGCATAGTTGTTTTTAATCGTTGATATTGAATATATAGATTTTGACTCTAATATACCAAGTGGTTCGTTATGAGATTTTTTGCTTATTTATACCATATACCAAAATTTATACAAATATTATATTTTTGGTATTTCAATTTAGGATTTGGGATTAAAATATTTTGTTTGATGCAAGAAATGAGAAGAAGCAAACACTAGCAGCTGTTAAATGACTTTTCATATATGCCATCTAAAAAAAGTTGACTAATATTATTATATTCTTAATAAAAATTACATATTTTTAAGACTTTTGACGCGTGTTAGTTTTCACATATATATATATATATATATATATATATATATATATATATATAATATAGACTAAAACCTATAGATAATAAAATGATCCAATAAAAAGACAAGTTACATATTTTTCTAATTCTCGTTAAATTTGACAAAAGTATTAAAAAAATTATATTTAATGTTGATTGGTCAAAAATGATTAGTTATCTAAAGCTTTTTGTTGAATAAAATATGTCATAAATATCTTATTTTTTATTGACTAAAATTTTGATAAAATTTTCAAATTCATATATTAGTCACATACGTAGAAATGGCAATTACAAAATATTACTTGGAAATATTTATCAACATCTTAAAACTCTACATTAATGTGTTTAATCTAGTTGACCTAATCCATCTATAAAATAGTATAAGGTGATAACAAAAATTAGAAAAAAAAAATAGATCTAAAACATGGGTGGTAGAAAAATTGAGGAAAAATTCACCGAAAATAGAATCCCAAGAGAAACAACTCTCTCAAAATGCCTATATGGTTTTTTCAAGGAATCCGATGAACTTAAGAAGCAATGTAATGTTGCAGTGGATCTCTTGATCGTCTCGCCTGCTGAAAATCTGTACATGTTCAAAAGTCCACGTATCAACTCTGCGGATGGACATTTCCAAAACTTTACTCAGAGGAGAGAAGTATCTTCCTTCGCGCTGAAACAAGATAGGATTCTCAGGAGTCAAACAAAACTAAATATGCTAACGAAAGAACTGGAACAAGAAAAAAAGCGTGGAGAAATAAGTTTTCTATTTTATATTAGAAATTTAGCCCTTAAAATTAAAATACTATTTATTTAACAACAAAATGTTTACAATTTTAATAATATTAAATTTATGATTTATTTGAATCAAGTTTTTTGAAATAATTATGATATTAGACTTTGGTGTTAAAATTTTTTCATAACATCATTTTATTCGTTATCAAATTATGAGAGAACAATAAATAGAGAGTAAAACCCATTGATTATTACATCTTCTATCTATTTAAATTTTTTTTTTTACAAAATATTAATTCTTTTTTATTAATTTTAGGTTTTGAAGAAGAGGCAACAAGAAATCTTTCAAAATTATGAGAAGATGATCAAAGATTTGAAGTTGGAGGAGGTGATCGCTTTCAATGAAAGTCTCAAAACTCTTCAACAGAATATAAAACATTCTCATGTAAAGTTCCCAACACCTCTGCATCAACAATAAATTGTAAGGACAGTCTTAAGCATGATGTTTGTGAGAGTCGAAACTCACACAATTAAAACTTATAATAAATGGGAGTTCAAAATCCTATTTTAAAAGAACTCAAGGACCAAGATCGAAAGTCTGTTTTATTTAGCGATCTTTTTGCCAAAGTACAAGAAAATTCGTAAAAGCTTAGTGTCTTACAATACGAAAAATCTAATAATCGGAACTGGATACAAACTATCATATATAAAATAGGCGACCTAGGGTGCTCAGCGAGTTTTTTAGCGATGTAGGACACCGGTTAATCTTCCATCCGCGGACTTTTGGCCTAATTCCCGGCCCATATCCCTAGCAGGTCGCTACTTGGTCCAGTCTTGATCCAGGCCGCCTCCGTTTTGGTTCGGCTCACCCTGATTTCGGTCTTCCGCCTTTCTTGGACTCTTTCCTAGTTTTTCGATCGGTACGTGAACAAAACCGTGAACAGTATCTCATGAACAGTGTTTTTATGAACAATAACTTATATCCGTCGTATGTCAAACTGAATCTTCGTGTTTCCGATTTTATCCGGTTCGTGAACAGTGTTCAGTGAATAGTGTTTTTATGGATAATCCCGGATGACAGTGTTCCGAACCGAGCGATTCCGAGTCAAGCTTTCAGCCCGCCCGTTTCTTTCGTATAAACTTTCAGCCCAACCGTTTCTTTCGTATGAACTTCCAGCCCGCCTGTTATTCTCGTATGAACTTTCAGCCCACCCGTTTCTCTCGTATGAACTTTCAGCCAGCTTGTTTATCTCGTATGAACTTTCAGCCTACCTGTTTCTCTCGTACGAACTTTCAGCCCTCCTGTTTCTCTCGTATGAACTTTCAGCCCGCCCGCTCTTTAGACTGGACTGACGGGCTCGTCCAAGAGGAGTAAACCTACGGCCTGGTTCAGGGAAGTCACAGGTGGCCTGGTCTGAGGGAGAGCAAGCATGGCGGCCTGGGAGGAGGAACGGGCGGCCTGTTCTGGAGAGAGAGAACCCGGCGGTCTGCCTGGTCGGCGAGCTGGCCAAACTGGCGGCCTGGTCCAAGGGAGATCAAATATGGCGGGCTTGTCCAAGCCGGCAGCCTGGTCCAAGGGAAATCAAGCACAGCGGGCTGGTCCAAACCGGCGGCCTTGTCCGGGTGATCAAGCATGGCGGGCTGCCTGGTCGGCGGGTTGCCTGGTCGGCAGAGTGCTTGATCGGCGGGTTGCCTGGTCGGCGGGTTGCCTGGTCGGCGGGGTGCTTGATCGGCGGGTTGCCTGGTCGGCGGGTTGCCTGGTCGGTGGGTTGCCTGGTCGGCGGGCTGTTCAAGAGGACAAGATGGCATCATGGGTTAGTAAACCGGCGGCCTGGTCCAATAGTTGGCGGACTGGTCTGGATACTGGCGGCCTGGTCCAAGAACTGGCGGTCGGGGAGTCTTTCATATGAGTTTAAATGTCTTTGTATGAGTTTAAATGTCTTCGTACGAGTTTTCGTGTCTTCGTATTAGTTTACATGTCTTCATATGAATTTTCGTGTCTTCGTATGAGTTTCCAGATAGCCTACTCCTCTCTCAAGGAAGTTGGCTAGATGGTTCAATCCTCGGATAAGCATTCCGAATAAGATTTAGACTTCTAGATCCGTCAATCTTCGAGGAGTGGGTTTTGACCCTAACAGTTAGCCCCCAACTTGTTGTTTCCGTTTGCCGAAGCAACGAGCTTTGAGTAAACCGTTATCTTTTTTTTTTAATGATATGTCTCTGAGAACTGAAGTCCGCGATTTGATTTACGCTGAAGGAGAATATTCTTTCTGTGCCGATTTTCTCGAAAAATTCGGATTGAGATTTAGGAAAGTTCTATTCCTTCTCGAGTTAGGATTAGAATTACCCTGATGCATATATATGAGCGTTTTTTCTTCCTTCGTAGTACCCCTGCAGACTCTTTCGAACTCCACTTCTCCTCCGAACCTTTTTGAAGACCTTAAAGCTTGTTTTGATCTTTGCGGTCATGGTCAGGGTTACGCTTCGTGAGAAGAAGGAGAAGGAAAGGCGTGAGAGGGAGGTGAAAGAAGGAAGTGAGCAGGCCAAACCGAGTCCTTCTGGTAACTCGGAAATCTGTTGCTCGGAGGTAAAGTCACCTGGGGGCGGTCTAGCTATTCCTCCTTTGGAGTGGTCTGTGAATAAGTTGGCCTTGTCAAATGTCGTGTTAACTCTTTTGAGGAAAGAGGCGATCTTAGAAAGGAATGTCTCTAACAATCTGAGGAACGCTACAAGGCGCATTCCTGAAGTTCGGTCAGCAAACCAAAAGAATGCTGGTGGCTTACACGTGGCGAATCCTTTACTGCATCGAAGGCTGGCGGACTGTCCTGTTGGCAACGGTGCAAAGGAGCCGAGGATTTCTCCCCTCGGAGCACAACCTTCTGAAAATGCATCAATAAATCCCCCACGAGAACCCAATTCTTCTGAGGTGACCAGTAGGGACCATTGTCAGTCTGCAAGAAGTTTTTCCGTGATCGCGGACCTGGATTTTAAATTTCCTTCCGGAGTCAGTGTGGAGGAATCCGAGAAGTACATGGATATGGCCCAGTTTGGGATGAAGGTCCGATTTTTTTTTCTTGAACTTCTTTTGGGATCTTGTTCGTTGTCTACCCTTTACTAACTTTTTCGTTTGTTGCAGTTCATCTCTTCCTTGAATAAGTGTGTTAATTCGTACGATGCTGGTATTTGCGGAATCCGTAAACGCGCCAAAGATAATCGGGAGGATGTTCGGTCAATCAGGAGGAAGTTCAAAAATTTAGAAGCGTCGAGTTCTCGGCAAATCAAATCACTCGAGAGACAACTCCCTCGGTTAAAGGAGGATAAGGATCGAGTGGTTCCTATGTCAGTCCGCTTGGAGGCCAAAGTGTCGCGTCAATCCGCTGAGTTGAAGACCTTGGCCAATCAGCTTAAAGGATTCAAGTCTTCGTGTGATGCGAAGGCTCAGCGAGCTTATGCTGACGGCCAGAAGGTTTCTGCTGACAAGTATCGTGTCCTTCTTAAGCAGTTGCTTGGATCTTTACCCGAACGAGGACCAATAAAGTTGATATTGCTCAGGTAGTGAGTAATCTCGAGCTCATTGCTTGGCTTCAGGGGAGTGAGCCTCCAAATCTGGACGAAGAGAAGAAAACTTTGTTCGAATGGAAGAAAGGCTTAGATGGAATGGTGGGTCAGTTCGATGCAGTGATTGCTCAAGTTCGAGAGAAGATTGAGTAACATCTGATCCCCTCTTCCAAAAGCGACGTTGTGCCAACGCCCGGAGCCAGATCAGTCAAAGAAGAGGCCCTGCTGGTTGGAGTAGTTGATCTTGCTGGATTGAATGATGGGATTTCTGGGATTTAAGATCTTGCCCTTGCTAAGGTGTTCGGTCCAAGTCCTTAGTTTTATTGTCTTCTGTTTTCTTCGAGTTTTTAATTTTGTTGGGCTTTTTCCGATTTTATGTTTTGGCTTTCGTGGTTTTTCTTATCACATTCCGAACATATTTTGGTTTGGATTTGTTCTTACTTAAGGATTTTAATACGAACATGCGTTGATTCTTCCGGTTGCCGTTTTATGGCTTAGTTTATCGTAACAAAATCGTGGATAGGATGTTGTGCTGGTCTTCTGAGCAAGCGGCGGCCTGACACATGTCGTGCAGCGAATGGCGCCCTGGGTACTCAAATGGCGGTCAGGACGTTCTTCACACCAATTGGCGGACTGGTCCTTCCATCAAATGGCGGCCTGCTCTGAGATCTGAGCAAGTCGCCGGTCCTCTTTCGAAAGAAGTCAGAGGCTTACTTCAAACCTTGTGTATACGATCACAGTTTTCCGATAGACGCTTTGTTAGTTCCGAGTTCATTTGATGAGAGTGCTTTACTGGACGCTCTAATCCGAGTACTAATATGTTTAGGAAAATCATCCTCTCTGCGTTGAATGCATCGTTTGACCAGCATAAAGTGGCTTGCTGGGTTTAGAGTTTTGTCTAGTTATAGGGTTTGCGGCTGTTTGACTCATGTACCCGATCTGCGACAGTGAACGTGTTTACAATCTCATACCAGGGCCGGTTTGGTATATCGTTCGAGAGATGTGGTATTACCAGTGTTCCAAGGATGGTGTTTACTGGGTTTAGCGAGCTTTCGCGGTTTACGTTCCGCAGTATTTACAATCTACGAAACGCTCCTGAAGATAAGGTAAAATGAATATCGTCCAGACACTTCCTGAATTCCCGATCAAGTTGTGTCTTTCAGGTATTAATCCGTAAATTTATATAGCGCGCTTAATTTATCCGTCGATGGACGTTTAAAGAACCATGGTTAAAAAATTCGTCTTAACAGATGGTAAGATGTGTGCCAAGAGGCAAGAATTTGTCGGAGTATGCGTATATACAGACCCGTTCCCCCCCCCCCCCTTTAAAAGGAGGTAGCTGCCAATGTTGATATGATCAAGGACGGGACAACCAACTTGTAGCTGAGGAGGAACTAGAGCAAAGCAAGCTTGTAGCTGATCAGGATCTAGAAGTTCCAAGTGGTCCTTTGACACGGTCAAGGGCTAAGGCGTTCCATAAAGCTTTGGAAGCTTTACTTAGTCAAATCAAAACCAATGAAGAATCGGCTATACTTACTACTCTGGTTTGTATACAAGCTGATTAGCTTATAGGGTTGTGATACATTGTGTGCTCTTTTTCCCTTCTCAAGTTTTGTTCCATTGGGTTTTCTTAACAAGGTTTTTAACGAGGCCAATGTATCACATTTTCATTGCCCATAATGCTAATCTGAAGGCCAAGCCCCAGTCCTTTCTATTCGGTCTGAGAAGTTCAAGAGTTGGTTTTTTTTTTTCTTTTATTTTGGTTAAGTTTCGAGACTGTCTTGGTGCCTGTACCGAGACTCTCTTTCTTTATATTGTGGTACTTGTTTTTTTAAAACACTTATCTATCTTTTTACTTAAACCTTTTCAAAAGTAGATCATATCTTTGGTGTGTTATAATCCAAAGAAATTCTTGTCGAATCCCTGGTGTGTCATATCCTGGAATTTGACAAGTAGTTTGCAAGAGATCTTCACTCCTCTTGTCGACTCCATCCTTAACCATCGTCCACTCTTCCATTGACCTATTCGGGT
This sequence comes from Iljinskaea planisiliqua, assembly GCA_900108845.1. Classification (NCBI taxonomy): domain Eukaryota; kingdom Viridiplantae; phylum Streptophyta; class Magnoliopsida; order Brassicales; family Brassicaceae; genus Iljinskaea; species Iljinskaea planisiliqua. The sequence goes on along the minus strand of FNXX01000022.1, from coordinate 315,879 downwards.
CTCAAACAAAATAATTCCAAACTGACAATCACCGGAAACCATTCATCCACGTTCCTTAGCTTTTCAAGGTCAAGGTCGTTTGGGAGATCATATTAAGTGGTATCAGAGCAAACTTTGATAAGCTAAGTGTTCTATCTCATCAGTGTCACTAAATTTCGATTCATATCATTTCTGACTCTTCGGTTCCTTGTGATCCACGGTTTGATCTGTGTCGTTGTTAGTTGTTGCTTGGGTTGGGTCTTTGTAAATTTTGAGACACCCTAGTTCGTTGCAGCGGTGGTGGCCCGGACGGTCCACCCATGTCCCGATTGGGGTTTGCTCACTTGAAGTTTGCCCTCCCGGTGCTACTGCTTGCGGCAAGAATCTGAGACGCCTTGCTATGAATTTCCTGCGGGTTTGTTCTGAGACTCCTCGCGGAGGAACGTTCCTGGTTTGGCTTTCCTCTCGAATTATCTCCAATTGTTGAACCACCGTCCAGTTGAGTTTTTCCTGCTCGGCTAGTCGTTTTAGGAGCGTGGCTAGCATTGTCTTCAGTTTAGTCATGGAAACTGTTGCTCCGTCTGAGTCGACTGCTCTGCCGGGTTAATTGTTTCCATTGTTTTCGTCATTGTTTATTCTGTCTCCAGACATCGCTTTCTTTCTTGTATCTTTTTCCCTTAGGGTTTAGAATATTTCTCGTCTACTCACACAATCCAAACTAATATTTAATGGGGGCTCGAAAATCCTATTTTAAAAGAACACAAGGACCAAGATTGAAAATTTATTTTATTAAGTGATATTTTTTCCAAATACAAAGAATTTCGTAAAAGCTTAATAGTCTTACAATACAAAGTCTAATTACTCAGAATGAGATGGATTAAACCTTAATACATGCTATCTATATATACAGAGTGACATAGGGTTCCGATATGAGTTACTTACGATGTGGGACATCGCTAAACATAGCAATCCGCCGACTTCAACGGGTTTGGGCTTTATATGCTGCCTGTCGTCTCAGCACGTCGTCGTTTGGTTTTATCCCAACCCAGCTCGCCTTGGGTTTTGTCTAGTCTGATTTGAGTTTGGTTGCTGTCTTGTTTGGCTTCTTCATCGATTTTATGTCCGGTTCGTGAACAGCGTTCCGAACCCGAGTTACGTTGGACCAAATTTTTGGGTATGAGATTTTATGTCTGGTTCGTGAACAATGTTTCGTGAATAGTATTTCGAACAGTGTTCCGAGACCGAGTTTTGCTGAACAAAACTTTAAGATCGCCGGTTCGGACAAGAAATACGTAAAGAGATCGTTTTGAAAGACTAGGTCGCCCGGAACTGTTCTTTTTTAGGTTGACGACCTACCATCAGGAAGACCAGGTCGCCTCTTTCTCTCTCCCGAGGGAGAGAGCGGGCGACCTACTTCCTTAGGAGACCAGGTCGCCATTTGAGAGAGAGTGGACGACCTGGCCCTTAGGGAGGACTAGGTCGCCACTCTCTCTCTCCCGGGAGAGAGAGTTGGCGACCTGCCTCTTTGAAGTGACCAGGTCGCCTTCTTCTCTCCCGAGAGAGCGGGTGACCTGCTTCTTCATATTCTGATGTCGTGAGACTGTGATCAGGAAGCCATGTTTCGTACGACAGACTGGCGACCTACCTGTTTTTAAAGACCAGGTTGCCATGTCCCGAAAGACGGATTGGCGACATGTTTTTTCGTGTTTTGATGTCTAGAGACCATGATCAGGTCGTCCGGAACCGTTCTTGATAAGGTTGGCGACCTGCCTTTGGGAAGAGCAGGTCGCCTCTTTCTCTCTCTCGGGGGAGAGAGCAGGCGACATGCTCAATAGGGAGACCAGGTCGCCACTCTCTCTCTCCCAGGAGGGAGAATGGGCAACCTGCTCCTTCAGGAGACAAGGTCATCACTCTCTCTCCGGCAGAGAGAGAGTGGGCGACCTACCCCTTAGGGTGGACCAGGTTGCCACTCTCTCTCTCTCTCTCTCTCCCGGGAGAGAGAGTTGGCGACCTGCCTCTTCGAAGTGAGAAAGTTGCCAAACTCTCTCCCGAGAGAGTGGGCGACCTACTTCTTCGTGTTCTGATGTCTATAGACTATGATTAGGTCGCTATGTTCCGTAAGACAGATTGGTGACCTACATCTTCCCGGGGCCAGGTCGCCATGTTCAGTAAGACAGATTAGTGATCTGTCTCTTGTTAAGAACCAGTTCGCCCTGTTCCGTAAGACGGACTGGCGACCTGCCTCTCTTCGGGACAAGGTCGCCACATCCCTCAAGACAGAACGGTGACCTACCCTCATGTTCTAATATCTTAATATTAGTCCCTCGCATCGATACTTAGAATATTCAGCTTACCAATCCCGAGGGGTGGGTTTTGACTCCAACAACAATCGGTGTGATGCAAGTGTGTGAAATGTGTGGACATGCACACAATGGAGTGTGCTATTATGGTACTGATGAATGGTTTAAGTGCAGGAGTGTGGAACATTATTGGGCTCAAAACCCACTCCTAGAAGATTGACAGATTGGGAAATCTAAATACTTATACGGAATGCTTATCCAAAGATCGAACCAGCTAGCCAGCATCCTCGAGATAGGACTAGGCTAGCTGGAAACTCATACGAAGACACGAAAACTCATATGAAGACACGTAAAACAAATATGGAGACACAAAAACTCATATGAAAACATTTAAACTATTATGAAAGACTCCCCGGCCGCCAGTTCTTGGACCAGGCCGCCAGTTTCCAGACCAGTCCGGCAAGTATTGGACCAGGACGCCGATTTACTAACCCAGGACGCCATCTGTTCCTCTTGGACAGGCCGCCAACTTTGTATCCCTCGGACCAGGCCGCCAGTTCGGACCAGACCGCCGGATTGGACCAGCCCGCTGACCAGGCAGCCCGCCGAATATTCACGGAACACTGTTCACGAACCGGATAAAATCGAAAAGACTAAGATTCGGTTTGATATATTGCTAAAGTGATTGTTCATTAAGCGTAAAAATGACAGTGTATTGATTGTTAGTTTTTGGGATAGTAATATTCATACTTTGTTTGACATTTATGCGATACATTGTTTTGTGCATCCTGAAGTTGGTAAATATTACACGTTCAAAGTAGACTAATAAGATAATAAAAAAATTGAACATGAAGCTGGTGAAATGATCCTTAAATCGCTGATCCTCTAATCGCAAACAATCTACCAATATATATTCATTATGGTTGGAATAGATGCAACATTACAAAATTCATCTCTACGAATAAATATAACCCAATCAAAACTCAAAAACACACATTATGTTGATTTTCATTGACCATAATGGCACATATTATAAAATATTAAAGCAACACAATTAACTATGAAAATTAAATTTTAAAGATAAAAATGAAAGATTTGACATTTGTCAATTATTACAACAAACTGAAATTATTTCATAAAAAATTTGAAAGAAAAAACAACAATTCAATCTTATATGATATATAATAATAGATCTTTTTCTTCTGATTATTCGAAGCTTCCATCCCTTTATGTTTCTGTTTTATATTCTGTTGAAGAGTTTTGAGACTTTCATTGAAAGCGATCACTTCCTCCAACTTCGAATCTTTGATCATCTTCTCATAATTTTGAAAGATTTCTTGTTGCCTTTTCTTCAAAACCTAAAATTAATAAAAAAAGAATTAATATTTTGTAAACAAAAAAAATTAAATAGATAGAAGATGTAATAATCAATGGGGTTTACTCTCTATTTACTGTTCTCTCATAATTTGATAACGAATAAAATGATATTGTGAAAAATTTTAACACCAAAGTCAAATACCATAATTAGTTCAAAAAACGAGATTCAAATAAACCATATATTTAATATTATTAAAATTGTAAACATTTTTTTCTTAAAGAAATTGTATTTTAATTTTAAGGATTAAATAACTAATATAAAATAGAAAACTTACCTCTCCACGCTTTTTTTCTTGTTCCAGTTCTTTCGTTAGCATATTTAGTTTTGTTTGACTCCTGAGAATCCTATCTTGTTTCAGCGCGGAGGAAGATACTTCTCTCCTCTGAGTAAAGTTTTGGAAATGTCCATCCACAGAGTTGATACGTGGACTTTTGACCATGTATAGATTTTCAGCTGGAGAGACGATCAAGAGATCCACAGCAACATTACATTGCTTCTCTAGTTCATCGGATTCCTTGAAAATACCATCTAGGCATTTTGAGAGAGTTGTTTCTCTTGGGATTCGGTTTTCGGTGAATTTTTCCTCAATCTTTCTATCACTCATGTTTTAGATCTATTTTTTTTGTTCTAATTTTTGTTATCACCTTATACTATTTTATAGATGGATTGGATCAACTAGATTATACACATTAATGTAGAGTTTTAATATGTTGATATATATTTCCAAGTACTATTTTGTAATTACCATTTCTACGTATGTAACTAATCTATGAATTTTGAAAAATTTATCAAAATTTTAGTCAATACAAATGATGAGAAGATAATTATGACATATTTTATTCAACAAATAGCTTAAGATAACTAATCATTTGTGATGAGTCAACATTAAATATATATATATATTTTATTACTTATCTCAAATTTAAGAGGGTTAGAAATATGTAATTTGTCCTTTTATTGGATTATTTTATTATCTATAGGTTTTATTCTATATATATTAGATATATATCTGTATATGAAAACTAACACGCGTCAAACATTTATATTAACTACAACATATCTATACATTATTTCAAAAAAATATTGATTAATTTGAAAAAAGTAAGAAAAGTCTTAAAAGTACGTAATTTTTGTTAAAAGTCTAATAATATTAGTCAACTTTTTTTAGATGGCATATATGAAAAGCCATTTAATGGATGCTAGTGTTTGCTTCTTTTCACTTCTTTCATCGAACAAAATATTTTAAACACAAATCCTAAATTTAAGCACCAAAAATATAATTTTTGTATAAATTTTGGTATATGGTATAAATAAGCAAAAAATCTCATTATGAACCACTGGGTATATTAGAGTCAAAATCTATACATTCAATATCAACGATTAAAAACAACTATGTATGGGAATTCAGTGTAGCCAAAATTTCCGAACATAGACGGATTGACTCGACTAAACCAAACAGATTGAGACCAAACAACAATCGAGTCCAAACCAGCAATCAAAGTGGGTCGACAATCAAGCCCCAACCGAATGGCTTGGTCGGACCCCTGGCCGCCAATTCTTGGACCAGGCCGCCAATTCTTGGACCAGACCGCCAATTCTTGGACCAGGCCGCCAGTTTCCAGACCAGTCTGCCAAATATTGGACCAGGCCGCCGGTTTACTAACCGAGGACACCATCTTTTTCTCTTGGACAGCCCGCCACCTTTGTATCCCTCGGACCAGGCCGCCAGTCCGGACCAGGCCACCAGGACGCCAGTTCGGACAAGGCCTCCGGTTTGGACCAACCCGCCCTGCTTGATCTCCCTTGGACCAGACGATCGAGAGAAGACCAAATTCATAACAGATCGCGGGATATACTGCTATAAGGTGGTGCCGTTCGGACTCAAAAATGCTGGAACAACGTACCAAAGACTCATCAAGAAGATGTTCACTGAGCAACTTGGAAAGACGATGAAGGTTTACATCGATGACATGCTGGTGAAAACTATAGAAGAAAAAGACCACGTGAAACATTTGCGAGAATGTTTCGAGCAGCTCAACAGGAACAACATGAAGCTGAACCCAACGAGGTGCAGGTTCGAAGTAACATCAGGAGAATTCATCGGCTACCTGGTGACACATCGCGGAATAAAGGCGAAGCCAAAGAAAATCAACGCTTTGATAGAGATGGATTCACCGAAGACAAAAAGAGAAATCCAGAAGCTAACCGGACGAGTCGCGGCGCTGAATCGGTTTATCTCAAGATCAACAGAAAAATTTCTGCCGTTCTACGATACACTCAGAGGAAACGAAAAATTCGAATTGACGGAGAAGTGCGAGCAGGCATTCCAAGAGTTAAAGAAATACCTGGCGAGCCCTTATTCTTGTTCGCGACAGTGTCGTCAGCAACAGTAAGCGGATTACTCATAAGGGAGGATCGCAACAAGCAAAAACCGATCTTTTACATAAGCCAAACTCTGATGGACACGGAGACTCGATATCCATTAATGGAAAAAGCAGTGTTGGTGGTAGTGATGACAGCCCGGAAGTTACTGTCGTATTTCCAGTCTCACACGATCATCATACTTACAATTTTCCCCTCAAAACAATATTGCATAGTCCAAGTCAATCAGGGCGACTAGCAAAATAGGCGGTAGAGCTAAGCGAATATGACATCTAATACCGGATCAGAACATGCGCCAAATCCCAAGTTCTGGCAGAACTCATAGTCGAGCTACCAACCGCGGGTGTCGAAGAGCCAACTCCAAACTCGGTTTGGACACTTTACGCAGACGGTTCATTGTCAAAGTAAGGTTCAGGAGTCGGAGTGCGACTAACATCACCCACCGGAGAAATCGTGGAACAATCATTCCGACTACTGTTCCACGCTTCCAACAATGAAGCACAGTATGAAGCTCTAATCAGGTATTAAGACTCGTCCTCGGCCTTAAAATCCAGAACCTCCAAGCATACTGCGACTCCCAGCTGGTCTCAAACCAGTTCAACGGATAATACAATCGGATGGAAGCTTATCTCATGATCGTCATGAGCCTAACCAAACAGTTCGAGTTCGAACTCACAAGAATCTCCCGAGGAGAGTATGCCCCAGACGATGCATTGGCATCCCTAGCATCAACCTCAGCCCTGGGAGAAATACAAGTCGTTCCCGTAGAGTTCATCGAACAACCAAACATCAATCTGCCCCAAGTCACGAACCTTATACGACAACCAGAAGTTTGCGAAGAAGGAGAGGAGGAACCTCCAGAAGAAGAGTTGGTGACTGATCCGTAAGAGGAATACGGCTGCGATCGCCAATGGATGGGACCAATACGAACCTACATTATTGACGGACAGTTCCCGACATAGAAATGGGCAGCACACAAGCTGAGAGCTCAGGCCGCCCGTTTTATCCTGGTTGATGGGAACGTCTTCAAGTGGAGGCTATCCGGACCATTGATGGCATGTGTAGAAGGCGAAGAAGCAAGAAAAATCATGGAAGAATTCCATAGTGGATCATGTGGAAACCATTCTGGAGGAAGAGCTCTCGCAATCAAAATCAAACGGCACAGACATTACTGGCCGACAATGGTGAAAGACTGCGAGAAGTTCTCCCTCAATTCCGAGAAGTGCTAGAGGCATGCACCAATAATCCACCAGCCCGCAGAAATCCTTTCGTCGATCTTCGCGCCTTATCCATTCATGAGGTGTCAATGGACATCGTGGGGCTGATGCACAACTCGAAGCAGAAGAGATTCCTACTCGTCCTAACGGATTATTTCACAAAGTGGGTCGGGGCATATTCTTACGCTAGTATCAAGGACTCTCAAGTAGAACACATCGTGTGGAAGAATATCATCTGCAGGCGCGGAGTACCGTACGAAATCGTCACCGACTACGGCTCTCAATTCATCTCAGCCCGTTTCAAAGGATTCTGCAAGAAATGGAAGATACGGCTAAGCAAATCAACATCATGGTATCCACAAGGTAATGGCCAGGCCGAACCAGCCAACAAGACCATCCATTGAAGTTCTTTGTTCTTTCGAGAATGGCTTCCTTTAAGAACTTTTGGTAAGGTGGAATAAGAGTAAGGGTGTTTCTTAGTGGCATTGTGAGTTCAAACTTCCTTAATTGTTCATCAAACAAAGCCTTGTACTTCTCTAAGAGTTACTTTAAGAATCTAATGGGGAATGGGCAATGTGGTTTGTATGGTGGTGGTACAAACCGTGGTTCCTTATTAACCCCCTTAGGGGGTTCTTGTTGCATCATCTCCTTGTCTCTTTCTTGGAGCTGGTTGTAGATCTGATCTTCTATGCACTCTTGTACTTCCTCAGCTGGTTCATCTTCAAAGTTTTGGGATTACTCCCCGCCCCCAACTTGCTTCTCAGCATCCACGGTGAGGTGCTTTTCGATTTTGTCCATACGTGTTGCCATAATGTCCAGCATCTTTATAGTAGCAGATTGATCCTGGAAAAGTTGAGTGATAAGGGTTTTGATGGCTGCTTCATGAGGTGGAGGTGAGTAGTGACCGTAGCTGGTGTAATTGGGTGAAATGAAAAGTGTGGGTACGTAGGCAGTTCGGTAAAATGAGTTCAGCTATTCTTATTTTGAGTAATAATAATGTCTCCGTAAGAGAGCACGGGTCGTTATTTCAAAGAGCTTGCATCCGAGCAAACAACTTTTTAATGCGAAGAAAATAACAAACAAGGGATAATGAAATGGAGCAATTAGGCTGCTAGTCCTTGGTCCAGAACAGAGCAAAGCCTTGGCCAGAAAAATCAATGATTTGCCTCATGCAATCTGGAATCGGATAGCAAACTCCTCGAAACCGATATCAATCCATTGAGCCAGGTGTACCTCAAGAATGCAAAGTTCCCAGTGGGTTTGCAGAATTCACCTCTTCATCTTCATGTGCTTCTGCTCAACTTCATCATTTTCGTGATTAAGTTGCTTGTATTTAGATACAATCTGAGAAACATGTGAGAAAATACCTTAGGTGGAATTTCAATGAAAGGATGCGCACAACACAAAAACTGGAAATGTGCTACCTTGGCAACATACTCCTCGGTGATGGATTGATCACGGGGCGGTAATCGACAAGTTAAACCAAAAGGAATGGTCATTAGGGTTTCATAACCAAGCAGACATTTCATGATCTCTACAGCATGGTTCGCTGCACAGTCATCGGCAGCAGATACAACCCTTCGAGCAGCATCGGGGAAAAAGTCACCATTTTTCTCCTCATTACTAAGATTTGTCACCATAAGTAAAGAATGGATGATAAGTATGATAGGCGAACAACAGATACCTAATATACATATATAAGAAGATATTACGAGAGTTGAAAAAAGGAAATCGATTCTGGATTGATCTTCTGTACCCCCAAAAATATTAAGTTTTCTATAGAAAAAATTCTTGGAGTAAAGGAAGCGTGAAAAACAAAGAGAAAACAAAAGCGGAGAGATTCATATTTTTATAGACTGAAGTCTGTCGCAATATGGGCGTGGAGGCTGATATTTAAAGCAACAACAATAACATCACTTTCTAACGAGGGTATCTATAGTTCACTAAGGTGATAGAGACAATTTGAAACATGACCCTATCACTCCATCCTCAAAAGAGGAATCGTCTTTAGATTCTTCCTCTTTTCCCTTTTCAGTTTGGGTTTTTGATTCCCGGATGCTTTTGAGTAAACACTCCAGAATCGGAGCGATTAAACCAAACCCCTTCACTTCCCATTGTGAAGGATGCAACTCGAGATTGTGTATTTTCCTCTCCCACTTTAAATCTTCCGTTCGAAAGTCATTTTTTTAAGCTCCAACTCTTGGTGTTTGAGGCAAGCGAACTGGTGTTCATCAGCGATCTAACCAAAAAGGAAAATATAAAAAAAATTCTCATGAAGTAATATGAAGGAATTATGGACTAATATTGCCACCTTACTTTGTCAACGGAATCACAACACATGTTTTTCTTCTTTGTCCAGATAATATATGAAAAAAGGAGGACAAAAGCCCCCCAGAAGCTCAAATCCGTCTACCAAATATCGCGGGGGAGATCCTATAAGAGGAAGATTAGAACCAGAAAAGAATAGACGTTTAGTCACAAGACATGATAAAACAACGAAAGATTTTTTGTATATTCTTCTCTAAATTTTGCTTCAGAAAAAACAGTCAGGATGGAGTTTAAAATCGTTAAGCACAAGTAAACATTACAAATTCAACATTCATTTTGAAACCGTCTAACCTCACCCTAGAACCTAACTGATCTACTCATTAATCATATGTTTAACCGCTAATCCCAAATTGGAAGCAGGGCCAACCATGATTAGGAAAGAGAAAAAAATGATAGAGTAAAGCTGCAATATTTGTGTGCTAAATGGAATTTATCTAAAGAAAAAGGAACAAAAAAAAAAGCTTAACAAAAAGAACAAAAAGGTCTCATGCGCCGCTGATCGCAGGGGTATCGTCTTTTATATAGGCGCCTCTGAGAAACCCTATTTGGGACCACCGATGATACCACGATCGTTATTTCGGAAGAGCTCGCATCCGAGCAAACAAATTTTTAATGTGAAGAAAATAACAAACAAGGGATAATGAAATGGAGCGATAAGGCTGCTAGTCCTTGGTGCAGAACAGAGCAACGCATTGGCAAGCTAAATCAATGATTTGCCTCATGCAATCTGGAATCGGATAGCAATACTCCTCGAAATCGATATCAATCCATTGAGACGGGTGTACCTCAAGAATGCAAAGTTCCCAATGGGTTTGCAGAATTCACCTTTTCATCTTCATGTGCTTTTGCTCAAGTTCATTTTTTTCGTGATTAAGTTACTTGTATTTGGATACAATCTGAGAAACATGTGAGAAAAATATCTTAGGTGAAAATTTCGATGAAAGGATGTGCACCACACAAAAACTGGAAATGTGTTACCTTGGCAACATACTCCTCGGCGATGGATTGATCATGGGGCGGTAATTGGCAAGTTAAACCAAAAGGAATGGTCATCATGGTTCCATAACCAAGCAGGTATTTCATGATCTCTACAGCATGGTTCGCTGCACAGTCTTCGGCAGCGGATACAACCCTTCGAGGAGCATCGGGGAAAAATATACCATTTTTCTCCTCGTTACTAAGATTCGTCACCATAAGTAAAGAAGGGATGATAAGTATGATATGCGAACAACAGGTACGTAATATACATATATAAGAAGATATGACGTGAGTTGAAAAAAGGAAATCGATCCAGGATTGATCTTCTGTACCCCCAAAAATATTAAGTTTTCTATAGAAAAAATCCTTGGAATAAAGGAAGCGTTAACAACAAAGAAAAAAAAAGCAGAGAGCTTCATATATTTATAGACCAAAGTCTGTCGCAATATGAAGGCGTAGAGGCCGATATTTAAAGCAACAACAATAACATCACTTTCTAACGAGAATAACTATAGTTCGCTAAGGTGGTAGAGACAATTTGGAACATGATCCTATCACTCCATCCTCGAAAGAGGAATCGTCTTTAGATTCTTCCTCTTTTGCCTTTTCACTTTGGGTTTTTGATTCCCAGATGCTTTTGAGTGAGCACTCCAGAATCAGAGCGATTAAACCAAACCCCTTCACTTACCATTGTGAAGGATGCGACTCGAGAATGCGTATTTTCCTCTCCCACTTCAAATCTTCCCTTCGAGAGTATTTTTTTTTAAGCTCCAACTCTTGGCATTTGAAGCAAACAAACTGGTGTTCATCAGCGATCTAACCAAAAAGGAAAATATAAAAAAGTTCTCATGAAGTATTATGAAGGAATTATGGACTAATATTGCCACCTTACTTTGTCAACGAAATCACAACACATATGTTTTTCTTCTCTGTCCAGATAATAGATGAAAAAAGGAAGACAAACCCCCCAGAGGCTCAAATCCGTTTGATGAATGTCGTGGGAGAGATCCTACAGGCGGAAGATTAGAACCAGAAAAATAGACAATTTGTCACGAGACATGATAAAACAACGAAAAATTTTCTGTATACTCTTCTCTAAATTTTGATTCAGAAAGAACAGTCTGGATGGAGTTTAAATAACCAAGAAAAGGAGTAAAAAGGAGGCAACTGAAGTGACAGGCGCGCCTAAAAAATTCTCTTTACTTTCGGATTAGACAGTTGTAACTCACGATGCAGTATTTAAAAAAAAATGTATGCATCAGGGAATTGATAACAAAAACCATAATGTAGAACAATCTACCCATGGGGTTACAACCACAATACATGCCTAAGAAATGACCCAGTAAGAAACAACTCATCAAAGGCCCAACTTGTTGATCAAACAAAAAGACCAGCTTGCATGAGAAATCACATGTCATTTATCCAACTCCCGAGACCATGCGCTTTGAAGAACATCGACGAGCCCATTAACCGATGCAGCATTGATGTGGAAAAAGAACCAGTACCAGCGCCATTCATAATCGCACAGCGGCAAACCTTCTACCAATTTCCTTTTAAAATTTGAGTATGCGGAAAATGTCTCGTTGTCTGCAAATCTTTATTTTGAAAAAGCTCGAAGAGCTCCGCGGCGCTGAGAAAATAACCTGCCTCTGCCGCCAGGGTAAGGCTGCATATGATCAAATGAAAAAAATTTGGAACCATCTGAAACAATGCAATACCTAGGCGAAGAAGGTAAAGAACCAAGACCTCATTCAAAGGAATAAACAAACCACAACCCTTGAAGTGTACTTCGTAAGCACATAAATACCCATCTCTAACCGACTCCGACAACTCACCAGGACTAGGAAGAATGAAACCTACCTCCGGGGGTATGCGGCAGAGGGTCCGGATCAGGTTCAAAGAGTGGGGTGTAGAAAGGGTGGAATAATGGGACTCGAAGTTGTCTCCAGGCTGAGTACATGGAATGGCGTTAACCGGGATATCAGCCTGGTCATGCAGCGGCGAACTGCTACCCGTGGGCCAAGTCGCAGGAGCCAACATAATATTTTTTTCTTTTTCTTAAGAATAGAAATAATCGTGAGAAACAATAAAGACTGTTTCAACAAAAGAAATGTTTTTATCATAAAAAGCGAATTATCAAAAGTCAAATATGTAAAGTAAAGAAGGGACGTATCTTTAAAACATAATGATGCACCGCTTGGAAAATATTGAATGATGTGACGATTTCCCTGGGATACTAATTTTTTAAAAACAATAAATGAACTAGACATGTGGATTACATGAAGTAAATCAATAAAATTAAATCATTGTCACAGATACCAAGTGATATGGATATAAATTACAGGAATGATTGAAGGAGTGCTGTCCAAAACTTAAGTCTTACGAGCTGGAGGAATAGCCCAAAAAACTTGGGGGCTAAATATTGGTGTCAGATTCCCGAACCCCCGGTTCGGGCCCCATGGGACGGGCCATGTCACAGGGATACACATCACTCTAAAAAATGAACAGTCAACATTGTTCGAGCCGAGCTCTAAGCATAGTGGCGAGCAAAAGAGCCGGGCTCAAGAAATAGAGCGAGGAATCATAGTGATTATGCGAATTAAATATTTGTATAAATAAGAGACCCCATGCATTGTGATGGGGGTCTCTCTCTTTTCTCGATTATTAAGACAAATCAGGCAATATCAATTTATATATTCTTTTCTATTATTTATAGCTAACATTCTCCTGACTACATTTCTTATATATATATTTCTTGTGTAAATCATTAGCTAAAATACCCCCGGATCATTACAAATATATGGTGTGGAATACAATATCCACAAATACTAAAGCTTGTTTACTTTTATCTCTCTCTCAGTTTCCACTTCAAATTCACTCAACACAAACTCTTGAATATTTGTCTTGAATCCTTTCATTTTTTCTATGTGCCCCATAACGATCTCGGTCTCCAAAATATTCATATTTCAAATTTTGATAGATATAGTTTCTACTATAACAGTTTGGCGTAAGAAAGACGGGATTGGGATGTCTAAAATTACAATGACTGGTAGTCAAAGCATTCATGAGACCATGTCCAAGTTCCTTGAAGAGCATCACAAGATCACCGAATACCAAAATTAAAGAATCAACAATGTCATAGTGACCGTTACTCGGCAAATTGATAGGATATCCGACATAGAAACAACCTTTTCAAAAGGAATCATTGAGCTATGGTCAGAGGTAACACACCTCCCTCACTTAATATTTTAAGGTTTGTCACAAACCTATATCCCAAAAAACTTACCAGGTTTGATACCACCGCAAGAGTAGGAACTCCTGGTGAGTACAAACACAACTTCTTCCATACGAAATAGTGAAACCTGGACCGCAACAACGACATACATAAGCCTCGGTTTGGTGCCCCCGATCCAAGGGAGCCATGGTACGATGGCCCGTCAGTACGGGGTCAGGGAAGCCACAATGTGGAGCTTCCATTGCCAAGACGAGGATTTAAAGGATATCCAAACTTCTCTCCCTCCTCCTCCATGGTCTCCTCCCACGTTTCCGTTCTTAAGATCAAATCAAAGAAGAATCCTAACACCAGATTCCGGATGTGAGAGTATAGTCCAAATCCATTTTGGCTGAATCTGATTGATCCTCAATCAGTGATATATCCGAGAAATCTCGACTACATATTTAAGATGATCTCTGAAATATAAGAAAGACTAAGTGATGGAAATCTCCCAACGATGATCACTCTCATGTTGGTAGATTTGGATATGCCTTTGATTTAAGGGCTACTAGCACCAAAGAACAAGGAGATGTAGATCGAAGGGAGCGTCAAAGGCTGCAGAAGACCTTTGGTATACCCAACTCCAATGGTGGATATGACGCACCGCAACACCAAGGGAGGATGTTGCTGGAAGTAACCCTTAACTAAGCAACGAAAAATGTTCACAAGGAACATAAGAAAATCACTCTCTCAAAATGCAAAAGCAAAATCAATCTATTTTATTCATGGACAAAATCTCTGTTTAAATAGAGTACAAAGATAGAAGATAAAGAATTTGCTTGAAAGAAATAAATAAGAAGACTTAGGAAATATAAAAGAAGACTAGAATTAAGTCTGGTCAAAAATGACCCTTCAGGTTGCAAGGTGCCCCCTAGGCTACTTGCCGCATGGTCCATGACCATAGCCGGTGAGTCACGTCGGGCCATAGTGAGCCTGGATCAAAGATGTAAGAGCTGACTTGGATACGGCGGACTGACGAACCGTGGCTCGGATCATGTAACAGATAAGAAGCGCCAAGTCCGCATGAAGCTGAGTGGCATGCGTCTTCAGTGAATGGCCCGTGGTCAAAGCATTCCGGATGCGCATCATGGTTGGTATGGCCGAGAAACGAGTAGTCTCTGTCATCTTTAGTTTCTCCTCGAGCCAAACTGATTCTGTCTCGATCAATCTCTCTATCTCGCCAAATTGGTCGGGAAAGAAACTCTTTGGGTCAAGCAAAGTAGTCATCTGGTTGTGCCTCCAAAAGCAGCTCCATTCCGGATCGTACCGGGTTATGGGTGCCTTGGTCAAGAACTGGGCTCTTTTGATCATCTCCATTTCCAACACGGTTCATGGGCATTCTGACATGATCCAAATGCTCCTTAAGTATGTTTGGTTGGATGAAACCTCCTCAAAATATTGATTTGAAGTCGGATTCTTCATGATCCATCATGAGCTCCATGATCAGCATTGGCCGGTGCTTGGTCTATGGCATGTGCTGGTCAACTTTCCATCATTCCCCCCCCCCCTGTTGAAAAGAATTCGTCCTCGAATCTGGAACATGAAAGCAAATGAATTAGTTTTAAAGGATTCATAAAACAAACATGGCTCACCTTGAGTATGGTTCAGCTGGAAATTCTGAGGAGACTCGTCCTTGTTTTTGTCAGGAACATTAAGTTCACCAGTTTTCTTAGTCAACCACGCCTTGGGTGATTGGACTTCATCCTGCCTTTCCTGCATTAGCACAGAACTTCCAAACGCCAAGTCTTATGTGCTAAAACACACAAATTCTCAAGTAATTAAACAAGTCATTCCAGTTTAAGACACTTTCCAAATCGTTTTTATGAAGATCAAAACATTTGTTGTGTTCTACAAACTGTTTAAGGTTCAAAACAAGACTGAAAATACCTTTCTCTTTAACACAAAAATGCTTTTGTTCTGACCTAGAAGAGTTAATTAAACTTTCAGAAACAGAGTTTGAAACACCAAATTTCTTAACTCCTTCAAGACCAAATTGTTTCTCTTCTTCAGATGTAACCAAAACAAACAAGTTAGAAACTGACTCATTCCAACTAAAGTTATTACTGAGAGTGTTGCAGTTGCTTAGGAATGGACTAGGTACAGGTTCAGTTTCTGCTTCCTTCACTACATTCAGCACCAAGTTCCTTGATTCTTCCTCATCAATCTGAAAGTTCAAATCACTTCTACTCGGGAATGCCGGTTGCAAACAAGTTAGTTTTAGGCAAGTCTCTTGACTTTGAAGCACACAGTCATATTGAAAACAGGGAGGAAGAATCTTATCCTCATAAGACGTCCCACACTCCAACAGCTCATCCTCATATTCAACAAAGATTGGTAAAGAATCTGAAAGATCTTTTTGATGTTCAGTGTTGTTTTCAGCTCTACCTTTGGGTTTTGGACTGATTAATATTGGTTGGTTAACTCTAGTGCTAAGAGCCTGGTGTGAGTTTGTGCTCTCCCTCATGCTCTTATTCACGGCCTCAAGTGTTTTCATCACTTGCTTCTCAAATTTTTCACAAAACCTTTGGATGTCAAACCGGTTTTGAAGACTGCTTTGATCACCAAGGTTGTGGCTTGATCTGCTTCATCTATTGCCGGTTGTGATTACTCACTGCCTCTCCAATTAGGCTTTTATAGTGGTCTCTTTGGTCGTGATCTTTCCTGCACACAATTAAATTTGTTAAGACCAAACTTGTTCTCATTTCTTGAAATCGGTTTCTCGCTATCCAATAAGGTTTTATGTAGAGATTTAAAAACGCCTTGTTGTAGGATCTGCTCCTTGCTACTTCTTCGTTTAAGGCCAAACATTGTATAACCTGAAAACAAGAACAAACAAATCAAAGCAACAAAAAATCTCACAAGTGTTTTCTCTAGTGTTTAAATCTCTAACGATTTCTCTCATGTGATTTTTCAAAGGTTCCAATAGAACAAATTCCAGTCAACCCCGAAGAATAAACCCAAAGAACAACAAGAAGAGAGAAGATAGACAGATTGCAAGATTTTCTTTTGCTAACTGATTAACCAAGCGTGATCCAATTTCTCCTAGATCTCTTTTTTTTTTTTTATGTGGCCGGCTCAGCTAGCTGATCAGATAGACAGATAAGAATTGATTGAAGAAGATGAAAAGGTGAGAGAGATGAAAAGAATTGATACCAAACTTCAGAGTGACTCTGATACCACTTGATGGAAATCTCCTAAGGATGATCACTCTGATGTTTGTAGATTTGGATATGCCTTCGATCTAAGGGTTACTAGCACCAAAGAAGAAGGTGATGTGGATCGAAGAGAGCGTCAAAGGTTGCAGAAGACCTTTTGTATACCCAACTCCAATGAACGAGGATATGACGCACCACGACACCAAGGGATGATGTTTCTGGAAGTAGCCCTTAACCAACCAATGAAAAATGTTCACAAGGAACAGAAGAGAATCACTCTCTCAAAATGCAAAACCAAAATCAATCTATTTTATTCATGGAAAAAATCTGTGTTTAAATAGAGTACAAATCCTCCCTGTGAACGTTAATCTTCGTCACCGTAAAATAAATGTTGATCATCTCTGCCCCCGCTGTTGTGCTCATCCGGAAACCGCTGAACATGTTTTCTTTTCATGTCCTTTTGCTGTTGCAGTTTGGAGACTTGCCGGCTTTCCCCTCGTGACACCCTCTCTTCCTATAGAGGATAAATTGCGTTCAGTTTTAGATATGCATAGTCGACAATCCCTTCTCCCAGAGACCCGTATTATGGCATTGATGTTACTGTGGCGTTTGTGGAAATCCAGAAATGAACTCATCTTTGCTCGGAAGGTTTCTCTTCCTCTTATAGTCGTCCGTCGTAGTGTGTCTGATACCCACGAATGGTTGGCTAATAATCCACTTATTACTACTCAAACTACTCACCGTTCGTACACCCCACCTATTCACTGGAAACCCCCTTCTTATGGTTGGGTGAAATGCAATTACGATGCCTCACACTTTGATGGGAACAGAAACTCAGGGATGGGCTGGATCATTCGTAATAATCTAGGTATATTTCAAACAGCGGGTATGGGACAATTTGAAGACCGTCTTTCAGTTATTGAAGCCGAATGTACCGCTCTTCTTTGGGGTATGCAAGCTGCTTGGTCTCTTGGATATACCCGGGTGGAATTTGAAGGTGATAACGCAAATCTAAATTCTCTACTTACTGGTGGCTCTCTCAACAGGAAACTCACCTACTTTCACAGCACGTTCCTACAATGGAAGAATATGTTTGAGTCTATCAAATTCACGCATGTTCCTCGTTCTCTGAATAAATGTGCTGACTGCTTAGCTCGTACTGTTATACAGTATGCCCATCCCTTCTCTATCTATCATGTCTGTCCTTCTTTTCTCAATGAACTTGTTTGTAATGATACCGGTTAAGTAATCAAAATTTAGTCGACAAAAAAAAAAAAAGTAGAGTACAAGGATAGAAGACAAAGAGTTTGCATGAAAGAAATAAAGAAGAAGACTTAAGAAATATAAAATAAGACTAGAATTAAGTCCGGTAAAAAATGACCCTTCAGGTCCACGCAGATTGCAAGGTGTCCCCTAGGCTACCAGCCGCATTGTCCATGGCCATGGCCGGTGAGTGAGGTCGGGCCATAGTGAGCCTGGATCAAAGATGTAGGGGGCTGCCTCGAATATGGTGGACTGAGGATCCTTGGCCCGGATCATGTGACAGATAACCCGCGCCAAGTCCGCATGAAGCTGAGAGGCCTGCGTCTTCAGTGAATGGCCCATGGTCGAAGCATTTCGGATGCGCATCATGGTTAGAATGGCCGAGAAATGAGCAGTCTCCCTCATTTTTGGTTTCTCCTGGAGCCAAACTGATTCTTTCTCGATCAATCTCTTTATCTCGCCAAATTGGTCGGGAAAGAAACTCTTTGGGTTGAGTGAAGTAGTCATCTGGTTGTGCCTCCAAAAGCAGCTCCATTCCGGATCGTATCAGGTTATGGACGCATTGGTCAAGAACTGGGCTCTCTTGACTATCTCCAATTCCAGCACGGTTTATGAGCATTCTGGCATGATCCAAATGCTCCTTAAGTATGTTTGGTCGGATGAAATGTCCTCTAAATATTGATTTGAAGCCGGATTCTTCATGGTCCATCCTGAGCTCCATGATCAGCATGATCAGGGTGCTTGGTCTATGACCTGTGCTGGTCAACTTTCCATCACAAAGGAGGTGACTTCTAAGATTCATCATGCTACGAACACAGCTCCGGAGATTAAGCATGTAGTTGACAAACACTCGAGTAAAAGATATTAGAAAGTTACGACTTCCTATGTCACACCTCACTACGTACGGCATTGCAGTCGAGAAAGCACACTTTAGCAAGTATAAAAAAGATGCAGGGTTGTGTAATCTATTTTTTGAACATATTTCGGGATCTGCTCTTGATTGACTTGCACGCCTAGTAAAAAATTGAGCTATAGCTTCAGAAAATTATCGGTCGTTTTTTAAAACAATACTCATTCTTCATCCATAACACAATTTATAGAATAAAATTTTTGGGACTTCACCCAAGGACCAAAAGATTCACTTAGGTCTTACATAACCAAATTCAAAAAATTCATCGCGAGAATGCCGATGATTCATTGTGGCATGAATCAAAGTTCAAAAAATATTTCACCGTTAATCAACCAGCTACAATCTAGGATATACTTCACCAAGCCGCAAGTTGGGGAACAGTTTATAAGGAATGGAAAATCTTCTTTGAATGGTACAAAAATACCTAACCTCTAGGGGTAAGTCACCCGTGTGTACTGCAAAGTGACAGAAACGATCGTAGAGATCGCAAAAATCACTCCAACTTGCGAGATTGTATGCACTCCAAAAATCACTCCAACTAAATCACATTAAATCAATAAACTAGAAAGTCATAAACCATTGGTCTTCGAGATATTTAGAAGCTTTTATCAACTTTATGTCTCTATATATTTAGATTTTATGCAGTTTGAAAACTAAAGAAATTTCTTTTAATATAGTCAACACCCTAAGTAACTATTAATTCTATGAAATGACAATCTTAAAGTTAGAAACTATTCTCTAAATAGTGAAAAGAAACACTAACACCGTTTTTTGCAGCACTTGGGTTAATTATTAACTATTAGTCACTGCCGATCAATTAACGACGATCAATTAATTTACTTTTTTAACTAATATATATATATATATATTGACCCAAATTTATATATTTTTTATACAAGATAATTGTAAATTATCTAACCAACTTATATATTACATATGATTATATCTATAATTGCATGATATATATCTGTAGTATATAATAATTAAAAACATGTATATATATGACTTCTTTATTGATTTAAATTAGTTTTATTTATATCAAATATTTTAACTGATGCAAATTAAGATAAAATAATATTATTTTTAATTTAATTGATGCTAAAAAAATTTTACATCAATTTGAACAATTGAGGTTAATTCACATAATTATGTTATTGGTTTTAAAAAAAAAATTACTAGCATCAATTTTTATTGATGTAAACTTTGTATCAATTTAATAAGTGATTTTAATTATAAAAATAATTACATAATTTATTAAATCGATATATATATTTTTAAACTAATATCAACTTTGTTAAAGTGATACAAAATATAACTATTTAGGATCAATTTATTGAAATGATGTTAAGTTAGTTAATCATAACATCACTTATTATAATCGATGTTAAATTATTAATATTTGTTTAATTTGTAAATAAGTATTTAAAATAGTATCACTTAATTTTATGATACAGTTTAAGTGATTTAATTCACTTTTGTTTTGTAGTGTGAATGTAATTTTATATTTATGAAAATTAAAAAGATTAACTCGTTAAGTTAGTATGTTTCATATCAAATAACAATATATATCTAAATATATTATAGTATTTTCATTTTTTATGAATCAAAATTTAAATTATTAATTTATGATAATTTTAATATTATTTACAATTTTTTTTTTGGAAAAGTGAAAGAGATGAAAAATATATATTTTAAATATTATGTTATAAGGAAATAAAAAATATATTTCTGTTAAAAAGTTTGAAATATATTAAAATATATTATGGATAAATTAATTAATAATTGATTTGACCATTTTGTCATTAATTTCCTTAACATTTTAGTAATTTTAGTGATATTTTATGTAATATAACATATGATTAATGGTTTATTTCATAATCCTATTTTAATATATTATTCTTTTTAAAATATTGAAAATTTTTAGAATATTGTATCAAATTTTCTTCTTCTTTATTTTTAATATTTTTTAAAAATAATATGTATTTACAAATTTAAAAATTTAATATATGCTAACAGTTTTACTTTCTTATGAATATTTTATATATTTTTAATATGTTTTGAGAGTGGATGATATTGTTTAATTTATTTTTGACTTTATATGAAAGATATATCTATGAAAGTTATAATTTGAAATGTGGTGATAGTTTTATATTAAAGTATATGATAAAACTATATAATATGTTATAATAGTTTAAAAAAATATATTTTAAAATGTACCTCTACTAGCAATCAATAAAGAAGGTGTATCTCTACTAGCAAAATGTACCACAGCCATGCGGATGTTAGCATATGGTATGGCGGCAGACGCGGTGGATGAACACATCAAAATAGGAGGTTCTACATCATAACAGTATTTGCGTATATTCTGTAAAGGAATCATACAATTGTATGGGCAAATATATCTCAGAGCTCCAACTTAAGACGACCTGCAAAGAATTTTGTATGTTAGCGAGATGTGGGGGTCCTGGGGATGATTGGGAGTATTGATTGCATGCGCTAGGAATGGACAAATTGTCCTACAGCGGGGAAAGGTCAAGTTACTCGGACAGACAAGGGAACCACCACTGTTATTCTTGAAGTAGTTGCATCCCATGATCTCTGGATCTGGCATGCCTTTTTTGGGTGTCCAAGCACATCGAACGATATAAATGTTCTAGATCGTTCACCAGTGTTCGAAGATGTTGAACAAGGAAATAGTCCAAGAGTGGACTTCTTCGTGAACCAACGTCCGTATAATATGACATACTATCTAGCTAGTGTTATCTATCATTCTTATCCAACTTTCGTCAAATCAATTCGACTTTCTCAAAGTGAACCAAACAAGTTATTTGCACAACATCAAGTAAGATGTCGGAAGGACATCGAACGTGCATTTGGAGTCTTACAAGCTCGATTTAAAATCAATCATGAATCACCTCGCATGTGGGACTTAGCCAATTTGGCTGTGATCATGCGGTCATGTATCATATTGCACAATATGATTGTTGAGGATGAACGAGATACATATACTCAACATTGAACCGATTATGATCAATCTGAGGCAAGTGATTCTAGTACACCACAACCATTCTCGACTGAGGTGTTACCTGCATTTGCAAATCATGTACATACTAGACTTGAATTACGTAATTTAAATGTACATCATGAATTGCAAGCATATCTAATCAAACACATATGGGCAAAATTCAGAATGTTCTATGATTAAAGATATTTTTATGTCTTTGTGTGTTATGTGATTGAAGAGTTTTATTGTTCCTAAGTTGAGTCGCATGGACTAAATTATGTGTGTTTTATTAGTTGTGTCGTATGCATGTATCATATTGTATTTGAAGTTTTTTGTAATTTTATTTTTTATTAATAAAAAATTAGCTAAGAATATAAAAAGTTATTAAGATAATTATGTCATTTTTAGTTAATTTTATTTTATTTAAGTCAATATTTTAACTTAATTCTATTGGTATTTATCAATAGGCAATCACAAAAATAAAAAATATATAAGAATATCAGAATATAAAATAAAAATTGTGGAGTAGAATGTTGAATTTTATTAAACAAAACCATTGTAGTTTTTAAAAATTTAGGTGAGTGTTGAATTATTAGGTCGAAGAAAGAGGAGATGATGTGGAGTATTAAAAAGAGAAAAAGTAGGGTCGTGAATATGTTGAGCATTGTAGATAGTCTAAGATTTAAAACAAAAACAATTTCATTCTACATCAATATTTTTAATTAAGAAATTTTCTAAATTTTAAAATTATATTATTAATAGAAGATACATATAAGTAAATTATCTCTAAAATTCTATTAACAAAAAATAATAATTTAATATTCGATTAGTAAAAATTTTAAGTTAAGATAATTGTCTTAATTATACAGTTAATTATAAATAGTATTGAATAAATTTTTTGACAAGAAATATTGAATAAATGTAATAAAAATTTAAATATACAAATATCTTTTAGCTTCATGTATTGAATATATTTCTTAAAAGATTAACATAAATATTTTAATTAACAAGAAAGAAAAATAAATTATCTACTAATATATAAAAGTGTGAATTAGTTGTATATACATATTGAGCCATAAAATTTAGAACTAACCATGTAATAAAGTGACATAGGAAAGTGAAATTTTTACCCCAAAAGTGGACCATATTAACCTTTAATGTGTTTGAATTGAGAAAAAGTGCCACAAATAATGTATATCCCATTTGATATTTTGTATTGCATTAATCTTACATTAGTGATTGATTCAAGTTTTCAATCTTATAAAAAAACCATAATTTCTTTTCTGTATCTAACAAGATAAAGTTAAAAACAAAAAACAAAAAAGGATTTATTAATTTGGTGAATATTATTACTAATCAACAAATAGTCATTCTATATAAACATACATAATATAGAATATAGATTCTATATAGTAAACCTTTAAACCCTAAATACTAAACCAAAACCCAAAACCTTTAATCATAAACCTTAAACCCTAGACCTTAAATACTAAACCCTAAATCCTAAATACTAAATACTAAACCTTAAATCCTAAATACTAAACTAAAACCCAAATATTTTATAGACTATTATAGTATAATATATAACATTTTATATTTTTGTTTATATATTATTATGTGAAATCTATAGGAAAATATTGTTGAAATTCTATAAATTTATATATTATATTTCAGGGTAAAGAGAAAGAATAGTAAATGTGAAAATTTTGTGGTCTGAAAAATTTATGGGTTGGAAAATTTATGGGTTGAAAAAGAAATAGAAAGAAGAAGAAATTTATGGATTGTGAAAAATATAAGTTTTTATTGTATTAATCTTACATTAGTGATTGATTAAAGTTATTAATCTTATATAAAACAAGAATTTTTTTGACACTTGAACGTACTACACTATACATACGTAAACAGAATATATATAAACTTGGGCATTTCCTTTATCAACGTGGTGGTCAATATCTTTCTCACCTAACACCTCTGCCTTAACCTGACAGTCTGAAGACACCTCAACACTCACGCGTTCAACGTCAACAACCTAGTACATAGTCAAAATATTATTGACACTTGAAGGTACTACACCATACGCACGTAACGAGAATATACATAAACCTGGGGATTATCTTTCTCGACATGGTGGTCAACATCCTTCTCACCTAACACCTCTACCTCAACCTGGCGATCAGATGACACCTCAACACCCACACGTTCAACGTCAACAACCTAGTACATAAGCAAAAAATTATTGACATTTGAATGTACTACACCATACACACGTAAACAGAATAGACACAAACATATGCATTCTCTTTCTCGACGTGGTGGTCAACATCCTTCTCACCTAACACCTTTGCCTGAACTTGGCGGTCACAAGATACCTCAACACACATGCATACAACGTTAACAACTAGTACATAAGCAAAAAATTATTAACACTTAAACGTACTACACCATGCGCATGTAAATAAAATAAACATAAATGTAGGCATTCTCTTTCTCGACGTGCTGGTCAACATCCTTCTCATCTAACATCTCTTCATGCAACCTAACGGTCAAAATACACATCAACACCCACGCGTCCAACATCAACAACCTTCTATATGGGCAAAAAATTATTGACACTGAACTTATTGCACTATAATTGTTTTGACACTTAAATGTACTACGTTATACGCACGTAAAATGAATAGACATAAACCTGGGTATTTCCTTTCTTTTTGTGGTGGTCAATATATTTCTCATCTAACACCATAAACCTGGGTATTTCCTTTCTTGTTGTGGTGGTCAATATATTTCTCATCTAACACCTCTGTCTGAACCTGGCGGTCAAAAAACATCTTAACACCCATGCGTCCAACGTCAACAACCTGCTATATAGACAAAAAAAATTATTGACACTGAACTTACTATACTATACGCACGTAAACAGAATAAGCATAAATTATTGACGCTTCATGTCATATCAATAAACGCGTCTTTACTCAGACACATAAGGTAAGGGTGTTTTGGTTAATATTATATATAATACACATGATATCATAGCCTCAGCTTCCTTATGGTTACTTTTTCAATTATAATATTTTTTATGGTTATAAATCCAAATTACTTTATATAAAAATTGAGACTAAATACTTCTAAAACTATTTACATAAAATTTTAAACAGCAACAATATCATTCTACATCAATATTTTTAATTAAGCATTTTAAAAAAATTTAAAGTTATATTGTTAATAGAAAAATACATAAAATAAGAAATTATTTATAAATTTCTATTAACAAAAAATGATAATTTAATATTAGATTAGTAAAAATATTAAGTTAAGATAATTGTATCATTTATAGAGTTAACTATATTTAGCATAGAGTAAATTTTGTGACAAGAACTTAGAATAAATAAAATAAAAATTTACATATAAGAATATTTTTTAGCTTAATATATTGATTATATTTTTAGAAAATTAATATAAATTTTTGAACTAAATAGAAAGAAATATAAATGATCTACTAATATAAAAAAAAATTGAGATTGAATGCCTCTAAAACTATCTACATAAGATTTAGAACAACAATATCATTCTTTCATGTTAACTATATAATATCAGAAAAACATCAAATAAAAGTAAGATATAATTACTAGAATGATCTCCTTTTTTACCTATATTACAAAAGTGATATTCCCAAAATCTCAAAATCTCAAACTCATGGCAAAAAACATATAAGAGTTAAGTTTTCGTTTTTACTACGAAAACACCACTGAATTTTTTTTATACTAAGTTAAAAATTATTTTTTTTTTCGATTTTGTTTTTGTTTGATAATTGTAAAATCATTTCACTTTTTACAACAACAAACTTTTTACTTTTCTACACAAACACTAATATCCGGCGGCGAGTACGACGAACGACGGAGACGATGAAACGAACGACGGAAACGGTGCGAAAAACCTCAATTTCGGTGGTGAAAGGGTACATTTTTTTCTTCCGCAGATTTGACGTCTTTCCAATCGATTTGAACAAGGTTTTATCATCGACTGTGGATATTACAGTTAGTTTCTGTTCATCTTCTCTGACAGTTTGTAGTTTGGAACGGGAGCAGAAAGCTTTGTAAAGTGTTTTCTTGAACAAGTAAGTTGGTTCGGGTTTTCTTTTGTTTTTATTTTTGGTTCCGTCAAGTTTGTTGAAGAAAATCGACACCTCGTTAATAGTTAGCGGAGATTCCCACGACGACATTGCCGTTTAAGATGAAAAGGCAATAATTTGTTATGGTAGATGTTAAAACAAGTTATGGTAGATCTTGTTGCTGTGTGATGATCGATTTTTAAAACGCGGTGGAAGGATTTTCGTTTATTTTTATAGATTTATTTTCTGGAACGTGAAATTAAAATTCGAAGGTGATAGTAGACCTTTTTGTCAAAGCTTGTCTGTTATGGTAAATTCATATATGTGTAAAGTTATGGTAGACTTATTTCACTTGGTGGTAGACTTATTGTAAGGTTAATGTAGACTTATTAATGCACCGGTGATTCTCTTACATGTTATTTATTTTCTGCAGATATGGCCTCTAAAAGTTACACTGCAAGACTCTATATAGGAGGGAAGTCTCCACTTCAAAACAGAAGTTTTCACCACAATTGTAAACTGACTGACTTCGGAGTTCTGCTAGATGCTGTTGGGGTACTCAAGTCTTCAATGACGTGATGAACTCATTGCAAGTAAGAGTCATTTTAAAGCTAGCTTCATTGAAGTATATGTGGAGTGCGGAGACGGTCCACTATATCATCACCAATCAGTTGGCTATCGAGCGGCAGTACGAGATGTGATCGTTGGTTGGTTGTTGGCCAATACAGTTTTCCCTCTACGAGTTCGACGAAATCACCCGACTAAACTGCCAGCCCATAGATGTTAACGAAGGATGAGACATTGATCACCGAGAGTTTTGGGAACGTCAGTCGAGGAGAAGGACATTTGTGGAATGAACTCAATGGTGTGTTCTCCATATGCAAGACATGGACATACGAGAAGAAAAGAATGCTGGCATTACTTTTTACCTTGTCTGTGGGGATTTATGGTATAACACGAAAAGTATGATCTTGTTGATGGCTGCTAAAAGAATCTTGGATCCGGAAGCTTTCTAGTGGGGGTGGGTAGGTTTTAAGGAGTTGATGCAGTCGCTG
This sequence comes from Iljinskaea planisiliqua, assembly GCA_900108845.1. NCBI lineage: Eukaryota > Viridiplantae > Streptophyta > Magnoliopsida > Brassicales > Brassicaceae > Iljinskaea > Iljinskaea planisiliqua. Next base: position 288,548 of record FNXX01000022.1, on the reverse strand, counting down.
AAGATTGCGAATTTTGAGGGAGACACGTAGACAGTTCACGGCTATGTGCATGTGTTGCTTATTTGGGGTTTTGAGTATGTGCCAGTTGTGGGGGAAAATTTTGGTAACAAGCGACGAAAGGGTCCACAATTTCCGCTATTATGGTGGGCAGTAAGCCGTAAAAGATACGATGTTGAGGCGGAGTTGGAGAAGGAAAGATAAACAACCGCGGACGGGATGGCATGTTTACTTGGATAATATGACATGGTAGACTTTATGTTGACATTATGGTAGACTTATGTTGACATTATGGTAAACTTTTAATCACATTATAGTAGACTTTTAATCACATCATGGTAGACTTTTATGGCTGTACGGTAGACACAAACTTGACAAAACATTTGACAGCTGACTGTCATTTTTAAAATTTATCTTTGTAGGTTCGCGTGAAACACTTACTGGTGCAGTGGCCCATAGAGGAGATATATCCTTTTTGGCCAGACGACGATGATCACTCTTGTAACAACACGTCAGAAGAGAATAAGATGCTTGACAGCATGATCCGTGATATTCTCGATGGAAGGTTGGACGAAACATTTTGGGAGGTCGAAAAGCCTATTGAAAAGGATAGGAAAAGGAAGCCTAAGGTGATGGCTGAGGATAGCCAAAAATCCGATGATGAGGAGGTTTAAATGCATGACCGAAAGAATTCTAAGAAGAAGAAGCCCAAGAAACCCAAGAATGAACCCGATGAGTGTGCCAATGTCAAGAACAAGGGTATGGAAGATAGTACTGACGTCGTCAATGCTCTGAAATTATTGCTGACCGCTGTTGAGACATTGGGGAAGAAATTTGAGTCCATCGACAGATGCGAAATCGAACATGAATAGCAGCGACGAAAATAAGCAAGATGTTTCTCCTATCAAAGAACATGTATCTGTTTGTTTTAGACTTCTATTTAGGGAGTTGTATGATTCTGAATTGGTAACGATAGACTTTTTGGTTGCTGATAGAAAACTTAGTTGCGCCGTTGTGGTAGAGGTAGTATAACATATCTGGAGGTGGTGGTAGGCTTTTATTACGATTTTAGATTACTGACTATTCATGTTTTATTTTGTTATAGTCATGGCTAATGGTGGACAAGGAAAATTTTCAGGCAGAGGTTACATATAAGTGGGTACTTAGAAACCCGAAAGTAAGACAAGTTCATGTTACAAAGGTGAAAGTAGAACCGGCTGACGGTACAATGAAGAGAAAACCCGGTGTAAAGCAACCGGAGAAGAGAAAACCCGCTATGCAAAAAGCGGGGAAGAAAGAAACCAACAAAGCTGTAATGGCTACACCTGAAACTCAAAACCGGTGAAGAAGCAACCAGAGAAGAAACAACCAGAGACGAAGAACCCGAACACAAAGAAATTGGACACGAAGAAATCGGAGACAAAGAAACTGGAGACGAAGAAACCAGAGAAGAAAGAACCAGAGATGAAGAAATTCGAGATTCGGACTCCAGAAAAGAAGAAAGCGGAAATGCAGCAACTGGGGAAGAAGAAACAGAAGGTCATGAAGCAATCCGAGGAGAAGCAACGAAAGGAAAATATAGCTGAAGGATTACAACATGTCCAACCATCAATGGGATGGTCACCCACACGAAGGTTTTCCAACCTTGGAGAGGATGCAGCGATGGATGCTGTGGGCAATGCATTAGATAAGCTTATGGACCTCTGTAGGAAGGACGATGTCGTTGACCAGAAGGCTCACAATCTTGCTCCCAACAAACGTTCGCCTTATGTTGGAAGCTCAGCAGTAAGGCTGTTTGGTGTATTCCTTTCTGATGCTATTTATGATCCTTTTGAAAAGGTGGATGCACGTAAATTAAATCGGTTGCTTGAGTATGTGAAGACAGATTTGTAAGTCATTTTTCCTTTTCATAGTTAAGCGTGGTAGGATGTGTACTTTTCGTATCTCAATGAAGGACCTTTCATGTTTTAGGGAGAACCCTTTGGATACCAGCTTTGGAGTAGTGGAGTTCTACTTAACATTGATGACACCGTAAGAGATGTGGCCAAAAGAAACCCCTAGAGACGGGTGGCTAAACGATATTGTATGTTTACTTATTTTTGATGGACATACTTAGTTACTTATAACACTTCTAGCACCGGTTTTTGTAGATTTATATTTAAGATGGTCACCTTATTAGGAATAGAACAGTGAATAATATCGTTCCGGTCCTTTGACGTATTGTTCGGTTATAGTAGATCAACTATAAAGTTATGGTAGACTAATTAAACGTTATGGTAGACTTATTACACGTTATGGTAGACTTATTACATGTTATGGTAGACTTATTACATGTTACTAACATAATTGTTATACCGTTTAAACCTGCAGCATATGGTGGCAAATGTGAATATGTTCCGACAAAGAGCGGCTCAAACCCCTAATTATTTTGTAGTGATAGGATCATTTTCTTTGACCCATTCTTCATGGGTCTTTGGTGTTGCGATTACGCAAGGGAGTTCATACCAAATGAGAAGAGTTGGATTTTTTCTGCGGGACATTTTAATCTGATCAATTGCAGTATTTATGATTTCACTGTTACAAACAAGAAATGGGGCGAGGAAGTTGATACGCTGTACATTGCACAGAGTATCAACAATGAGCACTGGGTTGCTGTGGTGATAGACTTACCTAAACGCAGGGTTAGAGTATACAATTCCATCAACGTAGTTTACAGAGACAGCTACGTCTTTGAAACCTGCATGCAATATGCGAAGATGTTTTCACTGTTGCCGAAGCAGGCTGCACCCGTAGCCAGCAGGAAGAAGATGTTTGTTGCTGCGTTCAGCATTTATAGGGTGAAAACATTTCCATAGAACCATCACCAGGGTGATTGTGGGGTGTATGCGCTGAAGTATATTGAGTGTGTAGTTCTTGGACATGCTGTTGACGACTTGTGTGATTCCAATATGCCTAGCATTCGTCTCAAATATGCAGCAGAGATCATAGATGACGTACATTCCGAAGAGATTGTTCAGCTATCAGACTCAAAACCTTGTACCCAAGCGCTTGGTGACTGGATGCCTCTACAGACAGAATCTCTTAACTGAGAATCTCAGGGAGTACATTTTGTAATGTGATGCCACATTTTGACTGCTACTATGTTATTATTTTGCAGTAGACTTATCTAGTTCATTGTGTTTTATCTTAAACAAGTGGTGGTAGACTTTTGTAAAGTACATACTATGTGGTAGTAGACTTTTGTAAAGTACGTACGATGTGGCCGTAGACTTTTGTAAACTACCATGTGGCGATCGACCTTTGTATAGTATGTACCATGTTGTGGTAGATTTTTGTAAAGTACGAACCATGTGGTGGTAGACTTATCTTAAGCTTTCCACCATCTTGTTACAAGGTTTAAGGAGAATTGACAATCTAAGAATGTAACAATTCGAAAAATGTTACAAGGTTTAAGGAGAATAACTTAAAACAACCCAACAATATATGAATATTATTGTAAACGACACAAAATAAAGGACACTGCCCACAACATGATAATGAAGGTGGTATAGGACAAGTATATTATAACTATAAGAGTTCATATTTGTGAGCCACATGTTTTTCGGTTATGTCAATTTTGTTGGCAGATTGAACATTTGTGATATGTCCGCTGAAGCTTCTGCTCCATAGCAACTTCCACCGCACCTTTAATACGTGAAATTTTTAGTCTTCCCGGTGGTTGACACACCAAAGGAGGGTTACAAACTTTGTTAGCCACATATTCGGCTACTATGAGTGCAATATCTCTTGGCATGACAACTTTTGAGTAAGAATTGTACAAGTACTCCGTATGACAGTATGGATGGCAAAAAGATATCCATGATACAATAGATGCTTCTGCTGCTGCAATGGCATAGATACATGGCATCTTATCCAAGTCCAACCTACGACACATACATTGTTTTGCTGTCAGATTGACGACATGCAATATTGACCCACAAGTTACTTGTGACCGATCTGCATTTATCGCTCCCACAGTCCATAGCGTCGCATTTGCCACCCTTTCCTGTTCAAGTAAAACATTTGTACCATAAGATGCAATGTAAGTGTATGATAACCTTACCAACATTTGTACCAAATCATAGAATTGTTACCTCTAGTAGCTTCTCTAGAGCAGCTGTAAGGGTTGTGGTCATTAGACTTGCGTTTTGTCGCCTCGTAGCAAACCATCTCATTAACATCGATCTAATAGCATCTAAAAGTTGCACTACTGGATATCCCCAGGCATGGGAGAGGACCTTATTTATGGATTCTGTTATGTTGCTCGTCGTAAAGTTATAACTGTCCCCCGGGAAATGAACTCGACTCCACATACGAATATCGAATGCTTGTAAATAGGCATGGAGTGCAGGATGATAAGCTTGAATTTGACCATAGTACTAATTGAACTCTGCAACCCTATATGCGGTGGCTGCTTATCTATCGGAGATAATGGGAAGTTCTTTGTAATCTAGGACAACACGGTGTAGTTGTGTAAAGAACCATTCCCAAGACTCATCATTCTCGGTATCAACTACACCGAAAGTAATGGGGGAAAATGTTAGAGTTTTCGTCTTGTGTTGTGATAATTAGTGGTGTACCTTTATATTTGTCGTGCAAATGCGTTCCATCAACAACAACAACTTTCCTCATATACTGGAAGCCTTCGATGCTTGCACCAAATGCAAGAAATAGAAACTTGAACCTATCTTTCTCGTCCACTTCAAACTTTATTAGTGTCCCATGATTCACTTGCCTAATTATGTATATGCACTTTGGAAGTTGTTCATATCCATCTTCTGAGCTTCCCGTTACTAATTCGAGCGCACTCTTCAATATGTGATGGGCTTTATTTAACCTGTATGGGAAATTCATATTACTTATGTGTCTACCACAACTAATATGTAACATTGTAAATTATACATGTAATCCATATCGTTTAGTCAGAGCTTCGGCTACATGCACTGGTAAAACTTTTGGTCAAACACCCCCAAAAAAATATTTGTAAAGACGACCTAGTAACTGTGGGGTCGCTTTACGAGATCGGTATGAACATTCGGCTACAGAACAAGAGTGCTCTCCTACATATATCTTGATATAAATTTATGACTATCTCTAACACCCGCGACACAAACTCTCCATTTGCACCCGGGGATCCAACAACTAACCGCCAAAAGTTGTCGCGATGAGTACCCCACATCAAAATCAAACTTATAAGCAACCGAACGTATCTTCAATCTCATCTCTAAATCCTCTTTCGTTTCATATCGTTGTCCAACAGCTAATTCTACCAAACTTTTTTCTAATCTCACAAATTCAGGAATCGATGTCCCACCTTTTTTGGTCCCTGGGGCTGTGTGTCGTTTTCTTCTTCTTCTAAAATTTTGTCACTTGTGCGGTAATCGTCATCTTCCGAGCTTGCACCGTCCAAAACATTGCAGTAGTCAAATCGCAATTCTTCAATATCGTAATCACTTTCATCCTCCGAACTTGACAGTCATACCCCATTCTTTTGGACAACATGCAATGGTGATACCCATTGGCTTTCTGATATCGGGTAGATCACACCGGCATCAAACAGTTTCCAGATTTTCTTTTTCACTACATCCTTAAGGTTGGGGTTTAATCGCCTTTGATGCTCTATGAAAGTCATGGATTCGTCTTCAAGGTGAATCCTATGAGTGCAAAGGGTTGGGGATATGCCCTTGATGTCATCTAAAGAGTATCATATTGCTCTTCTGTACTTCCTAAGCTCCTTAAGTAGGGATTCTAGGTCGTCTGTCGCCAGGTCCGAGTTGACTATAACAGGATAAGTAGAGTTTGTTCCCAAGAAAGCGTACATTAGCCCGGAGGGTAGTGGTTTGAGGTCCACCTTTGGGGCATTTAGCTCGCATTAATCGCCATGCATGAGTTTTTCTCGTTTGCTCAAGTTTGTTTTGGCATTCACTGTAGCTCTGGCAGCGTCTGTATCTCTTATCAGGTCACACCCTTGCTTCTCATGTTCCATATCTAAGGGGGAACTCTTCATCCTCTACAATCTTCCGAGAGTCAGTTCTCATGATAGTACTCAATTCTTGATCTAGGAAGCCAAACTCCCATTTTTCTCTTGACAAGGCTGCCAATAGAGGATTTTGAAGTGTCATCTCTTCATATATCTCTTCTTTGATGACCTTCCTAGAATTAGAGGATCCCTCCGCTGCTCGTCCATTTATAAAACCACAAAGTTGGTTGGGATTTTCATGTTGCATATTCTGATCAGGGCATCTTCGATTTGACCTCCTGGAGCCGTCAGCAAGAAACAGAGATATTCGGCTAGGTTTGTAGTTTGTGAAGCCTAGCCTGGTTACTATAGATAACGACATTACACTCACGCTTGCCCCTATGTCGCATAAGAAATTGTTGAAAGTTATGGGGTTTATTGAACATGGGAGAGTACAACTCCCAGGGTTTTCAAGCTTGCTAGGGCTAATCTTCCTCTGAATAATGACACTACACTAGTGAGTCAAGACAATTGTATTCATCAGAGTGTTCAGTAAACAATTTCTCTTTTTGTTGGAGAAAATTTAGCGCTTTATTATATTCAAAGATGCAACTGAAAATTTGAAGTTCTTACATAAACTTCTTTTAGAGTGTTCCACAACTCTTTTTCTATTTCAGAGTATGAGTAAACAACAAGAATTGAATGCTTAAAAGAGTTTTGGAAAATTGAAACCATTTATAATCTTCAAGGCTTGTGGTTTTCAGGCTGGGCAATTCAGATTCTTCAGAGAGACCATCATCTGCCACACCTTTGCTCTTGTCTTGGTTTTTAGTACAAACTCTTGAAATGTCAGTAATATGATCACATGCCATAATTGTAAAGAGCAGTCTTAGTGGTTATGAGCCAATATTAATAGGTATTTCCCTTTAGAATAACATGAATAATGATTTGCTTAGAGTCTTCCAATTTTAAGAAACAAATTTGAAGAATAAAACTTAGAATAATGGATATAATGCTCTGATACCATGTAGAAAGTAACGCGGATGTAAAGAGAATGTGTAGAATAGAATTCAGAGAATATAAAAGAGTGAATTGAGAATAGAACACTTTTGAATAGAAATAATAGGTCTAAGTAGTGACCGTTAAAGATATAATAGGAATGTTAAGTAAAATAATAAAAAATAATAATAGAAATGAAGAGAAATATTTGTTACTTATTGTTCCTTTCAAAATTTGATAACAAATATTTTTATTCTATATTTCTCTAAAAAAAAAAATAAGAGAGAATCATTTGTAACAAATATTACTTGTAAATTGTGCAATTTCTTAGAAATGAAGATGAATTCATCATTTCCTTTCATTCAATTGGTCACAATTTAGACTCAATATGTATATTCACTTAATATGATTTGTATATATTTACATATTTATAGAGATAACTAGATGTTATATACGAATAAATGATAAGGCCGCATGAAGAAGAGAGAACAAACTCATAATTTCGTCCAAGGTAAGTAAAGGAGAGAGAATAGCTGTTGTAGTTAATTATGGGTGGCAAAATATATGACGACTTACAAACTTGATGATTGGCAGACTTGATGAGTGGCAGACTTGAATCCAGTAGAATCAACTACATTTTAATAGTTTTGAATTTTGGAATATGGTTTGATCATGAGTTTGCTCTCCTTTTCTCCATTTTAGTGTCCTCTTTGCTATTTCAACCTGAAAACAATTCATACAATATAATTATGTGAAAGTTACCTCCCGAAGCATAAAATAGCGGTAAAATATTTAGAGAACGTAGTATGAACCTTAATAAAAACATGAAAAATCTAAGTATATCAACCACTACAACCGCCAGTCTCAAGTGTGGATGCCATCGGAAGAATGGCTGAAATGATACCAGCAATGAAGGCATTCATGATGTCAAACAATAAAATTATGTGGTGGGTGAAAACCTGTGGAAGTGGATGTGTGGACGAGTTATTTGGTACCAAATTTGAGTTGTTGCATTTTCCATGGGAGTATAGGAAAAATCTTGCTATCATAATACAAGGATGCAATAAGGACACATGATTGGATCTTGTTTGCGGAATCGAGCGTGAGGAAGTATTTTCCGACCAAGCTGTGGATCCAGTTGGAGATAACAATCGTTAAACTATGTCAAGGTTCAGGTCAGTGCATGAGTATTATTATGAGTTTAACCGACTCAGGCAATACGTTAGAAGAACGTGGAGAATGAGTAAGGCAATCAAAGATTTTTAGGTGAGGTGAAAATGGATCTATGCGTCATGTTGTAATACAAGATTTCAATACCCTATGTTAAGTACCGGAGAATGAGTCATAAAATTGTCTAGCCCAAAAGCAGGCTGAAAAATGAGCCAGTTGTGACAGTCAAAACTCACACAATTAAAACTTGTATTTAGTGGGGGCTCGAAAATCCTATTTTAAAAGAATTCAAGAACCAAAATTAAAAGTTTATTTTATTAAATGATCTTTTTGCCAAATACAAAGAATTTCGTAAAAGCTTAACAGTCTTACAATACAAAGTCTAAGTATTCGGAATGGGATGAATTAAACCTTAATACAAGTTAATATATATATATACTGAGCTAGTTGGGGTTCCAAGATGAGCTACTTCCGATGTGGGACGTCGTTAAACATATCAATCCGCCGACTTCAACGAGTTTGAACTTTATCTGCGGCCCGTCTTCTCAGTACGTCATCATTTGGTTTTGTCCCGACCCAGCTTGCCTCGAGTAAAGTCCAGTCTGATTAGAGTTTGGTTTACTGTCTTGTTCGGCTGCTTCCCCGATTTTATGTCCGGTTTGTGAACAGTGTTATTAAAAATGTTCTGAACCCGAGTTACGCTGGACAGAATCTTCGGGTTGTAGATTTTATGTCGAGTTCGTGAACAGTATTCCGTGAAAAGTATTTCGTGAATAGTGTTTCAAACACTATTCCAAGACCGTGTAACGTTGAACCAAACTTTATGTTCGCCGGTTCAGTCAAGAAATACGTAAAGAAATCGTTTGAAAGACCAGGTCGCCCGGAACTGTTCTTGATAAGCTTGGCGACCTGCCATCGGGAGGACCAGGTCGCCTCTTTCTCTCTCCCAGGGGAGAGAGCTGGTGACCTGCGCCTTAGGAGACCAGGTCGCCATTCTCTCTCTCTCGGGAGAGAGAATGGGCGACCTGCTCCTTCATGATACCAGGTCGCCCAGTCTCTCTCTCCCGGGAGAGAGAGTGGGCGACCTGCCCCTTAGGGAGAGGACCAGGTCGACAGTCTCTCTCGCCTGGGACAGAGAGTTGGCGACCTGTCCTTCGAAGTGAGCAGGTTGCCATTCTCTCTCCCAAGAGAGCGGGTGACCTGCTTCTTTGTGTTATGATGTCTAGAGACTGTGATCAGGTAGCCATGTTCCGTAAGACAGACTGGCAACCTGCCTCTTTTTAAAGACCAGGTCGCAATGTCCCGGAAGACGGATTAACGACCTACTTTTTCGTGTTCTGATGTCTAAAGACCATGATCAGGTAGCCCGGAACCGTTCTTGATAAGGTTGATGACCTGCTCACTTTAAGAGTCCTTGCTCGAATTATGATGCAGATGTAACGACGTTATATTCAAGCTTCCCGGTGATGAAGACCACATCGACAGATGCCCACCGAGATACTTTCCTATGTACGAGGCTTTGCTTTGCAAGACTCGTGGTTCCCAATTCCAAAGGTGATTCTCGAGTATTTGGATTATTACAAAATCTTGATCTCTTAGCTTGTTCCGCAAGCAATACAGGACCTGGTGGGAATCGCCGTCTACGACATTGAGTGCGGATTGAATTTGAAGCTGGTTCATTTTCTCAACTACTTCCCCATCAAAAGATATAATACAAAGAGACTCTTTTACTATATCTCGGTCAGGCATCCTCTTGCCAAGTGCTTCTCCGTTGGGTTTGAAAGCAATTGCAAGTCTCCGAAAGATACATTTTTTTATGTTGCTGAAAGTCGGGCTTCGGTTGGTCCCGAATTTTGCGGCAAGATGCATTCCAAGTGGACACTTATCGGTAGATGCAGTCCGAGTGGACATTTTTTTATTATTACGTTTTTTTTTTTCGTTTTAAAGTGCTCAGAAATTTTCCTAACACGTTTTCTTTTGTCCTTTTTGCAACCTCTTATCTTCTTCTGAGTTGGCCGAGCAATTTTCCAGAGGTGGTCGAGATCATCTGTAGAAAGAAAATCGATGGAAAAGACAAGGGTCTTTTGGATCGGTTTGAGGAAGCTCAGCTCATATTCCTTGGAATTGTGCCGGTCAAAAATTCTGATTTCTGCGATTCACCGGCTAGTCCGAACTTACTGAGCCCGGAGAGATGCTACGAACCAAGCCGAGAGCATGCCTCTCCATATGCCTGAGGCCGTCGGGACCAGTTCTCCTGTTCCTCAAGTCTCAGCGGGAGTTGTGCTCGGACCTTCTTCCTCCCTTCCTCCGGCCGGTCCCTCTCGTGGGAAACGTGCCGCTGCATCCGAGAAGGGAAAAGGGGCGGCCAGTGCTGAAGGTGGATCGAGGAGTGCCCAGATTGCTAACTCCCAGCCGTCCGGGTTTCGGAGATCCGGTTTTATGTTCGATGCGGCCAAGGTGGCTCGTGGAGACCGTTCCGAGTCATTGAGGCTTTTACCCATGATCAGCGACTCTTCTTCGGCTGCTTCCGAACCTTCGGCATATCGGGATTCGTATGGGGACAAGGCCTCTCACACGATGATGGCAACATTTAGATCCTTCTTAACACTTGTGCGAGATTTTGACTTTTGTTTCTCTTGATGAGTTTCTTTTTTTTTTTTTGGCCTTGTTTTAGCTTTGTTCGTCTATGAACGCATCGCATCCAAGGTGGCTCACGAAGCCGAGGTTCGAGAGATTCAGCGTAAAGCTGACGAGGCTGTGCATGAGGCCGAATGTTGGAGGATCAAGTACGAGAGGTCCATGGCCAAATACAAGGCCTAGAAGAAGGCCGCTCGGTATAAGGCGGGCAAAGAGAAGTCTTTCTTGAAGATGGCGGCTCTCAAGGAAGAGCTCGAGAATGAGAAATTCCATTGCGAGGGGCATGTCTCGAAGCCGCGTAAGAAGCAACGGTGGGATTTGGCACAGAAGCACCGCACTCTAGACAAGGTGAAGGCTTTACTTATCAAGTTAGCTGATGCCAAAGAGGCGGAAGCCCATCTATCTGAGTTCTCTGGGAACTTGCTCTTGGTTAGTGATCTCGAGGGAGGTTCGAGCCTTGCTGCAGAGAAAACAAGGGTTCAAGGATGGACTGACAAGCACAAGGATGATGTAGGCTGCCGAGGTCGGAGTGGTGGACTTTGGCAGTACCAACCACGGCACTCTGGATGAGTGCTTCCGGGCTTGCTCTGATTAGAGCACCCATAGTAATTTGTACTTCTGTTGTTTGGTTTGGGTCTTTTAGACCCTTGTTGTATTACATATTCTTCGTGATTTAATGAACTCTTTTTTTTTTTGAACTTGGATATCTTTTGTGTTTGCCTTGTTCTTTTTGATTAACTTGAGTCTTAGGTGTTCGTAGGGGATGCTTTGACGGGCATTCCGATCTTTTTGGACCAGAGCATCGTTGAAGATACGTTTTGGGTTGTGAATAATTGTTAACGCTGGGTGTTGTCTTCGATGCATCAGAGCTACACATTTATAATCTTGTACCAGAGGCGGTTTGGTATTGTGTTTGCGAGATGCAATCGTACCATGTTACTTGGATGGTGTATACTGGGTTAGCGAGCTTATTTCTCGGTTTACGCTTCGTGGTATCTCCTATCCACGAAACGCTCCTCAAGATAAGCTAAGTCGAATATCGTCCAGACGCTTCCTGCATTCCCGATCAGATTAAGCCCTTTAGATATTAGTCCGGAAATTTATATAGTGTGATACTTCTATCCGTAAATGAATGTCAAACAAACCATGATTAAAGTCCTTGCATGGATGTCTTGATGTGGCCAGCAACAGACAAATTTTTGAAAACTTGAGAAATTTGTGGAAACTTAGTCGGATTGTCTTGATGATTTTTGTCGTTCTTCCGGTGAGATCAGTTAGCAGTTTTGGATGGGTTCTGAGATGCCAGGTCTCAGTGTTCTTCCTCCGAACTGTTTTTCTCGAAATATGAGTGTTCGTTCGTAATTGTCGTTCTTCTGGTGAAAACAGTCAATGGTTTTTCGATTTGTTAGATGCAAAGTCCCAGTGTTCATCCTCCAAACTGTTTCCCGAAATAGAAATCTCGAGAGAATTGCAGGAGTTGAACTTGTTTTTTAGGCGAGCTGCCTACGTACGCAACTCGTAGTTTGGTTTTTTTTTCTTTTTTTGAAAAAAAAATTTCCTTGAATAGCTTTTGGAAACGATATCATTCTTTGTAAGTTCTGTCGTTTCGGAGGTGCCCTCCTTGGTAGTTGACGTCGCTGTCTCTTCGGGAATGACTTCCTATTTTTCGGGTTGTTCTGTTTCTGATTTCTCGTCTTTGTCGGGTTTAGAGGCCTTAGGGTGCGCCTATATGCTCGTGTCCAACTTCTTGCGCTTTGGGTTATCTTTTGGCGGGGTCGTTAGACTTTTCAGCTTGTGATTGGCCAAGAAGCAGCCCCGCGATTCCTTCTGATTTCCCCAGATTGTCTTGTTCGTTTGGGGAGGGGAATTTAAGACATAAATGGTACGTCGACAGGATGGGGTACATCAAGTTGATCCACGAGGTTCTCATTATGACGTTGTAGATCGCGGGATGGTTGGCTACCGAGCAATCCACAATCTTCGTGACTCTGCCGGCCTGGACTGAAAGTCGGACTGTCTTATCCATCATGGTTACCTAGCCGGTGAACCCGGTCAGTGATCTCGGGTTGGGTTTGACGTCAGAAAAACTGACACTCATCCTTCAGAATGTTTCCTGAAATATTACGTCCACTGAACTTCTCGTTTCGATCAAGACTCGGGAGACGACACAGTCATTAATGACTAGTTTCACCACTAGAGGGTCATGGTGGGGTTAATAGTGTCCTTCGGCGTCGTTTACTTCGTAAGTGATCAGGTCATCGTCTAGGGTAATTAGCTCTTGTGGGGTTTAATTTTTGTCTCCTCTTCACTGAAAGACATTTATAGACGCGACCGTGTCTCCTCAATACTTAGAGTCTCTCATGATCACCTTCCTCTTTTTGGTGCCTCTTCGTTCGGCTTTCGAGGATGTTCTTCATTAGACTGGTTGTCCTGTGTCTCGTCATTTCTTTCTGTTGCTATGTTGCTATGAGGCTTTCATCGTTACGGCGTCTCTGAAATCTCCTGCCAAGAACTTGGCTGCAAGTCTTCTTGTGATGGTTTTGCTATTTGAGGTCGAGTGACCATTGGCTTGGTGAAAACCGCAATAAGCTTTTTCGTCAAAGCCTGTGTTGCGAGTCCAGGTGTTCCACGATCCTCGTCCGCATCCGGCTCCATCAGGCAATCTCTCTGTGTTTACTTGGTAATTGTGTGCTCCACCTGCGCTCATCCCTTTGTGGTTGATATATCCGCTACTGCGCCCGCTTCGCCTTTTGTTCGGTACGTTGGGTAGCTAGGTCGGCACTCTGGTCGATGTTTTCAGTGTACGATGCATTTTCGTCAGGATCTTCATCTCCTCTTCGTGGAAAACAAAATTCGAGGCGCAGTGAGGAGCGTCCTGGATGGTCAGCGATTTGTTCAGGCAAATTTCTTCTCGGAAGCGAGACTCGAACCACAGGAACTTCCGCAGGGCGTCAATCGCAACTTTATCGCTTAAACTGTTGATCTTGGACACTATCACCTTAGTTCTCTCGATGAAGTCTTAGAGACTTTCCAGTGGTCCTTGGGACAGCGAGAGACTTTCCAGTGGTCCTTGGGACAGCGAGTAGAGTTCTGCGTCGGATGTCGATCGGCTTATGAAAAACGAGTAGTGCTTCAAGAAAGTCGCATATAGTTGATCAAAATTTTCGTTCGAATCTCTTTCCAAGCAGGAGAACCACATCAAAGTCGGTCCTTTCAAATGCTCGACGAAAAGGAGGCAGAAGCTGGCGTCTCTTTCTTCGTTCTTGAATCGGGCTCGACCCATGGCGATCCGAAAAGCCGTCATATGAGCCGTTGGATCTGACGCCCGTCGTACAATGGGATCCGGATTTTCCGAGGATCAGAAGGCTTCACATCCGTGATTTTAAGATGTGAACGGGATCTTCTGGGTTTCTTCCAAGACCTAATCAATTTCTGGGGCTGCACTGTTGGCATGGTGGACCTGGGAGTACATTATCTTCATCTCATTTTTCGCGAGGACGAGTTGGGCTATGAGCTCGGCCATTTCGCTCTTCTGGCCCGCGGAGAATGGCATTCTGCCTGGTCGGCCTACTCTGTCGTCGTTGTTGCTCTACCCATAATATTTTTTTCCTCATCTTCAGTGAGCTCTCGTACCTCATCATCCGTCTCATCTTTTTCTTGGCCAGTTTCATCTCCGGCGGTTCTGGTTTGTCCTCCGTTCTCTTCCTCAGTTACCGTCGATGTAGGTCGATCGTTATTTTTTTCTGGCTGTGTTCTTGGACAGCCCGCCACCTTTGTATCCCTTGGACCAGGCCGCCAGCTCGGACCAGGCCGCCAGTCCGGACCAGGCTGCCAGGCCAGACCAGGCCACCAGGCCGCCAGTTCGGACTAGGCCGCCGGTTTGGACCAGCCCACCGACCAGGCAGCCCGCCGTGCTTAAAATCCGTCGGAGCAGACGATCGAGAGAAGACCGCATTCATAACAGATCGCGGGATATTCTGCTATAAGGTGGTGCCATTCGGACTCAAAAATGCTGGAGCAACGTACCAAAGACTCGTCAACAAGATGTTCGCTGAGCAACTTGGAAAGAGGATGGAGGTTAACATCGATGACATTCTGGTGAAATCTCTAGAAGAAAAATACCACGTGAAACATTTGCGAGAATGTTTCGAGCAGCTCAACCGGCACAACATGATGTTGAACCCAACAGAGTGCAGGTTCGGAGTAAAATTGGGAGAATTGCTCGGCTACCTTGTGACACATTGAGGAATAGAGGCTAACCCGAAGCAAATCAACGCTTTGATAAATATTGTTTCGCCGAACACAAAAAGAGAAATCCTGAGGCTAACCGGATGAGTCGCCGCGCTGAACCGGTTCATCTCAAGATCAACAAACAAATTTCTGCCTTTCTACGATACACTCAGAGGAAACGAAAAAATCGAATTGACGGAGAAGTGCTAGCGGGCATTCCAAGAGTTAAATAAATATCTGGCGAGAGGAAAAGATGGCGTCTGGGGTTAGTAAACCGGCGGCCTGATCCAATATTTGGCGGACTGGTCTGGAAACTGGCAGCCTGGTCCAAGAATTGGCGGCCATGGGTCCAACCAAGCCATTCGATTTGCGCTTGATTGTCCACCCACTTGGATTGCTGGTTTGGACTCGATTGTTGTTTGGTCTCAATCTGTTTGGCTTAGTCGAGCCTATCCGTTTATGTTCAGAATTTTTGGCTACACTGAATTTCCATCCACAGTTGTTTTAATCGTTGATATTGAATGTATAGATTTTGACTCAAATATACCAAGTGGTTTGTTATGAGATTTTTTGCTTATTTATACCATAAACCAAAATTTATATAAAAATTATATTTTTGGTACTTCAATTTAGGATTTGGGATTAAAATATTTAGAAATGAAAAGACGCAAACACTAGAAGCTGTTAAATGACTTTTCATATATGCCATCTAGAAAAAGTTGACTAATATTATTATACTCTTAGTGAAAATTACAAATTTTAAAGACTTTTCAAATTAATCAATATTTTTTCGAAATAATGTATAAATATGTTGTGGTTAATATAAATGTTTGACGAGTGTTAGTTTTCATATACATATATATAATATATACAGAGTAAAACCTATAGATAATAAAATAATCCAATACAAAGACAAATTACATATTTTCTAATCCTCGTTAAACTTGAGATAAGTATTAAAAAATTATATTTAATGTTGATTCGTTACAAATGATTAGTTATCTAAAGCTTTTTGTTGAATAAAATATGTTATAAATATCTTCTCATCATTTTATTGACTAAAATTTGGATAAATTTTTCAAATTCATATATTAGTCAGATACGTAGAAATAGTAATTACAAAATATTACTTGGAAATATATATATCAACATCTTAAAACTATACATTAATGTGTTTAATCTAGTTGACCAAATCCATCTATAAAATAGTATTAGGTGATAACAAAAATTAGAAAAAAAAAGATCTAAAACATGGATGGTAGAAAGATTGAGGAAAAATTCACCAAAAATCGGATCCCAAGAGAAACAATTCTCTCAAAATGCCTAGATGGTAATGTTGCAGTGGATCTCTTGCTCGTCACCCATGCTGAAAATCTATACATGTTCAAAAGTCCACGTATCAACTCTGCGGATGGACATTTCCAAAACTTTACCCAGAGGAAAGAAGTATCTTCCTTCGCGCTGAAACAAGATAGGATTCTGAGGAGTCAAACAAAACTAAATATGCTAACGAAAGAACTGGAACAAGAAAAAAAGCATGGAGAAATAAGTTTTCTATTTTATATTAGAAATTTAATCCTTAAAAATAAAATACTATTTATTTAACAACAAAATGTTTACAATTTTAATAATATTAAATTTATGGTTTATTTGAATTTGGTTTTTTGAAATAATTATGATATTAGACTTTGTTGTTAAAAATTTTCACAATATCATTTTATTCGTTATCAAATTATGAGAGAACAATAAATAGAGAGTAAAACCCATTGATTATTACATTTTCTATCTATTTAAAAATTTTGTGTACAAAATATAAATTATTTTTTTTATTAATTTTAGGTTTTGAAGAAGAGGCAACAAGAAATCTTTCAAAATTATGAGAAGATGATCAAAGATTTGAAGTTGGAGGAGGTGATCGCTTTCAAGGAAAGTCTCAAAACTCTTCAACAGAATATAAAACAGAAACGCAAAGAGATGGAAGCTTCACTACATCAAAAAGAATAATCAGAAGAAAAAGATATAGAAAAATAAGATATATTACTATTTATCATATAAGATGAATCTTTGTTTTTTCTTTCAAAATTTTTATGGAATAATTTCAGTTTGTTGTAATAATTGACAAATGCTAAATCTTTCATTTTTATCCTTTAAATTTAATTTCATAATTAATTATGTTGCCTTAATATTTTATATTTTATCCTTTAAATTTATTGATTGGGTTATATTTATTCGTAAAGATGAATTTTGTTATGTTGCATCTGTTATATCCCCTATTCCAACCATAATGAACATATATTGGTAGATTATTTACGATTTAAGGATCATTTCACCAGCTTCCTGTTCAAATTTATATTATCTTCTTAGTCTACTTTGAGACGTGTAATATTTGCCAACTTCAGGATGCACAAAACAATGTATCGCCTAAATGTCAAACAAAGTATGAGTATTATTATCCCAAAAACTAACAATCAATACACTATCATTTTTACGCTAAATGAACAATCACTTGAGCAATATATCATAAACATGATATAATTAATAATTACCAGTAATTAGGATCACTATATTCTCTAGACCAAACATATGAACCTTTTGTGCCACGTTTTGCCTACCGAGTCGAGATGGTTAGTCTCCATCATGTCAATCACCTTGAGCACATCATTGGTGTCCAACATTCTCAAGAAATTTTCTCAACATTCTCATGTAAAGTTCCCAACACCTTTGTATCAACAATAAATTGTAAGGACAGTCTTAAACATGATCTTTGTGAGAGTTGAAACTCACACAATTAAAACTTATAATAAATGGAAGCTCAAAATCCTATTTTAAATGAACTGAATGACCAAGATCGAAAGTCTGTTTTATTTAGTGATCTTTTTGCCAAAGTACAAGAAAATTCGTAAAAGCTTAATGTCTTACAATACGAAAAATCTAATAATCGAAACTGGATACAAACTATCATATATATAGTGGGCGACCTTGGGTGCTCAGCGAGTTTTTAGCGATGTGGGTCACCTGTTAATCTTTCATCCGCGGAATTTTGGCCTAATTCGCGGCCCATATCCTTAGCAGGTCGCTACGAGGTCCAGTCTTGATCCAGGCCGCCTCCGGTTTGGTTCGGCTCACCCTGATTTCGGTTGTTCACCTTTCTTGGACTCTTTCCCAGTTTTTCGATCGATACGTGAACAAAACCGTGAACAGTATCTTATGAGCAGTGTTTTATGAACAGTAACTTGAATCCGTCGTATGTCAAACCGAATCTTTGTCTTTCCGATTTTATCCGGTTCGTGAACAGTGTTCAGTGAATAGTGTTTTTGCGGATAATCCTGGATGAACAGTGTTCCGAACCGAGCGATTCCGAGTCAAGCTTGCAGCCCGCCCGTTTCTTTCGTATAAACTTTCAGCCCGCCTGTTTTTCTCGTATGAGCTTTCAGCCCGCCTGTGTTTCTCGTATGAGCTTTCAGCCCACCCGTTTCTCTCGTATGAACTTTCAGCCCGCTTGTTTATCTAGTATGAACTTTCAGCCTACCTGTTTCTCTCGTACGAATTTTCAGCCCTCCCGTTTCTCTCGTATGAACTTTCAGCCCGCCCGGTCTTTAGACTGGACTGCGGGCTCGTCCAAGAGGAGTAAACCAGCGGGCCGGTTCAAGGAAGTCACAGGCGGCCTGGTCTGAGGGAGAGCAAGCATGGCAGCCTGGGAGGAGGAATAAGCGGCCTGTTCTGGAGAGAGAGAGCACGGCGGGCTGCCTGGTCGGCTAGCTGACCAAACTGGCGGCCTGGTCCAAGGGAGATCAAGCACGGCGGGCTGGTCCAAGCCGGCGGCCAGGTCCAAGGGTGATCAAGCACAGCGGGCTGGTCCAAACCGGCGGCCTGGTCCGGGAGATCAAGCACGGCAGGCTGCCTGGTCGGCGGGTTGCCTGATCGGCGGGCTGGTCCAGATCGGCAGCCTGGTCCAAGGGAGATTAAGCACGGTGGGCTGCCTGGTCCAAACTGGCGGCCTGGTCCGGACTGGCGGCCTGGTCTGGACTGGCGGCCTGGTCCGGACTGGCGGCCTGGTCCGGACTGGCGGCCTGGTCCGGACTGGCGGCCTGGTCCGGACTGGCGGCCTGGTCCGGACTGGCGGCCTGGTCCGGACTGGCGGCCTGGTCCGGACTGGCGGCCTGGTCCGGACTGGCGGCCTGGTCCGGACAGGCGGCCTGGTCCGGACTGGCGGCTTGGTCCGGACTGGCAGCCTGGTTCGAGCTGGCGGCCTGGTCCGAGGGATACAAAGGTAGCGGCTGTCCAAGAGGAAAAGATGGCATCATGGGTTAGTAAACCGGCGGCCTGGTCCAATACTTGGTGGACTGGTCTGGAAAATGGCGGCCTGTTCCAAGAACTGGCGGCCGGGGAGTCTTTCGTATGAGTTTAAATGTCTTTGTACGAGTTTTCGTGTCTTCGTATTAGTTTACGTGTCTTCATATGAATTTTCGTGTCTTCGTGTGAGTTTCCAGATAGCCTAGTCCTCTCTCAAGGAAGTTGGCTAGCTCGTTCAATCCTCGGATAAGCATTCCGTATAAGTATTTAGACTTCTAGATCCGTCAATCTTCGAGGAGTAGGTTTTGACCCCAACAGTTAGCCCCCAGCTTTTTGTTTCTGTTTGCCGAAGCAACGAGCTTTGAGTAAAGCGTTATCGGGATTGATGGTTCGAGAGGACGGACTGACGCATATCTTTTTTTTTTTCTTAATGATATGTCTCTGAGAACCGAAGTCAGCGATTTGATTTACGCTGAAGGAGAATATTCTTTCTGTGCCGATTTTCTCGAAAAAATCGGATTGAGATTTAGGAAAGTTCTATTCCTTCTCGAGTTAGGATTAGAATTACCCTGATGCATATATATGAGCGTTTTTTCTTCCTTCGTACTCCTGCAGACTCTTTCGAACTCCACTTCTCCTCCGAACCTTTTTGAAGACCTTAAAGCTTGTTTTGATCTTTGCGGTCATGGTCAGGGTTACGCTTCGTGAGAAGAAGGAGAACGAAATGTGTGAGAGGGAGGTGAAAGAAGGAAGTGAGCAGGCCAAACCGAGTTCTTCTGGTAAGTCGGAGACCTGTTACTCGGAGGTAAAGTCACCTGGGGCGGTCTAGCTATTCCTCCTTTGGCTTGGCCTGTGAATAAGTTGGCCTTGTCAAATGTCCTGTTAACTCGTTTGAGGAAAGAGGCGATCTTAACACGGAATGTCTCTAACAATCTGAGGAACGCTACGAGGCGCATTCCTGAAGTTCGGTCAGCAAACCAAAAGAACGCTGGTGGCTTACCCGCGGCGAATCCTTTACTGCATCAAAGGCGGGCGGACTGCCCTGTTGGCAACGGTGCAAAGGAGCCGAGGATTTCTCCCCTCGGAGCACAACCTTCTGAAGATGCATCAATAAATCTCCTACGAGAACCCGATTCTTTTGAGGCGGCCAGTAGGGACCATTGTCAGTCTGCAAGAAGTTTTTCCGTGATCGCGGACCTGGATTTTAAATTTTCTTCCGGTGTCAGTCTGGAGGAATCCGAGAAGTACATGGATATGGCCCTGTTTGGGATGAAGGTCCGATTTTTTTTCTTGAACTTCTTTTGGGATCTTGTTCGTTGTCTCCCCTTTACTAACTTTTTCGTTTTTTGCAGTTTATCTCTTCCTTGAATAAGTGTGTTAATTCGTATGATGCTAGTCTTCGCGGAATCCGTAAACGCGCCGAAGAGAATCGGGAGGATGTTCGGTCAATCAGGAGGAAGTTCAACGATTTAGAAGCGTTGAGTTCTCAGAAAATCAAATCACTCGAGAAACAACTCCCTCAGTTAAAGGAGGATAAGGATCGAGTGGTTCCTATGTCAGTCGGCTTGGAGGCCAAAGTGTCGCGTCAATCCACTGAGTTGAAGACCTTGGCCAATCAGCTTGAAGGATTCAAGTCTTCGTGCGATGCGAAGGTTCAACGAGCTTATGCTGACGGCCAGAAGGCTTCTGCTGACAAGTATCGTGTCCTTGTCATGATATAGTGTATCTAATGAATGGTAATTGTTAATTATATCATGTTTATGATATATTGCTCAAGTGATTGTTCATTAAGCATAAAAATGACAGTGTATTGATTGTTAGTTTTTGGGATAGTAATACTCATACTTTGTTTGATATTTAGGCGATACATTGTTTTTTGAATCCTGAAGTTGGTAATATTACACGTCTCAAAGTAGAATAAGAAGATAATAAAAAATTGAACATGAAGCTGGTGAAATGATCCTTAAATCGCTGATCCTTAAATCGCAAACAATCTACCAATATATGTTCATTATGGTTGGAATAGATGCAACATTACAAAATTCATCTCTACGAATAAATATAACCCAATCAAAACTCAAAAAACACATTATGTTGATTTTCATTGACTATAATGACACATATTATAAAATACTAAAGCAACATAATTAATTATGAAAATTAAATTTAAAGGATAAAAATGAAAGATTTGACATTTGTCAATTATTACAACAAACTGAAATTATTTAATAAAATTTTAAAAGAAAAAACAACAATTCAATCTTATATGATATATAGTAATAGATCTTATTCTTCTATATCTTTTTCTTCTGATTATTCTTTTTGATGTAGTGAAGCTTCCATCTCTTTACGTTTCTGATTTATATTCTGTTGAAGAGTTTTGAGACTTTCGTTGAAAGCGATCACCTCCTCCAACTTCTAATCTTTGATCTTCTTCTCATAATTTTGAAAGATTTCTTGTTACCTTTTCTTCAAAACCTAAAATTAATAAAAAAGAATTAATATTTTGTAAACAAAAAAAAAAAAATAGATAGAAGATGTAATAATCAATGGGTGTTACTCTCTATTTACTGTTCTCTCATAATTTGATAACGAATAAAATGAAATTGTGAAAAATTTTAACAACAAAGTCAAATACCATAATTAGTTCAAAAGACCAGATTCAAATAAATCATATATTTAATATTATAAAAATTGTAAATAATTTTTCTTAAATAAATAGTATTTTAATTTTAAAGATTAAATAACTAATATAAAATAGAAAACTTACCTCTGCACGCTTTTTTCCTTGTTCAAGTTCTTTCGTTAGCATATTTAGTTTTGTTTGACTCTTGAGAATCTTATCTTGTTTCAGCGCGGAGGAAGATACTTCTCTCCTCTGAGTAAAGTTTTGGAAATGTTGATCCACAGAGTTGATACGTGGACTTTTGAACATGTATAGATTTTCAGCAGGAGAGACGATCAAGAGATCCACAGCAACATTACATTGCTTCTCTAATTCATCGGATTCTTTGAAAATACCATCTAGGCATTTTGAGAGAGTTGTTTCTCTTGGGATTCGATTTTCGGTGAATTTTTCCTCGATCTTTCTACCACCCATGTTTTAGATCTTTTTTTTTTCTAATTTTTGTTATCACCTTATACTATTTTATAGATGGATTGGTCCAACTAGATTAAACACATTAATGTAGAGTTTTAATATGTTGATATATATTTCCAAGTACTATTTTGTAATTACCATTTCTACGTATGTAACTAATATATGAATTCTGAAAAATTTATCAAAATTTTAGTCAATACAAATGATGAGAAGATAATTATGACATATTTTAGTCAACAAATAGCTTAAGATAACTAATCATTTGTGATGAGTCAACATTAAATATGTATATATATATATATATTTTTTTTAATATTTATGTCAAATTTAAGAGGGTTAGAAATATGTAATTTGTCCTTTTATTGGATTATTTTATTATCTATAGGTTTTATTCTATATATATTAGATATATATCTGTATATGAAAACTAACACGCGTTAAACATTTATATTAACTACAACATCTATACATTATTTCAAAAAAAATTGATTAATTTGAAAAAAGTAAGAAAAAAGTCTTAAAAGTACGTAACAATATTAGTCAACTTTTTCTAGATGGCATATATGAAAAGCCATTTAATGGCTGCTAATGTTTGCTACTTTTCATTTCTTTCATCGAACAAAATGTTTTAATCACAAATCCTAAATTTAAGTACCAAAAATATAATATTTGTATAAATTTTGGTATATGGTATAAAAAGCAAAAAATCTCATAATGAACCACTTGGTATATTAGAGTCAAAATCTATACTTTCAATATCAATGATAAAAACAACTATGTATGGACATTCAGCGTAGCCAAAATCCGAACATAGACAGATTGACTCGACTAAGCCAAACAGATTGAGACCAAACAACAATCGAGTCCAAACCAGCAATCAAAGTGGGTGGACAATCGAGCCCCAACCGAATGGTTTGGTCGGACCCCTGGCCGCCAATTCTTGCACCAGGCCGCAAGTTTCCAGGTCAGCCTGCCAAATATTGGACTAGGCCACCGGTTTACTAACCCAGGACACCATCTTTTACTCTTGGACAGCCAGCCCACCTTTGTATCCCTCGGACCAGGCCGCCAGTCCGGACCAGGCCACCAGGCCGCCAGTTCGGACCAGGCCGCCGGATTGGACCAACCCACCCTGCTTGATCTCTCTTGGACCAGACGATCGAGAGAAGACCAAATTCATAACAGATCGCGGGATATACTGCTATAAGGTGGTGCCGTGCGGACTCAAAAATGTTGGAGCAACGTACCAAAGACTCGTCAACAAGATGCTCGCTGAGCAACTTGGAAAGATGATGGAGGTTTACATCGATGACATGCTGGTGAAATCTCTAGAAGAAAAAGACCACGTGAAACATTTGCGAGAATGTTTAGAGCAGCTCAACAGGCACAACATGAAGCTGAACCCAATGAAGTGCAGGTTCGAAGTAACATCGGGAGAATTCATAGGCTACCTGGAGACACATCGAGGAATAAAGGCGAACCCAAAGCAAATCAACGCTTTGATAGAGATGGATTCGCCGAAGACAAAAAGAGAAATCCAGAGGCTAACCGGAGGAGCCGCGGCGCTGAATCGGTTCATCTCAAGATCAACGGAAAAATTTCTGCCGTTCTACGATACACTCAGAGGAAACGAAAGATTTGAATTGATGGAGAAGTGCGAGTAGGCATTCCAAGAGTTAAAGAAATACCTGGCGAGTCCGCCCATCCTAGCGAAACTGGTTGAAGGAGAGCCCTTATTCTTGTACACGACAGTGTCGTCAGCAACAGTAAGCGGATTACTCATAAGGGAGGATCGCAACGAGCAAAAACCGATCTTTTACGTAAGCCAAGCTCTGACGGACACAGAGACTCGATATCCATTAATGGAAAAAACGGTGTTGGCGGTAGTGATGACAGCCCGGAAGTTGCGGCCGTATTTCCAGTCTCACACAATCATCATACTTACAATTTTCCCCTCAGAACAAAATTGCATAGTCCAAGTCAATCAGGGCGACTAGCAAAATAGGCGGTAGAGCTAAGCGAATATGACATCTAATACCGGATCAGAACATGCGCCAAATCCCAAGTTCTGGCAGAATTCATAGTCGAGCTACCAACCGCGGGTGTCGAAGAGCCAACTCCAAATTCGGTTTGGACACTTCACGCAGATGGATCATCGTCAAAGCAAGGTTCAGGAGTCGGAGTGCGACTAACATCACCCACCAGAGAAATCATGGAACAATCATTGCGACTACTGTTCCACGCTTCCAACAGTGAATCACAGTATGAAGCTCTAATCGAGGGATTAAGACTCGCCCTCGGCCTTAAAATCCAGAACCTCCAAGCATACTGCGACTCCCAGCTGGTCTCAAACCAGTTCAACAGAGAATACGATCGGATGGAAGCTTATCTCATGATCGTCCAGAGGCTAACCAAACAGTTCAAGGAGTTCGAACTCACAAGAATCTCCCGAGGAGAGTATGCCCCAGCCGATGCATTGGCAGCCCTAGCATCAACCTCAGCCCTGGGAGAAATACGAGTCGTTCCCATAGAGTTCATCGAACAACCAAACATCAATCCACCCCAAGTCACTAACCTTATACGACAACCAGAAGGTGGCGAAGAAGGAGAGGAGGAACCTCCAGAAGAAGAGCTGTCGACTGATCCGCAAGAGGAATACGGCTGTGATCGCCAATGGATGGGACCAATACGAACCTACATTATTTACGGACAGGTCCCGACAGAGAAATGGGCAGCACGCAAGCTGAGAGCTCATGCCGCCCATTTTATCCTGGTTGATGGGAACGTCTTCAAATGGAGGCTATCCGGACCATTGATGGCATGTGTAGAAGGCGAAGAAGCAAGAAAAATTATGGAAAAAGTCCATAGTGGATCATGTGGAAACCATTCTGGAGGAAGAGCTCTCGCAATCAAAATCAAGCGGCACATACATTACTGGCCGACAATGGTGAAAGACTGCTAGAAGTTCTCCCTCAATTCCGAGAAGTGCCAGAGGCATGCACCAATAATCCACCAGCCCGCAGAAGTCCTTTCGTCGATCTTCGCACCTTATCCATTCATGAGGTGTCAATGGACATCGGGGGACCGATGCACAACTCGAAGCAGAAGAGACTCCTACTTGTCCTAACGGATTGTTTCACAAAGTGGGTTGAGGCAGATTCTTACGCTAGTATCAAGGATTCTCAAGTAGAACACGTCGTGTGGAAGAACATCATCTCCAGGCGCGGAGTACCGTACGAAATCGTCACCGACTACGGCTCTCAATTCATCTCGGCCTGTTTCAAAGGATTCTGCGAGAAATGGAAGATACGGTTAAGCAAATCAACACCATGGTATCCACAGGGTAATGGCCAGGCCGAAACAGCCAACAAGACCATCCATTGAAGTTCTTTGTTCTTTCGAGAATGGCTTCCTTTAAGAACTTTTGGTAAGGTGGAATAAGAGTAAGGGTGTTTCTTAGTGGCATTGTGAGTTCAAACTTCCTTAATTGTTCATCAAACAAAGCCTTGTACTTCTCTAAGAGTTACTTTTAGAATCTAATGGGGAATGGGTAATGTGGTTTGTATGGTGGTGATACAAACCGTGGTTCCTTATTAACCTCCTTAGCATCCACGGTGAGGTGGGAATGCTGTTCTCACGGTGGAAGTACTATACCATTTCGTAAGGTGACTGCTTGAACGTAGACCGGTTGTGGTGACAATGGTTGCCTTTTCGAAGCAATACAGGTTGGAGGTTGTTAGGGTGGGTTAGTGTCTGATTCAATTTTGTCCATACGTGTTGCCATACTGTTCAGCATCTTTATAGTAGCAGATTGATCCTGGAAAAGTTGAGTGAGAAGGTTTTTGATGGCTGCTTCATGAGGTGGAGGTGAGTAGTGACCATAGCTGGTGTAATGGGGTGAAATGAAAAGTGTGGGTACGTAGGCAGTTCGGTAAAATGAGTTCAGCTATTCTTATTTTGAGTAATAATAATGTCTCCGTAAGAGAGCACGGGTCGTTATTTCGGAAGAGCTTGCATTCGAGCAAACAACTTTTTAATGCGAAGAAAATAACAAACAAGAGATAATGAAATGGAGCGATAAGGCTGCTAGTCCTTGGTCCAGAACAGAGAAAAGCCTTGGCAAGCTAAATCAATGATTTGCCTCATGCAATCTGGAATCGGATAGCAATACTCCACAAAACCGATATCAATCCATTGAGACTGGTGTACCTCAAGAATGCAAAGTTCCCAGTGGGTTTGCAGAATCCTCCTCTTTATCTTCATGTGCTTCTGCTCAAGTTAACCTTTTTCGTGATTAAGTTGCTTGTATTTGGATACAATCTGAGAAACATGTGAAAAAATACCTTAGGTGGAATTTCGATGAAAGGATGTCCACAACACAAAAACTGGAAATGTGTTACCTTGACAACATACTCCTCGGCGATGGATTGATCACGGGGCGGTAATCGACAAGTTAAACCAAAAGGAATGGTCATCAGGGTTTCATAACCAAGCAGATGTTTCATGATCTCTGCAGCATGGTTCGCTGCACAGTCTTCGGCAGCGGATAAAACCCTTCGAGGAGCATCGGGAAAAAATTCACCATTTTTCTCCTCGTTACTAAGATTTGTCACCATAAGTAAAGAATGGATGATGTGTATGATAGGCGAACAACATGTACCTAATATACATATATAAGAAGATATGACGAGACTTGAAAAAAGGAAATTGATCCTGGATTGATCTTCTGTACCCCCAAAAATATTAACTTTTCTATAGAAAAAATCCTTGGAAGAAAGGAAGCCTGAAAAACAAAGAGAAAACAAAAGCGGAGAGATTCATATTTTATAGACCGAAGTCTGTCGCAATATGGGGTGGAGGCCGATATTTAAAGCAACAACAATAACATCACTTTCTAACGAGGGTAACTATAGTTCACTGAGGTGGTAGAGACAATTTGGAACATAACCATATCACTCCATCCTTGAAAGATGAATCGTATTTAGATTCCTCCTCTTTTGCCTTTTCAGTTCGGGTTTTTGATTCCCAGATGTTTTTGAGTCAACTCTTCAGAATCGGAGCGATTAAACCAAACTCCTTCACTTCCTATTGTGAAGGATGCGATTCGAGATTGCGTATTTTCCTCTCCCACTTCAAATCTTCCGCTCGAGAGTCATTTTCTTAAGCTCTAACTCTTGGTGTTTGAGGCAAGCGAACTGGTGTTCATCAGCGATCTAACCAAAAAGGAAAATATAAAAAAAATTCTCATGAAGTAATATGAAGGAATTATGGACTAATATTGCCACCTTACTTTGTCAACGAAATCACAACACATGTTTTTCTTCTTTGTCCAGATAATATATGAAAAAAGGCAGACAAAACCCCCAGAGGCTCAAATCCGTCTAACGAATATCGTGGGGGGGGGGGAGATCTTACAAGAGGAAGATTAGAACCAGGAAAAAATAGACGTTTAGTCACGAGACATGATAAAACAACGAAATATTTTCTGTATACTCTTCTCTAAATTTTTGCTTCAGAAAGAACAGTCTGGATGGAGTTTAAAATCGTTAAGCACAAGTAAACATTACAAATTCATCATTCATTTTGAAACCGTCTAACCTCACCATAGAACCTAACTGATCTACTCATTAATCATATGTTTAACCGCTAATCCCAAATCGGAAGGAGGGCCAAACATTATTAGGAAAGAGAAGAAATGATAGAGTTAAGCAAGAAAGTAAAGCTGCAATATTCGGGTGCTAAATGGAAATTTTCTAAAGAAAAAGGAACAAAAAAAAGCTAAACAAAAAGAACAAAAAGGTCTCATGTGCCGCTGATCGCAAGGGTATTGTCTTTTATATAGGCGCCTCTGAGAAACCCTATTTGGGACCACCGCTGAGCTGGTTTGGGTGTTTAGTGCTAGTGCAGGGCGAGTTGTACGGATCGCTCGTCGCACTGGGGTGAGGCATCTGGTGTTGCATTGCACAAAGTTCAAACCTCGAGATCTTTTGCATCGGGTCGAACCTGTTGTATCTGGTCGCTGTGCAAACTTGGGATGCACTGCATCGAGGTTATCCTGTTGCGACTGCCCGATGTGAAAAACCAGGGAGTTCTACACCGGGTTGGTCCTGTTGTGCATCATGTTGCTTCCCAAGTGGGCACCTTTCCTTCACTTCTTTCTTCCAGCCCTGTTCCCTTTGCATGGCTAATCCCTCCTCATGTTTTGGTCACTTGAAAAACACCCTACAAATGCAAACAAATTCAGAGCCCTAGTCTAATGCAACCTAAGTCTAAAATGTGGCAATTCCTTAGAAAAAACATGTGAAATTGTACTCTAACTACCGTGTAAATGCATCTAAATAGAGTGCAAAATGTAGAGGTATCAGTAATCAAATTACCGACGACAACAAAATAGAGCTCGAGATAGACGATCAAAAGTTTAACCGGAAAGTCAATATCGGATCTGCCATGAAGAAAGGATCCAAAATAGGATTTGTCAAACTCTTATCAAAAGGGGAGAACGCTATGACTTGTTTGTCGAAAAATGTGCTCTACACAAAATTATGTGTAGCACGCTACAAGCAGAATGCAAACTATAGGGTCCAACCAATAAAGTAAAGAAAGAAGCTCAAGCTAGAGCGATCTCAAACAATAAGAAGCGGACCGAACAGATTTCTCAAGATCAGCTTTGTTCGGAAAATACAGTTTTTAGCATGTTTAACAAGCCTTGTAACCATAAAGGAGTCACAATTCTGTATTAATTCTACGTATCCCAACAGAATTTTCCCACAAAGTGGCTTTTCTTTACTTCGTCTCGATGATTGGGAGAAGATCATTTTTATTCACCGAGGGATCAACTGTTGCGCATAAATGCCTGAACGTGCAGAAGAACGCTTCACGAAACACTGCACTACTTATAATTAAAAGGGAAGTTCAGCAACTGGTGGGCCGTGGAGTAGATGTAATCTATCTCGTGACAAGATCCAAAGACATTAGGATCGCAGTCTTCCAAGTACACGGAAGATACAAGCATTGCCGTTTGAAGGAAAAGTAAAATGATACATTTACCAAACTCAAGACTGCCTTAATCATTCCACCAACCCTTTCAAAGATTGAAGCAGGGGAAGGCATATAGTTGTATGTTTTGAGCTACGCAGTAATTACTAGTGCAAATAAAGAATCACCGGTGAGTATAACCAAAAATTCTGCAACACATCCTTACTTCCAGCCCTGCCTAAGTGAAGTGTTAACCACACGATTTTCTGATTTTCACAGACAATCGTTCAGGAGCCACACCAGGTTACACAGGATCAAAGGCGAGGGAAACCAGCCTTAAAAGATGTTGAATCGCCTAATATGGAGAGATGAGGAAGTTAAAAATGACGAAAATCGATCCTGGATTGATCTTCTGTACCACAAAAAAATATTAAGTTTTCTATATAAAAAAATCCTTGGACGAAAGGAAGCGTGAACAACAAAGAAAAAACAAAAGCGGAGAGATTCATATTCTTGTAGACCGAAGTCTGTCGCAATATGAAGGCGTGGAGGCCGATATTTAAAGCAACAACAATAACATCACTTTCTAACGAGAGTAACTATAGTTCGCTAAGGTGGTAGAGAAAATTTGGAACATGACCCTATCACTCCATCCTCGAAAGAGGAATCGTCTTTAGATTCTTTCTCTTCTACATATTCAATTCGGGTTTTTGATTCCCAGATGCTTTTGAGTGAGTACTCTAGAATCGGAGTGATTAAGCCAGACCCCTTCACTTCCCATTGTGAAGGATGCGACTCGAGATTGCATATTTTCCTCTCCCACTTCAAATCTTCCGTTCGAGAGTATTTTTTTTAAGCTCCAACTCTTGGCGTTTGAGGCAAGCAAACTGGTGTTCATCAGCGATCTAACCAAAAAGGAAAATATAAAAAAGTTCTCATGTCAATGAAATCACAACACATATGTTTTTTTTCTGTCCAGATAATAGATGAAAAAATGAGGATAAACCCCCCAGAGGCTCAAATCCGTTTACTGAATGTCGCGGGGGAGATCCTATAGGCGGAAGATTAGAACCAGAAAAATAGACGTTTTGTCACGAAACATGATAAAACAACGAAAGATTTTATGTACACTCTTCTCTAAATTTTGCTTCAGAAAGAACAGTCTGGATAGAGTTTAAAGAACCAAGAAAAGGAGTAAAAAGGAGGCAACTGAAGCGACAGGCGCACCTAAAAAATTCTCCTTACTTTCAGATTAGACAGTTGTAACTCACGATGCAGTATTTAGAAAAAAATTAATTTATGCATCAGGGTATTAATAACAAAAACCATAATGTAGAACATTCTACCCATGGGGTTACAGCCACAATACATGCCTAAAAATAGCCCAGTAAGAAACAATTCATTAAAGTCCCAACTTGTTGATCAAACAAAAATACCAGCTTGCATGAGAAATCACATGTCATATTTTTTTAACTGAGCCCAGCGCTCGTAATCGGGAAACCGAGGACTAACTGATAAAATAAGAGTTATTCCTTTAAAAATGGTTCGAGGTCCGATCAACCTTTTCCCAAACTCAATGCCAAATATCGTCAAATTATAATTTTCAAACGGACATTGCAAATCCGATGACCAAAATCAGATAAATCTCCTTTAAAATAAAACAATAATTATGATTATAATATTTTCGAAAATGTTCACGACAATAATTAACATCCTCCAAAGTTATAAAAGGGGGCATCTTCATTTCTAAGAAAACTCCAAAGGTATTCCGTCCGCAGCGGAAGTATTTCCAAATTGAGAGCTTTCTGTCATCTCGACATCAAGTATCGGAATCACAAAGGGTTCGACAGCAGCTGCAGGTAATTCTCCGGACGCAAGATTTTCAGCAAATAAACCCCTAGCATGCACGCACAAAGAACCAAGCCAAGTTAACAAAAAGGAAAAGAGAGAGAAGGTAAGGTGAGTCCTGAAAAAACTAATCAATTGGAATGTTCGACAGTCCCAAATAAAAGTCCAGCAGAGGAAAATTCGCAAAATGCGAAGTAAATTTACCAAGGTTAAAATCCGACCTTGTAAGAGGGTAAAATTTTGCCTTCAAAACGTCCAACTCGGCATCAATGCTCGTAACTTCTTCAAGAGGAGAAATATCACCCTTCTCAAGTTGAAGAGAAACACTTTATTGCTTCTTAGCTCAGTGAGGTTTGAAGAAAGCTGATTCCTGATAGCTTCAGTTTCAAGGAAACTAGAAACCACCTGCAAGAAATCTTTACCAAGAACTTTTATTTCGCCTCAAGCTTTATGCGAATATCTTTCGCGGTCACATTCTTGGAATTTGAGTAGTGAATCATACTGCAAGGACAGTTAATAAAACTTTCTTGTTATGTCATCCAGTTCTCAATCAGTTCAGGTATGCTTGGACACGAGGTCGCGGATCTGTTGCTCGGTTATCTCTAATATTTTCCTCACGTCATATTATTCCTTCTCCACTCTTTTAGCATTATCAACGGTCTCTAGGTTCTGATTAGCAGTCTTCCTCATCATGCGATTGTCAAGTTCGAGTTTCAGAATTTTCTTATCAGAATTCTTGAGGTGCATGTCCAAATCGCAAGCGGAGGCCTCAAGGTGTGTAATTATGTTACTTACTTCGACTATAGCCTGGAAATAAACACAGGGAGTATGAAAAAAAACCAACAAACGGTGGATGAAATGATAAAAACAAAATATTTAACTAACCTGGGCCGAGTGTTGTGCCTGATGGACATATGCTTCGCGAACATTCTTTCGCCATTTCGAGAATTAAGGGAGCTTTTCACCCTTCGAAGAGCCAAAGCATCTAAAGATATCTGTGATCTTCTCCATGTCTGAATCAAAAGGAAAATAGAATGTGTCAATAAGAACGAAGAAAATCCTTGCAAATTACATGAAAGTTCCAGAAATCATCACCAACCCTTCGAGGATTTGCTAAGGATGACTGACGAGCTCCTTTGGTTCAAGGAACTCCTAGGTGTGCGAGCATCGAGAGATTGCTCTCCTTGATCATCACGCCTCGAGCACCGGAAGGACCAGGAATTTGAAGCTTGCCACCGCGATGATCAACCGTTCTGGGAACATCCGGAGGAGCCATGAAGACCCCTGTCCCACGAGGATCTGCAGTCAGTTGAGATAAAACATCAGCCGGAGGGTCTGCTACTAGAGTTTGCTTCCTCTCCTTTGGAGAAGAAGGAGAAGAACCCTGGATCTTCCTCTTCTTGCAAACAAGCTCTATAATTGGCTCCTTATCGAGAAGAGAGTCGTCTAGGAGAGGATCAACAGATCCAGTAGCCCGGGCCACCTCGGTGAGGATTTCCTTAACCAAAGATACCTTCCGGTGAGCAGGAGGAGAAAATGAACTTTGTTGTTTTATGTCCTTATAAACTGTGGAGATTTGATCCTTGATCCCCTTTATCTTAGCTTTTTGCGCAAGCTTCCGTTTACGAAACGATTGCCCGGGAATGTCCTCCCCTTCGATGGCTGAACTTAAGTGTTTGTTTTCCCTCATCCTAACTTGCAGACCATATTTTTGGAAACGCTCAATACAAAAAGAATTCCAAACCACCGACTCTTCGGAAACAACATGGTAAAACTCGTAGAAGGATCAGGGCAAAGTTGATCGGATGCGGATAAAAACAAGAAATTGGTTAGTAAAGACTAGTATCAAACTTCGGAGAAGAAGGTGTTTAGCCGAAGGGCCATGATATTTATCCAACTCCCGAGACCATCCGCTTTGAAGAACATCGATGAGCCCGTTAACCGATGCAGCATTGACGTGGAAAAAGAACCAGTACCAGCGCCATTCATGATCGCGCGGCAGCAAACCTTCTACCAATATCCTTTTAAAATTTGAGTATGCGGCAAATGTCTCGTTGCCCACGAATCTTGATTTTGAAAAAGGTCGAGGAGCTCCGCGACGCTGAGAAAATAACCTGCCTCTGCCGCCAGGATAAGGCTGCAAATGATCAAACGAAAAAGTTTTGGAACCATCTGAAACAATGCAATACCCAGGCGAAGAAGGTAAAGAACCAAGACCTCATTCAAAGGAATAAACAAACCACAACTCTTGAAGTGTACTTCGTAAGCACATAAATACCCTTCTCTAAGCGACTCCGACAACGCACCAGGACTCGGAAGAATAAAATCTACCTCTGAGGGTATGCGGCAGAGGGTCCGGATCCGGTTCAAAGAGTGGGGTGTAGAAAGGGTGGAATAATGGGGGTCGAAGTTGTCTCCAGGCTGAGTACATGGAATGGCGTTAACCGGTATATCAGCCTCGTCATGCGGCGGCGAACTGCTACCCGTGGGCCAAGTCGCAAGATCCAACATAATAATTTTTTCTTTTTCTTAGGAATAGAAATAATTGCGAGAAACAAAAAAGACTATTTCAACAAAAGAAATGTTTTTATCATAAAAAGGGAATCAGCAAAAGTCAAATATATAAAGTGAAGAAGGGACGTATCTTTAAAACATAATGATGTGCTGCTTGGAAAATATTGAATGATGCGACGATTTCCCTGGGATACTGATTTTTAAAAAGCAATAAATGAACTAAACACGTGGATCACATGAAGTAAATCAAGAAAATCAAATCATTGTCACAGATACCAAGTGATAGATTACAGGAATGATTGAAGGAGTGCTGTCCAAAACTTAAGTCTTACGAACTGGAGGAATAGCCCAAAAAACTTGAGGGCTAAATACTGGTGTCAGATTCCCGAACCCCCGGTTCGAGCCCCATGGGACGGGCCATGTCACAGGGACACACATCACTCTAAAAAATGAACAGTCAACATTGTTCGAGCCGAGCTCTAAGCATAGTGGCAAGCAAAAGAGCTGGACTCAAGAAATAGAGCGAGGATAATCATAGTGATTATGCGAATTAAATATAAATATTTGTATAAATAAAAGAACCCATGCAATGTGAAGGGGGAATCTCTCTCTTTTCTCGATTATTAAGACAAAACAGGCAATATCAATTTATATATTTTTTCTATTATTCATAGCTAACATTTCTTATGTACATATTTTTTGTGTAAATCATTAGCTAAAATACCCCCGAATCATTACAAATATATGGTGTGGAATACGACATCCACAAATACTAAAACTTGTTTAATTTTATCTCTCTCTCAGTTTCCACTTCAAATTCAAAGCATTCATGAGACCATGTACAAGTTCCTTGAAGAGCATCACAAGGTCACCGAATACCAAAATTAAAGAATCAACAATGTCATAGTGACCGTTACTCGGCAAATTGACAAGATATCCGGCGTAGAAACAACCTTTTCACAAGCAATCATTGAGCTATGGTCAGAGGTAACACGCCTCCCTCACTTAATATTTTAAGGTTTGTCACAAACCTATATCCCAAAAAACTTACCAGGTTTGATACCACCGCAAGAGTAGGAACTCCTGGTGAGTACGAACACAACTTCTTCCATACGAAATAGTGAAACGTGGACCGCAACAACGACATACATAAGCCTCGGTTTGGTGCCCCCGATCCAAGGGAGCCATGGTACGGTGTGCCCGATCCAAGGGAGCCATGGTACGGTGCCCCGTCAGTACGGTGCTCCGTCAGTACGGGGTTACGGAAGCCACAATTGTGTTTACTTGGTAATTGTGTGCTCCACCTGCGTTCATCCATTTGTGGTTGATATATCCGCTTTTGCGCCTGCTTCACCTTTCGGTCGGTATGTTGGGTAGCTGGGTCAGTACTCTGGTCGATGTTTTCAGTGTACGATGCATCTTTGTCAGGGTCTTCATCTCTTCTTCGTGGAAAACGAAATTCAAGGCGCGGTGAAGAGCGTCCTGGATGGTCAGCGGTTTGTTCAGGCAAATTTCTTCTTGGAAGCGAGACTCGCACCACAGGAACTTCCGCAGGGCGTCGATCACAACTTTATCGCTTAAACTGTCGATCTTGGACACTATCACCTTAGATCTCTCGATGAAGTCTTAGAGACTTACAGTGGTCCTTGGGACAGTGAGTAGAGGTCCGCGTCGGATGTCGATCGGCTTATGAACAACGAGTACTGCTTTAAGAAAGTCGCATATAGTTGATCGAAATTTTCGATCGAATCTCTTTCCAAGCAGGAGAACCACATCAAAGCCGGTCCTTTCAAATGCTCAACGAAAAGGAGGCAGAAGCTGGCGTCTCTTTCTTCGTTCTTGAATCGGGCTCGACCCATGGCGATCCGAAAAGCCGTCATGTTAGCTGTTGGATCAGACGCCCCGTCGTACAATGGGATCTGGATTTTCCGAGGATAGGAAGGCTTCACATCCGTGATTTTAAGATGTGAACGGGATCTTCTGGGTTTTTCCAAGACCCGATCAATTTCTGGGGCTGCATTGATGGCATGGTGGACCTGGGAGCGCATTATCTTCATCTCGTTTTTTGCGAGGGCGAGTTGGGCTATGAGCCAGGCCATTTCTCTCTTCTGGCCCGCGGAGAATGGCATTCTGCCTGGTCAGCCTACTCTGTCGTTGTTGCTCTACCCAGAATATGTTTTCCTCATCTTCAGTAAGCTCTCGTACCTCATCATCCGTCTCATCTTTATCTTGGCCGGTTTCATCTTCGGCAGTTCTGGTTTGTCCTCCGTTCTCCTCCTCAGTTACAGTCGATGTAGGTCGATCGTTGTTTTTTCCGACTGTGTTCTTGGACAGTCCGCCACCTTTGTATCCCTCGGACCAGGCCGCCAGCTCAGACCAGGCCACCAGCTCGGACCAGGCCGCCAGTCCGGACCAGGCTGCCAGGTCAGACCAGGCCACCAGGCCGCCAGTTTGGACCAGCCCACCGACCAGGCAGCCCGCCGTGCTTGATCTCTGTCGGAGCAGACGATCAAGAGAAGACCGCATTCATAACAGATCGCGGGATATACTGCTATAATGTGGTGCCGTCCGGACTCAAAAATGCTGGAGCAACGTACCAAAGACTCGTCAACAAGATGTTCGTTTAGGAACTTGGAAAGAGGATGGAGGTTTACATCGATGACATGCTGGTGAAATCTCTAGAAGAAAAAGACCACGTGAAACATTTGCGATAATGTTTCGAGCAGCTCAACCTGCACAACATGATGCTGAACCCAACGGAGTGCAGGTTCGGAGTAACATTGGGAGAATTGCTCGGCTACCTTGTGACGCATTGAGGAATAGAGGCTAACCCGAAGCAAATCAACGCTTTGATAAAGATTGTTTCGCCGAAGACAAAAAGAGAAATCCTGAGGCTAACCGGACGAGTCGCGGCGCTGAACCGGTTCATCTCAAGATCAACAGACAAATTTCTGCCGTTCTATGATACACTCAGAGGGAACGAAAAATTCGAATTGACGGAGAAGTGCGAGTGGGCATTCCAAGAGTTAAAGAAATACCTGGCGAGAGGAAAAGATGGTGTCCGGGGTTAGTGAACCGGCGGCCTGATCCAATATTTGGCGGACTTGTCTGGAAATTGGCGGCCTGATCCAAGAATTGGCGGCCATGGGTCCGACCAAGCCATTTGATTCGCGCTTGATTGTCCATCCACTTAGATTGCTGGTTTGGACTCGATTGTTGTTTGGTCTCAATCTGTTTGGCTTAGTCGAGTCTATCCGTTTATGTTCGAAATTTTTGGGTATGCTGAATTTCCATGCATAGTTTTTTTTAATCGTTGATATTGAATGTATAGATTTTGACTCTAATCTACCAAGTGGTTCGTTATGAGTTTTTTTGCTTATTTATACCATATACCAAAATTTATACAAATATTATATTTTTGGTACTTCAATTAGGATTTGGGATTAAAATATTTTGTTCAATGAAAGAAATGAAAAGAAGCAAACACTAGCAGCTGTTAAATGGCTTTTCATATATGCCATCTAGAAAAAGTTGACTAATATTATCATACTCTTAATAAAAATTACATATTTTTAAGACTTTTTCAAATTAATCAATATTTTTTTTGAAATAATGTATAAATATGTTGTGGTTAATAGAAATGTTGTAGTCTATATTATATATATAAAATATAGACTAAAACCTATAGATAATAAAATAATCCAATAAAAGGACAAATTACATATTTTTCTAATCCTCGTTAAATTTGAAATAAATATTAAAAAAATTATATTTAATGTTGATTCGTCACAAATGATTAGTTATCTAAAGCTTTTTGTTGAATAAAATATGTCATAACTATCTTATCATCATTTTTATTGACTAAAATTTTGATAAATTTTTCAAATTCATATATTAGTCACATACGTAGAAATGGCAATTACAAAATATTACTTGGAAATATATATCAACATCTTAAAACTCTACATTAATGTGTTTAATCTAGTTGACCCAATCCATCTATAAAATAGTATAAGGTGATAACAAAAATTAGAAAAAAAAAATAGATCTAAAACATGGGTGATAGAAAGATTGAGGAAAAATTCACCGAAAATAGAATCCCAAGAGAAACAACTCTCTCAAGATGCCTAGATGGTTTTTTCAAGGAATCCGATGAACTTAAGAAGCAATGTAATGTTGCAGTGGATCTCTAGATCGTCTCGCCTGCTGAAAATCTATACATGTTCAAAAGTCCACGTATCAATTCTGCGGATGGACATTTCCAAAACTTTACTCAGAGGAGAGAAGTATCTTCCTTCGCGCTGAAACAAGATAGGATTCTCAGGAGTCAAACAAAACTAAATATGCTAACGAAAGAACTAGAACAAGAAAAAAAGCGTGGAGAAATAAGTTTTCTATTTTATATTAGAAATTTAGCCCTTAAAATTAAAATACTATTTATTTAACAACAAAATGTTTACAATTTTAATAATATTAAATTTATGGTTTATTTGAATCTAGTTTATTGAAATAATTATGATATTAGACTTTGGTGTGAAAATTTTTCACAACATCATTTTATTCGTTATCAAATTATGAGAGAACAATAAATAGAGAGTAAAACCCATTGATTATTACATCTTCTATCTATTTAAATTTTTTTTTTTACAAAATATTAATTCTTTTTTATTAATTTTAGGTTTTGAAGAAGAGGCAACAAGAAATCTTTCAAAATTATGAGAAGCTGATCAAAGATTTGAAGTTGGAGGAGGTGATCGCTTTCAATGAAAGTCTCAAAACTCTTCAACAGAATATAAAACATTCTCATGTAAAGTTTCCAACACCTCTTCATCAACAATAAATTGTAAGGACAGTCTTAAGCATGATGTTTGTGAGAGTCGAAACTCACACAATTAAAACTTATAATAAATGGGAGTTCAAAATCCTATTTTAAAAGAACTCAAAGACCAAGATCGAAAGTCTGTTTTATTTAGTGATCTTTTTGCCAAAGTACAAGAAACTTCGTAAAAGCTCAGTGTCTTACAATACGAAAAATCTAATAATCGGAACTGGATACAAACTATCATATATATAAAGGGCGACCTAGGGTGCTCAGCGAATTTTTTAGCGATGTGGGACACCTGTTAATCTTCCATCCGCGGACTTTTGGCCTAATTCGCGGCCCATATCCCTACAGGTCGCTACTTGGTCCAGTCTTGATCCAGGCCGCCTCCGTTTTGGTTCGGCTCACCCTGATTTCGGTCTTCCACCTTTCTTGGACTCTTTCCCAGTTTTTCGATCGGTACGTGAACAAAACCGTGAACGGTATCTCATGAACAGTGTTTTTATAAACAATAACTTATATCCGTCGTATGTCAAACTGAATCTTCGTCTTTTCGATTTTATCCGGTTCGTGAACAGTGTTCAGTGATAGTGTTTTTGTGGATAATCCCGGATGAACAGTGTTCCGAACCGAGCGATTCCGAGTCAAGCTTTCAGCCCGCCCGTTTCTTTCGTATAAACTTTCAGCCTAACCGTTTCTTTCGTATGAACTTTTAGCCCGCCCGTTATTCTCTTATGAACTTTTAGCCCACCTGTTTCTCTCGTATGAACTTTCAGCCCGCTTGTTTATCTCGTATGAACTTTCAGCCTACCTGTTTCTCTCGTACGAACTTTCAGCCCTCCCGTTTCGCTTGTATGAACTTTCAGCCCGCCCGCTCTTTAGACTGGACTGACGGGCTCGTCTAAGAGGAGTAAACCTGCGGCCTGGTTCAGGGAAGTCACAGGCAGCCTGGTCTGAGGGAGAGCAAGCATGGCGGCCTGGGAGGAGGAACGGGCGGCCTGTTCTGGAGAGAGAGAACCCGGCGGGCTGCCTGGTCGGCGAGCTGGCCAAACTGGCAGCCTGGTCCAAGGGAGATCAAACACGGCGGGCTGCCTGGTCGGCGGGCTGGTCCAAGCCGACAGCCTAGTCCAAGGGAGATCAAGCACAGCGGGCTGGTCCAAACCGGCGGCCTGGTCCGGGTGATCAAGCACGACGGGCTGCCTGGTCAGCAGGTTGCCTGGTCGGCGGGGTGCTTGATCGGCGGGTTGCCTGGTTGGCGGGCTGCCTGGTCGGTGGGTTGCCTGGTCGGCGGGCAGTTCAAGAGGACAAGATGGCATCATGGGTTAGTAAACCGGCGGCCTGGTCCAATACTTGGCGGACTGGTCTGGAAACTGGCGGTCTGGTCCAAGAACTGGCGGTCGGGGAGTCTTTCATATGAGTTTAAATGTCTTTGTATGAGTTTAAATGTCTTCGTACGAGTTTTCGTGTCTTCGTATTAGTTTACATGTCTTCATATGAATTTTCTTGTCTTCGTATGAGTTTCCAGATAGCCTACTCCTCTCTCAAGGAAGTTGGCTAGATGGTTCAATCCTCGGATAAGCATTTCGTATAAGATTTAGACTTCTAGATCCGTCAATCTTCGAGGAGTGGGTTTTGACCCTAACAGTTAGCCCCCAGCTTGTTGTTTCCGTTTGCCGAAGCAACGAGCTTTGAGTAAACCGTTATCTTTTTTTTTTTAATGATATGTCTCTGAGAACCGAAGTCCGCGATTTGATTTACGTTGAAGGAGAATATTCTTTCTGTGCCGATTTTCTCGAAAAATTCGGATTGAGATTTAGGAAAGTTCTATTCCTTCTCGAGTTAGGATTAGAATTACCCTGATGCATATATATGAACGTTTTTTCTTCCTTCGTAATACCCCTGTAGACTCTTTCGAACTCCACTTCTCCTCCGAACCTTTTTGAAGACCTTAAAGCTTGTTTTGATCTTTGCGGTCATGGTCAGGGTTACGCTTCGTGAGAAGAAGGAGAAGGAAAGGCGTGAGAGGGAGGCGAAAGAAGGAAGTGAGCAGGCCAAATCGAGTCCTTCTGGTAAGTCGGAGATCTGTTGCTCGGAGGTAAAGTCACCTGGGGGCGGTCTAGCTATTCCTCCTTTGGAGTGGCCTGTGAATAAGTTGAACTTGTCAAATGTCGTGTTAACTCTTTTGAGGAAAGAGGCGATCTTAGCAAGGAATGTCTCTAACAATCTGAGGAACGCTACAAGGCGCATTCCTGAAGTTCGGTCAGCAAACCAAAAGAATGCTGGTGGCTTACACGTGGCGAATCCTTTACTGCATCGAAGGCGGGCGGACTGCTCTGTTGGCAACGGTGCAAAGGAGCCGAGGATTTCTCCCCTCGGAGCACAACCTTCTGAAGATGCATCAATAAATCCCCCACGAGAACCCAATTCTTCTGAGGCGACCAGTAGGGACCGTTGCCAGTCTGCAAGAAGTTTTTCCATGATCGCGCACCTGGATTTTAAATTTCCTTCCGGAGTCAGTGTGGAGGAATCCGAGAAGTACATGGATATGGCCCAGTTTGGGATGAAGGTCCGATTTTTTTTTTCTTGAACTTCTTTTGGGATCTTGTTCGTTGTTTACCCTTTACTAACTTTTTGTTTTTTGCAGTTCATCTCTTCCTTGAATAAGTGTTTTAATTCGTATGATGCTGGTATTCGCGGAATCCGTAAACGCACCAAAGAGAATCGGGAGGATGTTCGGTCAATCAGGAGGAAGTTCAACGATTTAGAAGCGTCGAGTTCTCGGCAAATCAAATCACTTGAGAAACAACTCCCTCAGTTAAAGGAGGATAAGGATCGAGTGGTTCCTATGTCAGTCCGCTTGGAGGCCAAAGTGTCGCGTCAATCCGCTGAATTGAAGACCTTGGCCAATCAGCTTAAAGGATTCAAGTCTTCGTGTGATGCGAAGGCTCAGCAAGCTTATGCTGACGGCCAGAAGGTTTCTGCTGACAAGTATCGTGTCCTTCTTAAGCAGTTGCTTGGATCTTTACCCGAACGAGGACCAATGAAGTTGATCTTGCTCAGGTAGTGAGTAATCTCGAGCTCATTGCTTGGGTTCAGGGGAGCGAGCCTCCAAATCTGGACGAAGAGAAGAAAACTTTGTTCGAATGGAAGAAAGGCTTAGATGGAATGGTGGGTCAGTTCGATGCAGTGATTGCTCAAGTTCGAGAGAAGATTGAGTCACATCTGATCCCCTCTTCCAAAAGCGAGGTTGTGCCAACGCCCGGAGCCAGATCAGTCAAAGAAGAGGCCCTGCTGGTTGGAGTAGTTGATCTTGCTGGATTGAATTATGGGATTTCTGGGATTTAAGATCTTGCCCTTGCTAAGGTGTTCGGTCCGAGTCCTTAGTTTTATTGTCTTCTGTTTTCTTCGAGTTTTTAATTTTGTTGGGCTTTTTCCGATTTTATGTTTTGGCTTTCGCGCTTTTTCTTGTCACATTCCGAACATATTTTGGTTTGGATTTGTTCTTACTTAAGGATTTTAATACGAACATGTGTTGATTCTTTCGGTTGCCGTTTTATGGGTTAGTTTATCGTAACAAAATCGTGGATAGGATGTTGTGCTGGTCTTCTGAGCAAGCGGCGGCCTGGCACATGTCGTGCAGCGAATGGCGCCCTGGGTACTCAAATGGCGGTCAGGACGTTCTTCACACCAATTGGCGGACTGGTCCTTCCATCAAATGGCGGCCTGCTCTGAGATCTGAGCAAGTCGCCGGCCCTCTTTCGAAAGAAGTCAGAGGCTTACTTCAAACCTTGTGTATACGATCACAGTTTTCCGATGGACGCTTTGTTAGTGCCGAGTTCATTTGATGAGAGTGCTTTACCGGACACTCTAATCCAAGTACTCATATGTTTAGGAAAATCTTCCTTTCTGCGTTGAATGCATCATTTGACCAGCATAAAGTGGCTTGCTGGGTTTAGAGTTTGTCTAGTTATAGGGTTTGCGGCTGTTTGACTCATGTACGCGATCTGCGACAGTGAACGTGTTTACAATCTCATACCAGGGCCGGTTTGGTATTTCGTTCGACAGATGTGGTATTACCAGTGTTCCAAGGATGGTGTTTACTGGGTTTAGCGAGCTTTTGCGGTTTACGCTCCGCAGTATTTCCAATCTACGAAACGCTTCTGAAGATAAGGTAAAATGAATATCGTCCAGACACTTCCTGAATTCCCGATCAAGTTGTGTCTTTCAGGTATTAATCCGTAAATTTATATAGCACGCTTATTTTATCCGTCGATGGACGTTTAAAGAACCATGGTTAAAAAATTCGTCTTATTGTGATCAGCAACAGATGGTAAGATGTATGCCAAGAGGCAATAATTTGTGGGAGTATGCGTATATACAGACCTGTTCCCCCACCCCCACCCCCCACCCCCTCTTAAAAGGAGGTAGATGCCAATGTTGATATGATCAAGGACGGGACAACCAACTTGTAGCTGAGGAGGAACTAGAGCAATGCAAGCTTGTAGCTGATCAGGATCTAGAAGTTCCAAGTGGTCCTTTGACACGGTCAAGGGCTAAGGCGTTCCATAAAGCTTTGGAAGCTTTACTTAATCAAATCAAAACCAATGAAGAATCGGCTATACTTACTACTCTGGTTTGTATACAAGCTGTTTAGATTATAGGGTTGTGACACATTGTGTGCTCTTTTTCCCTTGTCAAGTTTTGTCCCATTGGGTTTTCTTAACAAGGTCTTTAACGAGGCCAATGTATCACATTTTCATTGCCCATAATACTAATCTGAAGGCCAAGCCCCAGTCCTTTCTATTCGGTCTGAGAAGTTCAAGAGTTGGTATTTTTTTCTTTTATTTTGGTTAAGTTTCGAGACTGTCTTGGTGCCGGTACCGAGACTCTCTTTCTTTATATTGTGGTACTTGTTTTTTTTAAAACACTTATCTATCTTTTTACTTAAACCTTTTCGAAAGTAGATTATCTCTTTGGTGTGTTATATCCAAAGAAATCATTGTTGAATCCCTGGTGTGTCATATCGTGGAATTTGACAAGTAGTTTGCAAGATATCTTCACTCCTCTTGTCGACTCCATCCTTAACCATCGTCCACTCTTCCATTGACCTATTCGGGTCTCAAACAAAATAATTCCAAACTGACAATCACCGGAAACCATTCCTCCACGTTCCTTAGCTTTTCAAGGTCAAGGTCGTTTGGGAGATCATATTAAGTGGTATCAGAGCAAACTTTGATAAGCTAAGTGTTCTATCTCATCAGTGTCACTAAATTTCGATTCATATCATTTCTGACTCTTTGGTTCCTTGTGATCCACGGTTTGATCTGTGTTGTTGGTGGTTGTTGCTTGGGTTGGGTCTTTGTAAATTTTGAGACACCCTAGTTCGTTGCAGCGGTGGTGGCCCGGACGGTCCACCCATGTCCCGATTGGGGTTTGCTCACTTGAAGTTTGCCCTCCCGGTGCTACTGCTTACGGCAAGAATCTGAGACGCCTTGCTCTGAATTTCCTGCGGGTTTGTTCTGAGACTCCTCGCGGAGGAACGTTCCTGGTTTGGCTTTCCTCTCGGATTATCTCCAATTGTTGAGCCACCGTCCAGTTGAGTTTTTCCTGCTCGGCTAGTCGTTTTAGGAGCGTGGCTAGCATTGTCTTCAGTTCAGTCATGGAAACTGTTGCTCCGTCTGAGTCGACTGCTCCGTCGGGTTAATTGTTTCCATTGTTTTCGTCATTGTTTATTCTGTCTCCAGACATCGCTTTCTTTCTTGTATCTTTTTCCCTTCGGGTTTAGAATATTTCTCGTCTACTCACACAATCCAAACTAATATTTAATAGGGCTCGAAAATCCTATAAAAGAACACAAGGACCAAGATTGAAAATTTATTTTATTAAGTGATATTTTTTCCAAATACAAAGAATTTCGTAAAAGTTTATTAGTCTTACAATACAAAGTCTAATTACTCGGAATGGGATGGATTAAACCTTAATACATGCTATCTATATATACAGAGTGACATAGGGTTCCGATATGAGTTACTTACGATGTGGGACATCGCTAAACATAGCAATCCGCCGACTTCAACGGGTTTGAGCTTTATATGCTGCCTGTCATCTCAGCACGTCGTCGTTTGGTTTTATCCCAACCCAGCTCGCCTTGGGTTTTGTCTACTCTGATTTGAGTTTGGTTGCTGTCTTGTTTGGCTTCTTCCTCGATTTTATGTCCGGTTCGTGAACAGAGTTCCGAATCCGAGTTACGTTGGACCAAATTTTTGGGTAGGAGATTTTATGTCTAGTTCGTGAACAATGTTTCGTGAATAGTATTTCGAACAGTGT
The DNA here is from genome assembly GCA_900108845.1 of Iljinskaea planisiliqua. Lineage (NCBI taxonomy): Eukaryota > Viridiplantae > Streptophyta > Magnoliopsida > Brassicales > Brassicaceae > Iljinskaea > Iljinskaea planisiliqua. The sequence goes on along the minus strand of FNXX01000022.1, from coordinate 243,638 downwards.
TCCGAGGCCGAGTTTCGCTGAAAAAAACTTTAAGATCACCGGTTCGGACAAGAAATACGTAAAGAGATCGCTTTGAAAGACTAGGTCTCCCAGAACCGTTCTTGTTTAGGTTGGCGACCAACCATCAGGAAAACCAGGTCGCCTCTTTCTCTCTCCCGGAGGAGAGAGCGGGCGACCTACTTCCTTAGGAGACCAGGTCGCCATTTGAGAGAGAGTGGACGACCTGGCCCTTAGGGAGGACTAGGTCGCCACTCTCTCTCTCCCGGGAGAGAGAGTTGGCGACCTGCCTCTTTGAAGTGACCAGGTCGCTTTCTTCTCTCCCGAGAGAGCGGGTGACATGCTTCTTCGTATTCTGATGTCGTGAGACTGTGATCAGGAAGCCATGTTTCGTACGACAGACTGGCGACCTACCTCTTTTTAAAGACCAGGTCGCCATGTCCCGAAAGACGGATTGGCGACCTGTTATTTCGTGTTTTGATGTCTAGAGACCATGATCAGGTCGTCCAGAACCGTTCTTGATAAGGTTGGCGACCTACCTTTGGGAAGAGCAGGTCGCCTCTTTCTCTCTCTCGGGGGAGAGAGCAGGCGACATGCTCAATAGGGAGACCAGGTCACCACTCTCTCTCTCCCGGGAGGGAGAATGGGCGACCTGCTCCTTCAGGAGACAAGGTCATCACTCTCTCTCCGGGAGAGAGAGAGTGGGCAACCTACCCCTTAGGGTGGACCAGGTTGCCACTCTCTCTCTCTCTCCCTCCCGGGAGAGAGAGTTGGCGACCTGCCTCTTCGAAGTGAGAAAGTCGCCATCCTCTCTCCCGAGAGAGTGGGCGACCTACTTCTTCGTGTTCTGATGTCTATAGAATATGATTAGGTCGCTATGTTCCGTAAGACAGATTGGTGACCTACATCTTCCCGGGGCCAGGTCGCCATGTTCCATAAGACAGATTAGCGATCTGTCTCTTGTTAAGAACCAGTTCGCCCTGTTCCGTAAGACGGACTGGCGACCTGCCTCTCTTCGGGACAAGGTCGCCACATCCCTCAAGACAGAACGGCGACCTACCCTCATGCTCTAATATCTTAATATTAGTCCCTCGCATCGATACTTAGATTATTCAGCTTACCAATCCCGAGGGGTGGGTTTTGACTCCAATAACAATCGGTGTGATGCAAGTGTGTGAAATGTGTGGACATGCACACAATGGAGTGTGCTATTATGGTACTGATGAATGGTTTAAGTGCAGGAGTGTGGAACATTATTGGGGTCAAAACCCACCCCTCGAAGATTGACAGATTGAGAAATCTAAATACTTATACTGAATGCTTATCCAAAGATCGAACCAGCTAGCCAGCATCCTCGAGATAGGACTAGGCTAGCTGGAAACTCATACGAAGACACGAAAACTCATATGAAGACACGTAAAACAAATATGGAGACACGAAAACTCATATGAAGACATTTAAACTCATATGAAAGACTCCCCGACCGCCAGTTCTTGGCTAGGCCGCCAGACCAGTCCGGCAAGTATTGGACCAGGACGCCGATTTACTAACCCAGGACACCATCTGTTCCTCTTGGACAGGCTGCTAACTTTGTATCCCTCGGACCAGGCCGCCAGTTCGGACCAGACCGCCGGATTGGACCAGCCCGCCGACCAGGCAGCCCGCCGACCAGGCAGCCCGCCGACCAGGCAGCCCGCCGACCAGGCAGCCCGCCGACTATTCACGGAACACTGTTCACGAACCGGATAAAATGGAAAAGACTAAGATTTGGTTTGACATAAGACGGATTCGGGTTACTGTTCATAAAACAATGTTCATGGGATACTGTTCGTGGTACTGTTCACGTACCGATCCGAAAACCGAGAAAGACTCCAAGCAAGGCGGAAGACCAAAATCAGGGTGAGTCGAACCAAACCGGAGGCGGGCTGGATCAAGACTGGACCTAGTAGCGACCTCCTAAGGATATGAGCCATGAATCAGACCCAAAGTGCGTGGATGGAAGATTAACAGGCGTCCCACATCGCTAAAAATCTCCCTGAGCACCCTAGGTCGCCCACTATATATATGATAGCTTGTATCAAGTTTAAGCGCATCCAGTTCCGAGTAATAGACTTTTCTTATTGTAAGACATTAAAATTTTACGAATTTTCTTGTACTTTGGCAAAAATATCACTAAACAAAATAAACTTTCAATTTTGGTCTTTGAGTTCTTTTAAAATAGGATTTTTGAACCCCCATTTATCATAAATTTTAATTGTATGAGTTTCGACTCTCACAAACATTGTGCTTAACACTGTCCTTACAATTTATAATTGATGCAGAGGTGTTGGGAACTTTACATGAGAATGTTGGGAAAATTTCTTGAGAATGTTGGACACCAACAAATCATCCCCAATGATGTGCTCAAGGTTATTGACGTGATGGAGACTAACCATCTTGACTCAGTAGGCAAAACGTGGCACCAAAGGTTCATATGTTTGGTCTAGAGGATATAATGATCCTAATTAATGGTAATTCTTAATTATATCATGTTTATGATATATTGCTAAAGTGATTGTTCATTAAGCGTAAAAATGGCAGTGTATTGATTGTTAGTTTTTGGGATAGTAATATTCATACTTTGTTTGACATTTAGGCGATACATTGTTTTGTGCATCCTGAAGTTGGTAAATATTACACGTTCAAAGTAGACTAATAAGATAATAAAAAATTGAACATGAAGCTGGTGAAATGATCCTTAAATCGCTGATCCTTAAATCGCAAACAATCTACCAATATATATTCATTATGGTTGGAATAGATGCAACATTACAAAATTCATCTCTACGAATAAATATAACCCAATCAAAACTCAAAAAACACATTATGTTGATTTTCATTGACCATAATGACACATATTATAAAATATTAAAGCAACATAATTAATTATGAAAATTAAATTTTAAGGATAAAAATGAAAGATTCGACATTTGTCAATTATTACAATAAACTGAAATTATTTCATAAAACTTTTGAAAGAAAAAACAACGATTCAATCTTATATGATATATAATAATAGATATTTTTCTTCTGATTATTCTTTTTGATGTAGTGAAGCTTCCATCCCTTTATGTTTCTGTTTTATATTCTGTTGAAGAGTTTTGAGACTTTCATTGAAAGCGATCACCTCCTCCAACTTCAAATTTTTGATCATCTTCTCATAATTTTGAAAGATTTCTTGTTGCCTTTTCTTCAAAACTTAAAATTAATAAAAAAAGAATTAATATCTTGTAAACAAAAAAATTAAATAGATAGAAGATGTAATAATCAATGGGTTTTACTCTCTATTTACTGTTCTCTCATAATTTGATAACGAATAAAATGATATTGTGAAAAATTTTAACACCAAAGTCAAATACCATAATTAGTTCAAAAAACGAGATTCAAAGAAACCATATATATATAATATTATTAAAATTGTAAACATTTTTTTCTTAAATAAATAGTATTTTAATTTTAAGGATTAAATAACTAATATAAAATAGAAAACTTATCTCTCCACGCTTTTTTTCTTGTTCCAGTTCTTTCATTAGCATATTTAGTTTTGTTTGACTCCTGAGAATCCTATCTTGTTTCAGCGCGGAGGAAGATACTTCTCTCCTTTGAATAAAGTTTTAGAAATGTCCATCCACAGAGTTGATACGTGGACTTTTGACCATGTATAGATTTTCAGCTGGAGAGACGATCAAGAGATCCACAGCAACATTACATTGCTTCTCTAGTTCATCGGATTCCTTGAAAATACCATCTAGGCATTTTGAGAGAGTTGTTTCTCTTGGGATTCGATTTTCGGTGAATTTTTCCTCAATCTTTCTATCACTCATGTTTTAGATCTATTTTTTTTCTTCTAATTTTTGTTATCACCTTATACTATTTTATAGATGGATTGGGTCAACTAGATTAAACACATTAATGTAGAGTTTTAATATGTTGATATATATTTCCAAGTACTATTTTGTAATTACCATTTCTACGTATGTAACTAATCTATGAATTTTGAAAAATTTATCAAAATTTTAGTCAATACAAATGATGAGAAGATAATTATGACATATTTTATTCAACAAATAGCTTAAGATAACTAATCATTTGTGATGAGTCAACATTAAATATATATATATATATATATATATCTATATATATATATTTTTATTACTTATCTCAAATTTAAGAGGGTTAGGAATATGTAATTTGTCCTTTTATTGGATTATTTTATTATCTATAGGCTTTATTCTATATATATTAGATATATATCTGTATATGAAAACTAACACGCGTCAAACATTTATATTAACTACAACATATCTATACATTATTTCAAAAAAATATTGATTAATTTGAAAAAAGTAAGAAAAGTCTTAAAAATACGTAATTTTTATTAAAAGTATAATAATATTAGTCAACTTTTTCTAGATGGCATATATGAAAAGCCATTTAATGGATGCTAGTGTTTGCTTCTTTTCACTTCTTTCATCGAACAAAATATTTTAAACACAAATCCTAATCCTAAATTAAGCACCAAAAATATAATATTTGTATAAATTTTGGTATAGGGTATAAATAAGCAAAAAATCTCATAATAAACCACTGAGTATATTAGAGTCAAAATCTATACATTCAATATCAACGATTAAAAACAACTATGTATGGAAATTCAGCGTAGCCAAAATTTCCGAACATAGACGGATTGACTCGACTAAGCCAAACAGATTGAGACCAAACAACAATCAAGTCCAAACCAGCAATCAAAGTGGGTGGACAATCGAGCCCGAACCGAATGGCTTGGTCGCACCCCTGGCCGCCAATTCTTGGACCAGGCCGCCAATTCTTGGACCAGACCGCCAATTCTTGGACCAGGCCGCTAGTTTCCAGACCAGTCTGCCAAATATTGGACCAGGCCGCCGGTTTACTAACCCAGGACGCCATCTTTTTCTCTTGGAGAGCCCGCCACCTTTGTATCCCTCGAACCAGGCCGCCAGTCCCGACCAGGCCACCAGGCCGCCAGTTCGGACCAGGCCGCCGGTTTGGACCAACCCGCCCTGCTTGATCTCCCTTGGACCAGACGATCGAGAGAAGACCAAATTCATAACAGATCGCGGGATATACTGCTATAAGGTGGTGCCGTTCGGACTCAAAAATGCTGAAACAACGTACCAAAGACTCATCAAGAAGATGTTCACTGAGCAACTTGGAAAGACGATGGAGGTTTACATCGATGGCATGCTGGTGAAATCTCTAAAAGAAAAAGACCAAGTGAAACATTTGCGAGAATGTTTCGAGCAGCTCAACAGGCACAACATGAAGCTGAACCCAACGAAGTGCAGGTTCGAAGTAATATCGGGAGAATTCATCGGCTACCTGGTGACACATCGAGGAATAAATGCGAACCCAAAGAAAATCAACACTTTGATAGAGATGGATTCACCGAAGACAAAAAGAGAAATCCAGAAGCTAACCGGACGAGTCGCGGCGCTGAATCGGTTCATCTCAAGATCAACGGACAAATTTCTGCCGTTCTACGATACACTCAGAGGAAACAAACTATTCGAATTGACGGAGAAGTGCGAGCAGACATTCCAAGAATTAAAGAAATACCTGGCGAGTCCGCCCATTCTTGTACACGATAGTGTCGTCAGCAACAGTAAGCGGATTACTCATAAGGGAGGATCACAACGAGCAAAAACCGATCTTTTACATAAGCCAAACTCTGACGGACACGGAGACTCGATATCCATTAATGGAAAAAGCAGTGTTGGTGGAAGTGATGACAGCCCGGAAGTTGCGGCCTTATTTACAGTCTCACACGATCATCATACTTACAATTTTCCCCTCAAAACAATATTGCATAGTCCAAGTCAATCAGGGCGACTAGCAAAATAGGTGGTAGAGCTAAGCGAATATGACATCTAATACCGGATCAGAACATGCGCCAAATCCCAAGTTCTGGCAGAACTCATAGTCGAGCTACCAACCGCGGGTGTCGAAGAGCCAACTCCAAACTCGGTTTGGACACTTTACGCAGACGGGTCATCGTCAAAGTAAGGTTCAGGAGTCGGAGTGCGACTAACATCACCCACCGGAGAAATCGTGGAACAATCATTCCGACTACTGTTCCACGCTTCCAACAATGAAGCACAGTATGAAGCTCTAATCAGGGATTAAGACTCGCCCTCGGCCTTAAAATCCAGAACCTCCAAGCATACTGCGACTCCCAGCTCGTCTCAAACCAGTACGGATAATACGATCGGATGGAAGCTTATCTCATGATCGTCCAGAGCCTAACTAAACAGTTCAAGGAGTTCGAACTCACAAGAATCTCCCGAGGAGAGTACGCCCCAGCCAATGCATTGGCAGCCCTAGCATCAACCTCAGCCCTGGGAGAAATACAAGTCGTTCCCGTAGAGTTCATCGAACAACCAAACATTAATCCGCCCCAAGTCACGAACCTTATACAACAAGAAGGTGGCGAAGAAGGAGAGGAGGAACCTCCAGAAGAAGAGCTGGTGACTGATCCACAAGAGGAATACGGCTGCGATCGCCAATGGATGGGACCAATACGAACCTACATTATTGACGGACAGGTCCCGACAGAGAAATGGGCAGCACGCAAGCTGAGAGCTCAGGCCGCCTGTTTTATCCTGGTTGATGGGAACGTCTTCAAGTGAAGGCTATCCGGACCATTGATGGCATGTGTAGAAGGCGAAGAAGCAAGAAAAATCATGGAAGAATTCCATAGTGGATCATGTGGAAGCCATTCTGGAGGAAGAGCTCTCGCAATCAAAATCAAGCGGCACAGACATTACTGGCCGACAATGGTGAAAGACTGTGAGAAGTTCTCCCTCAATTCCGAGAAGTGCCAGAGGCATGCACCAATAATCCATCAGCCCGCAGAAATCCTTTCGTCGATCTTCGCACCTTATCCATTCATGAGGTGTCAATGGACATTGTGGGACCGATGCACAAGTCGAAGCAGAAGAGATTCCTACTCGTCCTAACGGATTATTTCACAAAGTGGGTCGGGGCATATTCTTACGCTAGTATCAAGGACGCTCAAGTAGAACACATCGTGTGGAAGAATATCATCTGCAGGCGCGGAGTACCGTACGAAATCGTCACCGACTACGGCTCTCTATTCATCTCAGCCCGTTTCAAAGGATTCTGCGAGAAATGGAAGATACGGCTAAGCAAATCAACATCATGGTATCCACAGGGTAATGGCTAGGCCGAAGCAGCCAACAAGACCATCCATTGAAGTTCTTTGTTCTTTCGAGAATGGCTTCCTTTAAGAACTTTTAGTAAGGTGGAATAAGAGTAAGGGTGTTTCTTAGTGGCATTGTGAGTTCAAACTTCCTTAATTGTTCATCAAATAAAGCCTTGTACTTCTCTAAGAGTTACTTTAAGAATCTAATGGGGAATGGGTAATGTGGTTTGTATGGTGGTGGTACAAACCGTGGTTCCTTATTAACCTCCTTAGGGGGTTCTTGTTGCATCATCTCCTTGTCTCTTTCTTGGAGCTGGTTGTAGATCTGATCTTCTATGCTCTCTTGTACTTCCTCAGCTGGTTCATCTTCAAAGTTTTGGGATTACTCCCCCCCCCCAACTTGCTTCTCAGCATCCACGGTGAGGTGCTTTTCGATTTTGTCCATACATGTTGCCATACTGTTCAGCATCTTTATAGTAGCAGATTGATCCTGGAAAAGTTGAGTGATAAGGTAAGTTGAGTGATAAGGTTATTGATGGCTGCATCATGAGGTGGAGGTGAGTAGTGACCGTAGCTGGTGTAATTGGGTGAAATGAAAAGTGTGGGTACGTAGGCAGTTCGGTAAAATGAGTTCAGCTATTCTTATTTTGAGTAATAATAATGTCTCCGTAAGAGAGCACGGGTCGTTATTTCAAAGAGCTTGTATCCGAGCAAAGAATTTTTTAATGCGAAGAAAATAACAAGCAAGGGATAATGAAATGGAGCAATAAGGCTGCTAGTCCTTGGTCCAGAACAGAGCAAAGCCTTGGCCAGAAAAATCAATGATTTGCCTCATGCAATCTGGAATCGGATAGCAATACTCCTCGAAACCGATATCAATCCATTGAGACGGGTGTACCTCAAGAATGCAAAGTTCCCAGTGGGTTTGCAGAATTCACCTCTTCATCTTCATGTGCTTCTGCTCAAGTTCATCATTTTCGTGATTAAGTTGCTTTGTATTTGGATACAATCTGAGAAACATGTGAGAAAATACCTTAGGTGGAATTTCAATGAAAGGATGCACACAACACAAAAACTGGAAATGTGTTACCTTGGCAACATACTCCTCGGCGATGGATTGATCACGGGGCAGTAATCGACAAGTTAAACCAAAAGGAATGGTCATCAGGGTTTCATAACCAAGCAGATGTTTCATGATCTCTACAGCATGGTTCGCTGCACAGTCTTCGGCAGCGGATACAACCCTTCGAGCAGCATTGGGGAAAAAGTCACCATTTTTCTCCTCGTTACTAAGATTTGTCACCATAAGTAAAGAATGGATGATAAGTATGATAGGCGAACAACAGGTACCTAATATACATATATAAGAAGATATTACGAGAGTTGAAAAAAGGAAATCGATTCTGGATTGATCTTCTGTACCCCCAAAAATATTAAGTTTTCTATAGAAAAAAATTCTTGGAGTAAAAGAAGCGTGAAAAACAAAGAGAAAACAAAAGCAGAGAGATTCATATTTTTATAGCCCGAACTCTGTCGCAATATGGGCGGCGAGCCTGATATTTAAAGCAACAACAATAACATCACTTTCTAACGAGGGTAACTATAGTTCACTAAGGTGGTAGAGACAATTTAGAACATGACCCTAACACTCCATCCTCAAAAGAGGAATCGTCTTTAGATTCCTCCTCTTTTCCCTTTTCAGTTCGGGTTTTTGATTCCCAGATGCTTTTGAGTAAATACTCCAGAATCGGAGCGAGTAAACCAAACCCCTTCACTTCCCATTGTGAAGGATGCGACTCGAGATTGCGTATTTTCCTCTCCCACTTTAAATCTTCCGTTCGAGAGTCATTTTTTTAAGCTCCAACTCTTGGTGTTTGAGGCAAGCGAACTGGTGTTCATCAGCGATCTAACCAAAAGGAAAATATAAAAAAATTCTCATGAAGTAATATGAAGGAATTATGGACTAATATTGCCACCTTACTTTGTCAATGAAATTGCAACACATGTTTTTCTTCTTTGTCCAGATAATATATGAAAAAAGGAGGACAAAAGCCCCCCAGAATCTCAAATCCGTCTACCAAATATCGCGGGGGAGATCCTATAAGAGGAAGATTAGAACCAGAAAAGAATAGACGTTTAGTCACGAGACATAATAAAACAACAAAAGATTTTCTGTATACTCTTCTCTAAATTTTTCTTCAGAAAAAACAGTCTGGATGGGGTTTAAAATTGTTAAGCACAAGTAAACATTACAAATTCATCATTCATTTTGAAACCATCTAACCTCACCCTAGAACCTAACTGATCTACTCATTAATCATATGTTTAACCGCTAATCCCAAATTGGAAGCAGGGCAAAACATGATTAGGAAAGAGAAAAAAATTATAGAGTTAAGCAAGAAAGTAAAGCTGCAATATTCGGGTGCTAAATGGAATTCATCTAAAGAAAAAGGATAAAAAAAAAAAGCTTAACAAAAAGAACAAAAAGGTCTCATGCGCCGCTGATCGCGGGGGTATCGTCTTTTATATAGGCACCTCTGAGAAACCCTATTTGGGACCACCGATGAGCTGGTTGTGGTGTTTAGTGTTGGTGCAGGTCGAGTTGTACGGATAGCTCGTCGCACCGGGGTGAGGCATCTGGCGTTGCATTGCACAAAGTGCAAACCTCGGGATCTTTTGCATCGGGTCGAACCTGTTGTATCTGGTCGTTGTGCAAACTTGGGGTGCACTGCATCGAGGTCATCCTGTTGCGACTGACCGATGTGAAAAGCCAGGGAGTTCTACACCGGGTTGGTCCTGTTGTGCATCATGTTGCTTCCCAAGTGGCCACCTTTCCTTCACTTCTTTCTTCCAGCCTTGTTCCATTTGCATGGCTAATCCCTCCTCATTCTTTGGTCACTTGAAAAACACCCTACAAATGCAAACAAATGCAGAGCCCTAGTCTAATGCAACCTAAGTCTAAAATGAGGCAATTCCTTAGGAAAAACATGTGAAATTGTACTATAATTACCATGTAAATGCATGTAAATAGAGTGCAAAATGGAGAGGTATCAGTAATCAAATAACCGACTACATTAAAATAGAGCTCGAGATAGACGATCAAAAGTTTAACCGGAAAGTCAATATCGGATCTGCCATGAAGAAATGATCCAAAATAGGATTTTTCAAATTCTTATCAAAAGGGGAGAACTCTATGACTTGTTTATCGAAAAATGTGCTCTACACAAAATTCCGTGTAGCACGCTACAAGCAGAATGCAAACTATTGGGTCCAACCAATGAAGTAAAGAAAGAAGCTCAAGCTAGAGTGATCTCAAACAATAAGAAGCGGACAGAACAGATTTTTCAAGATCAGCTTTGTCCGGGAAATACAGTTTTTGGCATGTTTAACAAGCCTTGTAACCATAAAGGAGTCACAATTCTGTATTAATTCTACGTATCCCACCAGAATTTGCCCACAAAGTGGTTTTTCTTTACTTCGTCTCGATGATTGGGAGAAGATCATTTTTATTCACTGAGGGATCAACTGTTGCACATAAATGCCTGACGTGCAGAAGAATGCTTCACGAAACACTGCACCACTTATAATTAAAAGGGAAGTTCAGCAACTGGTGGGCCGTGGAGCAGATGTAAGCTATCTCGTGAAAAGATCCAAAGACATTAGGATCGCAGTCTTCCAAGTACTCGGAAGCTACAAGCATTGCCGTTTGAAGGAAAAATGAAATGATACATTTACCAAACTCAAGACTGCCTTAATCATTCCACCAACCCTTTCAAAGATTGAAGCAGGGGAAGGCATATAGTTGTATGTTTTGAGCTACGCAGTAATTACTGGTGAAAATAAAGAATCAATGGCGAGGATAACCGAGAATTCTGCAACACATCCTTACTTCCATCCCTGTCTAAGTGAAGTGTTAACCACACGATTTTCCGATTTTCACAAACAATCGTTCAGGAGCCACACAAGGTTACACATGACCAAAGGCAAGGGAAACCGGCCTTAAAAGATGTTGAATCGCCTAATATGGAGAGATGAGGAAGTTAAAAATGACGGATATCCTCGACGAAAATCTGTTGGACAACAGTTCAGAAAAAGATATTATAAGGGGTGTCGAAAACACTTTATGAAGAGCTTAATCCCAGTATTTCTGAAGCAAAGTCAGATAAACTTGCTATCAGGGGAGCAAAAACTCATTATATTCACGAGAAGAAATTGACATTGCTTCATTAGGTTTGCATTCTCTCTAGCGACTAGAGGGATATATGGGGGAGCAAATGGAAATTTCGCAACAAGGAAATCACCAGCGTGATAGTGCCTTTGAAATTTTTTTATAAATAAAGACAAGATTTCAGGATGCTTGAGGCATTCCAAGGCTTAGTTCTATTTTATTATGTAATATATACCAATTAAACGAACTAATGATAGGCTTGATCCAATTTTGGGTATGTAGGCAGTTCGGTAAAATGAGTTCAGCTATTCTTATTTTGAGTATAATGTCTCCGTAAGAGAGCACGGTCGTTATTTCGGAAGAGCTCGCATCCGAGCAAACAAATTTTTAATGTGAAGAAAATAACAAACAAAGGATAATGAAATGGAGCGATAAGGCTGCTAGTCCTTGGTGCAGAACAGAGCAACGCATTGGCAAGCTAAATCAATGATTTGCCTCATGCAATCTGGAATCGGATAGCAATACTCCTCGAAATCGATATCAATCCATTGAGACGGGTGTACCTCAAGAATGCAAAGTTCCCAGTGGGTTTGCAGAATTCACCTTTTCATCTTCATTTGCTTCTGCTCAAGTTCATTTTTTTGTGATTAAGTTACTTGTATTTGGATACAATCTGAGAAACATGTGAGAAAAATATCTTAGGTGAAAATTTCGATGAAAAGATGTGCACCACACAAAAACTGGAAATGTGTTACCTTGGCAACATACTCCTCGGCGATGGATTGATCATGGGGCGGTAATTGGCAAGTTAAACCAAAAGGAATGGTCATCATGGTTCCATAACCAAGCAGGTGTTTCATGATCTCTACAGCATGGTTCGCTGCACAGTCTTCGGCAGCGGATACAACCCTTCGAGGAGCATCGGGAAAAAATTCACCATTTTTCTCCTCGTTACTAAGATTCGTCACCATAAGTAAAGAAGGGATGATAAGTATGATATGCGAACAACAGGTACCTAATATACATATATAAGAAGATATGACGTGAGTTGAAAAAAGGAAATCGATCCTGGATTGATCTTATGTACCCCCAAAAATATTAAGTTTTCTATAGAAAAAATTCTTGGAATAAAGGAAGCGTTAACAACAAAGAAAACAAAAAGCGGAGAGCTTCATATTTTTATAGACCAAAGTCTGTCGCAATATGAAGGCGTGGAGGCCGATATTTAAAGCAACAACAATAACATCACTTTCTAACGAGAGTAACTATAGTTCGCTAAGGTGGTAGAGACAATTTGGAACATGACCATATCACTCCATCCTCGAAAGAGGAATCGTCTTTAGATTCTTCCTCTTTTTCCTTTTCAATTCGGGTTTTTGATTCCCAGATGCTTTTGAGTGAGCACTCCAGAATCGGAGCGATTAAACCAAACCCCTTCACTTCCCATTGTGAAGGATGCGACTCGAGATTGCGTATTTTCCTCTCCCACTTCAAATCTTCCGTTCGAGAGTATTTTTTTTAAGCTCCAACTCTTGGCGTTTGAGGCAAGCGAACTGGTGTTCATCCGCGATCTAACCAAAAAGGAAAATATAAAAAAGTTCTCATGAAGTAATATGAAGGAATTATGGACTAATATTGTCACCTTACTTTGTCAACGAAATCACAACACATATGTTTTTCTTCTCTGTCCAGATAATAGATGAAAAAAGGAAGACAAACCCCCTCAGAGGCTCAAATCCGTTTAATGAATGTCGCGGGAGAGATCCTATAGGCGGAAGATTAGAACCAGAAAAATAGACAATTTGTCACAAGACATGATAAAACAACGAAAGATTTTCTGTATACTCTTCTTTAAATTTTGATTCAGAAAGAACAGTCTGGATAGAGTTTAAATAACCAAGAAAAGGAGTAAAAAGGAGGCAACTGAAGTGACAGGTGCGCCTAAAAAATTCTCCTTACTTTCGGATTAGACAGTTGTAACTCACGATGCAGTATTTTTTTAAAAAAATGTATGCATCAGGGAATTAATAACAAAAACCATAATGTAGAACAATCTACCCATGGGGTTACAACCACAATACATGCCTAAAAAATGGCCCAGTAAGAAACAACTCATCAAAGGCCCAACTTGTTGATCAAACAAAAAGACCAGCTTGCATGAGAAATCACATGTCATATTTTTTTAACTGAGCCCAGCGCTCGTAATCAGGAAACCGAGGACTAACTGATAAAATAAGAGTTATTCCTTTAAAAATGGCTCGAGGTTTGATCAACCTTTTCCCAAACTCAATGCCAAATATCGTCACATTATAATTTTCATCGGACATTGCAAACCCGATGAGCAAAATCAGATAAATCTCCTTTAAAATAAAACAATAATTACGATTATAATACATTCAAAAAAGTTTAGGACAATTATTAACATCCTACAATGTTATAAAAGGGGGCATCTTCGTTTCTAAGAAAACTCCAAAGGATTTCCGTACGCAGCGGAAGTATTTCCAAATTGAGAGCCCTCTGTCATCTCGACATCAAGTATCGGAATCTCAAAAGGTTCGACAGCAGCTGCTGGTAATTCTCCGGAAGCAAGATTTTCAACAAATAAACCCCTAGCATGCAAGCACAAAGAGCCAAGCCAAGTTAACAAAAAGGAAAAGAGAGAGAAGGTAAGGTGAGTCCTGAAAAAACTAATTAATTGGAATATTTGACAGTCCCAAATCAAAGTCCAGCGGAGGAGAATTCGCAAAATGCGAAGCAAATTTACCAAGGTTAAAATCCAGCGGAGGTTTGAAGAAAGCTGATTCCTGATAGCTTCAGTTTCAAGGAAACTAGAAACCTCCTGCAAGAAATTTTTACCAAGAACTTTTATTTCGCTTCAAGCTTTATGCGAATATCTTTCGCGGTCACGTTCTTGGAATTTGAGTAGTGAATCATACTGCAAGGACAGTTAATAAAACTTTCTTGTTATGTCATCCAGTTCTCAATCAGTTCAGGTATGCTTGGACACGAGGTCGCGGATCTGTTGCTCGGTTATCTCTAATATTTTCCTCACGTCATATTATTCCTTCTCCACTTTTTAGCATTATCAACGGTCTCTAGGTTCTGATTAGCAGTCTTCCTCATCATGTGATTGTCAAGTTCGAGTTCCAGAATTTTCTTATCAGAATTCTTAAGGTGCATGTCCAAATCGCAAGCGGAAGCCTCAAGGTGTGTAATTATGTTACTTACTTCGACTATAGCCTGGAAATAAACACAGGGAGTATGAAAAAAAACCAACAAACGGTGGATGAAATGATAAAAACAAAATATTTAACTAACCTGGGCCGAGTGTTGTGCCTGATGGACATATGCTTCGCGAACATTCTTTCGCCATTTCGAGAAATCAGGGAGCTTTTCACCATTCAAAGAGCCACAACATCTAAAGATATCTGTGATCTTCTCCATGTCTGAATCAAAGGAAAATAGAATGTGTCAATAAGAACGAAGAAAATCCTTGCAAATTACATGAAAGTTCCAGAAATCATCGCCAACCCTTCGAGGACTTGCTAAGGATGACTGACGAGCTCCTTTGGTTCAAGGACCTCCTAGATGTGCGAGCATCGAGAGATTGCTCTCCTTGATCATCACGCCTCGAGCACCGGAAGGACCAGGAATTCGAAGCTTGCCACCGCGATGATCAACCGTTCTGGGAACATCCGGAGGAGCCATGAAGACCCCTGTCCCACGAGGATCTACAGTCAGTTGAGATCAAACATCGGCCGGAGGGTCTGCTACTCCAGTTTGCTTCCTCTCCTTCGGAGAAGAAGAAGAAAAGCCCTGGATCTTCCTCTTCTTGCGAACAAGCTCTATAATTGGCTCCTTATCGAGAAGAGAGTCGTCTAGGGGAGGATCAACAAATGCAGTAGCATGGGCCACCTTGGTGAGAATTTCCTTAACCAAAGATACCTTTCGGTAAGAAGGAGGAGAAAATGAACTTTGTTGCTTTATGTCCTTATAAACTGTGGAGATTTGATCCTTGATCCCCTTTATCTTAGCTTTTTGTGCAAGCTTCCATTTACAAAACGATTTCCCGGGAATGTCCTCCCCCTCGATGGCTGAACTTAAGTGTTTGGTTTCCCCCATCCTAACTTGCAGACCATATTTTTGGATATGCTCGATACAAAAATAATCCCAAACCACCGACTCTTCGGAAACAACATGGAAAAACTCGTAGAAGGATCAAGGCAAAGTTTATCGAATGCGGATAAATACAAGAAATTGGTTAGTAAAGACGAGTATCGAACTTCTGAGAAGAAGGTGTTTGGCCGAAGGACCATGATATTTATCCAACTCCCGAGACCATGCGCTTTGAAGAACATCGACGAGCCCGTTAACCGATGTAGCATTGACGTGGAAAAAGAACCAGTACCAGCACCATTCATAATCGCACAATGGCAAACCTTCTACCAATTTCCTTTTAAAATTTGAGTATGCGGAAAATGTCTCGTTGTCTGCGAATCTTGATTTTTAAAAAGCTCGAAGAGCTCCGCGACGCTGAGAAAATAACCTGCCTCTGCCGCCAGGGTAAGGCTGCATATGATCAAATGAAAAAAATTTGGAACCATCTGAAACAATGCAATACCCAGGCGAAGAAGGTAAAGAACCAAGACCTCATTCAAAGGAATAAACAAACCACAACCCTTGAAGTGTACTTCGTAAGCACATAAATACCCATCTCTAACCGACTCCGACAACTCACCAGGACTCGGAAGAATGAAACCTACCTCCGGGGGTATGCGGCAGAGGGTCCGGATCCGGTTCAAAGAGTGGGGTGTAGAAAGGGTGGAATAATGGGAGTCGAAGTTGTCTCCAGGCTGAGTACATGGAATGGCGTTAACCGGGATATCAGCCTGGTCATGCAGCGGCGAACTGCTACCCGTGGGCCAAGTCGCAGGAGCCAACATAATATTTTTTTTCTTTTTCTTAAGAATAGAAATAATCGTGAGAAACAATAAAGACTGTTTCAACAAAAAAAATGTTTTTATCATAAAAAGTGAATTATCAAAAGTCAAATATGTAAAATAAAGAAGGGACATATCTTTAAAACATAATGATGTGCGCTTGGAAAATATTGAATGATGTGACGATTTCTCTGGGATACTGATTTTTAAAAAAAACAATAAATGAACTAAACATATAGATTACATGAAGTAAATCAAGAAAATCAAATCATTGTCACAGATACCAAGTGATATGGATATAAATTACAGGAATGATTGAAGGAGTGTTGTCCAAAACTTAAGTCTTACGAGCTGGAGGAATAGCCCAAAAAACTTGGGGGCTAAATATTGGTGTCAGATTCCCGAACCCCTGGTTCGGGCCTCATGGGACGGGCCATGTCACAGGGATACACATCACTCTAAAAAATGAACAGTCAACAACGTTCGAGCCAAGCTCTAAGCATAGTGGTGAGCAAAAGAGCCGGGCTCAAGAAATAGAACGAGGATAATCATAGTGATTATGCGAATTAAATATTTGTATAAATAAGAGACCCCATGCATTGTGAAGGGGGTCTCTCTCTCTTTTCTCGATTATTAAGAAAAATTAGGCAATATCAATTTATATTTTTTTCTATTATTTATAGCTAACATTCTCCTGACTACATTTCTTATGAATATGTTTCTTGTGTAAATCATTAGCTAAAATACCTCCGGATCATTACAAATATATGGTGTGGAATACGATATCCACAAATACTAAAGCTTGTTTACTTTTATCTCTCTCTCAGTTTCCACTTCAAATTCACTCAATCTATTTTATTCATGGACAAAATCTCTGTTTAAATAGAGTACAAAGATAGAAGATAAAGAATTTGCTTGAAAGAAATAAATAAGAAGACTTAGGAAATATAAAAGAAGACTAGAATTAAGTCTGGTCAAAAACGACCCTTCAGGTTGCAAGGTGTCCCCTAGGCTACTTGCCGCATGGTCCATGACCATAGCCAGTGAGTCACGTCGGGCCATAGTGAGCCTGGATCAAAGATGTAAGAGCTGAATCGGATACGACAGACTGAGGAACCGTGGTCCGGATCATGTGACAGATAAGCCGCGCCAAGTCCGCATGAAGTTGAGTGGCATGCGTCTTCAGTGAATGGCCCGTGGTCGAAGCATTCCGGATGCGCATCATGGTTGGTATGGCCGAGAAACGAGTAGTCTCTGTCATCTTTAGTTTCTCCTCGAGCCAAACTGATTCTGTCTCGATCAATCTCTCTATCTCGCCAAATTGGTCGGGAAAGAAACTCTTTGGGTCGAGCAAAGTAGTCATCTGGTTGTGCCTCCAAAAGCAGCTCCATTCCGGATCGTACCGGGTTATGGGCGCCTTGGTCAAGAACTGGGCTCTTTTGACCATCTCCATTTCCAACACGGTTCATGGGCATTCTGACATGATCCAAATGCCCCTTAAGTATGTTTGGTTGGATGAAACCTCCTCAAAATATTGATTTGAAGTCGGATTCTTCATGATCCATCATGAGCTCCATGATCAGCATTGTCTGGTGCTTGGTCTATGGCATGTGCTGGTCAACTTTCCATCATTCCCCCCCTGTTGAAAAGAATTTGTCCTCTAATCTGGAACATGAAAGCAAATGAATTAGTTTTAAAGGATTCATAAAACAAACATGGCTCACCTTGAGTATGGTTCAGCTGGAAATTCTGAGGAGACTCGTCCTTGTTTTTTTCAGGAACATTAAGTTTACCAGTTTTCTTAGTCAACCACGCCTTGGGTGATTGGACTTCATCCTGCTTTTCCTGCATTAGCACAGAACTTCCAAACGCCAAGTCTTATGTGCTAAAAACACAAATTCTCAAGTAATTAAACAAGTCATTCCAGTTTAAGACGCTTTCCAAATCGTTTTTATGAAGATCAAAACATTTGTTGTGTTCTACAAACTGTTTAAGGTTCAAAACAAGACTGGAAATACCTTTCTCTTTAACACAAAAATGCTTTTGTTCTGACCTAGAAGAGTTAATTAAACTTTCACAAACAGAGTTTGAAACACCAAATTCCTTAACTCCTTCAAGACCAAATTGTTTCTCTTCTTCAGATGTAACCAAAACAAACAAGTTAGAAACTGACTCATTCCAACTAAAGTTATTACTGAGAGTGTTGCAGTTGCTTAGGAATGGACTAGGTACAGGTTCAGCTGCTGCTTCCTTCACTACATTCAGCACCAAGTTCCTTGATTCTTCCTCATCAATCTGAAAGTTCAAATCACTTCTACTCGGGAATGCCGGTTGCAAACAGGTTAGTTTTAGGCAAGTCTCTTGACTTTCAAGCACACAGTCATATTGAGAACAGGGAGGAACAATCTTATCCTCATAAGACGTCCCACACTCCAACAGCTCATCCTCATATTCAACAAAGATTGGTAAAGAATCTGAAAGATCTTTTTGATGTTCAGTGTTGTTTTCAGCTCTACCTTTGGGTTTTGGACTGATTAATATTGGTTGGTTAACTCTAGTGCTAAGAGCCTGGCGTGAGTTTGTGCTCTCCCTCATGCTCTTATTCACGGCCTCAAGTGTTTTCATCACTTGCTTCTCAAAGTTTTCACAAAACCTTTGGATGTCAAACCGGTTTTGAAGACTGCTTTGATCACCAAGGTTATGGCTTGATCTGCTTCATCTATTGCCGGTTGTGATTACTCACTGCCTCTCTAATTAGGCTTTTATAGTGGTCTCTTTGGCCGTGATCTTTCCTGCACACAATTAAATTTGTTAAGACCAAACTTGTTCTCATTTCTTGAAATCGGTTTTACTATCCAACAAGGTTTTATGTAGAGACTTAAAAACACCTTGTTGTAGGATCTGCTCCTTGCTACTTCTTCGTTTAAGGCCAAACATTGTATAACCTGAAAACAAGAACAAACAAATCAAAGCAACAAAAAATCTCACAAGTGTTTTCTCTAGTGTTTATCTCTCTAACGATTTCTCTCATGTGATTTTTCAAAGGTTCCAATAGAACAAATTCCAGTCAACCCCGAAGAATAAACCCAAAGAACAAGAAGAAGAGAGAAGATAGACAGATTGCAAGATTTTATTTTGCTAACTGATTAACCAAGCGTGATCAAATTTCTCCTAGATCTCTTTTTTTTTTATATATATGGCCGGCTCAGCTAGCTGATCAGATAGACAGATAAGAATTGATTGAAGAAGATGAAAAGGTGAGAGAGATGAAAAGAATTGATACCAAACTTCAGAGTGATTCTGATACCACTTGATGGAAAACTTCTAAGGATGATCACTCTGATGTTTGTAGATTTAGATATGCCTTCGATCTAAGGGTTACTAGCACCAAAGAAGAAGGTGACGTGGATCGAAGAGAGCGTCAAAGGCTGCAGAAGACCTTTGGTATACCCAACTCCAATGACTGAGGATATGACGCACCACAACACCAAGGGAGGATGTTACTGGAAGTAGCCCTTAACCAAGCAATGAAAAATGTTCACAAGGAACAGAAGAGAATCACTCTCTCAAAATGCAAAAGCAAAATCAATCTATTTTATTCATGGAAAAAATCTGTGTTTAAATAGAGTACAAGGATAGAAGACAAAGAGTTTGCATGAAAGAAATAAAGAAGAAGACTTAGGAAATATAAAATAAGACTAGAATTAAGTCCGGTAAAAAAATGACCCTTCAGGTCCACACAGATTGCAAGGTGTCCCCTAGGCTACCAGCCGCATTGTCCATAGCCATGGCCGGTGAGTGAGGTCGGGCCATAGTGAGCCTGGATCAAAGATGTAAGGGCTGCCTTGAATATGGTGGACTGAGGATCCTTGGCCCGGATCATGTGACAGATAACCCGCGCCAAGTCCAGATGAAGCTGAGTGGCCTGCGTCTTCAGTGAGTGGCCCATGGCCGAAGCATTTTGGATGCGCATCATGGTTGGTATGGCCGAGAAATGAGTAGTCTCCCTCATTTTTGGTTTCTCCTGGAGCCAAACTGATTCTTTCTCGATCAATCTCTTTATCTCGCCAAATTGGTCGGGAAAGAAACTCTTTGGGTTGAGTAAAGTAGTCATCTTGTCGTGCCTCCAAAAGCAGCTCCATTCCGGATCGTATCAGGTTATGGACGCATTGGTCAAGAACTGGGCTCTCTTGACCATCTCTAATTCCAACACGGTTTATGGGCATTCTGGCATGATCCAAATGCTCCTTAAGTATGTTTGGTCGGATGAAATGTCCTCTAAATATTGATTTGAAGCCGGATTCTTCATGGTCCATCCTGAGCTCCATGATCGGCATGATCCGGGTGCTTGGTCTATGACCTGTGCTGGTCAACTTTCCATCACAAAGGATGTGACTTCTAAGATTCATCATGCCACGAACACAGCTCCGGCAATTAAGTGTGTAGTTGACAAACACTCGAGTAAAAGATATTAGAAAGTTACAACTTCCTATGTCACACCTCACTACGTACGGCATCACAGTCGAGAAAGCACACTTTAGCAAGTATAAAAAAGATGCAGGGTTGTGTAATCTATTTTTTGAACATATTTCGGGATCTGCTCTTGATTGACTTGCACACCTAGTAAAAAATTGAGCTATAGCTTCAGAAAATTATCGGTCGTTTTTTAAAACAATACTCATTCTTCATCCATAACACAATTTATAGAATAAAATTTTGGGACTTCACCCAAGGACCAAAAGATTCACTTAGGTCTTACATAACCAAATTCAAAAAATTCATCATGAGAATGCCGATGATTCATTGTGGCATGAATCAAAGTTCAAAAAATATTTCACCGTTAATCAACCAGCTACAATCTAGAATGTACTTTACCAAGCCGCAAGTTGGGAAACAGTTTAAAAGGAATGGAAAATCTTCTTTGAATGGAACAAAAATACCTAACCTCTGGGGGTAAGTCACCCGTGTGTACTGCAAAGTGACAGAAACGATCGTAGAGATCGCAAAAATCACTCCAACTTGCGAGATTGTATGCACTCCAAAAATCACTCCAACTAAATCACATTAAATCAATAAACTAAAAAGTCATAAACCATTGGTCTTCGAGATTTTTAGAAGCTTTTATCACCTTTACGTCTCTATATATTTAGATTGTATGCAGTTTGAAAACTAAAAAAAAAATTCTTTTAATATAGTCAACACCCTAAGTAACTATTAATTCTATGAAATGACAATCTTAAAGTTAGAAACTATTATCTAAATAGTGAAAAGAAACACTAACACCATTTTTTGCAGCACTTGGGTTAATTATTAATTATTAGTCACTGCCGATCAATTAACGACGATCAATTAATTTACTTTTTTAAACTAATATATATATATATATATATATATAGACACAAATTTATATATTTTTTATACAAGATAATTGTAAATTATCTAACCAACTTATATATTACATATGATTTTATCTATAATTGCATGATATATATCTGTAGTATATAATAATTAAAAACATGTATATATATGACTTCTTTATTGATTTAAATTAGTTTTATTTATATCAAATATTTTAACTGATGCAAATTAAGATAAAATAATATTATTTTTAATTTAATTGATGTTAAAAAAATTTACATCAATTTGAACAATTGAGGTTAATTCACATAATTATGTTATTGGTTTTAAAAAAAAATTACTAGCATCAATTTTTATTGATGTAAATTTTGTATCAATTTAATAAGTGATTTTAATTATAAAAATAATTACATAATTTATTAAATCGATATATATATATTTTTAAACTAATATCAATTTTGTTAAAGTGATACAAAATATAACTATTTAGCATCAATTTATTGAAATGATGTTAAGTTAGTTAATCATGAGTCGGATTGTTATGACTTATGAGGCATAACCGTGAAATAACTTATATTCCTCCGTAACCTAACAAGCTCCGTTGGCGTTCACTTCTGCCGCAACACAAGTCTTTGTAGCTGAGGGTTTAGGGTTTCAGGGCTTTCCGATGGGAGTACCATCGTTCTACAGATGGTTAATCGAGAGGTATCCATTGATTTTGCAAGATGTCATCGAAGAAGAACCGCTCGAAATCGGCGGCGTCAAGGTTTCAGTCGACACTAGCAAACCTAATCCTAACGGCGTCGAGTATGACAATTTGTACCTCGACATGAACGGAATCATTCATCCATGTTTCCATCCTGAAGACAGGGTAAACGCTTTGTTCTGTTTTTGCTCTTCTTTCGAAACATACCAATGCATTCTTTGGATCTGAGTTTATTATTACCTTTCGTCAGTCTTCTCCGACAACGTTTTCCGAGGTGTTTCAATGCATGTTCGATTACATAGACAGGCTTTTTGTCATGGTTCGACCTCGGAAGCTGTTATTCTTGGCTATTGGTGAGTGTATGAAACTACATTGTTCTGAGCTGTTTTGCTTTTTTTTGTCTGTGTTGTGATTTTTGTCCTGTCTTGGTTGTATGTAACTTTTAGATGGTGTTGCTCCAAGAGCTAAAATGAATCAACAGAGATCCAGAAGGTTCAGAGCTGCAAAAGATGCAGCGGAAGCAGTATGTACCATCATCTCCTTTCAATTATATTTATTTGAAGTTTGTGTCAATCTTGTGCTTTCTCTGGTAGATTGTCTTAGTAACATAGTATAGCAAGTAATGCGCCTTTGTCCCTGTATTCATAATCGTTCTAAGTTAATTATGCATCAGTCCCGTTATTGTGTTTGATCCGCAGGTGACTCGTGTATGATCATAAGATTCTACTAGATGAATAAGTCACTATGTCTCACTATGTTGAAAACAGTTGTTACATTACCACTATGAAATGCCATAACTTTATTGATCAGTCACATGTCTGGTAGGTGGTGTTACTATAACATGTAATGCGTTTCCCCTTGTGATCATATAGGTGTAAATTTTGCTTCGTTTATCTAAAATTAAGAATAATTGCATCAATCTTGTTATTGGGTTTGATCCACAATTCAATCGTGCATCTACTAGATGTATCAGTCACTACGTCACTATGTTGACGAAAACTGTTACATTACCATCATGAAATGCCATAGTTTTTTCTCTACGAATGTCGTCTTATAATTCTATTTCGTAACCCCTTTTAGGCTACTTAGCCCATGTTCAGAGTACAATTAGAAGAATCGATAGAAATTTTAATCTGTTTACCTGCTGTTTTAGGCAGCTGAAGAAGAGCGGCTGCGTCAAGAGTTTGAGAGTGAAGGGAAGAGGTTGCCTCCTAAATTGGACTCCCAAGTTTTTGACTCTAATGTTATAACTCCTGGAACGGAGTTCATGGCTACTCTGTCATTTGCGTTGCAGTACTACATTCACGTTAGACTAAATTCTGATCCTGGTTGGAAAAATATTAAGGTACTAATTAACGTCTCTAACATTTTGCTTGTGGCTGGTTACTTGCATACTTCAGGTTTTGCTCATGATTTTCTTATTCTGAAGGTTATCCTCTCAGATGCTAATGTTCCTGGTGAGGGGGAACACAAGATCATGTCTTACATACGTCTTCAAAAGAATCATCCTGGTTACAACCCAAACACTTGTCATTGTCTGTATGGTTTGGTATGCAACATCCTTTTATTTCTTATTTTCTTATGTTCCTACATGTTAAGTTTTGCAATAAGATTTGTCATCTTGATCGGGCTAGTTAATAAGGCCTTTCTACTAATGATTTGTGAATAAAAGGACGCCGACTTGATCATGCTGGCTTTGGCCACCCACGAAGTTCATATTTCAATCCTTCGGGAGGTTTGTACCCCTCTATCTCATTTAGAATCTCAACACTTGCTTCTTCAGTATAGTTTGACATGTGATTAATATCAGAAAGTAGTCACAAATTTGTATGTGAGTCTTTTAGGTTTTAAGACTCACTAATAGAATGCCAATTCAACTGTGTTTTCCTTGTGGTGACTTGACTTAGGTTGTTTTCACTCCCGGACAACAAGACAAATGCTTCTTGTGTGGTCAGCTCGGGCACCGAGCAGCAGGTTGTGAGGGCAAGGTAAAGAGGAAGGCAGGAGAAATGTTTGATAAAGCTGAGACAGATGTCGTGGCTAAGAAGCCATACCAGGTATTTTTCAGGGTTATGCATCTCAATATGCTATGTAAAAGACTCATTAATATCTTTAGCATAATCATTAAGTTCCCCTATCTTTGGGCAGTTCGTCAATATCTGGACGCTTCGAGAGTATTTGGAGCACGACATGCAAATATCTAACTCGCAATTGCAAAAACATTTGGACCGCATAATTGATGACTTCATCTTCATCTGTTTTTTTGTTGGGAATGATTTCCTGCCACATATGCCTACACTAGAGATACGGGAGGTTTGTTACATCTTAGTTTTCTGGTGCTATAACTTTGCTCCAGCTTTCAAAATGTCTTGTACAGTGAATGATCATATAACATTATCTTAAATCTTTAATATCTGCTATTGATTAGTAATTTATTGGATAGGTGTGTTTCCCCTGTTCCTATATCAGATTTTTTTGTAGCTTTAAATCACTCCATTAGAAATATTTATAGAAGGCTTCATTTGTAGTTGAAATTTCTTTGTTATACAATGGCTTAGTACATATGTACTCATAGTCTGTGTTCTTACAATTTAATTGACGCCTCTTTGTGTCAATGAAAGTCTACGATCTTGCTTAGAACAGCTTGACAAGTTTGAAAAAAATTTCAGAAAAGGTTTTCTAATTAAAATTTTGCTGTCTTGCAGGGTGCTATAGAATTACTTATGTCTGTGTACAAGAAGGAATTTGGATCAATTACTAGTTACTTAAGCAATGGAAGCAAGGTGCATTGTTTAAACATTCTTTATCTTACTTGATGTGGCTGTTGGATTATCGTTTTAAAACTTTCATCTTCTAACTTTCAGCTGAATTTAAAGAATGTGGAGCATTTTATCCAGGCCGTTGGGCTCTATGAAAATAATATATTTCAGAGGAGAGCACAAACACATCAGGTTAGTGTCCTTCTATGTGTTAGTTATCTGCATATTGTTTCATTCTAAGGTATTATGATGAAAGCTACGCGATTAGACATATCATGTCTAGCTCTTGTTGAGAGGACTTGCTTAAGATTATGTGGAAAATCTAAAAAAATGCTTAAACGAAGTGAATGTTTTGAAACGCTAACCCTTCTCAACAATACTGCCATTTTTCTTCTCTAAGACACTTGCGTATTTCTGAAAAATGGGCTATATGCGTCTCTCTGCATGGGTTAGTAAATTGTCTGCACTACCTTGTACTGCGCTCCTTTGATCCACCAAAAATGAACGCTCAGAAAACGTGAAATGACTACAATTTCTGAGAAGTTTGTATGGGTTAGTTTTTCAATGATGCAATTGTTGTGATATCTGTTACAGAGACAATCGGAAAGATTTAGTCGTGGCCGAGCTCAATCGAGCAGAAAATGTAACTATGACCCGGTTGTGCAACTAGATTCTGTAGTTGAAGTGTCCGATTCATTGTCCCTGGATGATAACATTGGTGAGGCGAATGTGGAAACAGAAAATAGCATCAAAGAAGAAGTAAGCCATCTTGTATCTGAGGAATTTCAATAATTTTCTAGCTATCTTTGTGCCTTCTGGTTGATTGTAATTCTTCTGTTTGATTTTGACCTTTGTTGGTTAAGTGTAAACTATTTTCTCTCTCTATTTCAAGTTTTGGTGAAACTGTCAAGTTTTGCTGTTTTTTTTTTGCTTGATGTTATTTAGGGACTTGAGCTTTAGCTTCTCATTTAAAGTACTAAAGTACACAGTGGTGTTTCAGGAACTAGATAACACAGAAGAGTTGAAGTTTAAGCTTAAGAAACTGTTGCGGGAGAAATCAGATGGCTTCAGCTCAGGAAAAGGCGAAGAAGATAAGGTCCTTTTTTTATTTATTGAAGCTGTTTCTCCATCTGCATGAATGCTTAATCTTCATGAGTTTGTCTTTGATATCTGCCTTATCACGCTAGCAATTTCACATGGCTGTTGTGTGATCAGGTTAGGCTAGGTGTTCAAGGATGGAGGGAGAGATACTATGAGGAGAAATTCACAGCTAAGTCTATAGAGGAAATGGAACTAATACGCAAAGATGTTGTGAGTTTCCCCATGCGTGTTAATTAACAAAATTTTAATTACGCTTACGTGACTCCGAATACACCAATTTACTGTTATTGTATTATTGGCCAGGTTTTGAAGTATACCGAAGGTCTTTGTTGGATAATGCATTACTATTACCATGGTGTTTGTTCATGGAACTGGTCAGTTTCTTGTCATCCTCATACATTTATGTTATACCTTTCACATTTTATTATTGTCTCTGTGGTTCGTTTCTTATAATATTTTGAATCAGGATGATTTTTGCGCTTAGATTAACCATATTGTCCTTTAGGATTGTAATCCTCATTTTACTTTACGCATCATGCTTCAAGTTTGTGTAGACTGTTCAATATACCAAGTATTCCGTGTAAGATTCTCATCATATTTGTGCCATGCATCTTCTACTTAAACATATCCTCTAGTAATTTAAGCTGAGATGTTCCAAGTTTTGCTTACATCCGGTCGGAACGTGATTTAATTCCAAAATGACCTTGTTCTTGAGAGGCAAGATGGCCTTAGTTGTTAGTAATAGCAACTTTAGCAGAAACGAGCGAACTGATTCACACTTTTCCTTAATCCCAGTTGTTTGTCTTTGGTTAACTGCGTGTTTGTTTTGCAGGTTTTATCCATATCATTATGCACCTTTCGCATCTGATCTCAAGTTCCTTGATAAGCTAGATATTAAGTTCGAACTAGGTTCCCCGTTTAAACCATTCAATCAGCTTCTGGCAGTTCTTCCATCTGCAAGGTAATTCTATCTGTATTTATGAGTGTTCATCATCTCTCTCTACAGTCACTGATTTGCTCACTGTGTTCCTTTCTCAGTGCACATGCTCTCCCAGAGTGCTTTAGGAAATTGATGACCGATCCAAATTCACCTATAGCTGAGTTTTATCCTCCCGGTATGAGGTTTTTGCAGAATTAGTCTCTTTCATTATGGTATTGTGCAATCCATGTCTCTCATTTACCTTTTTCGTGGTGCGCAGATTTTGAGATTGATATGAATGGAAAGCGCTATTCTTGGCAGGTTTGATCGTCTTTTCATGCTCATTAAGGCAGACTTGATGGTTTTGTGGCTTTCATAGTTTCTGAAGTTAGATGTAAATTCTGCGGTCTCATGTTTTCTATCTTTTATTGTAAAGGGTATCGCAAAATTGCCTTTTATTGAAGAACAGCGTCTTCTGGATGCAGCCACAAAAGTGGAGCACTCACTGACGGTACAGCCTATCTCCTTTCTAGATATTTACTTCAATAGTGTTTATTTCTGTATAAGACGGTTGTACAATCACATATAACTTTGTTTTTCTTCCATTTATTTTTACCAGAACGAAGAAATTCGAAGAAACAGTGTGTTGTGTGACATGCTCTTTGTGGTTTCATCTCATCCCCTTGCTGAGCTTATCCGTTCTCTTAGTAGCCGTACCATAAAATTGAGCAACAAAGAACGAGCTACAATTACTGAAAAAATTGACCCTAGACTAAGGTTTGTGTTTGAATCTCGAGAATAGTTGATTCAGTTGATAATAATTCTAGGGGTTGAGTTGTAATGTGATTTTCTGTTTCTAGTTTTGTTTATAAAAGTAAAAGGCTAATTTAGTGAGCAAGTCAAGTTGGGAAATTAGAATTTACAATCGAAAATTCCTTGATAAATGCAGTGAAGGGATGAATGGTTACTTAGCTTCATGTGGTGGAGATAGTCAGCCTCCATGCTTCCGCTCCCCAATCGAGGGCATGGAAGATGTATTAGCCAATCAAGTCATGTAAGCCCTTGATTACGAATTTGATTTTGTCACCTTTTTGGCATCTTCTTGAGCTTTACCAAATAAACATTATTCTTTTTTTTTGTTTGTCAGTTGTGCCATATACAAACTTCCAGATGATCGTAGAGGCAGCAACATTGCTTGTTCACCTCCAGGAGTGGTTCTCCCTAATAAGGTATAGTTGTGTTTTTCTTGGGGTTTAAATTTGTTGAAGAATGAATAAAGCTGCTTTGTTGGGTTTTACTAGAGGATTAGTGGTTACAGTGTTCTTCATTTATCGTCTTCACAGACTGTACAACTAGCGGATTTGAAAGGTGGAGCTAATCTATGGCATGAAGATGGTGATAGAAGACGAGCTCCTTCAAATATTGTAAATATCAAGAGGTGAGTCTTTGTGATATCTAAAGTCTCGCGAGATGGTGTTCATGTCTCAATCCCTTTTCTCATTGTTTTCCAGGTATAACCCAAAAGGATCCATCTCTGGGGATAGGCTTGGGAAGGCAGCGCACAGACTTGTGCTACAAACAATAAAATCTCAACCTGACAATACGCACATCAACTCCGAACCAACATTGTGTCCGAATACTATATTCTACAACAATCAAGTGTCGAGAAAAGTCCCATCATTCCGAGGGAGTGAGGTAGAGAGAAAACACCCTCAGAGTGAATTAACTTTGGGGAAGATGAAGAATGACAGAAACCATCGAAGTGAACTCACCGAGGAGGAGAAGACAGCAATCAGAAAGCGCAAGGAAAAAGAGAAGAGAGAAAGAAATCGAACCAACAGAAGAAACAGAGCCAATAATGAACAAGCAAACAAAGGAGAAAGCAATCTGGAAAACAAAAGGCCTCGAAGTGAAGTCAATGAGGACAATAGACGGGGACACAAAAGGCCTCGACTCACTGAGGAGAGGACGAAGAGAAACATATTCGTTCCTTGTGGAGTCACTGAGGAGAAGAAAGAAAACAAAAGCCCTCAAAGTGAAGTCACTGAGATAGCAAACAAAAAGCGTAAGAAAAGGAGACAAAAAAAGAAATCTAGCCAATAGAATATATGAGCAAGAACACAAATGAGCGAAAATTTTTGATAATGCATAAGGTATTTTGTTAAGAACCAAACAGTTTTGATACCCATAGTTTAGCGATCATTTCTATGTATCTTTCCTTTGAGAAGCTACGTAAAACAACCGAAGCCAGGTTCCATTGTACTTGTTCGTTTGTTTGTTCTGCTTAATTTAGTTGGTGTTTGTGGACCGAGCAAACTGATTTGTCCAGATCATCTTGAAGTTTCTATATGGTAATTTGATTAAGCTCAGGGAGATGCCGAAAAATTACAAAACCAAGTTTGTGATTGAAGGTTACACCACTTGGCAGGGATGTTAAAATGGGTAAGCCTAACCCATTTAGACCCACCCCATTTAAAACACAGTCCAATTAAAGTCCGAACCCGTTTAAACCCATTTAATTTAAGGTTTATTAGAGTTACCCATTTAGGCTTATGTACCCATTTAGACCCGCGAAAAAATCTCAAAACCCATTTAGACCCGTTTAGTGTCTTTTTTTAGTGCAAAAAATAAAATAAAAATTAAATGGGTTTCGCGGGTACCCATTTAATAAATGGGTTTTATTGGGTTTTTTTATTTAAACCCTCTAATCTAAATGGGTCTAAATGGGCATTTATTTAGATTAAATGCCCATTTAAAATCCACTTAAAAAACCCATTTTAACATCCCTACGACTTGGTTAGCGAAAACATCGTCCACGCCATCTTTCTATAAAATTTTAGGTGGCTTTTCACTCGCCGTCCTCTCTCGACATTTGTTTGCTTGTGTTTCAGGTCTCAGGTGATCCTACGTGTTTTCAAACTACAAAAAAAATGAAATTATTAATTTATTAGCAGAAAGTTTCTGTGAGAGGAAATTTGATTATTCATCTCTTTGTTTATAAATGTTTATGAGTCACTTTATTATATATGAGTTATCTCGTAAAGAGATTAGTCATCTCATTAAATGTCATTATTCTGATCTTATCTTAACTCTTATAAATAATAGGTTTGTAATATTGTTAAGAGTATAAGTATGATTTGAATAAAATCTACAAGTGACACTATCTTTATTAAAAGTCTTGTTAACTCTCTTTCCTTCTAAGATTACATTTTTTAAATTTCTGTTTAACATATGTAAAATTTATTAGATCATATTATTTTATAACATACTATCAACACGGCTATCTCTATATCGTTATTCTGTCAAATCCTCTCCCCATCCATTCCATACTTTAAAAAGTAAAGTTTATATTATGTTAATGTTATACACTCTCTGTTTCACAAAGAGTGACACTCTACTTTTTTTCACACATATTAAGAAAAATATTAAAAGTTCTATTATATCCCTTATAAATAAACAAAAAACACTTTCTCTTTCTAATTAATACACTAATATAACAAAGTCAAAACTGGATTTTTATTAACAAAATTGCATTGAAAACATAAAATGACACTTTTTATAAAACAAAAACTAAACTCTAAAATGACACTTTTCATGAAATGGAGAGAGTATTAAATTTAAAACAAATTACATGGAGTTGTAGGTTAAACCTCTACACGAGTGATAGACTATGCCTTCTCAAAATCATATAAATAGCTTTGCCTCCTCAATTACTTGAGAATATGTTTTATCACTATTATAATATTTAAGATAATACTCATAATGTTTTTAAATAAATTAATATTTGATTTTACTGTTTATAGAGATATCATGTCAAACTTGGCAAAGCTCGATATTATTGCCCTCGATACAACTGAAAATAATTATATAACATGGACATCAACATCGCATGCAAAAATGCATTTGAAATCGAATGGGCTTCTCAAGACCATCGACCAGTCGGAACTGACGTCGCATGAGGATACAACTAAGGATATGGTGTTTTTACGCCATCATACCATGATAGTTTGAAAAATAAATACATCACAAAATAAGATCCTGCAGATCTTTTGGCAATCACTCAAAGATAGATTTGATCACCAAAAATATGTGATATTTACCAAAGGCTAAACATGAGTGGTTAAATCTCTGTTTCTTTGACTATAAAAGTGTTGATGAATATAATTCTGCGATGTTGGGAGTCACTTCCAAGATAATATTATGTGGTGAAAATGTGTGTGGTTATAATATGATTGAAAAAAGCACTCAACATTTCATCCTATGAATATCATTTTGCAGGAAAAGTATCAGGCAAAAGGATACACTCGCTACTCGGAATTGATGCAAGTCCTTGTAGCAGAACAGAATAATGAACTTGTGATGTTAAACCATCAAGCTCGTCCACCTGGCTCGGCTCCATTCCCAAAAGAAAATGTCGTAGCATCCAGTAATAATAATAATTATCAAAGGTAAGGACGTGGTTGCGGCAGAGACCGTAGTCGAGGTCGTTGACGCGGCAGAGACCGTAATCAAGGTCGTGGACGGAGTCATGGATGTCGAAGAGGAAAACGTTTCAACACTTACAAGAATTTTCAAGTTAATGAAAGTGGTTGTACAATAAAAAAAGTCGACCGAAAATGTTTGTTACAAATGTGGCATGAAAGGACATTGGGAACGTATATATTGTACACCAAAACATTTCATCGATCTATATCAAGAATCACAAAAGACTAAGTGGGGGTTATTGGTTTATGTATTTTAATGGATTTATAAATCTGAACAAAATTCAGTGTTATTGGTTCTATAATTTTAAAATCCATATTAAAGTCAAGTGTTATTAGTCTTATGATTTATAAATCCTAATTCAAATCATGTGTTATTCAATCATACAAATTCATTTATGGATTCAATTTTATAATGAATTTGGGTGGATTTGGATGAATTTCTTTGTTAAAAATACAAAGACTAAAATTCGAAGAAAACCCTCAGATTTCTAAATAATTATTAAAATTCACATATTAGATTTGAAAATCAGTATATTTTGCTTAGATTTATAAATTCTATACGGATTTCTAAATCTGTTAAAATACATAAACCAATAACGCCCCCTAAGGCAAGGAATGTTGAAGCCAACTTCGTAATGATGAGGCCGGACCTTCCTACATTGGCTTAAACAATGATACCCATTTCGGTGTTGCGAATTATCTTGAATTTGAGAATGCCATAGAAAAAAACCGACTAAGATCGATGAAGTCTTATAAGCTGCCAACATAACAAAAAAAGTAAAATTTTTTTTTTTTCTTATATAGTATGTTTAAATTAACGTCTAGTTTCTATAGTAGTTTGTATAATTTATTTTTCTCCCTTTCATAAAATAATTTGTAAAATCGGGTTTTGTTGTAATAATATAGTAAATTGCATAAGTTTATCTTTTTCTATTAATGCATCTTTTAATTATCGTGACATAGAAGACATCACAAATCAAGATTCAAGACGAAGATTTATGTCTAGTAGATAGTGCTTTATCACACACTATACTTAAAAAAAGATGATAATTTCTCCTATCTCGAAATCAAGGACTGCACTAGTAGCTTGAGTACCATATCCAGTAATGCAAAGATCATAATTGGCTTTGGAAGGGCTAATTTTATAATGCCAAAGGAGACAAAGTTTGAAATAAACAATGCTCTATATTCTCCAAAGTCTTACAAAAATTTGTTAAGCTTTAAAGATATTCACAAAAATGGATATCATATTGAGACTATGAATAAAAGTGGCATTGACTACCTTTGCATCACAATTGAATGTAAACATCATGTGGAATAATTACCAACGTTATCCTCCAGACTATATTGTACAAAAAATAAGTACGAATGAATCATATGTTACACTGAATTAGAAGTTTGCTAGTACATTCAAAGTCTGGCATGAAAGGCTAGGTCATCCTAGATCAGTCATGATGAGAATTTGTTTTGCAAAATTCTGATGGTCACCCGTTGAAAAACAAGCAAATTTTTCAAGCAGGGGAGTTTCCGTGCAATGCATGATCACAAGAAAAACTCATAATACAACCATCACAAGCTAAAGTAGGGAATGAATCTCCAGTATTTTTAGAAAGAATACATGGTGATATATGTGGACCTATACATCCACCATGCAGGCCATTTCGATATTTCATGGATTAATAGACACATCAAGTAGATGATCACATGTGTGTCTATTGACAGCAAGAAATACACATATCACTAAATTCATAACCAAATAATCAGGTTGAAAGCACAGTTCCCTGATTATGCCATAAAAAAATAAGACTTGATAATGCTGGTGAATTCACTTCACGAGCCTTCAATGATTATTGTATGTCAATGGGGGTCGATGTTGAGCATCCAGTGCCCCATGTGCATACACAAAATGACATAGCTGAAAGTTTGATTAAATGACTACAGTTGATTACAAGATCATCAATATTAAGAACAAAACTCCCAATTTATGTATGGGGACATGCTATATTGCATGTGGCTACTTTAGTCAAAATTAAACCAAGTTCATATAGTAGATCTTCTCCTTTGCAGTTTAGCTTCTGGTCAATAACCAAATATATCTCATCTCAAGATAAATATTCCCCTTTGCAGTTAATGAAGATAAATTTTCAGCATTAGGGGTAGTAGTCAAGTAAGTATCAGAAGAGGTTACATGGTTTTCACCAGCTTTTGTACATCTTGATCCCATTATGAATCAACACGAATAAAGAGTACAAAATATTATACATTTGCAATATGGAAAATCAGTTACCAGATGCATTTATAGATACAAAGAAGGTGGTAAAATTGTATATACCCGCTGCAAATGCTCCATCACAGATACAAATTGAAATTCCAAAAGAACAAGTTGATGAGAACAAAATCCAAGGTTCAATTAAAATGGGGAAGACCAATGGGCTCTAAAGATAAAAATCTCCGGAAGAAAAAGAATTTGGGAGAAAGAAAGAAATGATTCAAGAAGAACCACATCATCAGAAGTGCCCACGACGCATTCATGAAGAGGTTCAAAAGGAATCCGATGAAGAAAAATGTCCAAAGATGAACATTATACATATAAAAGTGTGAGAGTTCCAAAAATTACGCTCAAGATGGATACATTTGGGTTAGAAATGAAAAAGAAGATAATGATGGAATATTCTCATTTTTGTATCAAAAGAAATTGATAATGAAAATGATGATCCAGATCCAAGATTCGTATAAGAGTGTCAAAAAATGTCCGACTGGGAAAAATGGCAAGTGGCCACAAGAGATGAATTACTCTCTCTCAATAAGAGAAATGTGTTCAGAAAAGTTGTCATTACACCTAAAGATATAATACCGGTTGGATGCCGATGGGTCTCTATACGGAAAAGAAATGTGAAAAATGAAACCACAAGATATAAAGCTCAACTTGTGGCACAAATTTTTTCTCAAATGCCAGAAATTGATTATGATGAAACATATTCTGCGTTTATGGATGCAATAACACTTAGGTACTCAATGACTCTAGTGGCATCCAAAAATCTAGAATTCCACCTTATGGATGTTGTGACTGCATACCTATATAAACCACTTGATAATGACATATATATGAAAATTCCAGAAGGATTCAGGATTCCTAAAGAATCAAAAATCCCAGAAGGATCCTATTTGTTCGGTTAAGTTACAACGATCACTATATAGATTAAATAATCTGGATGCATGTGGTATGATCAATTAAGTGAATATCTATTGAAGATAGGACATCTTTCTTTCAAAAAATCTCTTTGTCATAATTTTTATATGGATGCAAAGGATCCCTTTGTCATAATTTTTATCTCACTGAGCTTTTTTCATGGAAATATTTTTAACGAGGCAGCACGCATCAAATCAAATAGTGATGAATGCTTAAGGGGGAGTGTTAGAAGAAATTTGATTACTCATCACTTACGTTTTAAAAAAATGTCTATGAGTCATCTTATTATATATGAGTCATCTTATAAAAAGATTAGTCACCTCATTAAGTGTCATCTTATTATATGAGTTATCTTATAAAGAGATTAGTCACCTCATTAAGTGTCATCATTCTATTCTCATCTTAGTTCTTGTAAATAAGAAGTTTGTAATATTGTTAAGAACATAAGTATGATTTGAATAAGATCTACAAGTGACACCACATACACCAAAAATCTTGTTAACTCTCTCCCCTTCTAAGATCAACTTTCTAAATTTTTGTTTAACATATATAAAGTGTACTAGATCATATTATTGCATAATAATTTCTAATTTATTAGTAGAACAGACATGACATAATAAGAAGAATTGCTACATAAAATATGGTATAATGAGAAATATTATTTGTCGAGGGTTCTCTCTATCATATTTTTTTAGAAAGAGGCAATTATGTCTATCGGAATTTTGTTTCCGGCTAAATCTGGCTTTCTTTTTAATATATTTCTCTTTTTTTATTTTATTTAATGGCCTTGTTTCAATTCAATTCGGACAATAATTTTATGCTTAATTTGGTTTCTTCTCCAACTAAATCAGTGTTTAGGTTTTCTCCTTTTATTCACATATTCTAAATGATTATTATTGGAGCTTTGCTTATGAGGTGATGTGATCATGGCCGACACCAAGAATGGAAAGCTTGAACCAGAGCCAGAAGCTGAGCTTAAAGTCGTAGAAGAGCATGTACCAGAAGATGTGGAGCATGTAGCTGAGGACGCTTTGCAAGTACCAGCTTGAGCTATGACCAGAGCACGGATCAGGAAGCTTTCTCAAACATTAAGTTCCTTACTTAGTTCTGTCAAAGTTTAGTTCAACCTTATGGAAAGAGAAACACAACACATGACTTTGATAATGTACAAAGAGGATTTAAGAACCCTTTCCTAAATCGACTTTTAGTAAGGTTCAAGGAAGATTTAGGAAACCCTGCCTAAATGACGATTCAAATTAAGACAAGGAGGGAAAGTCAAGGCCGCCTGACATATTAACTGAATAGTCAGTCAACAAGAAGTTCTTCAGTCCTTTGTTCTTAAGAGCTAGTAACTTACTTGAGTTCAAAGCTTATCGAAGACAAACTTCGAAATCCAATCCTTGGGAGGATATTTTTCATATCGAGTGGTATCAGAGCCACTTTGAAGGTTGGTATCTATTTGTTTTCATCTTTCTCACATCTTCACCTTCTACAATCGAAAATCTTTTATATCTATCTGATCTCTGGTTGAGCTGCCTTTACATATATATAAAGATTTTAAAGAGACCAGGAGAAAACGGTTTCAAAGGTTGGTTAATCAACCAGAACAAAAAAGAAAATCTTGCAATCTATCTTTCTTCCTTCTTCATCTTCTTATGTTGTTTGGAGAGTTTCATCGAGTCTGATTAATTTGTTTTATAGGAACTCTTGAGATTTCACTGACGAAACATTCCTTGCGAAAGAAACAACAACGAGAGATAAACACTTGTGAGGAAGAGGACTTTATTCATTCGTTTGCTTAAGTGCTTGTAGGAAAGGCCACGAGGGTGAATCGACAAATGAAGAGTTTCTGTTTCTTTAACTTGTTTGATCTTGTTCTTAGGAAAAGATTTCTGATCCGATCAATGATGAACAAGAGAATAATCAAAACGCTGACCTTTCTAACATTCGGATGAGGGCCTTGGTGGGAGAAATGAAAAGGTTAATGAGGCTAGAGTTTGAGGAGATCAACAATAGGCTTGATCGAGTCCAAGAAGACACTCAAACAAGACCACCACCAGAGGGAGCAAGTAGTAGAACACACGCTACACATAGGCGATCCCGTGCCAATGAAGAAGAGTTCTATAAGCACTCCTCTAGTGAAAGCCAAAGAAGGACCAGACGGCCAAGAGAGACTCGGGGAATACAAGATGATAACCTAGGTGGTCTTAAGTTGAAAATTCATCCTTCTATGATAAAAATGATCCTGATGCTTACCTAGAGTGGGAAAAGAAGATAGAGCTGGTCTTTGATTACCATAACTATTCAGAACTTAAAAAGGTAAGGTTGGCCGCAACCAAATTATATGGATATGCCATTAACTGGTGGGATCAACTTGTGACCAACAGGGGGAGAACAAGTGAAAGACCCATTGCTACATGGGAATAGTTAATCACTCTCATGAGAAACGTTTGTTTACAACCGAGCGTTGAGGATTACTTTTAAAAAATGGAGATGCTAATGATCAAGGTTGATGCTGATGAAGATCCGGAGGCAACAATGGCTAGGTTTCTAGGACGACTCAATCGTGACATCCAAGATAGGTTGGAGATACAAGAGTATGAGTGCCTCGAAGAGATGCTACACAAGGCGATCTTGGTTGAGCAGCAAGTTAAGAGGAGGATTTTTCCCTAATCCACTTATACACCGGTTTCTAAGCCTAGCTACCAAGACAAGGGTAAAGCTGTAACCAAACCTATTTCCGATTTTAAAACTAATACAACTTCTAGTAGTGTCAAGGAAAAAGGTAGAAGTTCCTATTGCACGAGCCAGGTATATAAGGTGTTTCAAATGCCAGAGACTTGAACACTATGTTAAGAAATGCAACAACAAGAGGGTCATGATTGTTCTGGAGGACAAAGACATAGAGTCTGAGTAAGACATGCCACATACAGATTCTTAGGAAGAGCAAGTAGATTATCCTACTCAGGGGGAGCTTTTGGTTACTAGGAGGACCTTGAGTGCAAAACTCAAACATAAGGAACATGAATAGAGAGAAAATCTCTTTCACACTAGATGCTATTTCAAAGACAAAGTATGTAGCTTGATCGTGGATGGAGGCAGTTGCACCAATATGGCTAGAGAGACATTGGTTAAGAAACTTGGCTTGAGTATGAGGAAACATCCTCGGTCTTATTCTCTTCAATGGCTTAGTGAAACGAGAGAGAAGAAAGTAAGCAACCAAGTCCTAGTACCAATCACCATTGGAAGATATAAGGATGAGATCCTATGCGGTGTTCTTCCTATGGAGGCCGGTCACATTCTTCTGGGAAGGCCTTGCCAGTATGACAAAAGGGATACACATGATGGATACACAAATCGTCACACCTTTGAACACCAATGAAAGAAGATTATGTTGGCACCGCTGTCACCCCTTGATCAAATGCTTTTAATGGAAAGAAGAGAACAAGCCAAGAGAGATCAAGAATCCAAATCATCCAAGGAAAGCGATTCCAAACAAGTAAGACATTCCAATTTATTTGCTAAAACTGGCAAGATCAAGAAAGCTATGTTTTATAATCAATCAATGCTTTTTCTAGTTTTTAAAGAAACACTAATGTCTTCTCCTAACAATGCACTGGAGTTTCCAAGTGAGTTGAATCTCTTCTGCAAAGTTTTAAGGATGTATTTTCAGACAAGAACCCGGATGGCCTACCTCCAATCAAAGGCGTTGAGCACCAAATTGATTTCATACCAGGCACTTCTCTTCTAAGCAGACCAGCATACATGACCAATCCTATTAAGACAAAAGAGCTGCAAAGACAAATCAACGAGCTCATGGAGAAAGGATAAATCAGAGAAAGCATGAGTACATGCACTTTTTCAGTTCTCCTTATGCCCAAGAAAGATGGCAGCTGGCGTATGTGTATGGATTGTAGAGCAATCAACAACATAACAGTTAAGTATATAAATCCCATTCCTAGATTAGATGATATGTTGGATGAACTTCATGGGTCATGCATTTTTTCTAAAATCGATTTGAAAAGTGGATATCATCAAATTAGGATGAAGGAAGGGGGTGAATGAAAAACCACTTTCAAAACTAAGTTAGGATTGTATAAATGACTAGTTATGCCTTTTGGTCTAACCAATGCACCTAATACTTTCATGAGATTGATGAATCATGTTTTAAGAGCTTTCATTAGACTTTTTGTTGTAGTGTACTTTAATGACATATTTGTCTACAACAAAACACTTAATGAGCATGTTGATCATCTTAAATTGGTTTTAGAAGTGCTTAGGAAAGACAAGCTTTATGTTAATTTGAAGAACTGCACTTTTGGGACAGATAGTCTCGTGTTTTTGGGTTTTGTTTTGGGTGCAGATGGCATCAAAGTGGATGAGGAGAAGGTTAAAGCTATTAGAGAATTGCCATGTCCTAAAACCGTTGAAGAGGTCATAAGCTTTCATGGACTCACAGGATTCTATAGGAGGTTTGTTAAAGACTTCAGCACAATAGCAGCTCTTCTCACGGAAGTCATCAAGAGAAATGTGGGATTCAAGTGGGAACAAGCACAAGAAGATTCATTCCAGACCTTGAAAGGGAAGCTTACTAACACACCTCTTCTTGTTTTGCCTGATTTCCTAAAGCCTTTTGAGATTGAGTGTGATGCCTCAAGAGTTGGCATTGGTGCTGTCTTAATGCAGGAAAGGAAACTGATTGCTTACTTCAGTGAGAAGCTACGAGGAGCCACTCTCAATTACCCCACATATGATAAAGAACTTTATGCGCTGGTGAGAGCTTTGTAAACTTGGTAACATTATCTTTGGCCTAAAGAGTTCGTGGTGCATACTGATCATGAGACTCAAGCATTTGAAAGGACAGAAAAAGCTCAACAAAAGACATGCCAGATGGGTACAATTTATTAAGACCTTTCCCTATGTCATTCAATATAAGAAAGGTAAAGAAAATGTTGTGGCTGATGCTTTGTCTCGACGGTATGTGCTCATCTCTACTCTAGATGCTAAGTTTCTCGGTTTTAAGAAAGTTAAGGAGCTATACGAGTCTGATATAGACTTTACAGAATAATTTCTTGCTTGTTCTAAATTCGCATGTGGCAAATTCTATATGAATGATGGTTACTCATTTTATGCAAATTGCTTATGTAAGGGAAGCCCATGGAGGAGGATTGATGGGGGCATTTTGGGATAGAAAAGACTCCTAAGGTAAGGCAAGAACATTTCTATTGGCCGCGCTTGCAAAGGGATGTTGAAAAGATCTGTGGCAGGTGTGTTACTTGTAAACAGTCTAAGTCCAAGGTACAGCCTAATGGTAAGTGTATTCCCTTGCCTATTCCTACTCACCCGTGGAATGACATATCTATGGATTTTGTTATTGGGTGCCTCAAACTAGAAAAGGAAAGGATTCAATCTTTATGGTTGTAGATCGATTTTCTAAGATGGCCCATTTTATCCCATGTCATAAAACCGATGATGTTTTGCACATTGCTGATTTTTTCTTTAAAGAGATCATTCATTTGCATGGCATGCCTAAAACAATCGTTTCTAATAGGGATACTAAGTTCTAAAGTTACTTTTGGAAAACTCTTTGGTCTAAGTTAGGTACGAAGTTGTTGTTTTCAACTACTTGTCACCCACAAACTGATGGATAAAAAGAGGTAGTCAACAAGAATTTGTCAACTTTGCTAAGAGGTGTCATTAAAAAGAACCTTAAGACTTGGGAATAGTGCTTACCACATGTTGGGTTTCCATACAATCATGCAGTCCATTTGGCTACTAAGTACTCTCCATTTGAGATTGTTTATGGTTTCAACCCTTTGTCTCCTTTGGATCTATTCTCTCCACCTTTGAGTGAAAGAACTAGTTTGGATGGCGAGAAGAAAGCTAAACTTGTTAAACATATCCATGAGAAAGTAAAGATCAACATTGAGGAGAAGACCAAACAATATGCAAAACAAGCCAACAAGGGTTGCCACGAGCTTGTCTTCGGTGTTGGAGATCAGGTTTGGGTTTACTTGAGGTAAGAAAGTCCAAACTTATGCCTAGAGTTGATGGACCATTCAAGATAGTCAAGCAGATCATCAACAATGTCTATCAAGTTGATTTGCAAGGTAAGTACCAAGTGAGTTCAAGCTTTAATGTTGCTGACTTAATTTCTTTCTTGGCAGATAATCCAGATTTAAGGTCAAATTCTTTTCAACCAGGAGGGGATCATGTGATCTTGGCTGAAAACAAGAATGGAGAGCTTGAACCAGACCCAGAAGCTGAGCTTAAGGTCGTGGAAGAGCATCAACCAGAAGATGTGGAGCATGTAGCTGAGGACGCTTTGCAAGTACCAGCTGGAGCTATGACCAGAACACGGACCAGGCAGCTTTCTCAAACACTAAGTTCCTTACTTAGTTCTGTCAAAGTTCAGTTCAGCCTTATGGAAGGAGAAACACAACACATGACTTTGGTAATGTACAAGGAGGATTTAGGAATCCTTCCTAAATCGAATTTTTGTAAGGTTCAAGGAAGATTTAGGCAACCCTGCCTAAATGACGATTCAAATTAAGACCAAGATGGAAAGTCAAGGCCGCGTGACATATCAATTGAAGAGTCAGTCAACGAGGAGTTCTTTAGTCAAGTCTTAGTTAAATTATTGTCTTATTTTCTGTTTTGAGACCACAAAACACTTTCTTTATAAGTCTTTTGTGACCTTTGAGATCAAAAAGAAGATTTTAGCTTGATCATTGCGACTGCCTAGAGAGTGAATCTCTGTTGTTCCTTGTGAACAAACTACTGTTGTTTGGTGAGTCATCCAAACAACAAACCCTTCTCTGCTGCCTAAGTGAGTCATATCTTAGAGTAGTGCAAGTTGTAATATCAAAGGTCTTCCGCAGCCTTTGTGAGACCAATCGATCGATCCCTTTGTTCTTAAGAGCTAGTAGCTTACTTGAGTTCAAAGCCTATCTAAAACAAAGTTCGAAGTCTAATCCTTGGGAGGATATTTTTCGTATCATGGGGGTTGATGCTGCTTTACCGCGCTCAATCCTTCCTTTATGAGGGAGCAATTTCTTCACCATTTTGTCATTTTTTTACATGACTTATTAGTTATAAGGTGAAGCTTTTCTTTGAAGGCTGACTTTTAGATTCAAAGGTGTTAATGTGGTGCTTTCAGAGATTAAAAGTCACTGATTTCTGTGAAAGAAGTTTGCAATATTTATATGTGTAAGTCCGGCCGTTGGAGCTATGGAGGATCGAGAATCATTTTGGTTTCATCTCAGGTACCGACATGTGTTCTGTATGTGGCACTCTTTTATTTAAACCTTGTTTTTTAGATTAAGTGGGATAAATTTGACTTTGTTAAATCAAAGTTGTAAATAGTGAAAGATGAGCCTCAATAATGTTGTACAACCCTTTGGATTTCTTTACTGATGAAAATGAAAATCTTGAAAATAAAAAGTGAATAATGACAAATATTATATAAAATAAAAAGGGAATATCAAAAATCTATTTTTTTACCCTTGCCTCTCTGTAGTCTTGGTTTCTCTGTCAAGCTTTCTGGTAGTCGACTTCGAGGGCTTTTTCAGCATCAGAGCCTCTTTTTCCTCCTCTTTTCCTTGTTTGTTCATTTGCGATCAGTTCTAGCTTGTTTGTCCCTCTTTGTTGGTATCAGGCTGAACTGATGAAGCCATCAGTGCAAGAACAGTTCTTAGTCACATATCCGACTGTGATCTTTCTTGGTTTGAAGCTGGAGTTCAGATGTATTAGATTGACATTGTGGTTATCCCTTTTCTCCTTGGGTTTCGTATTTTTATATGGTTAGATCTGGTTGGCATTTTGTAATTTAGGTGGATCTGGTCTGTTTGTTAGTGTGTCGATGTGGGTTGTTGAAGGTATCGCCTCTTGATTACGCTTTTGTATCAGACCTGGATTTTCTCCTTCCGGTGCATGGTAATGCGAGTGGGTTTTTAATTTTTTTGTCGGGATGCTTCTATTTCTCTTTTTTCTCTTTCAATCTTTGTCATTTCGCTTTTTCTTTGGTATTGCCGTTTAGTTTAGTCGTGTGTTGTTCTCACTATATAGGTATCTAGTAGGCCTCTTTTTTTATGTTTTTCAGATTTGGATGTTGGTTTATAGACGAAGCAGTGAGTTTGATCTTCAAATCTTCTCTTGTGAGGAGGTCACCAGTCATAGTTATGTAGGTCACTTTGCTGGTTTGTGAGTGTTCGCATGTAAGATCTGTCAGTTTTCTATATATGGCATTTCATAATTCTATGGTCCTTGAGTCTCGGTTGTAGTGGTGGTCTTGGTTCTCTAAAATCTTTGTTTGGCAGAAGTTGTGTGGAATTTGTGTATGTTTGATCTTGCGGTTGTTTCTGTCATTGCTGTAACTTCTTTGGCTTGGTGATATATCTTCAGGGTTGGGTTTGTTCTGTCGTTTTGTTTTTGTTCAGCTTCAGTATCATGATTTGATGGTGGGTTCATCAATACCAGATTTAGTGCCTTTTATCATTTGTGTTTTAGTATTAATCGGTTACCCGTGTGTGAGGGTTCTTTTTTTCAACTAGCACTATATAATAAATCAGAGTTGGTCAGTGGTCTGGACTACTGAAGATTTTGGGCCCGTTGGACGGATGTGAATTACGTGGGAAAAATACCTCGAGCTTTAGCTCTTTTAGGAAATCTATCCGCACACACATTCATGCTACAAGAGATAAAACTAATAAACATTCCTCGAAAGACTTTCTTACGATATTGAAAAGTCATAGTTTGTTTTAAATATATGCCACTTTACCGGATCTTCAGTCATCCTTATCAATTTCAAACAACCTGTTTCACTGTGTATTCTCTGGAACCCTCTCTCTCGTAGGAACGACGCTGCACAAATGAAGCCATCCATTTTCGTATGTAGAGTTGAGATACTCCTACAACAGCCATGTTGACCAAAGTTGGATTGACCCATAGTTTCTCTCAAGAACCATCCCAATCCACTGACCAGCCCATGATCAATCCATGAGACATCAATCTGGCAGGTCAATATTTGGGGTCCGGAGGG
Source organism: Iljinskaea planisiliqua (assembly GCA_900108845.1). Taxonomy (NCBI): domain Eukaryota; kingdom Viridiplantae; phylum Streptophyta; class Magnoliopsida; order Brassicales; family Brassicaceae; genus Iljinskaea; species Iljinskaea planisiliqua. The sequence continues at coordinate 199,736 of FNXX01000022.1, read as the reverse complement.
AAGACTACCTGAGGGGTTCTGTGCAGACAACTGCTCTCTCTCCTCTTCTTCCTCTTCCAGTTTTGCACATCTCCAACCTCCGCTTCTCGAACTGCACAGTTAAGTGTCTCGACCGTAGAACAGTCTTTAACATAAAAAAAAAAAAAATTATTGTTCCTCGCCTTCCATATGAACCAAATAATCCATGGGAAATTCTCCCTTTGAGGGGCTAGGATGTCAAGCTCTTTAATTCTCCAAAAGAGATAATTTATATTTCCATATAAAGATGTACTCAGAAAGTAAACTGGAATGGACGGAAAATCCGATAAGGCCCAGTCTTAGAGAGCGGGTGGTCATTCAAAGATCATATAATTTATCGTGTCTTCAGGTGCTCTGCAGCAGGGACACGACTTATCAGTGCCTATATGTCGGTATGTGAGTCGTTGGCAAGTGGCTATGCATCCATAAAAGGCCTGCCACAGGAAATGTTAAAGCTTTGGGGGAGCGCTGATCTTCTAGACATAGCTTATAAGGCTAGTGATGCTAAGCTCTGTAATCTTTAGCGGTTTCTGAGCTGCTCTTAAAGATTGAGCCAAATCATAACCGGATTTTACAGTTTATGAGCTCAATTATGTATGATTCCAAGCATACCCAATAATGGTGAGAGTGTAACTAAGTTTTACTCCGCTGATCCACGTCATGTCTTATGGGTGAAAGAGTTCCCCGAGAACTTGGATGTCTCATTCATTCGAACCTTGACTAAGGTGATCGTGAACTAACAAGTTAGGGTTCTATTAATTAGTGGTATGATACCTCTTGCCGGACGGACCGGGATAGTCTCTAGAATTTTGTATTGTAGACCGATCAAATGGTGTCTTACAGAGGCCTTGTATCAGATATGGTATAGCCACCCATAGGATGGGGAACATATCATTTGGTCATCTAGGAGAGACGAATGGTTAAAATATCTTCCTCTTAGCACTCTTGCTAGACGAAATGAGGGAAATTGTAGTAGCCGCCAAAAAAAATTTGCTAGCATTGTAAGGTTGGATTTATGGAGGGTTCCTGAAGTCCAACCCTCCTCTCTATCAAGAAAGGCAAATCTTATCTTAAGCAATTTAGTGCATCCCCTTCTACTTTGTTTAGAGCTCCACCAAAAATTTGAGATTGCACTGCTCAAGTTATGAATTACCCCGTGCAGGAGAAGAAAGCACAATATAATATATGTCGGAACGGGTTGTGCTACGGATTTTATCTGAGTTTTGTTTCCTCCCTTGGTAAGTAATCGCGCATACCACTTATTTACGCCCTTGTTTAGTCGGTCTTGGATGTAGGAAAAAAATTTGTTCTTAGATTCACAAATCTGCTCCGGCAGGCCTAAATATGAACCCATACCTCCTTCATTTGAGATGCCAATGACCCTCTTAATTTCAAGTCTAAGAGAGGGTGACACACTTTCATCCAAAGATGATCGAAGATTTTTTTGGGTTTAATTGTTGACCCGAAGCTTTTCTATATACCTTGATACTTCTAAGGACCTCTGTATATTGGGGTGGGGGGGGGGGGGGGAGTTCCGCCTTATAAAAGAAGAGACTGTCATCCGAAAACAGGAGGTGTGAGACTATAGGGCTGGCTTGGGCAATCCGCAGCCCGTAATGCGTCTCTCTGCTTCCGTCCCTTTAAAAGGATATAAGCTCCTCGGTGCAAGAATTAACATAAATGGAGAGAGAGGATCTCCTTGGCAAAGCCCTCTTGTTGGGCGAATTCACCCTTTCGCTTTCCCATTTATTAAAACTTGGTAAGAGACTAATGTGACATTTCCTAAATCGGCACTCTTTAGGTTGCTCAAATGATATATATGACTGTGAAGCAGTGATGATGGATGAAAGAAATGGTCAAATGGTTTAAATCAGAGAATTTTGGAATAGTTTCTGAAACCGATCTTAATCTCCAATTGGGTATTACATACCAAAAAGAAACTAAGGGTTTTTCTGAATATGATACACCAATAAGATGAATTTATACTTTAAAAGAGATTTTTGACTAAAAGATAAATTGAAATTTATAAGTAATTTCGAACAAATTATAAAGAGAAGGCAGAAAAGATGTGGGGAATTGAGTTAGTCTTTGACCAAGCTCCGAGACTAAACTCAACATTAAACACACAAAGACTAAATTCAAATTTGAAAACTAGAGAAGTCACACGGTTTTACGGTTGAAATCTAGAAAAGAAATTCCTAAACAGGATTCATGAAAGTCTTCCTGAAACTGAATGAAAGTTTCATGAATTTGATCTTGGTGAAAAGCTTCCTAAAGTAGAACACCTGCTTCCTTAATCCGGCTTTGATCAATGAATGGATGATGTGAAGTGTTGCACAAACCTCATTAAAAATCTTATTTGGAAAACCAAGTGGGACAAAACCAAAGGAAGGGAAAACAGGAGGTGTGAGACTCTAGGGCTGGCTTGGGCAATCCGCAGCCCGTAATGCGTCTCTCTGCTTCCGTCCCTTTAAAAGGATATAAGCTCCTCGGTGCAAGAATTAACATAAATGGAGAGAGAGGATCTCCTTGGCAAAGCCCCCTTCTTGGGCGAATTCCCCCTTTCGCTTCCCCATTTATTAAAACTTGGTAAGAGACTAATATGACATTTCCTAAATCGGCACTCTTTAGGTTGCTCAAATGATATATATGACTGTGAAGCAGTGATGATGGATGAAAGAAATGGTCAAATGGTTTAAATCAGAAAATTTTGGAATAGTTTCTGAAGTCGATCTTAATCTCCAATTGGATATTACACACCGAAAAGAAACTAAGGGTTTTTCTGAATATGATACACCAATAAGATGAATTTATACTTTAAAAGAGATTTTTGATTAAAAGATAAATAGAAGTTTATAAGTGATTTCAAACAGATTATAAAGAGAAGGAAGAAGAGATGTGGGGAATTGAGTTAGTCTTTGACCAAGCTCCGAGACTAAACTCAACATTAAACACACAAAGACTAAATTTAAATTTGAAAACTAGAGAAGTCACACGGTTTTACGGTTGAAATCTAGAAAAGAAATTACTAAACATGATTCATGTAAGTCTTCCTGAAACTTAATGAAAGCTTCATGAATTTGATCTTGGTGAAAAGCTTCCTAAAGTAGAACACTTGCTTCCTTAATCCAGCCTTGATCAATGAATGGATGATGTGAAGTGTTGCACAAACTTCATTAAAAACCTTATTTGGAAAACCAAGTGGGACAAAACCAAAGGAAGGGAAAACAGGAGGTGTGAGACTCTAGGGCTGGCTTGGGCAATCCGCAGCCCGTAATACGTCTCTCTGCTTCCGTCCCTTTAAAAGGATATAAGCTCCTCAGTGCAAGAATTAACATAAATGGAGAGAGAGGATCTCCTTGGCAAAGCCCCCTTGTTGGGCGAATTCGCCCTTTCGTTTCCCCATTTATTAAAACTTGGTAAGAGACTAATGTGACATTTCCTAAATCGGCACTCTTTAGGTTGCTCAAATGATATATATGACTGTGAAGCAGTGATGATTGATGAAAGAAATGGTCAAATGGTTTAAATCAGAGAATTTTGGAATAGTTTCTGAAACCGATCTTAATCTCCAATTGGATATTACACACCAAAAAGAGACTAAGGGTTTTTCTGAATATGATACATCAATAAGATGAATTTATACTTTAAAAGAGATTTTTAATTAAAAGATAAATTGAAGTTTATAAGTGATTTCGAACAGATTATAAAGAGAAGGAAGAAGAGATGTGGGGAATTGAGTTAGTCTTTGACCAAGCTCCGAGACTAAACTCAACACTAAACACACAAAGACTAAATTTAAATTTGAAAACTAGAGAAGTCACACGGTTTTACGGTTGAAATCTAGAAAAGAAATTACTAAACATGATTCATGAAAGTCTTCCTGAAACTGAATGAAAGCTTCATGAATTTGATCTTGGTGAAAAGCTTCCTAAAGTAGAACACATGCTTCCTTAATCCGGCCTTGATCAATGAATGGATGATGTGAAGTGTTGCACAAACCTCATTAAAAATCTTATTTGGAAAACCAAGTGGGACAAAACCAAAGGAAGGGAAAACAGGAGGTGTGAGACTCTAGGGCTGGCTTGGGCAATCCGCAGCCCGTAATGCGTCTCTCTGCTTCCGTCCCTTTAAAAGGATATAAGCTCCTCGGTGCAAGAATTAACATAAATGGAGAGAGAGGATCTCCTTGGCAAAGCCCCCTTCTTGGGCGAATTCCCCCTTTCGCTTCCCCATTTATTAAAACTTGGTAAGAGACTAATATGACATTTCCTAAATCGGCACTCTTTAGGTTGCTCAAATGATATATATGACTGTGAAGCAGTGATGATGGATGAAAGAAATGGTCAAATGGTTTAAATCAGAAAATTTTGGAATAGTTTCTGAAGTCGATCTTAATCTCCAATTGGATATTACACACCGAAAAGAAACTAAGGGTTTTTCTGAATATGATACACCAATAAGATGAATTTATACTTTAAAAGAGATTTTTGATTAAAAGATAAATAGAAGTTTATAAGTGATTTCAAACAGATTATAAAGAGAAGGAAGAAGAGATGTGGGGAATTGAGTTAGTCTTTGACCAAGCTCCGAGACTAAACTCAACATTAAACACACAAAGACTAAATTTAAATTTGAAAACTAGAGAAGTCACACGGTTTTACGGTTGAAATCTAGAAAAGAAATTACTAAACATGATTCATGTAAGTCTTCCTGAAACTTAATGAAAGCTTCATGAATTTGATCTTGGTGAAAAGCTTCCTAAAGTAGAACACTTGCTTCCTTAATCCAGCCTTGATCAATGAATGGATGATGTGAAGTGTTGCACAAACTTCATTAAAAACCTTATTTGGAAAACCAAGTGGGACAAAACCAAAGGAAGGGAAAACAGGAGGTGTGAGACTCTAGGGCTGGCTTGGGCAATCCGCAGCCCGTAATACGTCTCTCTGCTTCCGTCCCTTTAAAAGGATATAAGCTCCTCAGTGCAAGAATTAACATAAATGGAGAGAGAGGATCTCCTTGGCAAAGCCCCCTTGTTGGGCGAATTCGCCCTTTCGTTTCCCCATTTATTAAAACTTGGTAAGAGACTAATGTGACATTTCCTAAATCGGCACTCTTTAGGTTGCTCAAATGATATATATGACTGTGAAGCAGTGATGATTGATGAAAGAAATGGTCAAATGGTTTAAATCAGAGAATTTTGGAATAGTTTCTGAAACCGATCTTAATCTCCAATTGGATATTACACACCAAAAAGAAACTAAGGGTTTTTCTGAATATGATACATCAATAAGATGAATTTATACTTTAAAAGAGATTTTTAATTAAAAGATAAATTGAAGTTTATAAGTGATTTCGAACAGATTATAAAGAGAAGGAAGAAGAGATGTGGGGAATTGAGTTAGTCTTTGACCAAGCTCCGAGACTAAACTCAACACTAAACACACAAAGACTAAATTTAAATTTGAAAACTAGAGAAGTCACACGGTTTTACGGTTGAAATCTAGAAAAGAAATTACTAAACATGATTCATGAAAGTCTTCCTGAAACTGAATGAAAGCTTCATGAATTTGATCTTGGTGAAAAGCTTCCTAAAGTAGAACACATGCTTCCTTAATCCGGCCTTGATCAATGAATGGATGATGTGAAGTGTTGCACAAACCTCATTAAAAACCTTATTTGGAAAACCAAGTGGGACAAAACCAAAAGAAGGGAAAACGTTGACTTGATGCAGCTTGAGCTTGTAACATGATAAAAGTGGTTTTGATTTTTGTTTCCTAGGCTCTGCTCAACCGTCTTATCATTCCTCCAATGGCTTGGTTGAATTACTTAGTTCTTTATCGAGTGATAGGTCATTTTGGCAGCTCCAGCGCGTCTTCAGCTCCTTGAGAATTCTCATCTTAAAGCTCTTCTTCATCCGGTCCAAGCTCTGGTTCAAGTTCCTTAGCCATGATGTTATCATCCCCTCCCTCTTAAAAAGGATTTGTTCTCAAATCTGCTCCATCTGCAACAAATGGAATTAAGTCAAAAACATTGAAACTTGAACTTATGTTATACTTACCTTGTAAATCAAGTTGATGGACGTTGTCACTGATTCTCTTTCTTATCTTGAACGGTCCATCTATTCTCGGGATCAACTTTGATTGCCTTTCATTTGGAAATCGTTATTTCCTCAAATGAACCTAAACTTGGTCTCCTTCCTCAAAGATCATGCCCCTTTGCCATTGTTGGTTTGTTTAACATAAAGTTTGGTCTTCTCTTCTATGTTTTTCCGAGCCTTCTCATGGATCTGTTTGACTAACTCAGCCTCTTTTTTCCCATCAATTTTAGTTCTTTCACTCACAGGTAAAGACATTAGATCAAAAGGAGATAGGGGATTGAACCCATAAACAATTTGAAAAGCAGAAGACTTAGAAGTAGAATGCACATCATGATTATAAGCAAATTCAATATGAGGCAAATAATCTTCCCAAATCTTAATGTTCTTTCTAATCAAAGAACACAAGAGTGTTCCTAAAGTTCTATTCACCACTTCAGTTTTACCATTAGTTTGCGGATGGAAAGTAGTAGAAAAGAGCAATTTGGTTCCTAGCCTAGACCACAATGTTTTTAAAAAGTAACTAAGAAACTTAGTGTCTCTATCAGAAACTATGGTCTTAGACATTCCATGCAATCTAACAATTTATGTGAAAAACAAATCAGCTATATGAGATGCATCATCAGTTTTATGACATGCCATAAAATGAGCCATTTTCGAAAACCGGTATACAATTACAAAGATAGAATCCTTCAATGTCATAGTCCTAGGCAATCCTAACAAAATCCATTGAAATATCATTCCATGGATAAATAATAATAGGAAGAGGATTATACAAACCATGTGGTTGAACTTTTGATTTGGCTTTCTTACATGTCACACATCTACCACAGATTCTTTCAACATCTCTCTTCATACTGGGCCAATGGAAATGGTCTCTCATCACTACTAGAGTTTTGGCAATGCCAAAGTGTCCCATAAGACATTCTCTATGTGCTTTCTTAACAAACAAATCTCGAAGAGAACAGTTAGGTAGACACAAGCGGTTCACATAAAAGAGAAACCCATCTTGAAGCAAACTTAGCACAATTTTTATAGACTTCTTAAAAATGATAATCATTTTCGTAAAGATCTTTAATCTGTTTAAAGCCTAAAAGCTTGGCATCAAGAGTATGAAGTAAAGCGTTCCTTCGAGATACTACATCAGCAACTACATTATCTTTACCTTTCTTATATGTGATGACATATGGAAAAGTTTATATGAACTCAACCCACATAGTTTGTCTCTTGTTTTGATTTTGTTGGCTTTTCATGTGGTTAAGAGACTAATGATCCGTGTGTATGACAAACTCCTAAGGCCATAAGTAGTGTTTCCGTGTTTGTAAAGCTCGGACCAATGCATAGATTTCTTTATCAGAGGTTGGATAGTTCAAAGTGGCTCCTCCAAACTTCTTACTTAAATAGGCAATTGGTTTCTTGTCTTGAATTAGCACAGCTCCAATACCAATACCTGAAGCATCACACTCAATCTCAAACATTTTAAGAAACTCTGGTAAGATCAAAACAGAGACGTTGGTAAGGTTCTCCTTAAGATATTAAAATGCTTCTTGTTGTGCTTGCTCCCACTTGAATCGTATGTCCTTCTTGATAATCTATGTGAATGGTGCAGCAATAATGCTAAAGTCCTTGACAAAACACCTGTAGAACCCAACTATGCCATGAAAGCTCCTCACTTCTCTAACTGTCTTTGGTTTTGGCCATTCCTGGATAGCTTCAACCTTCTCCTCATCCACTTTAACACATCTGCACTTACAATGAAACCTAAAAAACAAATTTTATCTGTGCAAAAAGTTCACTTCTTCAAATTAGCATAAATCTTCTCATTTCTAAGAACACTTAAGACAGAATCAAAATGTTGAACATGCTCAGTTAGACTCTTGCTATAGACTAAGATATCATAAAAGTAAACTACAACAAAGTGCTCAATAAAAACTCTAAGAGCATGATTCATTAAACACATGAATGTACTAGGTGCATTAGTCAAACCAGATGACATAACTAACCATTCATATAACCCATGCTTAATTTTAAATGGAGTCTTCCATTCATCACCCTCTTTCATTTTAATCTGATGGTAACCACTTTTAAGATCAATTTTAGAGAGTATGCTAGAACCATGTAACTCATCAAACATATCATCTAATCTAGGAATAGGGTGTCGATACTTCACCAAGATATTATTGATAGCTCTGCAATCAACACACATGTGCCAGCTACCATCCTTATTTGGAACAAGTAGGACTGGAACCGCACAAGGACTCGTGCTTTCTCTTATATGTCCTTTCTCCATGAGCTCATCAACTTATCTTTGTAATTCTTTAGTTTCCACCGAATTAGTTCTATAGGCTGGATGGTTTGGAAGTGTTGCTCCTGGTATGAAGTCAATCTGATGTTCAATGCCACGGATTGGAGGCAATCCAATGGGACTATCTTCAGGGAGCACATCATTATAATCCTGCAAAAGATCATTCATCTCATTCGGCAGTGCCGGTGCCATGTCATTTATGCTCAGAAGAGCTTCCTTAAATACAAATAATAGAACTAATATTTTTGAAGACAAGACTTTCTTTACTTCATTAGCCTTGATAAAGAAGTCAGGATGTTTGATTAACCTGTCCTCCTTTCGTTTAAGATGAAGTTGATCCTCATAAACTTCTTGTGTTGTCATGGGAATAAGAGTGGTTTTCCTGCCTTCAAACACAAAATAATGGCAATTAGTAAATCCATCATGAATCACCTTCCTATTGTATTGTCATGGCATTCCAAGTAGAATGTGTCCTGATTCCATGGGTAGTGCATCACACAAGAGTTCATCTTCATACTCTCCAATTGATAAAGGCAAAAGCACTTGAGTTTTGGCTCGCATCTCCCCAGCATCAATAAGCCACTGTAGTTGATATGTCTTAGGGTGCTTCTTCTCTTTTAAACCGAGCTTCTTAACCATTGTTTCACTTGCCAAATTTATACAGCTTTCTCCATCGATAATTAGACTGAAACTTTGCCCTCTACATGACATCTAGTGTGAAACAAGTTCTTTCTCTGCTCTTGCTCTTCAGAATTGTTTTGGATGCTTAATGATCTTCTTGCAACAAGCAATTCACCGGTTGCTGGTTCCTCTTCTGATTCTTCAAGAGTTTGGTGATCTTCTATAGGTGTGTCATTCTCGGATTCAAGATCTCCATTGTCTTTTATGACCACAATCCTCTTGTTGGTACATTCATTTGCGTAGTGACCTATGCATTGACACTTAAAAAACTTAAGATCTCGAGTTTGGGTGGTAGTAGCTCATGTTGTTCATTTGTTCTTGTTCTGGTTTCCAAGGATTGGCTTTGAATCAAGCTTTGGAGTCATCAGTTATTTGCCATCACTTTGAAAACTCGGCTGGTTTGAATTCACTCCATAGGTTGATCGTGAAGTTTCCTTTCTCTTTAACTGCTTCTCTACTAAGATAGCCTTATGTATAACATTTCTTCAAGTTCGTCATATTGTTGCATCTCTACTCTATCTTGGATTTATGTGTTCAATCCACCCAAGAAGTGTGACATAGTGGCTTCCTTGTCCTTTGAAATGTTTGCTCTCAGCATTAGAACCTCCAACTCCATACAGTAATCTTCAACTGATAGTGGCTTGGGACGAATCTTCTTTCTATGAGGTTCATCATTTCTGTCGATGATTCCACTGGATACTCTCCAAGTCGCCTTCTTGTAGTAACCATCTGATCCCACCAACCACGAGCGTAGTTATAGAATTCAATAGCAGCCACCTTTATTCTTTTGATATCAACATATTGTTAACATTTGAAGACCAGTTCGATCTTCTTTTCCCATTCCAAGTAAGCATCAGGGTCATTGGTTCCATGAAACAATGGGATCTTGATCTTCAGGCCTCCTAGGTTTTCTTGTAAACGATCTCTACCTTCTCTAGCACGTCTAGGTCATCTCTGACTATTGCGAAAATAGCTACTTTGATGTCCATAGTACTCGTTTTCTTCTCTGTTTATGGGTTGCTTATCTTGTCCTCTGTTTCACCTTGTATGATCTGTATCTGAGACCCGAGGCTCTCCATTTGATGACATGTATTGTGGTTGCAATATCTGGTGGAGTGATTCGAGTTTGGCATTCATCATCTTCTCCATTTGAGCCGTGATTGCCTCAATTGTAAGTTTGTTGTTGGTGCAGTTGCTGGATTCCTCATGATCAGACACTATCCTGAATCAAAGGAAACAACAACACCAATAAAAAATCCTAAAAAACTATTAAATTTCTGATCTAACAACACACATGATCATAAAAAAAATTGCTTTGCAAATAAACATAGATCTGATTGTGATAGAATATGAAGGTTCAAGTTCTAACAGATCTAGCAATGGATGACAAACGAAATAGTAAACTGATGTAGTGATAGAAAACTCAACTTCAGAGTGTTTCTCTGATATCATTTAATGTGATCTTTCCTAGATCGACACTCTTCAGGTTGAGAAAATGATAGATATGGCTGCAAAGCCATGATGATAGATGAAAGAAATGGTCGAATGGTTTAAATCAGAGATTTGCAGAATAGTTTCTAAAACCGAACTTAATCTCTAATTTGATATTACACACCAAAAAGAAACTATGAGTATTTCTGGATATGACTCACCAACAAGATGAATTTATACTTTAAAAGAGATTTTTGATTAAAAAGATAGATAAAGTTTACAAATGAATTTGAACAGAATATAAAGAGAAGGAAGAAGAGATGTTGGGAATTAATTAACCTTGGAACAAGCTCCGAGACTAAACTCAACATTAAACACACAAAAGCTAAATTGAAATTTGAAAACTAGAGAAGTCACGCGATTTTCCAGTTAAAATCTAGAAAAGTAATTCGTAAACTGGATTCATGAAGGCTTTCTTGAAACTGAACGAAATATTCCTGAATTTGATCTTGGTGAAGGACTTCCTAGAACAGAACGCTTGCTTCATTAATCCGGCATTGATCAATAAAAGGATTGTAAGTTTTGAAGAGTATAGGTTGCGGAAGTGTAGGAAGAGAGTGATTGCGAGAGTGAGTAAAGAGAAGAGAGTATTTGCGACCAGAAAGAGTTTAGTGAAGAAGAGTTTATTCTCTTAACTTGATTATTACAAATGTATGCAAATGTCTATTTATAGACAGAGATTGATCAGATCGGCAGCAACAGAAAGAATAAACAAAAGAGAGAGAGAGGGTGCGCTTCAAGGTCGGAAGCGACCTGACCCAACGGTCGTGTGTCTAAGGCCACACATGACTCGTGAGATCAAACTCTCCAACGGTCACAGGTGCCATAATAGTGTGAACATGATCATTCCAGATGCCTTCTCCTATACTTTGAACATCTTTGGTCGAGTGGAAGATCAGCTAACCTTGCACTTCATGTTAGGCCGCTACACTCGTACGGACGACCGTACGGACAGTGGTACGGACGGCTCCTTTGTGACTCCGGATTAATACTCCCCCTCAAGCTTAACCACATGAGATAAGTGGTCAAGCTTTGAACCGTGAGTCAACACCTCATTAAAAGCCTTAGCAAGTAAAACCACATGTGAAAAAGCTGTACATAAGGGAAAAAGAGTGTGTGTCTCACGGCCTAGGGTCCTCCAGACCCGGCCGAGCGATATCAACAAGGCCAAGCTTCTCATGGATGAACTCACATATCTTCTGACTTGCGGCCCTGGTGAAAATGTCTTCCCGTTGGTCTGAGTTTTGTGTGTAACACAGAAGAATGACCCCAAGCTGCATCTGTTCTCTCACTTTGTGGCAATCAACCTCGATGTGCTTGGTTCTCTCATGGAAGATCGAGTTAGATGCAATGTGGATGGCGGCTTGATTATCGCAATGCATTGTCATGGATGTGGTGATCTCTCTCCCCAAATCCTTCAGTAGCATCTTTAGCCACATCAACTCGGTAGTGAGCCTCCTCATAGCTCTATACTCAGCTTCAACACTCGAACATGCGACCACCTTCTGTTTCTTGCTTTTCCAAGTTACTAGGTTGCCTCCCACAAAGGTGCAATAGCCGGTGGTAGACCTTCTATCTTCACGGTTACCAGCCCAATCTGCATCACAGTAACTGATGAGTTATCAAAATAATGTGAGACAAGTTTTGGCGGGAGAAGATCTGTACGAGAAAGAAAGCCTAATCTGAGATACGTGGTCTGAGTTTTCACTCGTACTTTTTCTCGCTTTATTTTGTATTATTGCATAATAACTCGGTCATCTCTGTGATCAGAGTAAACCATGTTGCATGGCACGTAAACCACGTTGCATGGCACGTTTGTTTTGCATATTTGTTTCTGCACGTTTGCTTCCATGTTATTTGCTTCCTGTATTGTAGAAACTGAATAGTTCCGTTGCATCTATAAATACAAAAGCCAAAAACAAATAAAGGCAGATTTTATTTGCCAAACAAAGTGTTTTTTTTAATTATTACAACTTCTCTTGGCTTTTCAAGAGGGACCGCATCAACATGGTATCAGAGTATTCTACCTTACAAATTTCTTTGTCTTTCACAACACGTCACCATTACTCTAAAACGATCAAAGCGAAAAGGGAAGCAAGTTGTGGCTCCACACTTCCGTGTTGATTCCATGACTACTACCAAGGATCGACTTGAGGAACTGGAGACAGGCTACGGAATGATGCAGGACGAGATGCAGAAGATGACTGTGGCCATGATGGATATGAAGGGTGATCTCAACGAAAAGTTCAGTCGACTGATGGAGGCTATGACTAACAACCGAGACAATGGCGCTTCGAGTGGTTCACGAGGTAGTCATCGACCGGAAGGATAACAACCATTTGCGCCTAACCATCGAGGAGAACTGATCAATCCATTTGCACCGGCTCCACCCGCTGCCAATCACCGACATGTGGGTAAGCAAAGTTTCAAGGAGGAGACCCCACTGAATGGGTAAGTAAAGTGAAACAATACTTTGATTACAATGAAATGCTACCGGAGCAACATGTCAGCTTTACGTCATTTCACCTTGACGGAGTGGCCAATTAATGGTGGCAAGCTATCTCAAAAGCTCTTCGGGAGGATCGAATTCCACTCACGTGGTATGTTTTTGAAGAAGAATTATGGGCTCGGTTCGGCCCAACCGACGGAGAGGATTTCCATGGAGCACTATCCCGGGTCCGCCAAACAGGATCGTTGAGTGACTACCAACAAGAGTTTGAGTGACTCCAGAACAAGGTTCGAGGTTGGACACAATAAGCGTTGGTGGGAACTTTTATGGGCGAACTCAACCCTGCAATTGCTGATGGGATATGTATGTTCCGACCAAAGACGCTAAAGGAGATTATCAACTATGCTCGATTAATGGATGGAGAGTTGCACTGACAACGCAGAGCTGCACCACCTATGCGACAGCCCAGCCAGCTTGTGCGACCACCGTTTCAACCACGTCTCACTGAAGGAACTACGCCAAACCCAAAAAGTTGAGTTGAGAGGAATTAAAAAAAGAAACGGAATATAGGTTTGTGTTTCAGTTGCGATGAGCGCTACACACCTGGACATTGCTGCAAACAGCCCCAACTGTTTATCATGGAGGGTGGCGTCCAGGATGATGATACAGAGGAGGATAAACCGGAGAACACAGAGGAGGAACCCAAACCGGAGATCACATTGTACACCTTGGCAGGTGTCGATACGGGTAATACTCTGCGTGTGGGAGTGACCATCAACAAATGAAGCTTGGTCACCTTGATAGACAGTGGATCAACCCACAATTTCATCAGCTACCGCGCTGCTCGAGGATTAAATCTGACCGTTGTACCAACACCGCCGTTTCACGTCCGAGTAGCTAATGGGAGTCCTTTACTGTGCCGCTGTCGATACGAAGCGATTCCAATTTTGATGGGAGGGAGATTTTCCTTACTGCACTGTACACATTACCTCTGGTCGGTCTTAACTTAGTAATGAGAGTCCAATGGCTGAGTAGTTTGGGCCCAACATTTTGCGATTGGAAGGTCCAGACAATGCAGTTTACATGGGACAGAAAATGGGTCCAACTCCAAGGGATCCAACCAACAGAATTACAGGCCTTTGAACATGAGCTAATGCAGAAGGAGGCTCGACAAGGACACTCAATCTTTGCAATATCAGTGGCCCAACAACAGTCACCACCGGCTCCAATACCGGAGGAGATTCACCACCTGGTGGAGGAGTTCGACGATCTGTTCCAAATACTGTCTCACCTACCACTAACGCGTGAAATCGGACATCACATTACACTAAAGGAAGGAACAGATCCGATTAACGTTTGACCATACCACTATGCTCATTACCAGAAAGACGAAATCAAACGCCAAGTGACAGAGATGTCACGCGCAGGAGTCATCCAACTGAGTTCGAGCCCGTTTTCATCACTGGTGCTGTTAGTTAAAAAAAAGATGGGTCTTGGAGATTTTGTACGAAATATCGCGCACTAAACGCCGCTGCAGTTAAGGATCAATTTCTGATCCCCACTGTGGAAGACATGCTCGACGAGCTTCACGGTGCTATGTTCTTCACCAAATTGGATCTCACCGTCGGCTACCATCAATTTCGTATGCACCCAGCGGATGTACAAAAAACCGCGTTTCATACCCACAATGGGCATTACGAATACTTGGTCATGCCCTTTGGGCTCTGCAACGCTTGCCACTACTACAGAAGTCAATTTTGGTTTTCTTCGATGATATCCTCATCTACAACTCCTCATGGCAGGAGCACCTTCGGCACGTCCGTGAGGTATTTTCTTTCCTTCGACAACACAAAATGGCGGTCAAATTGAGGAAGTGCGAGTTTGGATAACCGGAGTTGGAATATTTAGGTCACATAATATCACGGGATGGGGTCAAAGCAGACAAAACAAAAATCGCGGCGATGCTGGATTGGCCAGTGCCCACCACTGTGACAGAACTCAGAGGTTTCTTGGGCCTCACAGAATACTACCATAAATTTGTACGCGATTATGGGTTAATTGTGAAGCCATTGACGAACCTATTGCGCAAGATGCAGTTTGCATGGGGGTGACGAGGCAATAAAAGCTTTTTCTTCTTTGAAATGGGCTTTAACGACGACCCCTACATTGGTGTTACCAGATATGTCACTTCCCTTCGTGATACAGACGGATGCTTCCGGCAAGGGCATTGCGGCTGTACTTTCTCAAAACGACCGCCCTATTGCTTTCATGAATCGTACCCTCGGTGTTTCGAAGAAGGTGTGGTCCACTTATGCCAGAGAAATGCTTGCGATTGTCATCGCCATACGCATTTGGAGACCTTACATCATGGAACGTCGTTTTCTCATTCATACAGATCAGAGAAGCCTACGTTACTTGCTGGAGCAACGTATTCTCACACCATAGCAGCAAAAATGGATGAGCAAACTTGCCGCTTACGACTATGAGATTACCTGCAAACCCGGTAAATTAAATTCCGCAGCAGATGCTCTGTCACGAGTCCATGGCAGTCCTACTCTGAATGCTGTTTTCGTACAACAATACTCACTATGGGATGAGATTTGTGCCCTCAATGACACTGATCCGTACCTACAACGGGTGGGACAGCTTACGACATCCAATCCTGGCAGCCCATACCGGTGGATCCACAGCTTGATCTACTACAACAATCGGGTCGTTATTCCACCATCATCACCACTGGTACATAATCTCTTGCACGAACACCACGATACTCTTTTCGGTGGTCACTTTGGAGTCTTGTGCACTTACAGACGACTCACACAACAATATTACTCGCCAGCTATGCATCGTCTTGTCCGGGAATATGTAGCAGCGTGTGAGGTATGTCAAAAGGCTAAATACTCTATGTTATCACCGGTTGGTCTTTTACAACCTTTACCGATCCCATCACAAATCTGGGAAGACATCTCCATGGATTTTGTTGATGGTTTGCCCCGTTCTGATGGTCATACATCTCTGATGGTTGTCGTGGATCACCTTTCCAAATCGGCCCACCTCATCCCTCTTTCCCATCCTTACACAGCAAGGACAGTAGCCGCAAAGTTTGTGTCACACGTCATGAAGCTGCATGGCATTCCCAGATCCATCGTGAGTGATCGTGACCCCATTTTTGTAGCCGTTTTTGGCAGAAATTTTGGAAACTGGCGGGAACACAACTTTGCATGTCTACGGCGTATTATCCGCAGTCCGACGGACAGACAAAGGTTGTTAACCGGTGCATCAAACAATTCTTACGGTGTTTTGTGCATTACCATCCTAAACAGTGGGGCTCTTTCATTCCATGGGCTGAGTTTTGTTACAACACCACATTACATTCTTCCACCAGCATGACACCGTTTCAGGCTCTGTACGGCCGACCACCACCACCCATTCCGACATACGAACTAGGCTCCACGGTGACCGGAGAGTTGGACGCACAATTGACATCTCGATACAAGCTACTGGCCGAACTAAAGTAACACTTGCTAACCGCCAACAATCGCATGAAGCAGCTCGCTGACTCCAAACGTTGCGATATTCACTTCCAGGTTAGAGATTGGATCCTCCTGCGCATTCAACCTTACCGACAAAATACGTTGTTTCGTCGCAGTTCCCAAAAGCTCTCGCATCGGTTCTACGGCCCGTTTCAGATTGACGCGTGTGTTGGGGAAGTAGCTTATCGACTTTCCTTGCCGGAAGGTACCAAAATTCACCCTGTTTTTCATGTGTCATTGTTGAAACCATGGATTGGGGAGGGTACGCCAACAATAGGAACTCTTCTACCATTGCATAACAATGGCACTCTCAAATTGGTTCTGGCGGAGGTTTTACAAATTCGTGTGTGTACACAAGGAAGGAAGAAGATTGAGGATGTTTTGATTCGGTGGAACGGCTTACACCCGGATTATGGTACGTTGGATTCGTTGGCACAGATCAAGGCAATTTTTCCTGAGTTCATTATGAACCTTGAGGACAATGTTTGACTTGAGGAGGAGAGTATTGATGAGTTATCAAACTTATGTGAGATAAGTTTTGGCGGGAGAAGATCTGTACGAGAAAGAAGGCCTAATCCGAGATACATGATCTGAGTTGTCACTCGTACTTTTTCTCGCTTTATTTTGTATTATTGCATAATGACTCGGTCATCTCTGTGATCAGAGTAAACCACTTTTCATGGCACGTTTGTTTCGCATGTTTGTTTCTGCACGTTCGCTTCCATGTTATTTGCTTTCTTTATTGTAGGAACTGAATAGTTCTGTTGCATCTATAAATACAGAAGCCAAAAACAAATAAAGGCAGCTTTTATTTGCCAAACAAAGTGTTCTATTACAACTTCTCTCGGCTTCTGAAGAGGGACCACATCAGTAACCAACCACTTCGGTATTCCCATTGCATCCCATCCAGATGCCTTGCCCTGATGATCCCTTGAGATATCTTAAGATGCGATCAATCATTCCCCAGTGGGACATCTTTGGTTCTTGCATGTGTTGGCTTATCTGGTTCACAGAGAAACATAGGTCAGGTCTAGTGAGAGTTAGGTAGATGAGTTTACCTACTAAGCGGCGGTAGAGCTTAGGATCTTCAAACGGTTTGTCCTCCTCACTGTTCTCTTGTTGGCGAGCCTTGTATGCATCTTCAAGAGTTGTCTTAGCCGGGTTAGACTCCAACTTCCCTGCTTCACTCAAAAGATCAAGAGTATACTTCCTTTGAGATAAGAAGAGACCTTCCTTTGATCTACATACTTTTATCCCAAGGAAGTTCTTAAGTTCTCCAAGGCCTTTCATATCAAAAACTGATTTTAAATAGGCTTTGGTTCCTTGAATACCTACCTTGTCATTCCCAAAGATGATGATATCATCTACATATATGAGAATGACTACAATACCTTCTTGGCTCTGAAGTGTGAAGAGGGTGTGAGCAGCTTCTGATCTAAAGCCGCGGTTGAGGAGAGTAATGCTGAGTTTCTTGTACCATTCTCTCGGCGACTGCTTCAATCCATAGATAGCCTTCCTCAATCTGAGTACCTTTCCCGGTCTTACAATGTCCTTGAGACCTGGTGGGGGTGTCATCTAGACTTCCTCCTCAAGCTCCCCCTGAAGGAATGCATTCTTCACATCTATTTGCCAAAGCTCCCAATCCAGGATAGTTGCAACGGAGAGGATAACTCACACCGTGTGTAATTTAGCTACTGGTGCAAAGGTATCTCGGTAGCCTTCACCATATGTCTGAGTGAATCCCCTTGCAACCAGCCTAGCCTTATGTCTCTCAATCTCGCCATTGCTCTTGTACTTAATAGTAAAGACCCATTTGGAGCTGACCGTCTTCTTCCCTTTAGGTAACTCGGCCTCGTCCCATGTATGGTTGTGTTCCATTGCATTTTTTTCTTCTGTTACAGCATTTCTCCAGACTTGATGTTCCTCTGCTTCCTCATACGTTTTTGGTACCTCCTCTCTGTCCAGCACACCTATGAAGACTTATGATCATCCGGAATATGGGCCAGTGAGCAGACGGCTTGTGTTGGGTGAGCGACCGTCTGACAATTGTAATACACTCTCGTGTTTATCCAATTTGAAGGGTCTCTCCTGATCCTCTGGCTCCTTCTTAGTCCTGTAGGGACCTCAGTTGGTTGGCCTGGTTGCTCCGGTGCTTCAGCCGCAATGATTTCCTCTTCATTTGTGGCTTCTGAGTCTGCTCCGGTCTGCTCTGGTTCGCCTGGTTCATTTTGGGCATCCATTGGATCATCATCTTCAGAAGCTTCAGATTGGTCATGATTGTTCACATTCTCCCCCTCAGGAGCAAGCGGAGCTGCGCCTGAAGATGTACCGACCGGAGGAATGGGACTAGAGACTCCCAAGTTCTGAAACAACATTTGCAGGTTGGCCTCCCGGTCAGACTGAGAATGAGATAACGTTTGGAGACTCGCCCAGTCCTTGTCAGTAAAGTATCCCTTGTCTTCCCTTAACTTCACATCTCTGGACACCATTACTCGTCCATTGTCCGGGACAAGACATTTATATCCCTTCTGTGTGCTAGAGTACCCAATGACCATGCCTTTCACACTCTTAGCATCAAGCTTGTTGCGGTTTTCACCTGGAACCAAGACATAACACACACAACCGAATACACGTAAATGATCAATAGAGGGTTTGGTGCCAGTGAGTACCTTAAATGGTGAGAGGTCGCAGAGGATTTTGGTTGGGATTTTATTGATTAAGTAGCAAGCCGCAATGACTGCATCACCCCAAAACCGCTTTGGAACGTTGGTATGGAACATCATGGACCGTGCCACCTCCATAAGATGTCTGTTCTTTCTTTCAGTCACTTCATTCTGTTGTGGAGTGTATGGACAGCTTGTTTGATGGATGATCCCATTGTTATTGAGGAAGTCTTTGAATGTGTGGCTTGTATACTCTCATCCATTATCTGATCTAAATTTTTTTACTTTGGCATTATAATGGTTAGTCACATAAGCATGAAAGCTAATGAATGCCTCAAGAACACGATCTTTAGATGGAAGCAAGGTTAGCCATGTGTATTTGGATTTTTCATCAATGAAGGTGACAAAGTACTTATGGGTTTCTCTTGAGAAAAAGGATGATGTCCAAACATCTGAGTTAATTAAATCAAAACATTTTTCATAGATAGTAGAAGACTTTAGAAAAACAGATTTGCAATGTTTGCCAAGTATACAAGCTTCACAATTCTCATTTTGAAACTGAACATTAGGCAACAACAAATTCAAAGCTCTATAATGAGGGTGACCTAATCTAGCATGCCAAATTGCATTATTTGCCACACCAACATTCAAACTAAAACCGCATGAAAGAGGAGAAGGAAACTTAGAGTCTTCAAGAACATAAAGCCCACCCTTTGTTATTCCTTGGCCGAAAACTCTACTTGTCCTGAAAACAAACATCATTAGGTCCAAAGATTGCATAACAATTCAAATCAGAATTGGCTTTGCGAACTGATAGCAAGTGTGATGTAAATGTAGGCATATAAAAGACTTGTGACTCTTTATCAAACAATTTCAAGTTACCGACTCCCTCAATTTCAACTTTCTGACCATTAACAACACTAACATATCCTATAGCCGGTTTGATGTTATCAATAAACTTAGCATCGCTAATCATATATTGGCTAACTCCTGAATCAACTACCAATGATTTACTAGAGACTAGAGCCGGTTGATCTACTTTGTAAGCAGCATGAAAGCTAATGGGTTCCAGAATCCTTGAGTGCTTTGATGAGAGCATCAAGGTCAAACTTCTTCACGAATTCAGAGGTGGATCTTCCTTGCCCCTCAGCTAAGTTAGTGGACAGACCGCTCCTTTCTTGATTTTCATTTAACCCATTCGCTATGTGAGCTAACTTTGAGTCCTTTGGTTCCCTGCGGTTGTCCCTCCACTTGTTCTGAGGTGGGTGTGAGTCCTACTTGTTGGAAGAGAAGCTCGCCTCATGTGGGGATGAAGGATGTATCACTTGGCCTTGATATGGCCAGGTTTCTTGCAGTACTCGCACACCACATCTTCGGTCTTGTAGTGGCTTTTGTTGGCCAATACTTCCTCTGCTTTGTGCGCCATTACAAGCGCTCCACCTTTGCCACCAAAGAGGCCTAAGGAACCTTGTTCCTTTTGGATTTGTGAGCACACCTCTTCAAGACTTGGTAGCTTGCCTCCCCTCAAGATGTGTTTGATTAGGTCGTTCTAGGCGGGGTTCAAGACCATGAGAAATGCGAACACTTTATCTTGCTCCCTTCTCTCATTCAGAACGGCAGCTTCAAGTGTTGGAGGCCTCAACATCTCAAGTTCTGCCCAAGAGGACCTAAACTTCCCAAAGAATGTGTTGAAGTCCATCTCTCCTTAGTTGAGATTGTTGATGGTCCTCTTGATTTCAAACACTCGGTGAGGTTGGATATGTTACTGAATACATTCTTCAGTGTATCCCACAACTCCTTTGCTTTCTCACAGTAGGAGTAGGACTCAAGAACTGAGGTTTCCAGAGACCCATGGATGATGGCAAGAACGGCTTGATCTTCCTGGTACCATTTGGTTTCCTCAGCAAGAACAACCGCATTATCTTCTTCTTCCTTGTGGTCGGCTGAGGAGTTCTCAATGTGTCTCCACAGACCACGACAACTTAACACAGCCTTTGCTGTCCTAAACCAGGTGAGGTAGTTATCTCCTCCATTCAGAGTCACCGGTAAGACCACGGCCTTTTCTCCTTCCATTGATAGCTCTCGAGTGGATGAGAGAGATAGCGTATGGACCGCTGGATAAAGCTATGGACCACTGGATAAGAAACACAGAACGACCTTCCTTGAACCATTTAGGCTTCAGAAAGGTGATGAGTAGGCGCTTCCTAGATTGTATCAAGCGATGAGGATGAATGGTGATGTAAAGGAGCCGGCTGGGAAGTTATTGTCCAGCGGTTAAAAGAGTGAGCAGCTGAAGAACAGAGCTTGTCAACTGAATTTTGAAAGATGGAACAAAGAATTTGTGTGACCAAAGAGTGTAGAGGTGTTTATGGATCAAGAAAGCTCTGATACCATGTAAGTTTTGAAGAGTATAGGTTGCGGAAGTGTAGGAAGAGAGTGATTGCGAGAGTGAGTAAAGAGAAGAGAGTATTTGCGACTAGAGAGAGTTTAGTGAAGAAGAGTTTATTCTCTTAACTTGATTATTACAAATGTATGCAAAGGTCTATATATAGACAGACAGAGACCAGATCGACAGCAATTGAAAGAATAAACAAAAGAGAGAGAGGGTGCACTTCAAGGTCGAAAGTGACCTGACCCAACGGGTGTGTCTAAGGCCACACGTGACTCATGAGGGCAAACTCTCCAATGGTCACAGGCGCCTTCATAGTGTGAACAGGATCATTCTAGATGCCTTCTCCTATACTTTGAACATCTTTGGTCGAGTGGAAGATCAGCTTGCCTTGCACTTCACGTTAGGCCGCTACACTTGTACGGACGGCCGTATAGACGGTGGTACGGACGGCTCCTTTGTGACTCCGGATTAATAAGAATGATGTGAAGTGTTGAACATACTTCATTAAAAACTTTCTTTGGAAAACCCAGTGTGACAAAACAAAAAGAAGGGAAAAGAGTACTTAATGCAGCACTTGTCCATTCATTTATGCACTTGAACTTGTAACACGATCAAAGTGGTATTGATTGTTGTTTCCTCGGCCCTGCTCAACCGTCTTATCATTCCTCCAATGGCTTGGTTGAATTGTTTAGCTCTTGATTGAGTCATAGGTCCTTTGGCACCTCCAATGCATCTTCAGCTCCTTGAGAATCCTCAGCTTCAAGCTCTTCTTCATCCGGTCCAAACTCTGGTTCAAGCTCCTTAACCATGATCAGATCAGAGACAGAGAAAATTCAGAGCATTAGGAGCTTCACCCATCTCTCCCAGAATCGTAACTTCAGAAGTAATGCTTCTCGAAAACCCCATTCAACGCTCTCGTAGGCTTGCTCATATTGTTTTAATTGCCATAAACTCTAGCTTACATCTCTCGTTGGTTTATAAGGCATGAAAATTCTCTTGTGCAAGGAGGATGTTATATGTTATCAGTCGTCTAGCCATAAAGGTTGATTGGGTCTCCAAAATTAAGTTTGAGAGTGTTCTCTTCAGTTTATTACAGAGTAATTTCAAAATTATTTTGTACATAACGTTACAGAGGCTAATATGTTGGAATTCCGCCATAGTCCTTAGCCTTTCTCTCTCTGGAATAAGGCAGATAATTGTCTGATTTAGGCTTGTATCAAATATGTCTTTGTCAAAGAAATCTCATACCAATTTAACTATGTCATGGCACATGGTCGCCCATAATCTCTCAGACTCTTCATGTCCTGAACCATGGCCAACCTCGCTAGCTTCCTTTTCTGTTGCAACCTGGTTTGCCTCCTTGATGAGAAATCTCCTCCCACGGATTGCACTTTGAAGTTGGATTTGGATAGACTTTGAACTCAATTAAGTTACTAGCTCTCCAGAACAAAGGAATGAATAGATTGGTATCACAAAGGTTGCGGAAGGCCTTTGATATTCCAACCTTCATTACTCTAAGATATGACTCACTTAGACAGCAGACAAGGATTTTTTGTTTGGATATGACTCACCAAGCAACAGAAGATTTTTTTTCACAAGGAACAATAGAGATTGACTCTCTAAACAATCGCAATGATCAAACTTAACTTTTTATTGATTCAATGGTTTTCGAAATACATATAAAGAAAGTGTTTGTGTTTCAAAGGTAAGACAACACGAAAAACAATACATTAATTAAGAAAAGATTTGACTGAATTGGTTCCATGTTGACTGACTCTTCAACTGACGTGCACACACGGTCTTGACTTTTCCCTTTGTTGTATTGTGAATCGCCATTTAGGAAGGAATCCCTAAATCTTCATTGATCCTTACTAAAAGTCGATTTTAGGAAGAGGTTCTTGAATCCTTTTTGAACATTATCCAAGTCATGTGTTGCACATCTCCTTCCTTAAGGTTGAACTGAACATTGGCAGAACTAAGTAAGGAACTTAGTGTTTGAGAAAGCTGCCTGGTCCGTGCCCTGGTCATAGCTCCAACTGGTACTTGCAAAGCGTCCTCAGCTACATGCTCCACATCTTCTGGTCATGCTCTTCTACGGCCTTAAGCTCAGCTTCCGGCTCTGGTTCAGGCTCTTTATCCTTGGTGCAAGCCATGATCACATCATCCCCTCCCGGTTGGAAAAAATTTGAGCCATGATCACATCATCCCCTCCCGGTTGAAAATGATTTGACCTCAAATCTTGATCATCTGCCAAAAAAAGAATTAAGTCAGAAACATTAAAGTTTGAACTCACTTGGTACTTACCTTGCATATCAACTTGATATGCATTGTTATTGATCCACTTGACTATCTTGAATGGTCCACCAACTCTAGGCATAAGTTTGGACTTTCTTTCAGCTGGAAATCGGTCCTTTCTCAAGTAAACATAAACTTGATCTCCAACATCAAAGACCAGCTCATGTCGGTCCTTGTTGGCTTTCTTAGCATACTGCTTGGGTTTCTCCTCATTGTTAATCATTTCTTTCTCATGGATATGTTTAACAAGTTTAGTTTTCTTCTCGCCATCCAAACTACTTCTTTCACTGAAAGGCAGAGAGATTATATCCAAGGAGACAAAGGACTGAAACCATAAACAATCTCAAATGGAGAGTACTTTGTAGCCAAATGAACTGCATGATTGTATGCAAACTCAACATGTGGTAAGCACTCTTCCCAAGTTCTGAGGTTCTTTTTAATGACAGCCCTTAACAGAGTTCTATTGACTACTTTTGTTTTCCGTCAGTTTGTGGGTGAAAAGTAGTTGAAAACAACAACTTAATACCTAACTTAGACCAAAGAGTTTTCCAGAAGTAACTGAAAAACTTAGTGTCCTATCAGAAACGATTGTTCTAGGCATGCCATGCAAACGAATGATCTCTCTAAAGAACAAATCAGCAATGTGAAAAGCATCATCGGTTTTATGATATGGGATAAAATGAGCCATCCTTTAAAATCTATCTACAACCACAAAGATAGGATCCTTCTCTGTTCTAGTTCGAGGCAACACAAGCACAAAATCCATAGATATGTCATTCCACGGGTGAGTGGGAATAAGCAAGGGAGTATACATACCATTTGGCTGCACCTTGGACTTAGATTGTTTACAAGTAACACTCCTGCCACAGATCCTATCAACATCCCTTTGCAAATGCGGCGATTATAAGTGTTCTTGCACTACCTTCAGAGTCTTTGTTATCCCAAAATGCCCAATCAATCCTCATCCATAGGCTTCCCTTACAAGTAACTCTCTCATGGAACAGTTGGGAATGCATAAGCGATTTGCATAAAACAATTAACCATTACTCATATAGAACTTGCCAGTTACGGTTCTTGAACAAGCAAGAAATGGTTCTTTGAAGTCTACATCAGACTCATATACTAGAAGATGAATTAGTTTTAAAATCGGAAATAGGTTTGGTTAGAGCTTTACCCTTGTCTTGGTAGCTAGACTTAGCAACCGGTGTGTAAGTGGACTTAGGTAGACTCCTTCTCTTAACCTGCTTCTCAACCAAGATCACCTTGTGTAGCATCTCTTCTAGAAATCTAGCCATTGTTGCCTCCGGATCTTCATTAGTGTCTCCATCTCCTGAAATTAATCCTCCACTCTTTTAATTCCTTGAAATAATCTCCTAAGTCTCTGATGTAGATCCCGGTTGTAATAGCTGTGCACAAATCGCTTCCTCGTGAGAGTGACCATCTCTTCACATGTAGCAACGGTTCTTTCACCTGTTCTCCTCCTGTTGGTCACAAGTTGATCCCACCAGTTAATGGCATATCCATAGAATTTAGTTGCGGTTAACCTTACCTTTTTAAGTTCTGAATAGCTCTGGCAATCAAAGACCAGCTCTATCTTCTTCTCCCACTCAATGTAGGTATCTGAATCGTTCTTACCATAGAATGATGGGATTTTTAACTTAAGGGCACTTAGGTTATCATCTTATCTGGTCCTTCTTTGGCTTACACTAGAGGAGTGCTCATAGAACTCTTCTTCATTGACTCGGGAATGCCTTTGTATGGTTCGTGATCTACCAGTTGCTCCCTCTGGTGGTGGTCTGGTTTGGGTGTCTTGTTGGACTCGATCAAGCCTAGCGTTGATATCCTCAAACTCTAACCTCATCATCCTTTTCATTTCTTCCACCAAGGCCCTCATATGAATTTTTGAAAGGCCAGCGTTCTGATTATCCTCCAGTTCTTCAATGCTTCTGTCGGACATCTTTTCCTAAGAACAAGAACAAAAAAATTAAAGAAATAGAAACTTCTTCAACTGTTGGTTCTCCCACGTGGACTTTCCTGCAAACACTTGAGCAAACAAATTAACTAAAGCCCTCTTCCTCACAAGTGCTTATCTCTTGCTGTTGTTTCTTTTACAAGAAATGTTTTCCCGGTGAAATCTTAAGAGGTCTAATAGAAAAAATCTGTCTAGCTCAATGAATCTATCCAAACAACCAAAGTAGATGAAAGGGCAGATAGATAGATTTGCAAGATTTTTGGTTCTGGATGATTAACCAACCCTTGAAACCGATTTCTCCTGGTTTCTTAAACACATGTTTTTCTTACATAACATACAGCTCAACCAGAGAACATATAGATATAAAAGTTCTTAATTGAAGAAGATGAAGAGGTGAGAAAGATGAGAAGGACTAGATACCAAACTGAAAAGTGGCTCTGATACCACTTGATGAGAAATCTCCTCCCACGGATTGCACTTCAAAGTTGGATTTTGATAGACTTTGAACTCAATTAAGCTACTAGCTCTCAAGAACAAAGGAGTGGATCGATTGGTCTCACAAAGGTTGCGGAAGTCCTTTGATATTCCAACCTTCACTACTCTAAGATATGACTCACTTAGACAGCAGATAAGGGTTTGTTGTTTGGATATGACTTACCAAGCAACATGGATTTTTGTTCACAAAGAACAACAGAGATTTACTTTCTAAACAATCGCAATGATCAAACTTAACTTCTTATTGATTCACTGGTTCTCGAAATAATATAAAAGAAGTGTTTATGTTTCAGAGATCAAGACAACACGGAAAATAATACATTAATTAAGAAAAGACTTGACTGAGTTGGTTCCATGTTGACTGACTCTTCAACTGATGTGCAGACACGGTCTTGACTTTTCCCCTTGTTGTAATGTGAATCGTCTTTTAGGAAGAAATCCCTAAATCTTCATTGATCCTTACTAAAGGTCGATTTTAGGAAGGGGTTCCTGAATCCTTTTTAACATTACCCAACTCATGTGTTGCACATCTCTTTAATTAAGGTTGAACTGAACATTGGCAGAACCAAGTAATGAACTTAGTGTTTGAGAAAGCTGTCTGGTCCGTGCCCTGGTCATAGCTCCAACTAGTACTTGCAAAGCGTCCTCAGCTACATGCTCCACATCTTCTGGTCCATGCTCTTCCACGGCCTTAAGCTCAGCTTCCGGCTCTAGTTCAGATTCTCCATCCTTGGTGCCAGCCATGATCACATCGCTCCTCCTCTTCTTCTTCCTGGGTGATTTCATACCAGCTTTTCTTCTTTTCACTTTCAAAGGTTGTAAAAATGGATTGAGTGGTTGGATTTTGTTGCTTATTTGCAGATGCAGGATTCGGGGACGGTTTATTAAAGCCTTCAAAGGAGAGACTCTTCTTAGAAGAGCTTCCTGTTCCTGAATTCTCTCCTAGGTCAATCTCTTTTCCCCTTTCACTAACCACGGTTTTCTGATTCAAGGCAAGACGATAGGGCCTGTTGTGGACATGAGAAGGCCAGGCATGCCACTGTTTAGCCTTTTGAGGAGGGTGGTGCAGGTCAGAAACTGTCTCCTATGAGTCAACCTCCTCGCTATCAGCAGAAGTCCCTTAACGTGATATCCCTATTTCATCTGGTGGTTCCATCAAGGCCTGATTGAGTCTCTGGTGATCGTTATTTGGATTGGTCGTCTCCGATAGACTCCTATGGTGAAAATGCTAGGAGGATTCACCGGTTCTGGTCGAACAAGATCTTCCTTTGTTGTTAGGGTAAACTTCTTTATATTTTCTTTTTCTATCCATTAAGTATGAATTATGGGAAGACTCACCATAACGTCTATTTAATCCAAGCTGTGGGAGTTCAGTTCGAGTTACACGAGAGGCATAGGTTCCTTGGCGAGAGCTGTCATGACGAGGTCTGTCATGGCGAGTTTCAAGTCTTTTCCAAACACTGGTGTTCGCTGTAGCCACTAGATCTTGAGCCATGTGCCACTTTTCCACTTTCCATTGAACTAGATTATCTTCTTTCATCACGAGGTAACGAAGGTCTTGACGGTTACATTGATTCTTAGGTATGGACATGCAGATGACAACTCGTGGGGGAGGGGAGAGGGTCCTGAGAGTGTGCTTGGTGTTGAGGTTCTGTGTTTGGTTCGATAGCTCAAGATGGCTGGACGGTCTCTCTTACTCAAACATCTACCCGGACTGCAAGTTTTTTTTTTGCGTTCCTGGTCCGTCAACTGAGGATAAGTCATTTCTTCATGTGAAATGATACCACAGATAAAGCACCACCGATACAACTTTTTGTATTTGAGTTCAATCTTCACAACCTCTCCAGTGGGAGGTCTTACCTTCTAAGCAAATCTCATGGGCTCATCAACATTGAGTGAGACTTGGATTTTGGTTGTATTAGCAGCAATAGTTGTAACTTCTCCAGGGAGTTCCCTATATCTGAGAAGATCTCCTCCATCTATAAATGGGTAGAGATACAAATAACCTTAATCGATAAAGTCATGGTGTTGGGAAACATATAACCGACATGAGGTTCCCATCCTTCAAGGGAGAACGATCAATTGTTACGTTTGCTTAAGGCATTCAAAAGGCTTGCTTCTGAGGTAAAGTCAAACTGGAACTGGGAGTTACCTAGATCTAAGCTCTACACTTTTCCTTCAACATCTCAGATGTTTGCTTGCGGCATGAAAGCTATGAGCACCTCTATGCTTCTTCCTTCATGGTGGCATATTTTTCCCACAAGGCTGAGGTCGAACTGAGCAATGAGGTTGACATTATTAACCTGAGAGAGGTTTATAAGAGCACCTCCAATAGTTAAGATACCCTTAGGGTATCTTACAAATAGAAATATTAATTTTTTAAACATAATTTTATTATATAATTAAAATTTAGATAAAAAAAAAATCTAAAACAATTATATGATGACACCTAATAAGAGGTTCTAATAAAGGGGTTCTAAAATCTCTTATTTAAGAACCCCTTCTTTCTCTCTCTCGTGTTTTTTTCTTTTTTTTTTATTATATTTTTTAGTTAAGAACCTCATGAAAAACCTCCCATTGGAGATAATCTAACCTCTTCTTCTTGATGGATTTGAGCTTCATTCGCAGGTTGGAGCCCCATGGTGTGAGCTAGGGTGAGAGGTCTTAGCGTTGACGGAACACCAAATCTGAGGCAGTTAACCTTAAAGCTTGATATTTTAAAAAGAAAGAGGTCCTAACACTTGGCTAGAAGGTGTTTGAACACTAAATGAATATGAGTTGAAGGACTAAGCATTTGACTTCCCAAGAGGGGAGATAGCTTCATACTAGTGAAACCTTTGCAGTGGATTTTTTTACATACATTCATTCTATAACCATCTCAAGAAACTTTTACAACACAGAGTATATGGTTAGAATGGCTATTGTGTATGTAGGAACAGGGAAAAGAGGCGGTGAAGAAATTGTTTGTCTTACCGGAGGGAGCAAACTATGGTATTTCAAGTTTGAAATCTGATTTTAGAAAACAAGGAGTTGCTATTTTGGAAAAAAAAAACAAATGATTGGAAGTGTAAAAATGACACAATCTAGGTGATCGAAATCCATTTTGATGGAAGTATTTGAGAAAAAAAATAAAAATTATTATTTATATAGTATTAATATATGTTATATATAAATTGCTTATGGTTAACACACCGGCATGTAAATTTATAGTATTTATAATTTATTTTGGTTTAATTTCTAGAGAATTTTTTATTTTATAATAATTTGCAATATCAACTGAATCTCAAACGACAAAAAAAATAATCATAACCAATTTCTTTTAATTTTATATGGTTTTCTTAGTCTTTTATTTTTTTGTAATGTATATTTATTCTTAGTGTTCATTTTTAGAGAAACAAACGCATACATGCTAAATAGTAATTGATTTTATTAATCATAAAAAATTATATGATTTTAAAATAGAGATATGGAAAAAAATACTTAATACCCTATAGTTTTTTAGTAATAAGTGAGTATGGTGCAATACAAAAAGGAAAAAAATCAATACCTAGCTTATAACGGTGTACTAGAATATTGTAAATCAAGAAATTAAATTAACATATTATATTTGGCCAAAATAGCTTTTCAAGGGGACTCAAAATCCAAAATTTCAACAAGGCGTGATTTAAAAAAAAAAAGCTGTAGAAAGCAAATCCGAAGAGAGAGAGAGAGAGAGAGAGAGAGGTGATTTTGAAATTTAGATAACGCTGATTTTCTTTCACTCTCCGATTATTTTTATCCGCCGGAGTTTCTCCTCCCACCGTCTCTGCTTCTCGCCTGAGTATTTTTCTTACAGCTCTTCTTCTCACAGCTACACTTTCCTCCGCCGGTAACTTGAGCTTCTCTCTAGCGGAAGCTCCTGATCTCTCGAATCGGTGTTCTCTGTGTTTTAGGTTTTCGTTTTTGTGGCTCCCTTATTTAACTTCCTGCTGCCAAAATCATCATCTAGCTTCGATCGTTTTGCCCTAGTTTTTTTAATGGCGAATTCCAAAACTCAATCTACTTCTGTATTCATTTGTTCGTATGTTGTGATTCGAGTTTTTAGTTTTATTTTACTGATAGGAGTATGAAATATCAGAGTTTGTTATGTGTTCAATTCTCAATTTCATTACTTGTATTGTGAATCTCTGCTTATACACAGCTAAGCTCATTTTCAACGGAGAAAATGATGATTGTTAATAGGCTTTATTCAATTTTAAGATTGTATTTGATGAATAAGCTCGTGATTTTACTAACTACTTGAACTCTAATGTCGTTTGATTTTTGTTTTTTTTATATGATCAGTTCTTCAAGATGATTGGATCGTTTCTTACAAGAGGATTGGTGTACGAAACCATACTATCCACTTACGTTTGTTTTGCTCAAATGATATTGGATATGTCAGTTAGTTTGATTATGATATCGTACATTTGTTGCAGGATGTTGTTGGGTTATGCCTACCCTGCGTATGAATGCTACAAGACTGTTGAAAAGAATAGGCCTGAGATTGAGCAACTTCGCTTTTGGTGCCAGTACTGGTATTTTATTCGCCTTTATGAGGGTGAAGTTTTGGCGTTTATGCGTCAGAAAATGACTTACTTACTTCAAAGTATCTATCAAATTACAGGATATTGGTTGCTTGCTTGACAGTTTTCGAGAGAGTTGGTGATGCGTTTGTTTCATGGTGGGCATTCTAAACAAGTCTCACTTGATTTCCCCAACTTCGACAATGTTTTTTCTGATTGTTTTATCTTCATTTCTCGTCAAGGGTTCCAATGTACAGTGAAGCCAAGTTAGCATTCTTTATATACTTGTGGTATCCTAAAACCAGAGTAAGTGTATAATATTTGATTGAACGAGAAACACGAGTCTTTTTATGTCTACATGATCATTTTGTCTTCGATTGTTCAGGGCACTACATATGTGTACGAGTCTTTCTTTAGGCCATATCTCTCACAGCATGAGAATGACATAGACCATAGTTTATTGGAGCTAAGGACAAGAGCTGGAGATATGGCAGTTATATACTGGCAACGAGTTGCAAGCTATGGTCAGACTAGAATCTTTGAGATTCTGCAGTATGTTGCTGCGCAATCAACTCCAAGGCCGCAGCAGCAACAACCTCAGGTACAAGTGAAACAATATCTGATGGATAAGTAACTAAAATTCGCATTTCGTGCTCTGTCATATTCATATATTCATTTCTGATTCAGAAACGTGGAGGGAGAACTAATCAAGCTCCTGCTAAGCCTAATAAGAAAGTTCCTAACGCCCAACCAGAATCTGAAGAAGCAGCTTTGCCCTCGTCGTCTAGTTCATCTTCAAGTGACAGTGAAGGTAATGAAGCTACGGGTAAAGCGGCAGGTCCTTCGAAACCTACTTCTGCACCAGCCACAGATACCAAAAGCGTGGGTATTACTCAGATAGTACAAAAGTTAGTCTCTTCCCCAACGGTGAACACAACCCCTTCAACCTCTCAAGTGGAAGCGGAACCAATGCAGATAGAAGAACTGGATGGAGAAAAGGAAGTGGAATCAGTGAACAGAAATTCGAACCTGGAAGGTCCAAAGGAGACGGTAATGGAACAGACGATCAGGATGACTCGTGGAAGGTTGAGGAAGACGCGGTCAGAGGAAAACCGTTGAAAGGTTACAAAAATTGTTAATGATTTTCATAACATTTCTCTCTCTCTCTCTCTCTCTACTCTGTCTGCTGCTTCTAGAATTACGTTGACAGGAACTAACACTAGTGGGGGTGCTTGTATCGCTTGTATGAAAAGTATATTTGGTTGTCCTTTTATTCAATTCGTTGCGTTAAGTGTAGAGATGACACTCTTTCTTTTGTTTGTTTCTCCTGATTTGTCAGAGTAATTCGGTTAAGAAAGGTACAACTACTTGAGAGTAGAAATGAAGCAAAGATAAGTCAAATATCAAGAAGTGGTTAGAAAAAGCAGTTAAAAGTTCGACTGCACCTAATCATGTGATCAAATGACAGTTTAAAACGACATTTAAAAAAGTTTATAAAGGGATTGAAAATTAGGTAGGTGGTATTGAGACCACCCATAAAAGCTTATCGGTTTGGTCATCTAATGTCTTACTGGATTGGTCAGTTGTCTCAATTCGTCCAAATTCGTCCAAATTCGTCCACTATGTAGAGATCATAACCATTTTAGCCATCTTTTATGGATAGTTTCGTCTTTTCAATTTTTTTCATTTGTGGACAAAATAATTGTCATCGAATTCCTTTCATATCGAGAGATATTTACTCTTCTAGCCACCCAATTTCTTCTTATGTTTACTTTTATCAAATTTCGCCTGTATTGTAACACCCATCTTTTTACTTAACCGGGGCAGTGTGTCACCTACATTAGCTTAAGACACAAAAAAAAGCACTTGCAATCCAAATTGCTGTCTTATTCCCAGAATCAGTTCAAAACGTCTTTAGACCAACTATTCTTTAAAACTTAAACAACAGAAATCCAAAACAGTAAAGTCTTAAAGAAACAATCACAGAAAACACATTTACCCCAAATCCAACATTACACTATAATATATAAGAAAAATGATTGCCATCTACATGTAGTCATGCAGATAATATTAATGTATTTAAAACTACAAACTATATGGATAACATAGTGACATATATGAATTTAATGGTGTTATGTCGCTAATACCACAACCATCGTTTACAGTACTAAAAATATATATTCAAAACTACACGAACTATATTTATGATAATAATAATTTATGCATATATTAATGATTAAATTCATTTAGTTAAAATATAATATCAAAAATTATAGTTATATCTTACAAATTAAATTGATTATCAATGGTCAATAATTTGTATATTATATATTTATGTGCTTTAAAAATATCTTGTTAATTTATTGGCTCTATATTAGGATGTAAATATGTATATATATTAAAAATAATTTTATTTGTAGTATATTTAGTAAAATCCTTATATATCAAATATTTTTATTTGACATCTTTTTCACCTTAAGTTATTACAATTTTTTTTAATAAATAGCTTATAGTTTTTCTTTTTAGTATATTTAGCAACATCATATTCTCAATTTCTATTTTTGTTATTTTCTTATGAAAAGTTATTTTACATCATGTAAAATTTAGTAATAAATGATATTTAAATTTTAATTATATAAAAAAAACCAAAATCAATTAATTAAAGCTTAAGAAAAATAAAATTTTATATATGATTCATTTTGGTTTAAGCTTTAATTGATTTTGATTTTCTACAATTTCAATTTAAATATCATTTTTTTATATATTTTTATGATGTAAAATAAATTTTTCGTTTTCATTAAAAATTTTTTAAAAAAATTTATATGATGTAGAATATATATATATATATATAATTAATGAACAGATTTATAAATTGAGAATAAAATGTTGTTAAATATACTAAAAACAAATTATAAGTTGTTTATTAAAAAATATAAGAATTTTAAGTGACATATATGTCAAATATAAATATTTACTAATATATATATATAAGAATTTTACGAAACGTAGTACAAATAAATTGATTTTTAATATACATACAAACTTACATACAAAAATATAACCAATATATTAACAAGATATTTTAAAGGCACATAAATATATAATATAAAAATTATTGACCATTAATAATCAATTTAGTTTAAGTTTTACGTAACTATGATTTATAAATATTTAATTTCTCAAATAAATAATTTAATTCATATAGCTATAATTTTGTAATATTATATTTTAACTAAAAGAATTGATTCATTGATAATATGTAAATTTCATAGATTAAATACACTATAATAGATATATATGCCTAAATTATTAATATTATAAATATAGTTCGTGTACTTTTCTTTTTGGTAAAATAGTTCATGTAGTTTTGAATACATTGTTAAATTATTCTGGTACTATGAATGATGGTTGTGGTGTTAGCGACATACATGTCGTCATGTTAACCATATAGTTGGTGTAGTTTTGAATACATAAATATTCTCTGCATGTGTAGTCATGTGATGACATTTACTTCGTATAAGTAACAATCATTTTTTATAACATTTACTCATGCAACTCCTCAAATTTTATCTACATAAGAGAGGAAAACGTAATGGAAATTACTCACCGAATGTAGGCCAATAACCCATTAAATTCATCACACACATTTTTATCTACAACAAAACAATTTTTTTACATTACTCCTTTTATTTCTATATATTAAGGGAAAATTTTAGTTTAACACCCATTTATTGTTTTATTACTAGAATAAATCTTATTTTAATTTTATTATTAATATGTTTTGTATCTATTTTACCCTTAAATCATTTGTTAACAAAAATCATATTTACAAAAATACCATTAAATTAACTGTGGCAAAAAAGTTACAGTATCTACGATTTTACCATATGATAGACTTAATATCATGAATCAATAGACTTATTTTTATATAGATTTAGTTCTTTGAATCCACATATTTACATAATTTTGACAGGTTTATTAGTTTTCCACAGATTTATTTGACAGATTTGTTTCCCTTTAGCAATAGATTTATTTAATTTCGATAGACTTAATAAGTTTGTTACAGATTTGTTTCTCTTTAGCCACAGATTTATTTAATTGGGATAGACTTAATAAGTTTGTTACAGATTTGTTTCCCTTTAGCCACAGACTTATTTAATTTTGATAGAATTAATAAGTTTGTTACATATTTGTTTCCCTTTAGCCATAGATTTATTTAATTTCCATAGACTTAATAAGTTTGATACAGATTTGTTTCCCTTTAGCCACATATTTATTTAAATTTGATAGACTTAATAAGTTTGTCACTTTTTTTTTCTTTGGCCATAGATTTAGTTAATTTCGACAGATTAACAAATTTGTCACAGATTTATTTTTCTGTGCCCACAGATTTAGTTAATTTCGACAGACTTAACAAATTCGTCACATATTTGTTTTCCTTTAACCACAGATTTAGTTAATTTCGACATACTTAGTAATTTTTCACAGATTTATTTTCTTTTGGTCACAGATTTAGTCAATGCTGATAGACTTAATAAATTTGTGACAGATTTATTTCTTTTTAGCCACAGATTTAATTAATTTAGACAGATTTATTAGAGTTTTATAGATTTGTTTTATTTTCCCCCAGATTTACATGTTCCTGTTTGCCACAGATTTACATATTCTTTTTTTCCTCAGATTTATTTTCTTTTATACACATACTTGCTCAGTTATAGGTTTACTAATCTAAACCGGACTAAACCAGAATAAGCTAAAGCAAATCAATTAAATCGAATTAAACCGATTTAACCAAAGTTAACTAGAGTAAACTGAGTAAATTGAACGTAATGCACATAATTTTATTTGTTTTCTTATAATATATCTGCTACATAATATAATTTGAATTCCTAGCTTTTTTCACTTTTCTATTTTGTAATCTAACTTTTTCAACCCACATACGAAAAAAGAATGATCATTGGTTTCACTTAGACCTTTATTAATCACACATAAATGAGATTAATTCATGAACGATTATTAATCATAAGGGTTACTTCTTGCATGTTTTAAAATATAAACGTATGGATAACTTTTTCAAACCACATTTAATATTCTTCTTCTAACTAACAAAAACGTGAGAGACAGGAAATACATATATCCTATTTTCTATTTTCTATTTCCTATAGATTGAAAAGATACATATTTCATGTTTCATGTTTTGACATATTTCCCTTTAACAAAAAGAAAAAGACATGTTGTTAAGAGAAAAGGCAAACTAGTTAGGGTAAGGAAAAAGCATAAGCAAATTTTAGCTATAAATAGAAGACGTCTATAAGGACATTTATCGTCCAAAAAAAGAAATTTCTTGAGAGAAAGGAAATTTTTCTAAAGTGTGTTGTAGTCTCCTTCTAGTTTCTTCTTCTTGGTTTCTCTCCTTCGTTACTTTTTGGAATGATACAGCTAAGTCTCTTTTGTGGTCAATGGATGTTTCAAAATAACAGATAGTTATTTGGTGTTGATAACAAAAAAAAAAGAAAGAGAAGAAACAGATAAAAGCAAATGACATGACTTTTGAAGATTTTGTTGGGATGGTAATTGAAGAGTACAAGATTGATAAGGGAGTTTTCAATGTTGAATTGAGCTACATGTTTTCAAAAAATATTTTGTTGACCTTACCACAAAATACACCATCTGTAGAAGTTGGAAATAGTAGGCAATTTGATGGATTTTTAAAGAAGCTAAAAACCGAACCATTGCAACTATGTGTGGAATTTAAGAAAAAACGTTTGGATGAAGATGTGTGTGTTCAAAATATTGAAAACATTGAAGATGATGAGGACGACGATGACAGGTTTGATTGTTTTGAAGATTCAGACGGAGCATCATCTGGTGATGAAGACTTTACTTTATACGGGATGTCTCTTGATGAAGAAACAGAGAGCAAGGAAAATTCACCAAATATGAAGACTGGTTCCACATCATGTTAAGTTAGAACTAGAGTCATTGAATCTAGCTGTTGGACAAC
Organism: Iljinskaea planisiliqua; assembly: GCA_900108845.1. Lineage (NCBI taxonomy): Eukaryota > Viridiplantae > Streptophyta > Magnoliopsida > Brassicales > Brassicaceae > Iljinskaea > Iljinskaea planisiliqua. Next base: position 162,797 of record FNXX01000022.1, on the reverse strand, counting down.
GATTCGAGTCCAAAAAAGCATTGAAGATTTTAACAGTCCTCCACCAATTTGATTTTAAAGTAGACAGATCAACGCCAGACAAGTTAATTGTTAAGTGTTGGATAGAAGGCTGCACATGGAGAGTAAGAGCTACCCTAGTTGGAGATTATACTCAGTTCACTATTCGTGTGTTTATTCCATAACATTCATTTTCTGTTACGGAACGTTCTGCTCGTAACCGACAAGTGGTCCAGAAATACTGGCATTACTATATATAGATTCGGTTGGAGGTGTTGATTCAAAAGTTCTCCCAAAACATGTTGGAGAAGCCTTAAACATGAGATTTGGTGTCAATGTGTGTTCCACTGATTTTAATATTTTTGTTTGCAGACTTAGAATTTCATGTGACTTACTACTTTTTTTTTGTTATTATATGGATTATTGGAAGTCCCATAGAGTGCAAGAAATTTGGTTACAGGATCCGCAGATAGTGGATATTCGGAGTTACCAACGTATCTAGACCAAATAAGAAGACCAAATCTTGGAACTTTCACATGGTTGGAAGTTGATGAGTTTGATAGATTTAAATATGTGCTCCTTGCATTTGCTGGTAGTATAACAGGATTTTCCTTCATGAGAAAGGTAATTTTCGTGGATGAAACATTTCTTCAGGGAAAGTATAAAGGCATACTACTAATAGCAACAGCTCAAGATGGAAACTTCCAAATATTTCCAATTGCTTTTGCAGTTGTTCATACTGAAAATGATGAATCTTGGGAATGGTTTTTCCGACAGCTTAGCAGTGTGATTCCTGAAAACGAAAAGCTTGCACTTATTTCTGATAGACATAAAGCTATTGAAAATGCTATCGGAAAGGTTTATCCAAAGTCAAATCGCGGAATTTGCACATATTATTTCTACAAAAATATTTTGGTACGTTTTAGAGATGGTGGTGCTTTCGTTTGGTTAAAAAGGCAGAAAATACTTTTACAATGTCAGATTTCAATACCACATATGATGAGATCTGATAGTTGAATCCAACACTACATAATTATTTGGAAAGAGCTGATGTTCAAAAGTGGGCTCGTGTGCATTTCCCTGGTGATAGATACAACTTAACGACAACAACCATCGCAGAGTCTGTTGATAATGTTATTAGAAGTTCAAGAAATTTGCCAATTGTACGACTCTTGGATGCGGTTCGGTTAATGATGACGAGATGGTTTGTATATCGGAGGATTGATGAGGGATCAGTGAAAACGAGTCTCACTCGTGGGGTGGAGAAACTGTCGGAAGTAAATTTAACATCCCTTCTCCATTATTAACTTGTTACCTGAAAATATTTTTGGTATAATGTAGTTGTATTGGTATTTTTTACAGAAACATGTATCACATGCTAAGACACTTACGGTATAAGCAATCGATACACATCATGTACAAGTTTTTGGTGGAACATCTCTTCATGTGGTGAATTTGATAGAGAGAAAATGTACTTGTCGTTGATTTGATATCGAAAAGATATCATATGTGTATGTAATTACAGCAGCATTAGCCTGTAAGTAATGTCGTATCTCACTATATCATCGTTATTATCAGAATAACTATTTGTGCAACACATACTCTGCTTCTATAATTCCAAGGAATGCTGCTACACCTGCTCCTGACCATGTCACCACAAAAGTGTGTTTACCTCTATTAGTATGCATACCGTTTTGAAGACCTAAAAAATCAAGAGTTAAATCAGCATAGGAGAAAGTCACAGATAAAACAGCATAAAAAAAAATACACATGTTCTAGATGTCATCAAGTTGATCATAATTATAAGACATGTAAGATTCCTATTTAGGTAGTTCAAGTTTATTTTCCAAACTTCTTTACTTTGTTATTGTTGATTTTTTTAGTTATTTGAACTGGAGTAATTAATATTACTAAAATTTCATAAGTTTTTTTTTTGTGTATGTGGAAATCATTTGGAGGATGATTTCTAACGGATTAAATATAAATAAACTGCAACAGAATTTTATCATTTTTGTATCTTTGGAGTTGAATTTTACGATTATTACATGGAATTTTTTTATGTAAAAACTTAGCATTAAAATTCAATTAATAAAGAAAGACACTACTACTTTAAAGTTCTACACTTATAATGTAAAAGACAGAAGACCTAATAGGTTCAAAAATATAACTTCAAAAACAAAAAAAAACAAATAAATAATTTCAAAGAGTTAAGAAACTAAAATCTCTAGGTCATACGGGGGAGTCTGACCTCGTCATCAATCTCAACTGCCAACTTCCGCCACAGTTGAGGGATGTTCCTATCATTCTCAAAAGTACAACCGTATTGCAAGGCACTCAATGTATTTTATTGTATACACACCACAATCTCTGGGGTTATCATTCTGTGGGACAGATTTCAGTCTTCGTATAGCAAACTGATTCTCAGTCTTCGTATAACAAACTGATTCTCACTCTTCTTCCAAACACAAGTAGGGACCATTGCATTCAAAATCACATGAATCATCTTTGCGAATAACCGAAAAAATAAACAGTTTTAATACCACAAACAAAACATTTTACAGTTTTTAACAACCACCTAACAAAATCATACAACAAAATTCAATAAAAAAATTAATTTAGAATACAAATTATGTCAGAAATTCATAAGAATACATAAATCATACACATAAAAGATTAGAATGGTAATACTAATGTACCATATTATTGCTTGTGACTTATTCATTAATATTATAATTGACAGTTTCTTTTGGTTCTTCGGTAAATTTTTCTTATGCATCTTTTCTATCTCCTTTTCTAATGTAGTGATTCTCTTAGTAAACGGAATAAGCATATCATTATCTTTTGTATCAATTGCTGCATCCAAACCCAACAACAACTTGGTAGGTTAGTCTTCATACTGTCCTTTTTTTCTGTCAGTGTCTTCAACATGGTCAACACCACATTATCATCAGCCTACAGTATAGAAAGTGTTATCCGAAATGGAACTTTTTTGTTTCGGGAAATTGAAACACAAACGTAAATATAAATTTACCTTTGAAGTATCTCCAGCGTGCCTATCTTCAGAGTCACTAACATGTGCAGATGTTTTACGCTTTCTCCTCTTGCTAATTGGAGCTGTGATTACACCCCAAGCTTTTGGATTCACACAATCCTGAAGTATATCACGAACCAAGCTGTCCACATCTTCATCTATGAACTCATTTTCCCACTTAGGCACTATGTTTCCCATCCGATTGGGAAGAAAATGTCTCACATGCACCTGAAAATATTGCATTTAAAAAGAAAACAAACTAATTAAGGGGGGGGGGGGGGGGGGGGGAACAACTCATATAAAAATAAGCATTATCAGAAAACACTGAACCAAACTCCAACCACCTTATGAATCATAAAATAAAGATAAACAATATAACAGATAGTTACATATGTGTTTGCTTCTCTTCTCTTATGAAGTCACCAAATTCAAATTTCCTACGTCATCCCCCCCATGAAAGTACAGGGATTTATTCACCATCAATTTTTTTTCTCATAACGCTCTCCTAAGCCGATGATTGACTCATAAGCCCATATGAGTAAGACATGAACAAATCCTTCCATCGTATACGATTTCTTTGCCATGTAATTAAGACCTTTGATGGAGTCTATCAAGCTCTTACACGCAACACAACCCCACAGATATCTTTAGAAAGCTTCAGGATCAAGTACTCGCTTTTCAACCTCTAAAGGGATTAGACTTGTTGGAGGCATACTGTAGATTCCGATAAGTAAAATGCACAACCATCTAATCATCATCCTCTTCTCAAAACTCCAATTCTTGCATCTCTCTAACACCAACTGCAACACTCTCAAGTTAGGACCAACAGCTCTATCAACAACTCATATAAAAATAAGCATTATCAGAAAACACTCAACTAAACTCCAACCACCTTATGAATCATAAAATAAAGATAAGCAATATAATAGATAGTTACATACCTTATTTTCATGTGCTTGCTTCTCTTCTCTTATGAAGTCACCAAATTCAAATTTCCTACGTCATCCCCCCATGAAAGCAGAGGAATTTCTTCACCATCAATTTTTTTTTCTCATAACGCTCTCCTAAGCTGATGATTGACTCATAAGCCCATATGAGCAAGACATGAACAAATCCTTCCATCGTATACGATTTCTTTGCCGTGTAATTAAGACATTTGATGGAGTCTATCAAGCTCTTACACGCAACACGACCCCACAGATATCTTTAGAAAGCTTCAGGATCAAGTACTCGCTTTTCAACCTCTAAAGGGATTCGACTTGTTGGAGGCATACTGTAGATTCCGATAAGTAAAATGCACAACCATCCAATCATCATCCTCTTCTCAAAACTCCAATTCTTGCATTTCTCTAACACCAACTGCAACTCTCTCAAGTTAGGACCAACAGCTCTATCAAACCTCAATTCGCTCCAAAACTTTGTATGATCAACATCACATATAAAAAATAAGCATTATCAGAAAACACTCAACCAAACTCCAACCACCTTATGAATCATAAAATATAGATAAGCAATATAATAGATAGTTACATACCTTATTTTCATGTGCTTGCTTCTCTTCTCTTATGAAGTCACCAAATTCAAATTTCCTACGTCATCCCCCCATGAAAGCAGAGGAATTTCTTCACCATCAAATTTTTTTCTCATAACGCTCTCATAAACCGATGATTGACTCATAAGCCCATATGAGCAAGACATGAACAAATCCTTCCATCGTATACGATTTCTTTGCCGTGTAATTAAGACATTTGATGGAGTCAATCAAGCTCTTACACACAACAGGACCCCACAGATATCTTTAGAAAGCTTCAGGATCAAGTACTCGCTTTTCAACTTCTAAAGGGATTCGACTTGTTGGAGGCATACTGTAGATTCCGATAAGTAAAATGCACAACCATCCAATCATCATCCTCTTCTCAAAACTCCAATTCTTGCATCTCTTTAACACCAACTGCAACTCTCTCAAGTTAGGACCAACAGCTCTATCAAACCTCAATTCGCTCCAAAACTCTGTATGATCAACATCACAAATGTCTCCATCTACAAATGGTTCACAGTTCAGGCCCGTTAATGCACCAAATTATATCAAAGAAAGGCAAATTGATTGTAAATCAATCAATGAAAAATTCTCGAAATTCTATTTAACTAGCAGCTGATTGGTTAAAAGGTAATGGACAATCTTCGCACACCATGTGAAATCCACCTCATAAAACCTAGCTATAATTCCAACTGAAGACATCTTCTATGCATCCAATGCATCAATGACAATTTCTTTTTCAACCATTTGAAAATTTGACAAATAAGAGTAGTAATGCATACTTTTCTGCTGACTTGCTGCTTTCCCTTTTGCGTAGAGTAGTTGTGGGTAGTTATTGTTACTATTTTTTGAAGCCATCTACTAAAAAACAAAAAGTGAGAATCAAAACAAATAAATTGAAGAGAAAAACTGATTCTATTTGAGAAAAAACTATAACATAATTCATTGAAGATATAAAAAAAATGATTCTATTTGAGCAACATATGAGTGATATATAATAATAAACTTTTTCACGTCTTTTCTTACAGGATTCAGCGGGTTTGCAGCAAAAGCATGTTTTTCTAAAGCCAAGTTAAGGCTCAGGACACAAACTATATACTTTAATGTTTGTGAAATGGTCAAAGATGATTCTGTTGAGGAAATCTGTGCAACAAAGTTGTTACCCATGATCCTCATAAAACCTCTTCTGAAGATCCTTGTGAAAGGAAGCTGGTACATACCGTTTGCGGAGGTTGAAGCTCATATCGACCCATGATGTGATCGGATGAAGATGCCGCCTTCTCCGTTCAGCTACTTCTCGGTCCCACCACGCCAATTCATTGTCTGTGAGTTGGGCCGCGGCTAAGGTGACTTTCCTAGCTTCCGAGTAGTTGTAGTACTCGAATGTGTACTCCATATGCCGTGCCCAGTCCAAGTATGCCTCCAGATTGATTTTCCCTGCAAAAGTAGGAGGCGTAAGCTTAAGGTCCTTACCTTGCACAGGTGGATCGTCCTCCGAGTCCTGGTTCCTGTCCCGGTCGTTCCCATTACGGGTCGGTCTCGCGTACGTCCGCTCCTGGATTGGTGGGGTGCTGGTGGTGGTCGGATGTCCCGTTTGCGTTTGCGGGTACTTGGAGTATCCAAGGTATCACCATCGTCAGCTCGGCATTGGTCCAGTCGGTCCAATCTTTCCTGCATGGTCTGGAGATTGGCTAGGATCTGAGCCAGAGCATCATCACTTTTTCTTCCCATATCGATCCTGAGAAGATGCCTTACATAACAAGTGTGTTATGGGCTTTTAAGTTGGTTTACGCGGTTATGACAAGTAACGCTAATGAAACAAACAACTTTCAACTCGAACCGTATGCAATTTTAAACCACAAGTCGAAAACAAGCAAAACAATATTTGGCTAACACAAAAAGAAACTCGAATCAAACAAGAAAGGAAATATGCAATTTTTTTTTCTAAAACTAACAAATATGGAAATTCTAATGCAACAGAACCCTAATCGAATGCAGCAGAGCCTTGGCGGCTATGGAGATAAAACAGTTCACGAAACCAGTAAGCAGAATCAAGCAACAATCCACAACTACTCTAAGCCTAGTACAATCATCCAACACAAGCAAGAAAGAAAGAAACAATCGATTTTTTTTTAAATGAAACAAAACATATCGCAAGAACTAAAACAAAAGAAACAAGAAAAAATAAGACACAACCTGATTTCGAGCCTAAGCTCTGATACCAAGATGATGTAGGCACACAGGGGTGGTCTTGGTTTCAGGTGGAGGTTGTGGACTGAGCAACTGGCCGACAGGCTCTCTTTGCTTGGAACACACGGGTGGGAATCCTTTGGATGGCCGACAGGCTCTCTCCAAGGAACTCGGTGGATGGGATGGATGAGGGGATCGATGGATGCCACACAAAGGTTTGTGAACTTTGTGATAAGTCAAGAAACCGAACACTTCAAGGATTCCCACACAAGAAGCTAAGCGGCAAGGGTTTTCTGAAAGAAACTCCAGTATTTTATTGATATGAGGCAAAACCTGAATACAGACTGAGTGTGGGGCTTTATTAAATAGTCATGTAGCCTTGACCTACTTGGGTCGGAAAACATAAATTAAATAATGACCTAACACTTGGTCGAAATTCCTAACAAGTGTCCTAGTAATAAAAACGAAAACTAAAAGGACAAAACCTGCAAAAACCAAAAAGGAAACTCGTTAAAAATAAATCATAAGTCACACGCTTACCGTGGGTCGAACTCGGGTGGCCGGTTGGTGGTAGGATGGCTTTGGTTCGACTGATCCAAGTTGGTGGTTGCTTGCTCCAATCCATGCGCTAGGACTGATATGCTGAAGAGGTTGGTAGTTGCATTCCCTTGAATGACCGGCAAGAATGAGATGGTCTGGGAGCTGGCCGGTGGTCCGGCTGGTTCCATGGCACGGCCTGGGGCCGGGTTGGGTTCCTTGTATGGTCCGGTTGGGATTTCCTCGAGTATCTCGTTGTTGAGAAACCTCCCTTTGAGTTCTTCATGTTCCAGAAAAATGATCAGGCCTTCGATGTGTTGGTTGAACTCCTCTCATAGGTTCCTTGTTCCAGGCCGAGTTCTTGGTGTATTCTTCATGACCGGCACGGTAACCTCCGTATCGTTTTCGGATGGTTCTTCAGGTGAGCCTTCGGTCGTGGTTTCATCAATGTGGACCTAATTTCCAAAACCTTCATAAAATTGTTATTGGCCTACTTCCCAAAATGTATCATATTAATTAGAGATAGACATTACTAAATCATATTTGTTTTAACTTCTAATATGAGACTTGAATTGATATCCCAACAGCTGTAATCTAACATCATTTGTATTATGGAGAAAGTAAGATGTTAGCATATAATGTTAATGAGATATTAAATTTGTTATGCGGGAGCCATTTTCCCCTAATAACTATCACATCTTGTTAAATCCACACAAAGTTTAAGCCACTTTCTATATCTACACAAAATGAAAGTTTTGCATCTGTGTCTCCATAAAAGAAAGTTTTATACATATTTGCACATGAAATTGTAATTTATCGATATAAAATGCAAAACCAAACAAAAACCTACCAATTCATATATCAAACCTGATTTAATATCGATTCAAACCAGGTTTGATTATTGAATAAAAAATCACCCAGAAAAACACCCAAACATTTATATTGTTAAACCTAGAAATTAACAGATCCCCAAATCAAAATGAATACTAAACTTGAAAATCGGCAAAGTGGAAGGGGTTAGGCATTGAGCTGGTTAGGGTTTCAAATTTTTGGTTTGCTTCTTTGAACTAATACAGAAGAAGTTTTGATTTTGAATCTAAGAAAAAGATCGACTGCAATTGATGGTGAATCTCGTTTGTGTAGATTGAATTTTGATTGTAAGCATGAGCAACTCATCAGCAACATCGAGTGGAATAACAAATGTCCAACCAAATGGAAGAGTTCTGGGTGTGCCAAAGAGATGCTGGTGTGGAGAGCATATTGTTGCAAGGATTTTAAAATCCAACAACAATTCATACCACATATACTATCGTTGCTATTCTGATGTAGTACAAATGCTAAATCCAACTTTGATTGCTGGAAATTATATAAAGTAAAGTGACTTTGATTGCTTTTAAGCTTTGTTTTATTACATGAATTAATTTTCATTTTTGTTAATTATTTTGTAGCTTGATAATGATAATCATGTATTCAAATGGGTGGATGAGACTTTTTTAGATGAGATAGAGTTAGTGAGTTATAAAAATGTGGGACTTGAAAAAAAGATGAAAGACATTCATACACTTTTGTGTGAGAGTGTGGAGCTTCAGAAGAAATCGTTTGAGCATATGGAAATGAAGGTAGAAGCTCATATATGTGAAAATATTAACAATGAGTTGTTGGAAGTTAAATCGTATATAAATGATGGTTCTTTTAGTTATGGGTTGTATGATCTTAGTTGGGTTCATCAAGCTAATAAAGATATAGAGTAGTACAAGCTGTGGTTTCATCGTTTATAGCAGAAGATGTGTTTTCATCAAACTAATTTTCAGATTTCTTGTACTTTTTATGCATTGTATTTTGGGCTTTGTATTTCGTGTTTTGTTTTTGTAATAAGAGGATCATGTTATCTTTTTTTTTTATTGAAGTTTCTTTGATCTCTTTCTTATATGTTAGCTATGTGTTTGAAACCTCTTTGAACCTCATTTCAGACAAAAATGTACATATTTCTTAGTTAATATAATCATACTAAACATGAGTAAAAAACCATTCGAAGAAGATTCAATCAAACAAAATTCAACATCCAAAAACATCATCTTAAGCATATTATAGTGAACAATAACATGCTCTTCTTTAAGTAATACAAAACAGATTTCCAAATCCGGAAAAAAAAACTACTCTTCTTCATTTTTCATTCTCTAATCTCCATCCTTATCATTCCTCACAAATCTGGCTTGATGGCTGATTTGTAGTCACATTGATTGAGAAACCTATTATTAAGACACATAAATACAAAAAAAAAAAAAATCACCACAATAAACAACTAATACATGCTACCAAAGAATGAACATTCATAATTAACAACTAATAAACCTTACTTTCTTGTGAAATCGAGAATTATGACCAGCTTTGCCACATATCCCGCAATGCATTATGTGTTTCAATTGTTTTGGTTTCTTCTTCAATAGAGACTGAATTTTTCTTTTTCTCTTTTTTACTCTTATTTTCCTTCTTTTCATTAAGCGGGACCTTTTCCATCAGGTTGGTCTGGTGTTAGAGATTTGGTCACCACTTGAGCAGATCCACGAGGCCAGAAATGAGCACTTCTTACTGGGTTCAAGCCAGTTTCATATGCTTTTCTCCAATAAGTTGCATGAAACCACTTATTAACATAGTCTTCAGGCTAATATTTTTTTTACAAGAATTACTCCATAAACATGTTCATAAGGAATTTCAGTTAACCCGAAAATAACAACCACTAAGAACAACTTCGTAAGCTCAATTTATGCTTCGAAGAACCTTTCAAATTGTAGCTTTTACATGCTTTGACTCAAAGAATTTTTCTACATAAGGTGTGCATTTTCACTCATGTATATTGGCTTTAATCTTCATGTTTGCAATACACATCATTGCTATCCTTCAAATGGTTTCTAACATAAGGATCATTGCTTCTCCCTTGTTTTGATAATGAAATTGTTAAAGAATTCTGTTGAATTGTTTTCTACATCTTCACAGAAGTTTCCAACCTTATAAAAATCCCTACAGCAACTCCTCGGATTCGTCTTCAAAACTTCAACTTATCCATTTTTCATTAAACTTTATCTCATTTTAGTGGATGAATTACTATACTAACATCAAAATATAGTATAATTACTAATCTAACATCTTCAAAACCAAGTTTACTAATCTAACATTAATCTTTTGTACAAAGACATAATAATCAAGATATTTTAAACTATTTACATGTATGCTATATGCATTATAGATAGATAAGTTACCCAGAATAACTTTAATTATTACAAATATACAATTACTATAATAAATTATAATATCCAATGTTATTCCTAATAATTACAAATTCTGTTATTTTTCTTTAAATTACAAATATTTTAAAATTATACAAAACTTAGTTAAATATAAATAATAAAAACTAAAATCTATTTAAAATAAGAATTGAAGAAAAAAGAAACACGACATCTATAAAAGATACTCCCCCACAATATCTCCTTGGTAGCCCCTATTACAAAATAAACATAAAAATTTGATTTTTTTTTACCAAAGTTTTTAGGAAAGCGAACTTTTAAAATTAAATCAATTTCTGAAACAAACAACATGAAATAATAAAATATATATATATATATATATATATATATTTTAAGTATTTTGAAGATTACAGAACATAAATTTCTTAAAAACATTTTGATCAAAACGACGTGTGCGTGAGCGCTCCAGAACCGCGCTCCTGGAGCGCTCACGCACACTGTCTTTACCACTGGACTATTTGTCATTTTAGCAAATATTGTTTATCACAATAATATTTATAACATAAATCTAATAATGTGTTATAAAATAAATATAATAATATATTTAATATTAATAAAATAATATATTATAACATAAATATAATAATGTGCTATAACAAAAAGAAAATAATATTATTAATGATTTATGATTCATAATAATATTATTATAGTTATAATATAAATATAAACATATGATAATATGTTTTCCTTTAATATTAGTAACATAAATACTTATAAAAAACATGAATTTCAATTATTTTTATGTTATAAATATTATTATTGATGGATCATATTTCTATATCATTATTATTTATGTTATAACAAATTATTATATTAATGTTATAGATATTATTATATTTATGTCATAACATATGATCATTATAAGTATTATTGTATTGCACTATGTTTACCATTGCATAAGTAGCCTAGTGGTATACACGTGAAAGGAAAGAGCTTGAACCACGGTTCAAATCCCATCAAACTTATATTTTTCAATTTTTAACAAAAACGACCAAAACGACGTCGTTTTAGTTTCATCCGGTTTTTTTTTTTTGAACGTTGTCCACGTCAACACTAGTTAACGGAAATCTAAACACTGTTTACTGTTTGATGGAATTGACCATATTTCAAAAGTTTATGTAGTAAATTCAAATATTTAAATAGTTCATGTGCTTTATAGCATTACTCGATAAGTCATTTATAAATTGACAGGCGTTGATTAGTTCATAGGGGAATATGCCGTAAACCCAATTAAATCTGCTATAACGTAAAATAAACCTGCTGTAACGTATTTATCAATCTAGTAATTAGATAATTTGATAGATTTATTGAAAATCTTAAAAACTGTGATGTGTCGTTAGAAAACCCTGCCGTATCAAATAAACCTGTCATAACGTAAATTTTTTAAAAACATTACAACTTTGTCGCACTTGAGAAAATATGTTGCAACACTGAGTTAAAATACATATTAGATTAAAAAACTGTCTTTTAAAAACTAAAACTGTCATTCGAAAAATAAAACTATCATTCAAATATTAAAACTGATGTAACTCAATAAAGTTGTTATCAAGTAATTCAAAAAACTATCGCTCGCTTGTTAATCTGTCATCAAGTAATACAAAAAACTGTCATATTTAAATAAAACTGGTATAGAAAATTTGTCATTCGCTAAAAAGTCTGTCATTCGCTAAAAAGTTTGTCATTTAAATAAATCTGTCAGTTCATGTATGACAAGTTTATTTAGACAATTTTCACCCAATTTTTTTACTGTGGTAAAAATTTCGAATTTTTTTAGTAAAAAGTAATGGCAGTTTTCGTAATTATGTTTTTGGTATCAAAGGAAAAAAAGACATTTTAGGTACTAAAAACAATTTAGTAATTTTCAAAAAATTAGAATCATTCTAATAATTCTAATATAATTTTATATCATTATAGTAAGTCACCACATTTTAATTCCACACAATATTCGAGATAAATGGCTTCATTTGTGTTTTCTTTCCATGCTTAGCCTTCAAATTCCCATAGATATGTTTCTCACACATACTATGTTCAATCTTGGGAAACACTAGTCTAATGGCTTTAATCAGACCCTGAAAAAATCAAATTAAATCAACATCCTATGTTCTAGATGCTATATAACACACATTTTACTCTATCAAAATAAGTTAAGTCTCACTCATGTAATTACCTTTTGACGATCAGATACGAGAATATACCCATCATCCTCTTTGAGATTCAAATCCAACTTGATGTTTTTCACAAACCACATCCATTTTTTTGTTTTCCACTATTACAACAGTCCATGCTATCGGATATATGCTATTATATGCATCTCTACGTAAGGCAACTAATAATTGACCTTTCATATTTGATCTTAGAAAACAACCATCAATTCCTATAAGTGGATGACATGGTTCTTTCTATGACTTTCTAAGAATTTCAAAGCACACATAGAAGCGACTGAACCCGTCTTCACCTTCCGCATTAGTTATAGTGTTGATTTCCACCATTGAATCATTGTTTGATTTGACTAACTCAAGACCATAATCTCGAAGATTTGCAAACTACTTGTCATTTTCTCTTTCCACCTATTTTAATGCTTTAATCATAGCAACGTGACATTGAGGTTTTGATACAGTGATCTTCCATCGTTCCTTGATAATTTCTTCTATCTTTGTAGGCATCATGTACTCTGGTTCATCTTTGATTTTGTCCAAAAATAATCTTGCAATAACAGGAAATTTTATCATCTCATACTCTCCATTTGGCACACACAAATGCGACTGCTTGAACACCTTCACCTGCCATTTATTCGTTTTTCCAGACATAGAGCAATAGATACACCATTGACATATCTCTTCGTTGCCTACACATCTAAACCCAAGATTTGTTTAATCATACATATATTGGTTGATGTTTCTTCCCATTCTCAGAGCATAATCCAAGACAGCGTCTTTAAATACAATACTATTGTAGAAAAGTTTACCTTCATATAATCTTCCATCACCTCGTCTTATATGATTTTTGTTTCTCACTCCACCATCTTTTTCTTCTTTATCACTGTCGCTATCAGGATATACATTATGAAGAACAAGAGGTTTGTCGATGAATTCATCCACGCTTTTCTCAACTTCCCACTCAATTCATTCCATTCAATCTTCATCATTGGAAGCACCATCGTCTTCAGCCTCGTTTTTCATCAGAGCTACATGTTTTACATTATCTGAAACCTTATCTTCGCCAATTTGAAGGACTAAGACCATTGAAATCCTCACCAATCTTTGATTTCTGGAAAATCAATTTTTCCTATCTTTAATTTTAGGGTTCGTTTTGATTTGAGAATTTTTTTTTCTGGGTTTAACGATATAAAGGTTCAGGTGTTTTTCTGGGTGAATTTTTTATTCAAACCTGGTTCGAATCGATATTTAATCAGGTTTGATATATGAATTGGAAGGTTTTTGTTCGGTTTTGTATTTTATATTGATAAATTATAATTCTCAAATAGGTATAAAACTTTCTTTTATGGAGACGCAGATTTAAAACTTTTGTTTTGTGTAGATATAGATAGTGGCTTAAACTTTGTGTGGATTTAGCAAGATGTGATTGTTATTATAGGGAACATAGCTCGTGCAACATTGACATCATATTCTTACATAAACTAAAAGTAAAATATGCATCTTGTTAATTGGTTAAGCATGAGGTTGCAAGATGGTTACAATTCTGAATGAGGTTTGATGGACATTCGGTTACTCGATTTGGTTCTGTTTAGGTTTTTATTGCAGTCGAAAACCTTAGCAATAACAATCGCTAAAATCGATATTAAATTTGCAAGCGTTGAACTTGAATGATAAAGCTCCAGAATCCATAAAAAAATGTTTTCAACTTTGATTAATAATAACAACATATGCATCACACCCACAACTTAAAAGTATTTAAATAACGAAACAAAACTCTAAGAAAATATCCAAAACTTAAGAGAAATACAATTAAAGAAATAGGGAATCAGTTCATTGATTCGTAAACATCTTCTGCATCAGACTCCTCCAATCAAAAGAACACGTCATCTAGTTCTTTTCTTGATAACAAACCACATCTGCCTTGCATGAATCACAGTTGTTAGGTTGTTGTTTATTGTATCTCGAGTTCTTTCTTGATAAAGAATCACATCTTACTTGAATGGACCATAAATTCTACGCTGCAGCTTATCGAACGCACCAGCTTGGACTTCTTCCTATGAAAAAAACACCATCACAGCTTCACTCTCTTTGAAAACTTTGGTTATATTACACTTGTTAGCATCAACTTTATTGTTATCTTGTTCACCTGAAATAAAATCTTTGAAATCCTTTTGGATCACTAAAATCCCATATATAATTATTGTCTTCTCAAATTCTGAAGTTCTATAGAATAATAAAACATTTGTTTTTATGCAACAAATCATGATTATTCTGTTTTAGTAAATCTCTTTCTCCGTGAATTCTTCTTCATCATAACTCAGATCTTTAAAAATAACAACATGATTGCTTCCTTCTTTTAGAATCTAAATTGGTTATTATCTTCTATCTCTTTGCTGATTTATGCTAGCATCGCTAATATGATCTATTAATGCCCTCATCTGATTGGAAAAAAATATCATTGTTTCTACCATGTTGAACCCTAATTGGTTCTCCTCTTCCATCTCTTTGTTTTACGTTAATATCCTGAATGGCTAAAGCTGTTATTAGTTGAAACTGTCATCTGATTTTCTTTTCAAAGCATTGAGGATATAGGTTTAAAGTCTCTATGAAACCCTCAAGATCTACTCCAATTAATGGTGGATAACTCATGGTTCATCAATCTTCGAAAAATGCATGAAAAAAGCCTACTTTGATACCACTTGATGCAGTCGGATAACCTTAGGATTAACAAACACTAATCTAGATTGAAATCAAGTTCGTAAGTGACAAACTTGAAGGATAAAACTCTGGATACCACTAGAAAAGAACATAGAATCCACCAATAAAAGAGAAAAGTTATCAACTTTGATTATAATAATAAAATATGCCTCATGGCTACAATTTAGAAGTACTTAAATAGCAAAACAAAACCCTAAAAAATATAACTAAAGAAAAAAAATAACTAAAGAAAAATTAATCAAGTCCTAAACCTCTTATGCATCAATTTTTTTTGGCATTTTTAATATTTTTTTCGGATTTTTTAAAAAAGAATTATTGGGAGTTAAATTATAATATTCAGTTCAGTTTAATTTTTTCTTGTTTCAAGTATATTTGAATTTTAAAAATAAATCAGATCTAAAACTAAAATTGTTTCTGGCAAAAAAAACTACAATAAAAAAGAAGTAATTTACTGATTTTAATTATATTATAAAATTTTAATATATTTGTATATATTTAACTACAATGATAGTTTTAAAATTAATTAGTTTGGTTTGGTTTGATGTAGTTTGGTTTGGTACATATGGTTTGGTTCAGAATCGGTTAATTTGACATATAAATTTCTGTTCTATTCAGTCTATAATTTGGATAGAGTTCAATTAATTCGCGAATTTGGTTTCGGTTGGAAACCAATTAATTTGGTTTGTGAATTTTGGCCAAGCCTAAAATTGAATTTGTTAAACCGAATTTTATACAACGAAATTTTGGTTTATTGAAAGAGAAGTCTGAGTTGGAAAAAGAAAAAAAAAAAAAAAATTGATTTGTCATGTTCCAGGAAGTGTCGTAAAGCAAAGAATCAAAGATTGTTTTAAATTTTAATTTGGCGAACGCTCAAAACCGAAGGTCTTTTGACGGCAAGAAAAAACTTTGGATGTGTGTTCTTTCGTCGTGATTCCGAAGAATAATGGTATATACTTTCAAGATTCTTTCTTTTCTTCGAATTTGATATCTGAATCTCATTCCGATCGAATTTCTCTTGCAGATCCGATTCATATTATTGCAGAACAGACAAGGCAAGACTCGTCTTGCCAAGTACTATGTTCCTCTTGAGGAATCCGAGAAACACAAAGTCGAATACGAGGTAAAATTCAACTCTCCCTTTCTATTCTCTTGATTTATGCTTCTCTTCTGATTCTTAATTTGCTCTCAGGTTCATAGATTGGTGGTGAATCGCGACTCAAAGTTCACCAATTTCGTTGAGGTTTGTGAGTTCTTGCTTAACGAGATTAGAGTTAAAGGTTCTGTTTTATTATAGTTTGGGAATCGAGCTTTACGGTTGTGGTTAGAGATTTTGCAGAGACAGTTGTCGAAAACAATCAAGAAGGCTTTGAGATATGTCTATATGAAGATCAAACTGATTAGGGTTTTGAATCATGTTGATAGATAAAGTCAATACCAAGAAATGAAGCTGATTAGGGTTTTAAATCATGAGTATTGATATGTTTTGCATGATTACATTGGTCTCTCATTCTCTAATTTGGTCACCCTTTTCATTTATAAGTATGTGACTTTTTCTTTAATTGTTTTTTGCAGTTTAGAACGCATAAGGTTATATACAGACGCTATGCCGGGTTGTTTTTCTCCTTGTGCGTTGACATAACAGACAATGAGTTGGCTTACCTTGAATGTATCCACCTGTTCGTCGAGATTTTGGACCATTTCTTCAGCAATGTCTGTGAGCTGGATTTGGTTTTCAACTTCCACAAGGTACCAACACTTTCTTTCTTTTTTTTATCCTTTAATGTAAGTTCTTTAACTCTGTCTGTGGACCGCGTCACGCATTTTGAGAGGTTGTGTAATCAGAGAGAATGATTGTGTAATTGTTTCTTCTTCACCTATGATTTGCAAATTCGTCCTGATACTTAATTAAGGGCTTTCTGGAAATGTTCAGTGATGATTCTTGTTTTGTCTTATCATATCAAGATTGTGCCTCTGTAAAGAAAAAAAGACTGATGGATAAATGTGTTAGCTCCGAAATCTCTCTTTGTTCTTTGTTCATTTTATTTACGTATGTATTAACAATGGTTAGTGATAGATAATTCTTCTTTGGCATTATCATATCAAGCTTGCATGTCGTATACTTTGTTTATGTTAAATGTTTACTGATTCACAATGGCTGTTTCATTTAAGGTTTACTTAATACTCGATGAATTCATTCTTGCTGGAGAGCTTCAAGAAACAAGCAAGCGGGTGCGTGCATAATACCTTTTTTCTTTTTCTTTTTTTCTATTGTTGGAACTGAACTGAAGAAGCCTCCATCAACTCTTTGTTGCAGGCAATCATTGAGAGGATGTCAGAACTGGAGAAGCTAGAGTGATGAGATTGGGAGCTTAAGTGATAGTCAAGAAGGAAAATGAGCAGCAGGAATCTTCTGTTTTGCTGTTTTGCTGTTATGTTCTGTCACACTTTTTTTTTCATTTTGATTTATTAAGCCCCATAATGGTAAACATAGATTTGAACAACTCAAAGAAACAACTGATGGTATGAGACATTGTACTATTCAGATACCCCTTTTTTCATGTTTCACACTGATTAAACATGTTTTGTGAATTTTACTTGAGGCAAACTATCGATTATCGTAATGGCGTTTATTATGTTGTTTGTTTTGTTCAGTGAGGGTCCATATATACGGCAACACACTATCCGTGTCAACTAGATATCAAAATACATTGAAGTATTTTCGAAGATGAGAAGATTATACGATATAGCATCATAATACATGAAGTAAGAAATTCAAAAACGCCAAATTTTCCTACAGATTAGTTTGTGCTCTACAAAACAGAATATTACATTTCACCATTGTATTTTTGTTTCCTCTATTTCACATACTCTTCTTTCCCTCAGGGCTTTGGCCAAAAGACTCCAACTGATTCCTCAGATTCTGATTATCCTCAAGCAGCCTATCATACTCCATGAGAAACCCATCAGCTGATTTTCTCAGAGCCTCGGTTTCACCTTGTGCATTTTTCAACTCTTTGCCTTTGCTCTCACATTCAGATTCTAGTTTCTTGATCTTCGTCTTCAATGCAGCGATTTCTTCCCCGAGAGCTTTAACTTCCTCCCCACTCGTGTTCTTCCCATCCTCAAAACCTCTGTTCTGTTTCTTCGCAGTCTCCATTGTCTTCCTCAGCAACCGAAGCTCTCTTATGTAATGGTGTAGTCTATCAATCATTAGCGAGAGGAATAGCACAAAACCTGAATTACATAAAATGATCAGTAACCAAGAGAGTAACCCCAAAGCACAAATCATGTATTACACTCCTTCATTCCCAAGAAACGAATCCTCCTACATCTATATATATGTATAAACACTAGTTATTGAAGAACACTAAAGAAATAGCACAAGTTCTGATTCAATAGTCAAAGAAAGAGTAACCAAAAGCAAATCAGATTCGTATTACAATGGAAATATATATGATCAGAAGTAATATTAAAATCTGCAATCAACTCATACATGAATGTTAAAAATCACAATTTTCCCTCATTAATTCCCAAGAAAATCCTCCTTAATCAATATATGAACACTGATTTATCAAAAAAATACTCTAAGAAAATAACTTAGAATCAATACTTCATCATCGAATAGATTTTTTCAAATAGTGATAAAAGATAAGTTAAACTCCGTTCCTATATAATGGAGTCAATAATCGTTCCTACGAAACAACTGTTACATACATAAGAGAGCGAATGTAATGAAATTACCCATTAGAGAAGCTTCGAGAAGATGCTTGGAGGCGAGGACCTGATCGGTAGGATTGAGAACGGCACCATCCTCGGAACGGCGCTGGATGCTGAGCAAACTGTAGACGCTCGACATTAGGACGACGAAGACGGTGGCGCCGATGGTTTTGACGACGACGGGGCCACGGCCGCGTTTGATGCGATCGAAGGTGAGGATGATGAGCTTCCGGAGAGGCGTCTTGAAGAGGAGGAGGAGAATCAACGCCATTTCGGCGAAGATCACCGAATAGAGGAGCTGGATCATCGTTGTCGGTGAGCAAACCCTAGATCGGAGATGGTGTTGGTTAGGTCAATGAATAGAGCAAGAAGACCGACCTTTTTTAGATCAAAAGGCGTTACTAGTTTTATAGATTTGAACTATTTTTGTTGGGGCAATTAATGCGACGTCGTTCTTGTTATTATTAATCTTTCTTCTTTTCCGAAAAAGCAATAAATGATGTGTTACAGACTTACAGTACAGCGTATGATTTCATTTTCTCATGTTTGTTTGATTGCTGAATCAAATCTTCTCCAAATTATGACATAATTTGTTTAATTGTCAAATTAAATGGACCCTGAAAGCCCACATCACCCAAAAGTCTATACACTGTACGAAGCTAATGTAAAACCCAAAACCACATGACTCTAAAAGTTCATATGATCTAAAGATCCAAAAGATCCAAAGATCCACATCAGATCTAAAGTCAACATATGTTTCAAAGCCAATACAATTCCAAAAGAGTCACACTTTTCAAAACGTCCTATACGATTCAAAGACAACAACCAGTCCAAAGCGACACAAACATATCATTTATGTTGAAATGAAGCAAAAGAAGGAAAATGAAGACTAATGGAACAAGTGTTCACAAAGTCTATCGTACAAATTCATAAGTGTATTATACAAATTCATAAGTGTATTATACAAAGTCACAAGTCTGCTGAAAGAAAAATCAAATCTGCTGAAGAAAGAATCAAGTCTGCATAAAATACAATTTTTTTTCTATAAGTCTGCATAAAATATAAGTGTATGTATATAAAAAATCAATAATATAGACTGAGATATTTTACATATTTTAATATTACTTTTTACTATTTATTGTGTAAATTGAAGTGTGTAGTTACTGAAAGAGTCTAAGAGAAAAGTTGTATATCACTAATATATATACTCATATTTTCATCACCTACTTTTTCACTTGCTCATTCTAGATCTAGCTAAATCTTACATGGTTAAGGACCAATTCCGCAAAAACAAACTCTATTTTTTCTCTTATTATGTCTCTGTGTTTTTTTTTTCTTTGATTTTTCAAAATCTATCATGGAAAACCAGAAACATATAATTTTACCAGTTGTTCTTAAATGAAACAAATATCTCTTGTGGTCCAGAACCACAAAGACAGCCTTGGAGAGTCGTGGCTATGAGAGCATATTGAGAGCTCTCAAGAAGAGTCTAAGGACCAAGTCTGCAAAAGCAAACTCGGTTTTTCTCTGTTTTGTCTCTGTGTTTTTTTTCTCTTTGATTTCTCAAAATTAATCATGGAAAACCAGAAACAAATAACTTTACCAGTTGTTCTTAAAGGAAACAGCTATCTCTTGTGGTCTAGAACCACAAAGATTTGTGGGCTATGGGAGCATATTGAGAGCTCTCAAAAAGGGTCTAAGGACCAAGAAGAAGAAGGAGCAGTGGAGTCTCCAATCAGATCTGGCACCAGCAAAACGGATTCCAAGTGGATCCAGTAGGACCTGCTTGTTCTTGCAGCTCTTCAGAGCTCATTAGAGCAGTCTATCCTTGCCTCAGACTCCTATGTCGAGACATCTAAAGAGCTTTGGGACAATCTCTCAAGTGTGTATACAAATGCTTCCAACCTGAGCAGAATTTATTATGAGGTAATGAAAGCATTGAATGTTCTCCAACAAGAGGATAAAGAGTTCAAAGACCTATTTGGTGACTTCAGGGGGGGGGGTGTGGGCAGAGCTAGAGATGCTAAGACCTCCTACCTCAGATATTAGAGAGATGAATGAAAGGTGTAAACAGGATCAAGTCTTTAGTATTCTCTTCACATTAAATCAGTCCTGCCAAGGACTGATTGCTCATATTCTAAGGTATGAGAAGCTTCCTACCTTGAATCAGGTGTGCATGATGATCCAGAAGGAGAAAAGATCAAGAGGTCTCTTTAAAGGGACAAGTGAGACTGCTCATGTGAGCAGAGGCAAATAGATAAATGAAACTGCTCATATGGGCAGAGGCAGTTAACAAACTGAGAGGAAGAACATTTGGTGTAAGCATTGCAAGATGAAGGGACACACGAAGGAGAAACGTTGGACTCTCCATCCACATCAGAACCCAAGAATCTAAGAGGAGTGGGTCAGACATCAAGAGGAGCTGCTGGAGCTGTTATCACTGGCAGTGATGATGTAGTGAGAAAATCAGACTTGGAGGCTCTCATCAAGAGCAAAACCAAGCTAACTGAATCTGGTAAGAGTATTAATGTCTCTAACGCTCATAAGCAGATCATAATTGATTCTGCTGCATCCCATCACATGATTAGTAATAAGGAGTTGTTTGTCCAATGTTAAACCTTAGTTGGGAAAGGTTACAATAGCAAATGGACAGGATATTGAGATTGGAGGAATGTGAGACCTATAGCTGTTTACTTCTAATTTGTTGTATGTGCAAAAGACGACAAAATATCTTGATTGCCTGACTGTTTTTGGTTATGATGATGTGTGGTTTCAGGATATTAAGTTAGGGAAGTCCATTGGAGAAGGTTGCTCCAAGGATGGTCTTTATGTTTTGGATAATATGCAACCAGTCAGAATAGCTCACTCTACTTTGAGCTCAAGGGCTTCTAGCTCCGTTTGGCATGCTCGCCTTGGTCATCCTCACGCTAAGGTTCTCAGGCTCATTTTGCCAAATCAGGATACAGTTGGGGAAGAATGTGAGGCTTGTATTTTGAGGAAGCATTGTAGAACTGTTTATCAAGACTCATCCTCTGTTTATAATGACCGCTTTGATCTAGTTCACTCTGATGTATGGACTGCTCCCTGTATCTCCAAAGATCAATATAAGTACTTTGTTTCATTCATTGATGAAAAGTCAAAGTATATGTAACGACCCAAACCCTAAGGTCCATTAAGACTCAATTCCATTAGGTTAAACCCTAGGTTTTCCTCTTTTATAAATAGCCGCCTCTTATTTTATTTTCTTAATAAAAATCTCATTGCACCGAAACCCTGCCAAAATCTAGCCATCGATTAGTAACCTTGAAAGAGAAGTCACCTAGAAAGCAGATTCGACTAGTTCTGGTAGAATGGATAATCGAACTAGTTAATCTAATCCAATCAATCTGAAACTTGGTAGGTATATTCTTGACTCGTTCATTGATCTACAGCCGCAAGCGGATTATCATTCGGATCTGTATACTGAAAGTTATTGTTATTTCTTTGAGGATGTGCAGCGCAGTGCCAGATTCACATCATCAATCTGCCGCCACCTTGCGAGACGTTTTCCCGGCGAATCGTGAGGATCCACGGTACGATCAACCTATTGTTAGAAAGCCCCGAATATCGTCTTTCAATAGAGGGTAAATTCGTTCTGATCGGAGGTACGAATAGAAATTTATATCCGTGTTTCCTTAGTATGTCTGTGTAGTGCTGTTCTGCGTCCAGTCTGTGGAGATCTTTGTTTTGGTTAGACAAGCATGGTCTGTTTGACTTGAATCTTTGTAGAGAGCTTCTGAAATCGTAGATCTATATTTTCGTTGAAAAAGAACCGATCTGGAGTTTCAGAGCATAGGAAATCCTATTATTCTTCATGGTTAAGGCTAAGGTGAGAGTTTTCCGCAGAATTTCGTATTTTCGTCTAGAACACCTTTATAACGCCCCGACCGCCCCTACCAGTGAACCCTTATGTCCTCTCACTAGGCCCATGGGCCGGCCCACCCCTGTCCGACGGTCGGAACGTTAAACGAGAGGTTTGAAAGTCATGATATACTGTCCCTGCAATCACCACGTGACCGTTCCCCGTGTTTTGGCCTCACTCACACGGTACCGCGAATGACTTCCCGGTAGGTCACCCATCCTTTGACTACTCCAGCTCAAGCACGCTTAACTCTGGAGTTCTCTCTGGATGTGTGACCGAAAAGGTAAGTGCACTTTGGTGACATAGGTAGCCAAATCAATTATTTTAACCTCTCCTCATATACCAGAAATCGGGATGTTACAATTCACCCCCACTCACAGAGCGCAACGCCCTCGTTGCGCACCACAACAAGTCCTAAGACGCCTCCCAGGTCAGAACTGAGACGGCTAACCAGCTCTGATACCACTTATAACGCCCCGACCGCCCCTACCGGTGAGCCCCCATGTCCTCTCACTAGGCCCATGGGCCGGCCCACCCCTGTCCGACGGTCGGAACGTTAAACGAGAGGTTTGAAAGTCATGATATACTGTCCCTGTAATCACCACGTGACCGTTCCCCGTGTTTTGGCCTCACTCACACGGTACCGCGAATGACTTCCCGGTAGGTCACCCATCCTTTGACTACTCCAGCTCAAGCACGCTTAACTCTGGAGTTCTCTCTGGATGTGTGACCGAAAAGGTAAGTGCACTTTGGTGACATAGGTAGCTAAATAAATTATTTTAACCTCTCGTCATATACCAGAAATCGGGATGTTACAACCTTAGATGGAATCAAGTACTAAATGTGATATGTTTCTCTGATCGAGTCTAGGTAGTTTTGTTTGTAAATTGGACTTAGGAATATAGATGATTTAATCCATTGATTGTGCATTAAAATGTTAATTGTTTCCTTGATATATGTTTATTTATATAGTTAGTTAAGAGGTTAAACGATAGGATTGCGGGGGTACAGAGACATGACTTCTGTACTTGCGTCGCGTGTTGTGTGCGTAGTGGTGCTGGAAGCTCAGTCGATCTGTTGTCCAGTACCATTAGAGATCGATAAAGCGTCTTCGGGTGGTGCTGTTGGACACTGATTCCATATTGTCCTCTTTGGGGGGTGTCGGCAGTCACTGAAGCCGTCAATAAGATCATTGTTTGTTGTTTGGGTACTTTAGGTGTTGTGGTTGCTCATGTTTAGTCTTTTTTACTGTTTTTTGAGTGATATGATCGGAACTGCGTTTTCAGTGATTAGCATCCAAACCTCACTGGGTAACTCCCCTGTTACTCACCCCTCTTTCTTCTTTTTTTTTTTAGGTGAGACGGACGAGTAAATTTATGCTATGACGATCATGTGCTACTTTTTGATTTTTATGAATTTTTAGTATTTTCATTTAAACATTATTTTATGATTTATTCGAGTTATTTTAGTAATTGGATTTATCGGAGTATTGATTTCCGAAAAAAAGTTGAAGTTTTATTAATTGGAGTATTTGAAATATAAGTTTTATTCTCGAGTGAGAATGAGACGGTATTACAGTATACTTGGGTCAGTATGGGGAGATGCCGTCATCTTGGTGATATGTCTCCTTGATCAATAGAGTACCAACAAACATCTTGGTGATCTGTCTCATTATGTAGTTCTTAACAAAGTTGAACCAAACATTGATCATCTCAAATTCTTTGGTTGTGTTTGCTTTGTGTTCATACCAGATGGTCAGAGGAATAAGTTGGAGCCCAGCAGCACCAAGTGTGTTTTTATTGATTACTCCACTACTCAAAAAAGTTATAAGTGCTACAATCCGGATGCTAAACGGATGTACGTCTCTAGAGAAGTGAATTTAATGAAGGAAAGGGCTTCTTTGGGGATAAGAATTGAGATAGTCTAAAAGATCTAGCTCCACGGGAGATATAGCATTTACACTATGGGCTTTGTTGATGAACTATCTACTCTGGCTGCTCCACAAGAATTGCCAATTGTACACACACATAAGATAATCAAGAACCACCAACTTATAAAGGGGGTGATAATGAAGTTTTGATTGATGAGAGTAATGTTAAGGATAAGCAAGCTTCTGTTGAGTCAGAAGAAGATAGTGAAGAAGGGGACTCTCATCTTGATAACTTTAGATCTACAGTGTAGGAAGGACATGGAGAGGAAGACTCAGAGGCAACAGATTCTGATGATAACTCTGCGCCTCCACTAAGAAGAAGTGAAAGACTGAAGTCTAAAGAAACTAGAGTGTATTACACCAACTAAGTAACTGCTCATCCAATTCAAAGTTACTGCTTTTTTTTTCCCATCTACCAAGCAAGCATCAAATTTTTCTCTCAAAGATTGATCAACATAAGGTACCAAGAAGCTATGAAAAAGCATGTTTGAGTGAAGTATGGGTTAAGCTATGCTGAAAGAGATTGCATCTATGGGTAAGAATCACACTTGTGACTTAGTTTATCGACCTCACAAGAAAAAGTTGGTATGCTGTTGGTGGGTCTATACCATCAAATACACCAGTTCTGGGGAGATATAGAGGTACAAGGCTCAACTGGTTACAAAAGGGTATACACAAAAGTATGGAGTAGATTACACATAAACATTTCCCCTGTAGCCAAGCTCCATTCAGTAAGAGTTCTTTTATCCATTGGATGATGTTAGGCAGACTAAAGAACTTCTCAAAGGGTCGTTTGATATTAAGGATTTTGGAGAATTGAAGTACTTCCTTAGGATATAGGTCTATAACCTTTATGATGGGTTATTATTATCTCAAAGGAAGTATGCTTTGGACCTCCTATCAGAGACAAGAAAGCTGGGCTCAAAACCGGCTAAGACACCCATTGAGGAAAGCTATAAGGATGAACATGAGGGGGAGTTAGCTGCAGATGTCAAGCAGTACCAAAGAATGGTGGGTAAACTAATCTACCTCATCATTACTAGACGAGATATCTGCTTTTCAGTGAACCAAGCTAGTCAACATATGAAAGAGCCTACTAGACACAATTGGAGAATGGTTGAAAGAATCATACGGTACAAAAAGGAACCCTAGGGAAAGGCATATGGATGAGTCGAAATTGTTGCACAGACATTGTCAGATATTGTGATGCAGATTGGGAAGGAGATAGGGTTGATAGAAAGTCTACAACCGGATACTGCACTTTCATTAGAGGTAACTTAGTTACTTGGAGGAGTAAGAAGTAGAAAATTGTTTCAAGATCAAGTGCAGAAGAAAAGTATAGGGCCATGGCAAACATAACTGGAGAACTTGTTTGGTTGAATAGTTTACTCAAAGACCTTGGAGTAGAGTTTTCAGAACCAATTGTGTTGCATAGTGATAATCAAGTAACAATGCACATTACTACTAACTCTGTTTTCCATGAGAGAACAAAACACATAGAAGTAAACTGTCATTACATCATAGGGAAGGTTCAAGCTGGGATTATCCTTCCATCATGTAAAGAGCTCGGATCAAGTAGCAGACATCTTCACGAAAGCAACAACTCTGAAAATGTGTAAAGAGCTTCACATCAAGATAGGCTTATTGGATCTCCACCAACCAATCTTAAGGGGGAGTGTTGAAGTGAAGCAAAATAAGCAAAATGAAGACTAATGGAACAAGTGTTCACAAGTCTGAAACAAGAAGTGAAACAAAGTCACAAGTATGTTGTACAAAGTCACAAGTCTCTCGAAGGAAGAATCAAGTCTGCATAAAATATAACTTCTATTCTACAAGTCTACATAGAATAGAAATGCATGTACATAAGAAGTCAGCAATAGAGGCTGAGATATTTTACATATTTTAATATTATTTTTTACCATTTGTAATGGAAGTTAAAGTGTGTAATTACTCTATTTAAGGAGGTGTACGAGAGAAGCTGTAGATCAATTAATAATATACACACTCATATTTTTATCACCTACTTTCTCACTCTAGATCTAGCTAAATCTTACAATTTGTTCTTTCTTTAATTAACTTGAAAAATAATTTATTTCTTTCAGCATTTTAATTCAGTATGCCACAACTTATTTATGATCAGATCAAAATGTTCTCCATAAATATCTCAATCGTAACAGGCCGTTATCACACATAGGATTATGAATGCAAAACCGTTTTTCGATTGAACCCTAAAGAATCGCCTTCAAGGACCCAAAAAAGGATTTTCTATAAATTTTAAATAAGCAACTAGACATGTAAAATATAGATCAAAAGAAAATTTTGAAAGTTAACGATTCTGAAATTTCTTGTCATTTTCCAGTGTAGAATCTAATGATCATCCTTACTCGATCCTCCGTTCTCCTTTTCTCCCAAAAACCATGTTTGCTCTCTGAATTATTTATACGACTCTCTTTTATAAGCTATGTCAAAAATGAGAGCTCAAATTCCATTTAATAAGGTTTTATGATTTGCTCACCAAGTTGAATAGTTAATGTTATTTCCTCCTCTGGCTCAGTCATATCTCACCCAATAATTTATGACTTATGTTCTATAAGACATTTCTTATTTAGTTTGATCATATCTAACCACTAAATTATGACTCATCATCTGGTAGATATTTTATAATTGATTCCTGCAGATCCAAATTTCATTTCTTTAGTTCTCACTTTCACGTTCTACCAAGCTTACCTTAAATGAATACTATATTTTTCATTTCACCAATCTTTTCTATGTGACTTTTCATTTCCATTTTTTCCATCTTTCAGTTCCGACATTTCCTTTATCAATCTTAATTGGCGAATCGACCCAAATCACAATATCAGTTCTGAAAAAATTTTAGTGATGAAATATTTAGCCGAAATTTAGCATATTCTTCATAACTTAAACTTCAAAAATGTTCTCAACACTTCGAAAAATATGCTCTTTAACAGAAAATCCCCCTCATGCCCTTTCCGATGAAAATAAAAATATTCTAATAACGGATCGTTATACTTCACCTATGAAGATAAATACTGATGCAGTGATCCCCATCCTCTAGTACAATTCCAAAGGCCTTTTATCTGACCTTGAAACCAAACTCACAGTCAACAACCAGTGAAATCTTCTTCTTCTATAACTAATTTTTTCATAATAGACAAATGCTCTCTCCTCTCGCAAGCTTTGGGTTCACAAGAATTCCATTGGACTGCAAAGATGAACCCATCAACGCTTAATATCTACTGTATTATAGATCTAGTTTTATGGAAGATGAAACACCAAATGTATTGTCCTAGCCAAGTCTTGATAGTCATGATAATAAAAAATAGTTCATCATAGGAAACATTTACCATGTTTTAGTTCTTATTGGAAGACAAAAACATGTTGTAATGTCTAGGATTTGGGGTAAATGATGTAGAACTTTATTTCTAAGCTCGGAGAATCTTTAAACATATTCTACATTTCAGATGAGCCTACAAAAAATGGATTTCTTCGGAATTTTTTTATACCACATTAATGATTGCTTAATATTTGTTTGTGCTTGGAACTCTATACAAGTAATAGCTATTCTAGAGATCACTATTATTCCGGTTTGACTTACCTTTTAGAGTATCTCCAATCAATTTTACTCCATTAAAATAATTATTTGGATTGCGTCGGGTTTAGGTGATCCGATGGTAACAAGCAAGTCATGGTTTAATTCTACATAAATGGTAGAAGAGAAAATTATAGGTGAAGAGAAACTTGGCAAACCATCTCTGTAAATGGTTACAATTGAAGATAAAAATGGTTTGATCACATATGTAGAGCATCATATCTCATATATATATATCCGTCTATCAAACCGAGCATCGCGCCTTGTACGAGCATCACAAAGCACATGTCGTGCATCAGGACAATTAAAATGAAAGACAAACATCATGTTTCAAAAATATCTTATATGATAACATAACAAAACATCTTCAAACATTTATTTATCGTTTGAGGAAGTATATTTTTATATTTCAGACAATTAGTAAAAAAAAGAAAAAAATCAAGGGTATTCATCATTTTCAAAGTTTGTTGACTAAATACAAGAAGATATTTCATTAATAAATGGCAGATGGAAAATAAGCAGTTCATTTATAAAAGATATAATAACTAAATTTTCTTGCAAAAAAAAAGCAAAAAGAAAAAAAACATAATAAACAAATATTTAGGAAGGTATTTGGTCTTTATCTTGATCATGGTAAAAAACTTGGGTATCAAAATGAGCTGCTACAGAAAATGAGATAAGAGAATAGTTAGTGTCGAACTCGTCGATTCTAGAAGGAATGGTAGAATGTGAGTCCCATATGTAATTAATTAGAGCATGGTTGATAGGAGATAGGATCAGTTCTTGCTCTTCAATCTCGATGACATCCATTTTTTCTATCTTTTTTTTTTTTCGTATTGGTCCTCGTCGATTCTCATTTGCTTCATCTTCTCGTTAGAAATTGGAGATATTCTGCTTGATCAAAAGTTGGAGACATTTCGAGTCCCTGAATCCTGGCTCAATAATGATAATTTCACATTTACAACCTCCTGCTCAGCCAGATATTGTTTGGACTTGTCAAAACAAGAACTACACTTGACCACCATCATCACCTGGACCTTTTCATGTTGTTTATTGACACATTCATTCCTTGAAAACATTAATCTTGCGACCTCGGATTTAAACTTGATTGTGAGCTTGACTTAATCCACCTCTGCTTTAGCCAGGGCATCCTTTGCTTCTTTTAGCTCAACATTGAGTTAAGTGTTCTCGGTTTTGATATCAAGGGCCTTCTTCTTCAGCTTGGCAATATCGTTTTTGACACGATCATGCCGCTCATCTCTAGTGACCATCGCTTTCTTAACGGTTCTCAGATCCTCTTGAGCCCTATTAAGGTGCTCGTCGTATAGACAAATGATAATATTAGAATATCTAACAACCTGAAAATAAATAAAAAATTATGACAACCGTAACATAACAAGCTAAAACTTAAATAAGAGAGGATAGAAACTAACCATAGCCTATGCGCAAGTCATATCCCGATATGCATTCGAGTTAAGTAGGCTAAACACCACAGGGAAATTTTTCGTAGTACCCTTGATTAGCCAAAACAGCTCAACACACTTTTCCATGTCCTTCACCAAAGGATAGTCCTTCTTGTAGCAGAAGGCATAGGCATGAGGATTCTGTCATTGTCTCTTTTTAGTTGCAGGCTCTCCATAACATCTTAATGCATCTGCCCGGTGCTAGATGGAGCAACATGACCTATTGCAGCCTGCTCGTCAAAATTTCTTCGGCTGCAATGTCTTTAGTGTTTTTCTTCTTCTGAGAAGTGGGAACATAAAGAGTTGGCTCTACCACTATAAAAGCTAGAGAACCAGGACGCTCGGCAGGCTGAGGTGAACTTTCTTTTTCCTTGGATTTCGCAGCCGAAATCAGAGTCTTCTCTAGCTACTCGACACAGTTGGGGTTCTTCCTCTTGATATTGCCCATTTTTTGCTTCATACCATGATTTGGAGAGTAAAAGGCTTTGGTATCTCAGTTGACTGTATCGAAACAAAAACATATATGTTAGAAGATGATTAAGTAAATCATATGAAAGACGATCAAAAGAGAGAACTATACCGTTTCTGATGTGAGTAAGGCTTCAGATAATTCGAGCTGCAATGATCTCTGGCCAACGAATATGCTCGTTCTTGCGAAGTATTTTGATATTCTTGAATAAATTGTTTGGGTGCGCGATCGACCAAGGATGACAAACTGGAGGCAAAAATGAAGAAGAAAACTCAAGAGTTAGTCTACGCAAAAGAAACTAAAAAATGAGCATTAAAAGAGCAAGCTAAACCTACCATTATCAGTATTCCATAGGGCCCTATATTCTCTATTTGGATCTTACACTGATATAAATTATCCATATAAATTATCTTTAATCAAATTAGATCAATATGTATTTGATACATAATCAATCACCATTTAATGCATTTTCTTTTTTTTCATCTTTTAATACAACTTATTAGACTGTTTTATTTTTTAACGGCTATTTTGGAAGTATCTTCTATATAATAGTTGACCAACTTTCTCCATCTTTGTGACACATCATTACTCTAGAAAAATGACATTTGTCCATAATTGAAAAACACTTAAAATATTTTTTATTTTTTCAACAAACAATGCTTATTGGATTAAGAATTTGAGAGAATTTGGATATTTATGAATCCAATGAAATTTTAAGAAATCTGGGATTTGATTTGGGATTTGATTTAATAATTCAAGAGAATTTTAAGAAACTTGAGACTTGATTTTTAAAAAATAATTTAATAATAATATATTAAAGAAAATGATTAAAAATCTGAAAAAGTTATTTGGTTTATACCTATTATTCAAATAAAATTTAAAAGAATTGAAATTTGAGTATATTTGAAAAAATTAGGAATTTTAACTTTTAAAAATTATTTAAAATGATATATAATATTGTTTTGGGTCAAATTTTGTATTCAATAAAATGAAAAAATGATATTGAAATTTTCAAATTTTAATTTTCAAATAATTCTTTTTCCCATTTTAAATGTATTGATTTACTGTTTTGCAATTGAAACTTTTTTTTAAACTTCAAATTAGGCCTGGGACAGATCCGGATCCGGATCCGGATCCGCCCGGATATCATTATCCGGATCCGGATCCGGGCCTCCGGATATCCGTATGAAATTTGGGATATCCGCGGATATCCGGATCCGAATAAGTAATTTTTATATTAAAATTTTAATAAATAGACAAATTAAATATAAAAAAAAGTTTTTAACAATTTGATATCTCAAAATATCAAATAATAAAAAGGTTTAAACAATAAATCCAAAAAACAGTAAAAAAAACTATGGAATTAAAATGAATTGGCTTACATATAAACTAAAAATTGTTTAATCCCTTATATATACACGGATCCGGATATTCGGGGTTCAAAAAATTATTATCCGGATCCGGAACCCCGGATATCCGGATTTTCAGAGCGGATCCCGGATCCCGGATCCACTCTCTCTCCACATCCGGGCTTGGGCCAAGATCATGTTACTCCGTCTTTACAAATTTTTCTCGATCTTTGGCCAGGAGTTAGAGGTAGCCGACGTCAGCCACAATCCGCTTCCTTAAAGTTTCGACGACTACGACATTTCAACTCGGTATCCCTGCCATGCCATTCCACCTGCAAATCTCAGCTTGATCCATGTTTGGGAGTTAGAGGTAGCCGACGACTTGGTGTTGTTTATTTTAAAATCTTCTGGCGACAATCCTCCTCCACTTGGTCTCGACCACCATTGATGGTGCTTCAAGTCCGTTCTCAAGCCGAAATGTTTGGGCGTATTAACGTTGGTTCACATCTCGACAACTTGATGCTTTTTCGAGCAACGACTTTCGGGTTATGGGTGAAGTTTCTCTTGGAGTTTCTACACGCTGCTGAGCAAGTCTCACCCCTTAATGTTTCTATCCTTTATTTTATTTTACCACTCTACTTGTATTGGACCATTGAGTATGCATTCAGTTGTATTCATCTAACCCCATGGGGTCTTTAGCTCTAATATAATATAATCAGTTAACCAAAAAAAAAAAGAATGATAATTTATCTATATCATAAAAAGCAACAAGAATTATAAGACAAATTACCTTCTCTTTTTATATATAGATTTGATATCATGTCGGCAAATGTTTTATTGAAAAATTTGTACATACTTATTTTGTAATCCATTTAAGAATTTCAACAAAAGGAAAGTTGTAAACTATTTTATACTGTTTTTTTTTGTTTTTTATTTATTAAATTATTTTTGGCTCATTTTTTTTCTAATGATCTTAATATACTCCATAATTTTTTTAATTGAATGTATTTATGTCATAATTTTGCTATTAAAAAAATGTATTTGTTTCTTATTCTGATTTTTAAAAGTATGATCAGTCATTAATATTAATTCTAATGCAACTTTTCTTGTTTTGAACATCTTAAACTGAAAACAAAGTCAAAGGACAAAGACCTTTTAAACTATTTAGAATTGATAAGTTTTGAATTATTTTTATTAAGAAAATTCAAATATATCTCAAATTTTTGAAATAAATAAATGAGACGTCTCAGATGACTAAATCATTAACAATCTTTAGTATGATCACATAAATTCTTTAGCTAACAAATAATATCATACATTTATTTTTATTAATGATAAGAGTATATATGTGTATCTATAAAAGTAAAATAAAATAAAATATAAATTTTTTAGCTATGTTAATTGAAAATAAAAAAATTAAAGAAAAAAATAAAAGTCAATATATGTTTATAAATAAAAAGATACATATTAAATTATATAAAAACTAAAATCGAGTATGCCTAGTTTTTCTATAACAGAAGTGAAACTCATTTGTAATAATCTATCAATCTACTATATGAAAGTTAAAAAATTATCTTCTTATTTAACACGTCAGCATTGCAGATTCTGCCATGTGTCTAGTTATATATAGCTGGAAATTTTGAATTAATTATTAATATGGAAAATTCCCAATCCAATTAATTATGAATATATACAACAGAGTAAGTAACGCTCCATCTCATAATACATATCATTACTGCATGACGATTTCTAATTATATTAATTTAACCCTTAACCATAAATGAAACCTCTAGCCTGATAAAAAAGAAAGCTTCTAAAGGACAATAGAAGGCTAATACATAGTATACATAAATATAACGACAAAAAGGGCAACACATATAACTTGAATGGAAAATGGAAAATCGCCCTCATCTATATAATCAACTCAATCGGGAAAAAATTTATTAATCCATAACGACATAAAAAAAAAAGAAACGGCCAACCCACAACTTAAAAATTTAAATGCAACCAATTAACACCCTGATCCAAAACACACTAAATAGGATTCCAAAAACAACTATAAATAAACAACAAAACAACAAAAGCGATCATTTTCTCACAGTCCGTTCAAACTTGTCGAACAAAAGATATTACTTAATTCCCATAATTCATAAATTATAAAAAAATTTATATAGACTTTAACAATCTTCTTCCTGGGCACAACACCGCTTCCTATAACAGGTATTCCAAAAAAATGGAGTCTGTGATTTCCGATCAAGGCAAAGAGCAACAGCAAAACAGCATCACAGTTGACAAGCTCGTGATTGGTACAAGTATTTGTCATATAACTGTACGTCTGATGGATTTATGGGAAGCATGTAACTTCAAACGCGACGGGAGCATATGAATTTAAATCTACTCCTAGTTGATGAAAAGGTAAACATCGCACACCGCTTGACAATAGTCACTCATTATCCCCAAAAAAATTACTTATTACAAATATATATCTCGCAAATATAACAGGAAAACCTAATTCAAACATCGATCTACCATCGTCGCATTTTCAAATTCACCAACCGTCTTTCGATAGTGAACGTCTACTCCATTGCAGACTTTGAGGTCATCCAATCATATGACCGATACAAAGTGACAGACAACAAGTTTGCAATACGATTTACTGATACAACAGATATTCAGGAGCTGCACGATGACACCATCTCAATTAAAAGAGAATTTTTCAGATTCTCCGCATACCTTGAATACATGTCTCTTGCCAATCTTCAATTACCAGATACAAACAAATACACTTATAGATTAAAATAACATATCTCTTTCTGTCCGCAAATTATTTCGAAGGGCGTAATATTTCTTCAGATGTGGTTAGGCAAGTTATGAGTGTTCAAGGATCCAATTTGGACGATCCATCATCTAACTAAAAAACTGTCATCATTTTATTGCTTTGAGAATAATGCAAATTCATATAATATTATAATAGTTTTGCAGACGGCTCATAAATACCACTAATAATTTTATTTCCGAGAACACCAATAGGCGGACAACAGTACGGTTAATCGTGTGGGATGATCAAACAGCTGGATTTGGTAGGCAATTCAAATAAGCAGGTCGAAAAATAACCTCATTGTTTGCACATGTGTCAACCCAAAACTTTTTTCTGGTAATGCTCATCACTGTATTCCTCTAAAATCAAACATCAACATTATTTACCGATTACGTAAACTAACAAGAAAAAAAAATAACAATGATTATAGGTACTTTATATCTGAACACAATAGAAGCATCAAAGTTCTATTTTGATAACGAATTGAAAGTTGTCAAGAAATACATGAAGGAGTTAGTAATCTTATATGGGATAACTGACCCATAGATAAATATAATATATTACATTTGGTGCTAATACAACTCCAATTTTTCCCTGCAAAATTTCTTATAAACAGCTTGGGCATTGAAGACAACACTCAGTCTCCACCATTCAAAATGACGACAACACAGAAGAATTTAAAAGCTTGGAGTATAAGAAAACTTCTGGATTACTGAAAATCAGGAATCGAAAAGGTAACATAACCTGAAATAGATCACTCCAAATATATATAAAATTATGCATGCACTCTCCCGCCTTCAATAATTATCCCCTATAATGTTTAATTAATTTATGATGCAATGATTATATGAAAAGTGCAGGAGAAGGAAGTACTGTGTCGCACAACGGTTCATTCCATCTCTGAACGAAACGGATGGAATTACGTGTTATGTTTGAAATATTCTAAAAAACTCACTCGATTGGCACACTCTTTCGTATGCAATACATGTCACGAGACAAACACTATTGGAATTGTCAAGTAAAGTTCCATTTAAATAAAATATCATTAATTAAATATTACAATCTTTCATATGATTGCACCACAAACATTGTTAAATACAAACACTAAATATTACACACGTTTCACGTCGAATTGTTGGTTGAGGATGGGGATGACAAAACAAAATTTCTTATCTTCGACAGAGATGGAAAGAAGCTAACAAACGACACAGCTGAGAACTTCAACACCATGAAGGTATGATTTAAAAAGGCACAGATGATGAACTCTGTGAAAATGATACTTATGCACTGTAATTAATGGATAAATATGCAAAAATGAGGATGCTGAAAATTCAAGACTTTTAATTACTCGAATAATTATTACCTCTTACACTTTCCAGTCACTCTTATTTTAAACAACGTTGCAATAACAAAAGTATTAATGGTTACTAATTAACAGTCTTTCGCAGGTAAAAAAAAAATAAATTCTCGGCGGAAAAATGTTAAACATATGAAGAGAAGAAAAATAGTATTTGATAGTTTCTCTTATAATTGCACTTACTAAAATAATATAATATTAGATTTATTTAGAAAGATATATTGTTCTCAAATTCAAATATGGTCTATTATTAATGGATGCTTTGTTTCTATAAAATTAAAATTATTTAGAGAAGAGAAAATTACCTACTAAATAACATATGATTACACGTAAATGAGAGCAACATATAAACAAAAATGTATAAAGCGTTTTACCAGAACTCCAACTGCTGCTTAATAACCAAACAAAGCATAAAGATAAATGAAACACCAATATTAAAATTTTAAAAGTTCAATATAATATAAAAACTTGGAAAAACAAAAGGAGAATAAATATAACACAAAATATGTACAAACACGCATTCAAGAAAACGATACACAACAGTAAAAAAATGGCAGAGAATATTGTGACGATTAAGAAGAACCCAACAAGCAGAGAAAAAAATATATTAACAATGTTTTTCATAGCAAATAAAAAAACAGAAAAACAATAAAACAACAAATTCCATAAGAGAATATTTTATCAACAAACTATTATCTATTCTTATATACAGCAAAAACATTAGTGTAAATTTAAACTCAAACAAAGAAAAAAAAACAAATAATCAAAAGAAACAAAAAATAAACAAAAAAATAATAGTACAAAAAATAAAATAAAAAAACATAAATACAAATATATCTATTCGTAGCACCAATTTTCACATAATTTTTAATAAAACAAGTATTTTTTTATTTTTTTATAATTATTTAGTTTCTATTTCTTTAAAAATTAAATTTATATTTTGATGAGAATTAATTAATTTTTTAGACAAGATAAAAAAGTTTAAAACTAGGGGCGATTGCAAAAATGATCCATAAATTGAAGTCAATTGCAAATGTAAACCTTCATTTTTCTCTCTCCAACAAATGCCACATTGTCTCTTTTCTAACATTGGTAGATCTGATAATTCACGAAAATGCCATTACTTTGCCATTATTTATGAATATAATTGATTTATTTCGAAAATGACTAAGACAAACACAACCTCATCTTCTTCACTTATTCATGAAAATGCCATCGATATCAATTCTTCCAACCACCATTAACAACCAGATCTTAAGCTCTTAATGCTCTACCCACCGCAATTTAACCCCTCAAAACTCACAATTTAAGTTCGCCAACTCATTTTTCGCCATATTCTCTTGATTTTCATCTCTAAAACTCCTAAATTCAAAATTTTCCAAATTTCAGACCCGTTTATATGTGCATAGTAGGTGATTCTTGCATACACAGAGTCTGGATTTCTTTGGTGGTGGTCAGCCTCACAGTTTTTGACAGTCGACGAAGCTAAAAACCAGATTCAGGTAATTCAACATGATTTTCTGGGGTTTTCCATCTGTTTCGCGGGAGTATACTTCATTTGATGTCTACTAGCCAAAGCATATGTTAGTTTTGCATTTGACCATTTGGCGAGTGTTCTTCATTTGCAGTCTACTATTTTGCTTTGGTAAGAAAAAAATATAGGACACGTCATACTCGTAGTGGCCAGGTTAGTTTTGCATTTGACCAAGAGGAGGGCTTTTCGTAGAAGTCTACTCGAGAAGTCTACTTTTAAGGGAGGTTAATATTGCATTTGACCAGATTTTGACTTTTATAGTAGACTGCGGGTGACGTCTACTGAGGTTACTTTTAGAGTTGTCGAAAACATAAAAAAATTGACCATTAATATCATTTAAATAGTAGACTTCACTAGCCGTCTACTGAAGGCAGTAGATGGCTATCACAGTCTACTATTAATTTAATTGTAAATTTGGTCAACACCAGTACTATATGAGTAGACTTCGATAGCCGTTTACTCAGGAAGTAGACTTCTCCAAGAAGTCTACTCAGATATTTGAATTGCAAAACTAACCCGAGAAAAGTCTACTTCTTGTATGAAGTCTAACTCGGAAAGTCAAAGTTTGGTCAATTGCAAAACTGACCCATTTTTCAGAGTATACTGCAAGTGAAGTCTGCTTTGTAAATTGGCAATTGTAAAAGTAACCCGGGAGAGTAGACGTCATTTGGTGTCTACTCGTTAGACTTCATAGAGAAGTCTACTCTGTAATGATTTTATTAAAGTTGTAATTATAGCATATTTATAACAAATTTTTAAGATTTTCTTGTTCATGCGTTTGTTTTAGCCTACCTACTTGCTTGTGTGTGAGTTTTATATGTTTATTTGATATATGCATTGCTGAATCAGATTTCTTGTTTCATATTGCAACTAGGTCACTAATAGTAGATGTCATTTGGAGTTTACTCGTTAGACTTCATAGAGAAGTCTACTCCGTAATTAGAGCATATTTATAACGAATTTTTAAGATTTTCTTGTTCATGCGTTGGTTTTAGCCTACCTACTTGCTTGTGTGTGAGTTTTACATGTTTATTTGATATATGCATTGCTGAATCAGTTTTCTTGTTTCATATTGCAACTAGGTCACTAATAGTAGACGTCAGTTGGAGTCTACTCGTTAGACTTGTCAGAGAAGTCTACTCTTTGTAATTAGATTTCTAATGTGTTTTGATTGTCTTTTTTACAGAGAATGGTGGTTCACGTACCAGTTGTTTACGGAGTATGGATGATGCAAAATCAATCTTGGCATTTCGAAGTGGATAAACACAAATGAAGGAAAATGTTCAGCTTGCGTGATGGTTGTACACTCAGTGAGCTTTTTCAAATGGCAGAAGATGATTTCCGCGTGGACAAGAATGTAGATATTGTGGAGTTATCTTATCCTTTACCAGATGCGATGCTTCAACAAATGCCTACAGATACCCCTCCTACGTATGTGACAAGTGATAGACAAGTTAAGAGCTTTATCGAATTAGGTAAAGAACATGTTTTGCGCCTTTGTGTAACTAGAAGGAGCATGGATACTGGGAATGTTGATGTGGAGGGACGTGGGGAGGATTTGCATTATGATGATGTTGAAGCTATGGAAGCATGTGACATGGAGGACGATAATGCGGATGGTTTTAATGGTATTGCTGGTGAGAATGATGATGAGTGTGGTGCGACGGATGGTGTAGACGCGGATCTAAAAGATGAGAGTGATGCGTTGGATGTGGATTACAGTGACTATGAGAAAGTGAAAGATGAGGATGAGGATGAGGATGAGGATGATGTTAAGGATGAGGATCATATCTCACCTGATGTTTTGGGTCGTCGTGTTCAAGGTGGACCGTCCAATGGCACCTGGTCTGACAATATTTTTGTCATTCAGAGCTTTCCTAGCAAAGAAAAGCTTATATCAGAGCTGAATTTAACGGCCGTGATGTTAAAATTCGCATTCAAAGTGTATAAGTCCACGAAGATTTTGTTTGTAGCAAATGTTATGTGGGTGGATGCATTTGGAAGCTTAGAGCGACTGTGAAGAATGAACCAAACACGTTTTGGGTGACAAAGTATGTGAAGACGCATACTTGTTCTGTGTCGGATCGAGCAGCTATCCGTAGACGGCGCACACCGAAATATATTGGAAGTTTATTCATAGAACACGTTGGAATCATTGATGGTATTTTGCCGAAGCATATCACAGATGCAATGAATGCGATGTTTGGGATGAACCTGGATTATACGACTTCTTACCGAGCTTTGATATATGCTCGAGAAATGGTAAGGGGTACATCAGAAGATGGATATGAGAGGCTGCCTTCCTATTTGCATGTAATTGGGGAAGCAAATCCAGGAAGTAGCACATACATTGTACATGATGAGAAGAACCGGTTCAAGTACCTGTTTATATCTTTCGGGTCTTCAATATCTGGTTTTAGGTATTTGAGGCGAGTTATTGTGGTTGATGGAACTCATCTAACTAGGAAGTATGGAGGGGTGCTGCTAGTTGCGGCCAGGCAGGATGGCAACTTTCAGATATTTCCGTTGGCTTTTGGAATCGTTGACTCAGAATGCGATGCTTCTTGGGAGTGGTTTTTCACAAAATTGTGCGGCTGTTTTTCAGACGAATATTCAATTGTCATAGTCTCTGACAGGCACTCCTCCATAGCTAAAGCATGCAGAACTGTTCTACCCTGGGCAACACGAGGAATATGCTACTACCATCTACAACAAAACATTGTCACACATATTCGTGGGAAGCAACTCATGTATTTGGTGAAAGGTGTTGCTTATGCGCATACGGTTTCTGACTATAACCGATATATGGATGCACTTCGACATGTAAATCCCAGCCTTGCAACATACTTGGAGAATGTGGATCCAAGGTTATGGTCACGAGTTCACTTTCCCGGAGATAGATACAACATAAA
This sequence comes from Iljinskaea planisiliqua, assembly GCA_900108845.1. Classification (NCBI taxonomy): domain Eukaryota; kingdom Viridiplantae; phylum Streptophyta; class Magnoliopsida; order Brassicales; family Brassicaceae; genus Iljinskaea; species Iljinskaea planisiliqua. Next base: position 122,269 of record FNXX01000022.1, on the reverse strand, counting down.
GACAAGTAACATCGCAGAGTTTATCAATTCTGTATTTAAGCAAGCCCGATGATTCCCCATATGGTTTCTCCTTGAGTTTATTCGAGAGAAGTTAGTGAGGTGGCATTGTAAAAGACGGGAAGATGCTTTGAGTCTCACTACTCTTCATAGCAGCGGTGTTGAGTATTTATTATCCATTCACCAACATTATGAAGATAAGATGACGGTTCAACGCATAGACGGTTGGCGTTTCTTTGTCAAGGGTGGAACACGAGATTGTATGGTTGATCTGGAAGCTAGAAAGTGTGCGTGTGGTGTTTTCGATGTGGAAAAAATACCATGTTCACATGCTATTGCAGCTGCAACTGAGGCGCGTGTTCATTTTTCTACGCTTGTATGCCCTACGTATACGACTCAGTTTTTGTTTGCCACATACTCGGGTAATATCTTTCCCGCAGCCGCATCTACTGCAGAACCTGGAACTTTTCCAAGTCTTATTCCTCCAATTGTTAAGCGTGCTCCTGGGAGGCAGAAGAAATCGAGGTGGCAAACTTGGCTAGAAATGGCAACGAAGAAGGGGACCAAACCTAGAAAGTTGCACAAACATTACAGTTGTTCAAATTGCAGACAACCTGGACATACTCGACCACATTGTGTAAGTTACACTCTTTAGGGTTTGTATTGGTCTGTTGTATTCTTGTGTGTTCCCAATTTTTTTTTGTTCACATGGTTTCTGTTTCTTATAGGTCATGAGAGAAGCCGGACAGTGATGTATACTCTTCGTTATGGACTTTTAATGTAATGAAGTCTACTTTTAGTCATGACGTCTAATCTTTTAATGAAGTCTACTCTATGTAATGAAGTCTGCTCTTTTAATGAAGTCTACTTTTAACATGTCAGATAGTCGACTGTAATTATGCCTACTTACCCATACGTACGTATCGTTTCGGTTTTTTAGTAATAAATAACCTTGTTTTAGTAATAAATAACTTCGTTTAAATAACAAATAACTTCGTTTAAGTAATAAATGACTTTGTTTATATCAACTAGTCTCCACTTACCTATGTACGTGTCGTTTCGACTTTTACTACTTTTAATTAGCATAAATGCCCTCTTTCCTCATTGTCTTTTTTAACCAGTTTCATTACCGTTTTTACTGCCTTCTTCCTTAATAGTCACAATTTCATCAAACAACCGAAAGAATGGCTGAATCGTCTTTACTCTCTTTCCCAACAGAGATTCAAGAGCTTATTACCCAACGCGTCGCCAATAATTCTCTGCTAGATCTCTTTAACTTGAAGAGAACTTGCAAAACACTGAAAGAAGTTTCAGAGCGTCCCTCGGTCTATGCATCCGCGAATCTATTCAGTTTGACTGCGTATCACTGGTACGGTGGTGCACCGTTCATGGTCACGTGTTACGGACATGGAAATCCAGACGCGATTTTCCTGAAGGGCGCTGAAGACTACTTTCACTACGAGAGGCTTGAGGATGGGGTGGATAGGATTAAACTGGCCTCTAATAGAGGATCTGTGTTTGCTATGTATACATATGCAATGTTACACAAGGTATTTTATAATGATGCCTCTTACTTATATCGGTTTACCTGCAAATCTATCCGTGCGGTAAGTACCCGTGTCCTACTAGATGAATGGGGTTGGCCTCCTTTGCTGCCTGCCTTATCCGAAAAAAGGTAGAGTTTCAGAATTTCGTGCTTCCCAATGTGTACACTTCCAATTGTACTCCTTGCAATCATTGGTACTATTGGTACGAAGTTGAAATGAAGGATGCTGGGATGTGTGACGAATGTTACTGGACAAGGGAGTTGGGAATTTTTTTAGAGTTCTTCCGTGTCCCGTTTGTACCGATGTAATGAAGTATACTCTATATGCCAAAGTCTACTCTGTGTAATGAAGTCTTCTCTATGTAATGAAGTATACTCTTTTTAATGCAAGCTACTCTATTAAATGAAATCTGCTCTTTCAAATGTAGTCTACTCTTCGTAATGATGACCATTGACTACTAAACGGTTCCTTATTTATGACGTAGTATACATATGCAGCCGTAAGTAACTTTTTACATGTCAGATACTCGATTAGTCTATTCGTGACGTCTACTCATTGTAATGATGCCTATACTTACCTTTATGTACGTGTCGTCTCGTTTACTAATTAATAAATAACTTCATTTAAGTAATACTAACCTTTTGTTAATATCGACTAGTCTCCACTTACCATACGCATACGTACGTGTCGTTTCGACTATTAGTATAAATGCTCTCTCTCCTCATTTACTTTTTTACCAGTTTCATTATCTTCTTTACCATTTTCATTGCCTTCTTCCTTAGTAGTTACAGTTTCATCAAACAACCGAAAGAATGGCCGACTCGTCTTTACTCTCTTTCACAACAGAGATTCAAGAGCTTATTACCCAACGCGTCGCCAATAATTCTCTGCTAGATCTCTTTAACTTGAAAAGAACTTGCAAAACACTGAAAGACGTTTCAGAACGTCCCTCGGTATACGCATCCGCGAATCTATTCAGTTTGAATTGGTTTCACTGGGAGGGTTCCGATTTCGTTACTGCGTGTTACGCACATAGAAATCCAGACGTGATCTTCCTGAAGGGCGCTCTTGACTACTACCACTCTGAGAGGCTTGAGGATTGGGTGGAAATGATGAAGGTGGCAGCTGATGGAGGATCTGTCGTTGCTATGTATACCTATGCAATGTTACGCGAGGTAATTCATAACGATGCCTCTTACTTATGTCGGTTTACCCGCAAATCTATCCGTGCGGTAAATACCCCTGTCCTACTAATTCGATGGAGTTGGCATCCTTCACTGCCTGCCTTATCCGAAAAGGAGGAAGCGTTTGATAATTTCTTGCTACCGAAATTGTACTATTGTCATTGTACTCCGTACAATCAATGGTTCTATTAGTACGATGATGAAATGAAGGATGCTGAGATGTGTGACGAATGTTTCTGGACAAGGGAGTTGGGAAATTTTATAAAGTTATTCCGTGTCCCGTTTGTATCATTCACTTGACGATGTAATGAAGTATACTCTTTATAATGAAGTCTACTATTTCTAATGAAATATACTCTTGTGATGAAGTCTACTCTTTGTAATGACGTCTACTCTTTGTAATGAAACCTCCCCTTAAATGAAGTCTACTCTTATTAATGTAGTCTACTCTTTGTAATGACGTCTACTCTTCGTCAAGAAGTCTACTCGACGTACAGAAATGTAATAACATTTACCACATAGTTTAAGTCAGAAAGATACAAATATTAGTGGTTAACAAAAGGCAACCGAGTCACACCCATTGTTTCAAAAAAGAAATGGTGTGCAAAATTAGTATGAACCTGTGAGAACCTGTGATGTCTCACACTGGTTCATACAAGTCCAAGTCTGACCAGTCACGTTTGTCCAGACCCCTTGATGTCGTCTCCACAAATATATCCCCAGCTAACTTTTCACGGATGGCTTTGATGTTGTTGTCGCTCAAGCTCGCAGGTACAGGGATTCCCAAAGCATAGCATTCAATGTACTTGACGCAGAACACACCACAATCACCACTCTGGATGTTCTGAGGCATTCCTAGGACCCTCTCATGTGTGTAAGCATCTAATGGCCAATCTTCTTTGTCACCGGGGACAAGCTCCCGAAGAAGGTATGGCAGCATCACCGCGATCGTCTCCACCGTCTCAGCTACTTTGTCGTCTCTGTACAGTGACTCTGCACTGTCCCATATGGTGATGTGTCTCTTCGGGATAGATATCCAGAGAGCTATCCAATGGTCGGTCCCTATGTGCATTGGAGCGTATATATCTACCCCCCCCCCCCACATCTTATTTGTTGGGCAGTATTGTGGGCTTTCTCCTGAATGGAGTTCATACGCTCCCACTGGTAATATTCACCCTAGTCCATTGGGGTTTGGTGTGCAGTCTTTAAAGGCTTGATATTTTTTCGACCACATCGTCCCGAAAAGAGTATCCAAGATGCAAATTCTATCCGACCGGAACCATTCAGGATGTTCGGACATGCGCTTCCGGAGGAGATTAATCACAGCATCTAAGTGCTGCAATGTAGCAAATATGTTAATGATGTCTATTCAAGAAATATACTCAAGAAGTCTATTCAAGAAGTCAACTCAAGAAGTCTATTCAAGTTGTCTACTCAAGAAGTCTAACCAAGAAGTCTAACCAATAAGTCTACTCAAGAAGTCTTATTCAATGTACCGTGTCTTTAAGCCATTGCTGTCGAGTGCGGAGAATGTACACCATTCAACGGTACCACCCTTTTTTCTTTTCGGGTAATCACTGCAACCAACAAATAATATTTCATGTCAATCTTGAAACTAGTAACAACAATCTTAATAAATTTGGTACTTACGGCTGTGTCTTAAGCCACTCAATAACTTGTTTTGTCTTGTCTTTGTCAACAGGTGCAAATGGGTCATACCCACCGCAATTGAGTGTTCTTTCCTTTGGCCGCTGGAACAAAGGGGGAATCTCTTCCTTTTTCAGTTTTGCTTTTTCTCTGGTTAGTCTATCCAATTTTACGGCTGTGGTAATCTGAGCGGTCTTTCTCCTAGTGTTTTGCTTCTCTAATCTAGCAGCAATTTCCTCTGGCGTGAGTTCATGATTCCCAAGAAACTCGACACTAGGTGGTGGTCTTTGGTCTCTGCCGTCGTTAACGCTTTCTTCCACTTGAATTTTCTGCATATTAACAGAATAGTATACCATAAATCAAAACGTTTAAGGAACAACTTCAACAAGAGAAACACAAAACTTCAATAATTTTATGTTGTTGCCATAACAAAATTAAATGAACACGAAGACAAGGAAGTACTTGAACAAGAAGAACACGATTTGCAACATTCCAACATAACTGAAATGCCCGTGTTTTTAAACTAAGCCATATTTCTCGGTTTTCTGCGACGTTTTCTCACATCATTCTGTTCTAGGGGGAGGGATCGGAACTAACCCGACCATGCTGATCTTTGTCATTGGACTTCACATGCTCATCAGTCCTCGCGGTTTTCACATGCTCCGACATCTTTGAAATGGATTGCTCGAGAGCTTCCACTCTCACGGACAGGACCTCTATCTTTCCCGCGCAGTTGGCGAGGCCTTCCCTCAATGACTGAACGACAACCGAAGAGAGTGATGCGACATATTTATCCAAATAGGTCTTCAATGCCTCCACGACATTCACCCCGGTGTCTTCTACCCGAGAAGAGGTCTCTACACAAGACCTCTTTCTGCTTTCTGAATCTGAGTCGACTTCTCTTTTCTGCTTCAGCTTGTAGTCCGCGACGGTGACCTTCGCTTGGATTAAGTTGTTGTTTGAGACAATAACACCATCGAGAAGCCAATCATTTTTTGTCCACACCCATGTGACACCGTCAGAGAACTGACCCAGCACTGCCATGACGATGTTGTGAATCTCAACATCCTCTACATCATCATCATCCCACAATGGGAACATTTCTGACGGACTCTTCAACACGCAGTGGTTAAAGCGGATCTACGGGTTCAAAATACATCACCCACGTTACTAAACAGTCACTATAGTATAATCAATAAGTCTAACAAGAAAGTGTATTTCATAAGTTACCTGCTTCAGCATGCTCTCTTTCATATACTTCCGACCCCGCTGTCCCTGGTAGGCTAGAATCGGTTGAACTGAGCCACCGTGTTCAATGGGACATCCGTATTGGTGTCCAAAGTCCGGCATGTCCTGGTACGCCCATACCTGAAGCACTTCCACAAACCCATCGATGGTGTAGGATCTGGTCAAGTCTTTCTCCTTGACCGACTCGATGAGGTTCTTGAATGCTACCCTTCCCCAAGGGTATTCCTCAAACTCATCAATGTCCATTACTAGACAGGCAAGCTGAATCCTTGTGACTGAACTTGATTTCCTTGCTTCAATAAAGCCAGCATATATGGCTAGGTACCCTAACCGGATACAATCCTCCCTACTCCAGGTAGGGGCATCCGTACACGCACGTGTCAGATCATCAATACTTGGACCGACATCGATAGGAACACCCAGCCTTCTCCGAAATTCTTGCATCTCGGAGGTTACGTCTACGTCGGGCTGCTCCAAATTTGGAACATGCTTGCAATTGAGTCCCGTGATATACTCGAACTCATTGAGAGAGAACCTCAATGGGTTATTTCCAACTAGGCTCCAAATTTCGTACTTCCTCTTACAAGCATATAATGCACCACCCGCGATGCCCATCCAAAATCCGATTTGTAGAACTTCAAAAATACACTCAGTCTCGACTCTTTTAACTCATTTCACTCATCTGGAAGAAGTGCTTGTTCCAAGGCGGGGAATAGCTTGGAGTCGTTTCTGTAGTAGGCAATGCTCTTTAGTGGCTGTGATTCATCACCTTTGCTGAATTGCATTCGGGGAAACACTGGTGTTGCCATTCTGCAAAACGTAAGCCACAATCAGGAAAGGAAAGCAGAAAAGAAGTCAACTCGAGATGTCTACTCCCACACGAGATCTCTCCTCCTACACGAGATGTCTACTCCTACACGAGATGTCTACTTCTACACGAGATGTCTACTTCTACACGAGATGTCTACTCCTACACGAGATGTCTACTCCTACACGAGATGTCTCCTCATACACGAGATGTCTATTCCTACACGAGATGTCTACTTCTACACAAGATGTCTACTCCTACACGAGATGTCTACTCCTACACGAGATGTCTACTCCTACACGAGATGTCTCCTCATACACGAGATGTCTATTCCTACACGAGATGTCTACTTCTACACAAGATGTCTACTCCTACACGAGATGTCTACTTCTACACAAGATGTCTACTCCTACACGAGATGTCTCCTCCTACACGAGATGTCTCCTTTACCGTTTTACGACGAGGGGGGGGGGGTCAGATACAAATCTCAAGTGGCGGCGACGGAATAATCTAAGTACAAAATAGAGGAGATGCGAGGAAATGCGACAGATGTGAGGAGAGGCGACGGATGCGAGGAGAGGCGACGGATGCGAGGAGAGGCGACGGATGCGAGGAGAGGCGACGGATGCGACCGACGCAAGGAGAGGCGACGGAGGCGAGGAGAGGCGAGAAGTCTAATGGATAGTGTACTCGAGAAGTCTACTATAAAGTGTACTGGAGAAGTCTACTTTTGTTCAGTTATTTCTTATGAAATTTGGCAGAATTTTCAACAAAGGCGAAATATATATGTCAAATGACTCAGTTATTCAAGCAGGTGGAGAAATACATATTACAGACCTTACTCTAATCCTAAACTAAGATCTAAAAAGGAGAATACAAAGGTAGATGGTCAGACCTATGACTGTGAGGATTACACCAGCCACCATCGGCTTCTTCATAAGCATGGTAGGATAATAATCGTCAATTAGATAGCAAAGTTGAGATAACTCTGCATCAATCCGAGGCATAAAAGCAGAAGTCTCTTCTGCTACTCGGTCCCTACATTCCGCTTTCTTTTCCAGGGCGACTCTGAGATCTTGGATTTCCTGCGTCACAGCCTCATCCCACCACTTGAATATATGATGACCACCATCCTAAACAAGCACATAAATATCCACCATCATATTAATATGGTTAACACTCAAATGGAGAACGAACAACACAACGACAGCCTTATTACCTTATAGTTCTTGCATCCATAGAATACGTGACCCGAATTTTCATCTGTAGTGGATGATTTCATGATAGGCACCAAACCGCAGAAACATCGGTCGGGAAAACTAGATTTACCAGATTTTCGAGATCTAAGCATAGGAGTTGGGAGGTCACTTCTGGTTCTCCGGCACTCCAAATATTTCTCGAACTACTCGATGGTTGACTGTAGCTGTATCGACCCATCTCTGGGTACAAATCAAACAACAAATCGTTGCAAAATGTATTAGACATCTAAATCATCAGTATACTTGAAACAAATCTATAAACAAGTTGATTTAGAGGCTAGTTGATTTCGAGGCTTACTATATATTCAGATCTGTTAGAGAGGGAGATAAAGAGACAATCACCGTATAGTGAGAGAGAGAGAGAGAGAGAGAGAGAGAGAGAGAGAGAGAGAGAGAGAGAGAGAGAGAGAGAGAGAGAGAGAGAGAGAGAGAGAGAGAGAGAGAGAGAGAGATACGCGGCGTAATAAGAAATTAGGGTTAGAGTGTCGGCGACTCAGATTTATATAAGGGGGTCAATTTCCGGTTAAGTTAAAAGTTCGGTTAAGGAGACGGTTCAGGAGACGGTTAAGGAGACTTCATGATGAAGTCTTCTTCACCCTAAACCTCGAATGAACAGTACACCCCTAACCCCTAAATTGTTAAATTACATAAAATCTAACATTAAACAATTTACACATCATTATATTCTTAATTTTGTTTTCCAAATAAGCATAAATGTAATATTAAACTCTCATTTATATAGATTTATTTTTATCAAAACCATAACCATGCTATCTATCCATATCAAACCCTATACTTCAACCTTACATGTATTTGGTTTGTACCCTCATTTATCTTCATTCATTTAAATTGAGTGATTTTATGAAATTTTATTTTATATAGGTGATAATTACGCATGTGATATTTATGTATACAAATTGTTTACTAAATTAATTTTTATAATTTTTATAACTAAAATTTAAGATTTAATCACGGAGTAGACTTCATAGAGAAGTTATGAAGTCTACTATTATTCTTTTACATGATATGGACACTTTATTTGTTTAAAATGACTGATTTTTATGAAATTTTATTTTATATAGGTGATAATTACGTATGTGATATTTGTGTATACAAATTGTTTACCAAATTAATTTTTAATTTTTATAATTAAAATTTAAGATTTAATCACGGAGTATACTTCATATAAAAATTATGAAGTCTACTATTATACTTTCACATTATATGGAAACTTTATTTGTTTAAAATGACTGATTTTTATGAAATTTTATTTTATATAGGTGATAATTACGTATATGATATTTATGTATACAAATGTTTTATCAAATTAATTTTTATAATTTTTATAATTAAAATTTAAGATAAAATCACGGAATAAACTGCACAAAGAAGTCTACTCAAGAAGTCTACTGTTTAAACGTAGACTTTTCAAGGGTTATAAGAGTTATTTTTCCTTTTGCTTTTTTTTGTCTGGTAATTAGATAGAAACTGGTATTTTCACTACCTATATGGATTATTTTGTCAAATTTCCAATAAAAAATCTAAATTTGCATTCAAAACCAAATAATGGATTAAAATCAGCAATTTCCCTTAAAACTACACAATTTTGATCAAGAAAATAAATCCATAACAATATACAAAAAAAAACTAGAACTTATTTTCTTGCATGTGTTCATTTACATTTATCCATATAGTTCTAACAACTCATATCAACATCACACTCACATTGACCGGAATTCATGGTTACTTATTTAATTTCAAAGAAATGGCAATAAAAACTCAAAGTGGACGACATATAGGACGGTGGTTAAACGTGACTAACAATTTGGCACAAATTTAATAAATATTTAATTTTTGACATGACTCTTATCCATCACATTAATTTCCAACGACCCTTAATGTCTAATATATGCAAAAGGTAAGTGGAAATCTAATATTCTCCCATTATGATTTCCCCCACAAGGATAATTGGATCGAATTGATTTCAAAGTATTTTTTATGTTTTGTTTTGTTGCCTTGATGAGCTACAAATCACCCGTCACTCATTGAGAAGGAGGTGACGCTATTTCATTTTCATTGATTAAATATTTAAAAGTTGAAAGTATAAACCTATAAAATGTTCACATAAGATTTAAAACAACTAGTAAAAACATAATAAATCAACACATTAATTGAATATTTTCATATATATCAAGATTTCCAAATTTTTTTTTTAAATAGAAATTATTATTAGGTAAGTTACATTAACAAAAGAAAAAAAATAATGAAAATTAAATTAAATTAATGTAATAATATATTTTTGGTAAGTAAACATAATAAGTTTAACTAAAAAAAAAGAATTATCTATTAACATATAAAAATTAAGGCTGTCTACATAAGATTTAAAATAACCAATAATATCATTCCACATCAACATTTTTAATCAAGAAGTTTTTGAAAATTTTAAATTATATTGTTAATAGAAAAATACATAAGTTAAGCAAATTATTTATATGCTTCTATTAACAAAAAACAATAAATAATAGATTACGAAAATTTCTAATTTAATTTAATTATATATGTTTCTATATTAAATTTTTAATTTAAGATAATTTTCTCAATTATATTATTAAATATTTTTAACTTAGAATAAATATAGAATTTTAATAACCAAAAGTATCATTCCAAACCAACATTTAAAATTCATAATTTTTAAAAATTTATAAACTATATTATTAATAGAAAAATACATAAGATAAAGAAATTATCTATAAGTTTCTATTAGCAAAAAAAATCAATTTAATATCATATTAGAAAATTTTATAATTTAAGACATTTTTCACAATTATATAGTTATTAACTATATATATAAACTAGGATAAATTAGTTCAAAAAAAAACTAAGAATAAACAATTAACATAAATAATTTTTTATTAAAAATATAGAAGATAAACTACTATATATAACTTTCTACTAACAAAAAGAAAAACTTAATATTATATTAAGAAAATTGATATGTCATTGTAACTTTGAAAAGTAAAATTTATATTTAGAAAACAAAAAATTTTATATTCTTAAAGCTTAAATTGGTTTTGGTTTTCTACAATTTGAATTTAGATATCAGTTATTTCTAACCTTTTTAGTATCTGAAGGTAATAGACATGAAATTATGTTAAGATATATATTTCAAACACTTTTCATATATATTATTTATTAATAAGATTATATATATTATATTAGGAAGTATGATAATTAATTATGAAACTCATAAATAATTTTGTTCATGCACTTTACTTACTGTAAGAATTGATTTAGTTATTCTTTTTTATTTCATATTAGATTATATGTAAAAATGAGTTTGAGATATTTAGTTATTGTTTCTTTGATGATATTCGGTTCAATACCACATAACTAATAACATTTGATAACCTTATAGAATTTTTTTAAGACAAACATGATGAAGAATCTAATAACTTGAATTGAATATAAGCTAATGATATTTTCTGCATTAAACTTTAGATCCACTTTACCAAAAAAAAAATATAGTTAATTTGAGATATTTATAAAGAGATTTGATGGATTTATAAAAAGAAATAAAACAATTATGAGTGCTCATTCAGACCTTGAGAGGAAAAAAAATATAGACTGATATAAAAAAACATCAGACTATGTTTTAGAGAGTTTGAATGTGTTTTAACCATTATATGATACAATAATAATCATCCGTGACTTTTCAAACTTAAAATTTGTGAATAGTATTGAACTTATTGTGAAAGTTAAAATTTTTTAATAAATTTAATTTTACATGGAAAAGTAAAATTTAAATATCACCTTTTTAAAAATCAGAAATTCTAAAAGAACTAAAGTAATAAATATTTTAAATTAAAAAATATTAAGATAACCCCACGCATAGCGTGAGTGAAAATCTAGTATATAATAAGAGAATAAACTCTCTCGGAGTGCTGTCACATCATCGCAGAAGAGAGTAACACATGTGTCTTCCAAGTTTAATTTTTTAATTATTAAATGGGTCAACTCAATTACAATAATAAAGAAATTCACTATATAAATTAATTAGTTTAAGCAAGCTCAAACTGGATTTTAGACTTTTGAATTTCATAACTAATATGTCACTATAAATACATTTTTCTCACACCGAATTCAAATTATTTATTCATGAGATGTAAATTAAAAGGCTTCCGCACATAAGAGAAAAATCATATTTATAACAAGAAAATAGAATTAAGTGATTAGGAGAAGAAAATACGACTTTTCATATTTAGCGGAAGAATCTACTATATGAAAGTATAACTCTCTTCCAAAGTGACACATCAGCACTTATATAATCGACATGTGTTATTTAAAAAAAAATATATATAATTTTACTGTATTAAAAAACTAAAACAAAAATAAAACTTACAAATTGTATCCCCTTCTTTTTTCTGTTTCCAAACCGGAACTGAATAATAACCAAAAAGTTTTATGTATTTTATATATAGGGAAGTCAGAAAGACAAAGAACAAAAACTCAAAAGTTTTTTCTGATTTTTTTTAAAAAAAATGAATATGTGTCAACTTTTAAAGGTTTTTCTGTCGAAATTGAATTATAATATTTAAAAAATTCTATTATAATATATATATATATATATATATATAAGCAAATAAATATATATTATATTAAAAAAATCATATATACAAATCTAACAAAACTGTAAATATTAACTGTAAAGCGGAAAAACGTCTGAAGTCAAATATTTAAAAGAGAATTATGAAAATGGCCCAATTATATATCAAAATTAAACAATTTTCGAACCTAACGAAATAGTCTTAATCTAGACTCTAAACTCCAAATTTGAATCTTTAAAATCAAAGTAATCATTCTCGTCTAACAATATCGTATTTGTTGTTGATCTTAACCGCAGATTAAAAAAAGACCACAAAAGAAAAATAAATTGAAAATTTAATCAAATAATTCTCACGTGTAGCGCGGACATAACCTAGTTTATATATAATAAGAAAATAAATTATCTCGAGGTGATGTCACATCATCGCAGGAGAGAGTGACATGTATCTTCCCAATTTAATTTTAAATTACTAAATAGGTCAACTCAATTACAATAATAAAGAGATTCACTCCATAAATTAATTAGTTCAAGCAAGCCAAAACTGGATTTTAGACTTTTGAATTTCATAACTAACATGTAGCCATAATTACATTTTTCTCACACCGAATTCAAATTATATGGTCAGGAGATGTAAATTTAAAGGCTTCAGCACATAAGAGAAAAATTATGTTTATAACAGGAAAATATAATTAAGTGGTTAGGAGAAGAAAACACGACTTTCCATATTTGGCGGAAGATATCACGTCAACTTAGGTATTATTGGTGAAAAAAAATTATTACTGGTTTTTTTTAAAAGTCACGAAATCTGACTTTAAAAGTCTCAAAATAACAAAATTATAAACCTTTACAATATAAAACAGAAAGTAATAACGACAAAAACAAAAATAAAAAATATATCTAAATTAAAAATTAATTTCATTGGTATTTTTCTGCGAATACCGCGGGCAATCACCTAGTATATTTTAAACCGGGATTGATAATCTTAGTGAGGTAAATAAATTTACAGAGTATGAATTTCTTAGGAATGATATTGTGTAGACAAATTTTATAGTGGCACATGATGATAATTGCATATCTACTTAAAATAAAGATAGTTCATCAAGTAATACCTCATATATTTTGATTTTTTTTTTTAATAATTTATGGATTTATTGACTTTGAACCTGTTTATTTTTATTTCTAAGATGATTTTATGTTTTGATCTCCCTAAAAAATATATTTTAATCCACTATTAATAATAAGATAAATCTAAGGTAAAGACACAAAGACACATTTAATATGTAAAAAGACAGCGGCATGCAAAGTCTAATACATATGGACAGACCATACTAGTCTTCAGCATTTAGTTTATTCAGGTTTTTCAGGTCTGATTATTCGATTTTCAGTTTATTCGGGTTAGAAAAATTGTCGTTGAATTGAACCTAATAAAATTTTGGTACGGTTTGAAAATCGAATAATCAGACCCTCTCATACATTTCGAGTATACCTCACTCAGTAGAATGAGCCCAACTTAGGGATCAGAGAGTATTTAGGAGGAAAACCCTTATCTTTTCTCCCTTAGGCCATTGAGGTTTTCACCTTGTGTAGGCAATCCCAGTCGAAGGACATCCCCTGTGACCCAGACGGAAGGTTGCACATGGTCCTTGATGAACGGTTGCCAGGGAATTTCTTTCAGCCTGGTGTGTTAGATATATTTTAACCTAGAAGAAATTAACTTCATATTGGGTTGAGTGTGGATCGTAGGATCGCATACAGGTTGCGGATTGACTTTTGATATCCTCGGCCTCAGTGTCTCTAGATATGACACACTAGAACAATAAAAAAGGGTTTTGTTGAATGGTGTATCCCACCAAACAACAAAAAGTTCAATGCAATTGAATAAAGAGAATACTCTCAAAAGAAGAAAAAACCGATTGATTTTATTGCATAATGAATTTATATACTTATATAAGAAAAGAACAAAGAAAAAAAAATAAGTTTTGCAAGAAACAATGATCATGCAAGAGCAAAGAATGCAAGAGCAAAGAAGACTAAAAAAATGAATAATAGTCATTGACTCCTCAAATCCACGCGGTTTGCTAAGTAAATCATTCGGCTTCTTTTTGATTTGGTGGAATTTGAAGTTGACTCAGTCATTTCAGAATCCGGATCATGTTGACAAATGAAGCATTGGGAAAAACTTAATCAACTCGGGCCATTTGAGAAGTCTCGCGTTCGATTGCCTACTTAAGTTCCTTAGCATGAGTCTTGGGGTTTTGCTCGGTAGCAGGGTTGAACGGATCGAGCAATTCTTGGTTGCTTGAAGTTGCCTCGGTGGTACAATAGGTTTCCCGGGGAAAAGTGTAGATGTCATTACCATCTTGAGTTTCTACTCGGGCAAAAGTGATTCTAGCACGATCGATCGAATCCTCTGAATAATTTGGTTGGGAGAGAGCCCGAGAAGGTCGAGCAATTCGATTATTTGGTCGTAGAGTTAGGGGGAGCTTACTTCCTGGTTGTATCGGGTCGAACCGATACACCGCACGATCGGATGGCTCGGTGTCTCGGGCTAAACTTTATTTATCCCGAGTAACCTCCTTTTCTCGTTGAGATATTGCTTCCTTGGCTCCTTTTGCTCGTATTTCAGCAGTCTTGCTCCCATTTCCATTCTTCGGTTCAAACTGTTCTTCTCCTCCGGTATCCTCCGAGCTTTCCGACTCACTTTGGCTTAATATGCTGGGCAGTTTCCTATCATTCCACTCCTCTTGAAATTGATTTGTCCACAAATCAGGAACATCTGCCACAAAACGAGTTAAGTCAGAAACGTTAAAACTGGAAGATATATTGTACTTACCTTGGAGATCAAGCTGGTAAGCATTGTTGTTCATGTGTTTGATCACTTCAAAGGGATCATCAATCCTTGGCATCAGTTTGGATTTCCTTTCTTCTGGAAACCTTTCCTTTCTAAGATGAATCAAAACCAAGTCTCTGGGTTTGAACAGAACTTGGTGCCTCTTCTTGTTGGCATGCTTCTCATACTGCCATGTTTTTTGCTTCAATGGGCAAAGACAAAAGATCAAGTTAAGATAAGGGATTGAAACCATAAACAATTTTAAATGGAGAATGCAAAGTTGCATAATGCATGGAATGGTTATAAGCAAACTCAATATGAGGTAGCAATCTTCTCAAATCTTATGGTTCTTGCTAACCACGGTTCAAAGCAAAGCAGACAAGGTCTTATTGACTATTTCGGTTTGACCATTAGTCTGATGGTGGCATGTTTTTGAGAAAAGGAGCTTTGGGACTAGTTTGGACCAAAGGTTTTTCCAAAAGAAGCTAAGAAACTTAGTATCCCTATCTGAAACAATTGTCCTAGGCATACCATGAAACCTAACAACATCTCTAAAGAATAGTTCAGCCACATGAACCACATTATCAGATTTATGACAAGAAATGAAATGTGCCATTTTTGAGAACCTATCAACAACAACAAAGATTGAATCTTTTACGGTTCTAAATCTAGGAAGTCCTAACACAAAATCCATAGAAAGATCAGTCCATAGATGAGATGGAATGGGTAAAAGAGTGTACAGACCTTGGGATTGGATTTTGGATTTAGCTTGTTTGCACACCACACATCGGCTGCACAACTTCTCTACTTCCTTTAGCATGTTCGGCCAGTAAAAGTGATCCTGCAAGACTTTGTAAGTTTTTCTCTCACCAAAGTGTCCCATTAATCAACCTCCATGCGCCTCCCTAACAAACATTTCCCTCAGAAAGCAATGGAGGAACACACAAGCGGTTATCATGAAAAAGAAATCCATCAACTTTGTAACACTTTCTGAAAGCAGCTTTAGAATTCTTAAGAAAAAGTTCTTTGAAATCGAAATCATTAAAATAAAGCTATTTGATAATCAAACCCAAGTAACTTAGCTTTAAGAGTGAACAAGAGAACATATCTGCGAGACAAGGCATCAACCACAACATATTCCTTACCTTGCTTGTATCTAATCACATAAGGAAATGTCTCAATGAACTCTACCCAACGGCATGTCTCTTATTGAGCTTCTGTTGTCCCTTAAGATGTTTTAAGGACTCATGATCTGTGTGAATCACAAACTCCTTGGGCCAAAGATAATGCTGCCATGTCTGAAGAGCTCGAACCAATGCATAGAGTTCCTTCTCGTACATGGGGTAATTTAAGGTAGCTTCTCCAAGCTTTTCACTAAAGAAGGCTATTGGTCTCTTCTCCTGCATAATAACAGCTCCAATACCTACATTAGAAGCATCACATTCAATTTCAAAGGTCTTAAGAAAATCAGGCAAAACAAGAAGTGAGGCATTAGTAAGCTTCTCTTTCACAGTTTGGAATGCGGTTTCTTGAGCTTCTCCCCATCTAAATCCAACCTCCTTTTTGATCACTTCAGTTAAGGGAGCAGCAATGGTGCTGAAGTCATTCACAAACCTTCTATAGAATCCGGCCAAACCATGGAAACTTCGCACTTCTCCAACCGACTTTGGATTGGGCCATTCTTTGATGGCTTTCACTTTTTTCTCATGCACTTTGATGCCATCTGCACTGAAAAAAAGACCTATAAAGACAAGATTATCTGTGTCAAAGGTGCACTTCTTCAGATTAACAAATAGTTTTCCTTCCTAAGAACCTCTAAGACCAGATGCAAGTGATGTGAGTATTCCTCTAGAACCTTGCTATTAATCAGAATATCATCAAAATAAACCACAACAAAGACGCCTATGTAAGACCTAAGGACATGGTTCATCAATCTCATAAATGTGATAGGTGCATTTGTCAAGCCAAAAGGCATCACCAGTCATTCATACAAACTGTGTTTAGTCTTAAAGGCAGTCTTCCATTCATCTCATTCTTTCATCCTAATCTGATGGTATCCACTTTTAAGATCAATTTTCGAAAATAAACATGACCCATGAAGCTCATCTAGCCGAGAAATTGGGTGTCCATACTTTACCGTGATGTTGTTGATTGCTCGGCAATTAACACACATACGCCAGCTGTCATCCTTTTTAGGCACAAGAAGGACCAGAACTGCACATGGGCTCATGCTCTCACGTATGTAATCCTTCTCCATGATCTCTCCAGCTTGTCTTTGCAACTTCTTTGCTTCCACGAAATTGGTTATGTATGCCGGCCTGTTTGGCAGTGAAGCTCCCATGAAAAAATCGATTTGATGCTCTATTCCTTGGATGAGTGGAAGACCCTATGCATTGTATTCTGGAAAAACATCTGCAAATTCCTCCAAAAGGTTCTTAAGCTCACTCGGAACATCCGGTGCAAGGTTAGAAGATAGCATTAGTGATTCTTTATAAACCAGCAAGATCAAAGACTGATGAGATGTCAACGCTTTCTTAGCCAAACTGCTTGTAACATAGAAGTTAGGATTCTTTACCTAATTTTCCTTTTGTTTAGCTTGGGATTGCTCACGGTTTCTTTTGAGTTGGAGTTGATCAGCGTGCACTTTCTGTGGTGTCAAGGGAACAAGAGTAATTTTCTGGTCGTTGTGATCACATGAATGCATGTTAGTAAAGCCATCACGCATGACTTTATGGTCGAATTGTCACGGGCTCCCAAGAAGAATGTGTCATGCTTCCATAGGTAAAATGTCACAAAGGATCTCATCTTTGTACCGGACGATTTGTAGTTGAAACACCCTGACCCGGATACTATGACCCGAGACGGTCATTCCACTTCTTAGCCTCCATGAGACTAAGGCCCTATCCAACAATCTAATAAAACTATTCCAGGAGGTTCGTCTATCTACCATTTATGCGGAACTAAAGAAGATAGATAAAAGCAGAACTCTTATTGATATAATAAGGATTCGATACAACATGTTAAAGTTTTCCCGAAGGCTTTACATGGACCGATCCTATTATATCCAGAATTCCTAACACACACCACACATCATCAGGGGGCCGCCGGACCATGCACCTAGGCTTGGTCCATACTCGGACCAACCTCATGTCCTGAAAAGATATAAGCACGTCAATATTCGGACTACTCCGTAAACGTACTATGCATATGCTTCCCAGAACCCTTATGCCCGTTAGTATAGCCGAAGCCTATCCTAACTTATCTTAAGACTTTCCCCAGTTGTACTTAGTCATTCAACCAACCGCCCCACTGACCAACTAACAACTAGGTAGCCTTAGGGATAAACGGACGAACCGTTTATCCGGAGGAACCATCAGCCAAAGACCGTGGCACTCCTTGGCACGTATCAGCCTTTCGGCCGACCGCGGCACTGCTCCGACTCTCACAACCAGACCACCTGTACTGACCGTAGAGGTTCGGTCACCCATAGACATGTTCCAACACGTCCATGGCATGCCAACACTCACACCAGTTCTGTGATCCAAGTTGGGAATCGGCCGTGAAGACTATTGACCCAAAGGGTGCAATTCACCAAACGGTCGCGATGGTTCACAGGCCGTGCCAGTTCATCTATGCGACTCGTCCATTCGCACCTTTCTGTGCTTGGCAGTTTCTCACGGGTCGACAAGGCATGGCGAGTTTTTCATCCTTCGACATCGGACTTAGGCCTGATCGGTGGAACAGTTAAGGCACTCTACTGGATCCGGCTACAAGTCTGGGTCCAATCGCATTACACGGTCCAACCTTACTACTCCGACCCACCCAATCCAACACTAGGATACACGAACCGCATCCTAAGTCTGACCACACGCGTGTCTGGTCCAAGACCACTAGATCACGCACGAGACCCTAATCATCAACCGAGGCCTTCCTTAGCCTTTAGGCACACAACCAAGTACTAAGGTGGTTCACACGGCCGGTCAATCATCCAGATCATTTTGATCGGGATGAGTTTCCCAGGCAACCAGCGTGATTCTGGGTGGTAACCGTACGTGGCACCCGTTCATACTATGCATGGCCGAGGGGGTACTTTATGGATTCTTCCGGATCGGCCCTTAGCCCAGATCTAGCGCATTATGTGACCCGACCCTCGCTGCCATTCGCATGTACATCTCGGTGACATGACTCAAACCAAGCCCAGAATAACCGCTTTCTCATGAGTCTGGCTGAAGCCTTAGACATCATGGATCAGCCGTACAAGAAAGGTAGAGAGGGAGAACAAACAAAGGTTGCGAGACACGGTCCAGTCACTCCGGTTCCGGAATCGCAACGGTTGCCACCAGCGATCCTGGACCACGATTAGACAAGGGTTAGTCAAGACATACCTTTGAGACATGATCAGGGTCGACATGTTCTTTTCCCTTATCTATGACCGGAACTCCTTCCACACCGGACATATTCCCGGTCGCAGTCTCTCTCTTTCTCACTTTTCCGATCAAAATCGGTTTTATTTCTCTTTCTTTTTTTCTCACGGTTTTTTCTTTACAATAACTGATGATGAAACAGGCGTGGGGATCTGGTATTTATAGGCGAGGGCTTGGCCTGTCTAACAGGCACAGGCGAATGGTTGCATCCATTCTGGAAGGGTTGTCTTGGTTTGTAGTGACCCTTCGACCAGACACCCTTTTCTCATGCCGTTTCACGCTCACACCCCTTCCCCTGTCGCACCAGCTCACCTCCGGGGGTAACCGTCAATCCCCAGCCACTAGCTGAGCCAGCTAGCTCACTAGATTACCAACTGGCCCCAGCTGGGGGTCACTCCCTCCAGCTGGCCGAGATGGCCGTGAGCTGAACCAGCTGACCCAGTTCGAGTGTCACTGTCCATACTGGACCTTGAGCTGCCCCTGCTGTCCTCAGCTGGTGTTTCACTCGGGTTCAGCTTTTCCCCTCCTACTTTAGCTCGGACAAGACTCTCTTCATTGTCGGCCATCCCCCTTATGAGCCATTTCCCTTATGACCGATCTCTCTCGACCCGATCCCTATCCTTGGGTCTTATGGTCCATCCTCAGGGTCTTTGTGGGACTTGGGGATGTTACAGGTCTCCCCCACCAATGAGGGATTCGTCCCAAAATCCGACTGGTATTCCTGCATGACCATCTCAAACCATTTTGGGTACACAGTCTTCATCTTATCCTCGATTTCCCAAGTTGTTTCTTCCTTCACATTGCAAGTCCACACTACCCTTACAATAGGAACGGTTTTCTTCCTGGTTGTCTTCTCTATCCGGTCCTCAATCTTTACTGGCCTTGTTTCCAAGGTCATCTTCGGTTTCAGATCTGATGGCAACTCAGGTTCGAACACATCCCGGTCAAACAAGCATTTGCGGAGTTGGGATACATGGAACACATCATGAAATGCTTCCATTTCCACCGGTAGGTCTAACTTGTAGGCCACCGATCCGATCTTCTTCAAGACCTTAAATGGTCCTAGGTATCTATGGTCCAACTTGTCTTGTTTCGATACTCTAGCCCGGCCCTTGAAGGTGATCATCTTGAGGTAGATCCATTCCCCTTCTTGGAACTCGATGTTTTTCCTCTTTTTATCCGGATAGCTTTTCTGCCGGTCATGTGCCTCTTTTATTTTCTTTTTGAGGAATTTAATCTTCTCGGTAGTCTCATCCACAATGGTCGGACCGATTATGCTTCTTTCCCCAACTTGGGTCCAGCATAATGGAGTTCGGCACGACCTCCCATACAATTCACTAGAAGTGTGGATTGGAACCAATTTCCCTCCTTCCAATTTTTCCACACCTGAATCACAAAGCAGGGTTATGTGTCACTGGATCTCATACAAACCAAGAACATATTCACTAAAAAAAGCTTGCAACGCTTAGAAAATTAGTGTTGGGGGGCAAGTAGGACAAGCTGCTGTTCTTCTTGCCATTAACGATCTCAAGCACCATCACCCCGAAGCTAAAAGTATCGGATTGTGGAGAGTATCTCCCATTCATAAGATACTCCGCAGACATGTACCCGCTCCATAAATGCAAACTCTTTGTAAACCACTCTGAGAATATACATCAAAGACTTGAGGATATTGCTTACCGACTCCCAGCCAGCTGCGTCGTCCAAAAATCTATGTTAAGCAAGATGTTTCCAGGCTTGAGGTCTCTGTGGATTTTTTTGACCTGCGAGTCGTAGTGTAGATAAGTAAGTCCTCGAGCAATACCCTTGATCACTTGGTACCTCATCTGCCAGTTTAGCTCACTGGAGCATTGGCCTCCACCTACAAATCAAAATGGGTCAGTATATAAAAAATTACTTTGGTAAGGCATAATTAACATGTATATACTAAAGATACAGACCAAAGAGATGACTCTCCAGGCTTCCATTTTCCAAGTATTCATATACTAACACCATTTCTTTCTCGTGAACTGTCCAACCAATCAGGCGGACAAGATTAATGTGTTGAAGGTTTACAATCAACTCAATCTCGGTCCTGAACTCAACGATCCCTTGACGTGACATTTTGGACAACTTCTTAGCAGCGATCTCTTGCCCGTCACGTAACCGATCCTGCGACCAAATATCAATTGTTAATACATGCATGCATGCATGATCTCAAGCGAAAAATTATCCAAATTGGCGGTCGCGTGCAAAATCACACTGAAGTCCATCGCAGGAGGAAGTATTGGATCAGAAAACATCTCAGTTGCACGCGTACATGTGTCCCTTTGCATTACCCCTATCTCTTGCCTTGCTAGACTTGGTCTCCTTTTCCAGAACAAGTATATTGCCAAAGCTACTAGCGCGGCCGAGATGCCAACAGCCAAACCTATGATTACTCCAACATTGTTTTTCTCCTTCCTTAGAAAAAGAAAAAAAAAAAGTGGTTACATGATGATGATACCATCTCAAGCGAAAGTTGAAAATTCATCAAAGAGATAGGACTGACCGCCGAATTTTATGTGAAGTTCTAGACCTTCATGAAAGTAACGCTGAAGGTCAACGAGGTTGCCATTCCAAAGTACGCATGCCGAGATATTGTCTACTGAGAATGCTGTGCATTGACAATCTTCTATCCAGATCTGCCTGCATCTTCTTTTTTAACATACTTGTACACAGTAGAGTTCAAACCGCAGGGCAAGTTCATGTTTCCAAGTGTGTCAAACTTATTTGCACCGCACTTAACAGGCGCCTTCCTCATGCACCCATTTCTCACATTAGATTTCGGACCCGTCCTCTCAAACCCTTTGATACAGTTACATGTCGGTGTCACGTTCATGTCACAATAAGCATTATCCCCACAGAAAGTATACAAACTGCAAATTTGTGTAGGTGAAATCCATCGCCAGTCCCACACTTTCGTGTTCTGGTTCCACTTGAAGTGTACTCCCCGGCCACTAGCTGACCCAGCTAGCTCACTAGGTCACCAGCTAACCCTAGCTGCGGGTTCCAGCTGGCCGAGCTGGCCGTGAGCTGAACCAGCTGACCCAGCTGGAGTGTCACTGTCCATACTGGACCATGAGCTGCCCCAGCTGTCCTCAGCTGGTGTTTCACTCGGGTTTAGCTCTTTTCTTCCTACTTTAGCTCAGAAAAGACTCTCGTCATTGCCGGTCATCCCCCTTATGGACCATTTCCCTTATGACCAATCTCTCTCGACCTGATCCCTATCCTTGAGCCTTATGGTCCATCCTCAGGGTCTTAGTGGAAGTTGGGGACGTTACAGTAGTGTCACCTCCACTTGTTCTTGGACCTGCATTTCTCCCTCATCATTGACCCATTCCAGCTTGTACGATTTTGAGTGGTTTTGGGTGCTTCCTCACATTAAGTCCAAACTTCCTGAAGAGCTTCCCTAGAAATATTAGTGCAACTCCCCCTATCAATTATCAAGCTACAGGCGTTTTTATTAACAAATCAACGAGTATGAAAGAGATTCTCCCTTTGTGCTTAATCTTCTACTTTGGATTGAGCACTTAGTGACTGCTGTGTCGCTAGTAGCTGTCCTGAAGTTGGGAGATCCAAATTCTCTTCTTCCTCATCATATATTGGGACAGACTCTTATTTCTCCTTCTCGGATTCCACCTCACCATTCTCCAAAAGGATCATCACTTTCTGGTTTGGACATTTTTTAACATAATTCCCCATTTTCTGACACTTAAAACACATGATATCTCTGGCTATACTCATGGATTCCACGGCCTTGCCTTTATCAAAAGAAGAAGGTGTGTTAGTTTTCAAGTGAGAATTTGGCTGAGAAAGTGATTTACCGTTGTCTTGGTATTGTGGTTTTGAATTAGAAGCATAAGTGGGTCTAGAGATTCCTCTCCTTTTGGCTTGTTGTTCCACCAAGATTGCTTTGTGCAACACCTCCTCAATGCTCTCATATTCTCAAAGTTCCATTCTGTCCTACACTTCACGATTCAGTTCAGCTAGGAACCGTGCCATAGTAGCCTCCAAGGAGTCGTCCATATCCACCTTGAACATCAAGGTCTCCATCTCCTGGTAGTAGTCATCTACGCTTTTTGTACCCTAGATCAACTGTCTGAGTTTTTCGTGAAGATCTTTGTGGTAATGGCTAGGTACAAACCACTTTATCATCAGAGTGGTGAGCTCATCCCAAGTGGAGATTAGTCTTCCTCATGTCCTTCTCCTGAGAGTCACAACTTGATCATATCAATTAATAGCATAACCACTGAATTTGGTTGCATCCAGTCTAACTTTCTTCATTTCTGAGAGGTTTTGACAGTTAAAGATCAGTTTTACTTTTCTTTCCCACTCAAGATATGAATCATGATCATTTTTACCATAAAAATTAAGAATTTTCAATTTTAAACCACCAAGATTATCATCAGGTCTCCTAGCAAAAGGATTAACATCACCTTTGGTCACGATGGATTTTTCTATGTCTGGTGACTGACCTATTTTCATCAGGTTGATACTCCTCTTCCTCTTGCTCATCCTTGGACCTAACTACCCTGTTTCTTTGCTGGTTCCACCTTCGTTGGATTTGAGCCGTTTTCTGATCTTCTTGGATCCTGTCAAGGCGTGTGTTCACCTCTTCCAAACCTGTAATGATAAAAATATTCAGTTCAGAGGTTAGTGTTCAGACAATCCGATTCCAGGGTTGCCTCTTTGCTCCTCTTCACTTCTAGACATCTTGTCCTGAAAGGTTGCTTAACAAACACGTCAGAAAAACAAAACCAAACAACTCTCACTCTTAAGGGTTTTTTTTTCTCTCCACACAAGTGTTTGTCTCACACGTTTGATGGTCACTCAAAGAGATTCTCAAAGTTCAAAGGGAAATAAAGCATCAAACTCAATAAATCACACAATCAAAGAGGGAAGAATAATGAGATAGAACGATTGCAAAAAATATTGGCAGGAATCCACTCTAGCCAACTATTAGACTGAATTTCTACTCAGCCTCAAATCGTTTGATCTCTTTTGCTCTCTTTTATTTTTTTTTTAATTAATAACAAGAGTGCCCAGGATTCCTTATTTATAGATAGGAATATAAGAATGTGTTTTTCAGAAATGATGAAGAGATGAGAAGATGACTAGACAATTGAAATATTAGCTGAAAGTGGCTTTGATACCACTTGATGAACGGTTGCCAAGGAATTGCTTTGAGCCCAGCGTGTTGGATAAATTTTAACCCGAAAGCTATTTATTTCACACTAGGTTGAGTGTGAATTGTAGAATTGCATAGAGGTTACGGATTGGCCTCTGATATTCCCGGCCTCAGTGTCTCTAGATATGACGCACTAGAACGACAAAAAGGGGTTTGTTGAATGACGTAACCCACTAAGCAACAAAAAAGTGAAATGCAATTGAACAAAGAGAATACTCTCAAAAAAAAAATTGATTGATTTTATTGTATAAAAAATTCATATATTTATACAAAAAAAGAACAAGAAAATAAGAAAACAATAATTTTTTTGTAAGAAACAATGCTCATGCAAGAGCAAAGAAGACTAAAAATGAATAGTAGTCAATGACTCCTCAAATCCACGCGGTTTGCTAAGTAGACCATTCAACTTCTTTTTGGCTTGGTGGAGTTTGAAGTTGGCTCGGTCATTTCAGCATTTGGATCATGTTGACACATGAAGTATTGGGAAAAACTTGATCAACTAGACCATTCGACTTCTTTTTGGCTTGGAGGAGTTTGAAGTTGGCTCGGTCATTTCAGAATTTGGATCATGTTGACACATGAAGCATTGGGAAAAACTTGATCAACTCGGGCCATTTGAGAAGTCTCGCGTTTGATCGCCTCCTTAAGTTCCTTAGCATGAGTCCTGGGGTTTTGTTCGGTAGAAAAGTTGAACAGATTGACCAATTATTGGTTGCTTGAAGTTGCCCCGGCGGTACAGCAGGTTTCCTGGGGAAAATTATTTATGTTGTGACCATCTTGAGCCTCTACTCGGGCAAAAGTGATTCTGGCACGATCGATTGACTCCTCTTGATAACTTGGTCAGGAAAAAGCACAAGAATGTCGAGTAATTCGATCATTTTGGTCGTGGAGTTAGGCGGAGCTTACATCCCGGTCGTATCGGGTCGAACCGATACACCGCGCGATAGGATGACTCAGTGTCTCGGGCTAGACTTGATTTATCCCGAGCAACTTCCTTTTCTCCTTGAGAGATTGCTTCCTTGGCTCCTTTTGCTTGTATTCCAGCAGTCTTCCATTCCCATGCTCCGGTTCAAACTATTCCTCACCTCTGGTTTCTTCCGAGCTTTCCGACTCATTTTAGCTTAATGCGCTGGGCAGTTTCCTATCAATCCCCCCCATAGGACAAACATCTAGCATGTGCCTTCGGACTACTCCAACATCTGTAGACACCCCCGACTGATGCAGAATCCATCTGAACGAAGTATCCAGACTATTTCATCCTAAAAAAATAATAAGCATAACTTTTGCAAAGAGTACGAGGGATGGATCTACAATATCAAATGATATGTTTTTATGATATTATTTTCAAAAGACATTTTATAGTGGTTGCAATCACAACAGAAATTAATAAAAATTGTTTGAAGTTTGATAAACGATAGGATGAGATAAATATTTTCTTATCTCTAGACATAGCAACTGGCCTTGGTATCAAAGGTCCAGATCAGGTATTACACCCTTACTCCGGAGACAATCATTGTTCTCAGAAGAATGTGTTATCTCTTTAAGCAATGAATAGTCTATAAAGATAGTTATTTGAATTTTGGAGTCAAGCAAGTTGAATAGTCAAAGAACCCTTATTTACATATGATAAGAGATAGCGATCTATAAAAAAAACATGGACCATCAAACCTTGCATCATCTTTATAATGTTTACTACGACTCCTTTTGGTTTCTGATGCCACTTTGTGGTTTTACTTCTATAATTACTGACTTGAGCCCTAGAGGACTATCAGAAAACACTCATCCATCGGCTATCATATTTTTTGGACTTCGACGTATCTTCTTGGTTTACAAGAGATCTTACCCCCTAAAAACGAAAAAAATATTTTGAAAATAAATAATGCATTATCCGAGATTTTTCTTTTAAATATATAATTTTATGTAAAACAATGTATTATCAAATAAATAAAATATTTTTATAAAAAAACACACTAAATCTTTTCTACTAAAACACATGTCTGATTATTTACGAAAATCATATTGAATATAAAAGATATGGTTATTTGGTAATTTGGTGTTATTACCGTTTCTATATAAGGCAATTTGTTATGTGGCCGATTTTAGGATAATGATTAAGAAAAGAACACATATAAATGGGAATGCACGGAATAACATTTGGACCTCATCGTTTCTAGTTTTCTCCTCAGCAGAAGCAGGTTTGCAGTTACAGCTTAACACATTGGATGACATGATCAGACTTGTAGTATGGAAAATAATCTTCTGTAACTGTACACTATTGGATCAGTAACATAAAACCTAAAGTTTAATTGCAAACTGAGAAAAACATCACAAACAGGAAGCAGCGACAATGGTTCTTTTGCCAGTCCAACGTATGAGGCAGCGGATGAGGAGAATAAAATAAGACTAGCCACACCGGTGTGCATATTCTAATGTTGATCCAAGTCTTTTTGGCCATAATGTACTACATGTAAATAATATATGTAATTAACAGTATGTGATCCTATATAAAAACATATATAATATAATGTTAACATACGTTTTTATAGAAATCGAATTATACTATATGAAAAATGTGCAATAGTATAAATTTAAAAGATCAAGTTAATCAATTTTTTTTTTAAAATAGTATCCATTGTAGAAATTTAAAACCATAGTAATGCAAAAGAAAAAATTATCTTTCTTAAGTACTATATTGTTTTTTGGAAAAATGAAAGCCAAAAAAGATATGAAAGGAAAAAATGTTCACAAACAAATAAGAAAGAGAAAAAATATAGGAAAAAAGATTCATAACTATACAAAGTATATGCCAGCACATAGCTACACATACATATAACATTAATGTTTCTATAAACCATATAACATTAATGTTTCTATAACTACACTAAGTACATAGTTCACATAACCACATATATGACCACATAGATTCCGGTTTTTATGTAGAAAATTATAAAACTATTAAGAAACTATTTTTCTTAAAAATTAGGGAATCATTTTTTTCAAAATCATTATTAGCTAAAAATTTGGTTTTTGAAATACAAAAACCAAAATTTACTCTAAAATCTACAAACAATCAACCTCTAAGCGGGTCGGGTTAGTTTTCAAAATTGGGTTACCAATTTCCAACGATTGGAACAATAGACTGGTACATTGTTCCGGGAATCAGAAATAATTGTGATGTTAACACATAACAATATCAAGTTTATACATATCGTCATGTGAACCATATATTTTGTATAGTTACAAATACATTAATATTGTTTGTATATGTAACTAAGTAGTGGTGTATACTTTGTGTAGTTGGTAATCTTTTTTTCAAAAAACAAAAAGTTAATATGTATTAGTGTTGGATATATACAAGTATTTTCAAAATATATAATGAAATATATTAAAAATCTCGTGATTAATTATTTTATTGATTATATATTTAACTAATTATTATTTTTTTGTTATTAAGTGCAATTTTCTCCTTTTTAATAAAGATAGACTATTAAAATAGTTTAGCGAGTTAAATTGGTAGTACAAAATCAACATAACCAATAACATAAAATGATTTTAAACAACTAAAATGATGACTATAAACATCTTAAAATGATACTATAAAATGTTTTGGAAGACAAAAATTATGTATTTAAAATTTTATGAATGGTTTACATATTTTTAGGAAAGGCTTCCTAAATTTTTAATAAACATTTAAAAATAGAATACATAATAATATTTTCTTAAAATTTTAGAAAATGTATATTAATATTTAGGAATAGTTTACATATTTTTAGGAAATAGTTCCTAAAACGGTTTTTGAAAAAAAAAAATTAAAATATTTAGGAATGGTTTATATATTTTTAGAAAAATATACCTAAAACTTTAATAAACATTTAAAAGTAGGTTTAACATACATAAAACTATGTTCTTAATATTTTAGGAAATGTATACTAATATTTAGGAATGATTTACATATTTTTAAGAAAGAGTTTCTAAAACTTTAATAAACATTTTTAATGGGTTTAACATAAATAAAACTATGTTTTTAAAATTTTAGGAAGTCTATACTAATATTTATGAATGTTTTACATATTTTTAGGAAATGGTTCCTAAAACGGTTTTAAAAAAAAAATCTTAAAATATTTAGGAATGGTTTACATATTTTTAAAGAAAATGTTCATAGAACTTAAATAAATTTTAAAAATGAGTTTAACATACATAAAACTATGTTCTTAAGATTTTAGGAAGAGTATACTAATACTTATGAATGATTTACATAGTTTTAGGAAAGGGTTCCTAAAATATTAATAAACATTTAAAAATAGATTTAACATACTTAAAAGTATGTTCTTAAAAAAATTAAAAGGTATAGTAAGATTTAGAAATTTTTTACATATTTTTAAGAAAGTGTTTTTAATACTTTAATACGTAAAAATAGTTTACATAGTTTTAGAAAAAAGTTTCTAAGACTTTAATAAATATATAAAAATAGGTTTAACATATATAAATAATTTAAATATTTTTAAAAATGATTTAAAATGATATATTAAATATATATGAAATTTTTGGAAGATTAAACAAATGTTCTTAAACTGTAGGAAATGTATAATAATTTTTAGTAATGGTTTGCATATGTTTTGGAAATGCTAGCTAAACCAGTTTTCTAAAAAACAAAATTTGAAAAAAAAACCAAAATTTGAAAAAAAATTATTGAGATTGAATAATGCTTTTTATTTTAATTATAAAAACTAGATTTCTACCCGCGCTTTAAAAACGCGGAATTATTTTTGTTAACATAATTTAAATTTAATTAGTAGAAAAATATTTATTTAAACTTTTTAATTTGTTTGAAATTTTTAATTTGTTTTTCTTCTATTGAATTTTTTTCTTTAGAAATATTTATTTATAGATGTGAAAGTTTAAGATGTGTTTGCATATATTATATATTTTATTAAATTTATATATTTTATTAAATTTTTACCCGTTTTGAATGCGGATGAAATTATTTAATTTTTTAAGTTTTTACTTTGTAGAAGTCATAATTTAAGATATATTGATGATATATTTTGGTTTATAGTATTAATTATGTTTTTATATTATTATTATATAATATGATTATAGATTTAATATATTATATATTGTATTATTTTATTTTATATAATATGTAATTTCACTTATTTTAAATTAATATAATTTTATATTTATGAAAATTAAAAAACTAACCCGTTAATTTAGTATGTTTCATATAAAATAACAATATATATCTAAAGATATTATAGTATTTTTATGTTATAAATCAAAATTTAACTTTTTAGTTTATGATAATTTAAAATATTTTTTACAATTTTTTGAGTCTTTTTTTTTAAAATGAAAGTGATAAAAAAATATATATTTTAAATATTCTGTTATAACTAAAAAAGGAAATATATATGTATGTTAAAGATATTTAAAGATATTTAAAGATATTATGAGTAAATTAATTAATAATTGATTTGACTGTTTTGCCATTAATGAAATCCTAAAACTCTAAACAATTCTAGTGACATTTTAGGAGCTTAATCTCAAATGCCCCCGTGCCTTATTAGAAAAGCTCAAATACCCTTGTTATAAAAATTATTTTCTTTTTTAGTTTCTTTTAAAACCAAAACGTGAACAAAGACATTTAAACCCTTAATGAATCTACAAATTTACAAACCCAATCAAAGTTTAGTTGGGTTATCCACCCAAACCCACGTAAATTTGGATCCTCACAAATATTAACCTAATTGAATAATTTGTTTTTCTCAATTTTTTTTTTCATTCCTCGTCGTCTTCATCTCTCCCTTTCCCTTCTCCTTACTTCTGCAACTTTCCCAGCGAAACTCTCACATTTGATTCTCTAAAGCTTTGATATCGCATCTCCTGTTCTTCTTATTTTCTTTTTCTTCTGATTTTGCGATACCAGATTCCTTCTCAATCACACTAAAGCTCCCTGCCTCTCTGCTGATATAGGCAACGCTTTCATGAGGCTTTTCTAGATCGGATTAGTAAATGTTATCGCTGTAGAATTTCTCGATTCACTTCCTCTTGTCAAATTCAAGGACAAGTCTCTGCCTTCCCGATTCAGCAAAAGTTTACTCCATAACACGATTCTGCCTTAATGGTAATGACAATGGGAATCCAGGGGAGAATGCCAACATTGTTTACTCCCAAACATTAGTTTTAGGGCTAATGATTTGCAAATCCAATCTCATAACCTAGTAAATGCACAATTTCAGAAAAATTATAATGGTAAGGGCTCATTAGACGAATTGGATGCAATTTGCAGAGGACAAGATGAAGATAGCAGTTGATTTTATTAAATCATGGAGAATAATGAGGATTATATTGTGGATTTATCCAAACTTCTGGCTGGGGAAAGCATAGGCTTTATAAGAAGCCAAAGTTGTTCATGAGTTTCTTACCTCTCTAGTTTCCCTTTAGGATATCAATGCTCATAATTTATTGATTGGATGGTTTTGTTTTTGGGTTTGATATTGAATTTTTTGTATTCGATCTGCAGAACTTAATTTTTGAATTTTACCATGTCTTATTAGACTTATTAGGTATTATTATGATTGAAAATTATTTTGGTATTATTGGAATTAGTAGGTATTATTATGAATAAACATAAAGATTAAAAAAAAGAAGATGTATAAGTTGGTGAAAGATGTAGAGATGGAGGGACCAAGAAAAAAAAAAGACAAAACTTAGAACTTATGGTCTGAATGTTTTTACTTTTATAATTGATATTGAATATTTTGTATTTTACTAGGAATTACTATTTTTGGATGTTTAAAACTTATGGTTTGAATTTTATAAGTCTTAGTTTTTTTTTTGTTTAGATGTTGTTTAGATGGTTTGGATGTTAAAAACTTAAAGGCTTTTTCTGAAACATGGTTTCTATGTTTCTGGATGTTTGAAACATCTTTTGTATGTTTTGTTTTATGATTGTAATAGGTTTGGATTTGACTTTTATAAAGTATTTCCAGCACTTAAAAAAAGATTTTGTACTATTGGATGGTTTAGGTATTACTATGAGCAAAAAAATCAGAGGAATATCATATTTAACACATATTTAATATTAATAATAATAAAAAACTATCTAATCTTAAACATGGTGCCGTTATATTTAAATAAATAATATAATTTTTTCACATAGTTATACTGGAGTTTATAGTAATACTAACTAACACATAGTTGTATTTTGGCACTTTAAAGGTTTATCCAGTTAAACCAAGTGAAACTCTAACTTTTTGTAGTTGAACTTATGATATTAGAACACTAAGACACATTTAACATATTTTCATACAATGAAAATGTTGAAAATACATAATTTGTGTGAAAACCTAACAATGAAGTTAATATTGGGTCATTAACCATGTAAGCATAAGGTTACTTTGGTTAAAATGATAAGTTTTGTAAATTTTTTTTAGTCAAACTTAAAAGTTTTATAAAACTAAATAAAACTAAATGGTTTTTAAGATATAATATTATTAAGTGTATGTGTTAAGTATGTGGCCTAATAAAACTTAAATTACATATTATAAAACATATGAAAACCACATAGTTATACTAGTTGTCCAAGAAGTTGAAGGCTATTGTTGTTTATGAGGATGGTAGTGAGGTTTGTGGTGAGGAGTGAAGAAGAAATCAAAGATAAAAGAAACTTATGGTTTTGATTTTTTTTTTTTTTTTTTTTTTTTTTTTGCTTTTTTGTAAAACTTATGGTTTGGGTTTTTAAAATTTATGGTTTTGATGTTTAGAACTTTTGGTTTTGTATGTACTTAGATGTTTAGAACTTGAGTTTTTCAAGGTATTATTAGAACTTAAAGAATGTTTCGTATTACTGGATGACTTAGGTATTACTATGAGTAAACATTAAAACTACAAGAATATCACATTTAACACGTGTTTAATATTAATAATAATAAAAATTACCTAATTTAAAACATGGTGCCGTTATTTAAAAAAAAAATAATATAAATTTTTGACATAGTTATACTGGAGTTTGTAGTAATACTAACTTACACATAGTTGTATTTTGGCAGTTTATAGGTTTATTTAGTTAAACCGATTGAAACTCTATTTTTTTGTAGTTAAACTTATGATATTTAAACATAAACGTACTTTTAACATATTTTCATACAATAAAATTTTGAAAATACAAAATTTGTTTGAAAAATCTAACAATGAGGATGATATTGCGCCATTAACCTTATAAGTATAAGATTACTTTGGTTAAAATGACAAGTTTTGTAAATTTTTGTTTGTCAAATTTAAGGGTTTTATAAAACTAAACATTACTAAATAGTTTTTAAGGTTTAATATTAGTAACTGCATGTGTTAACTATGTGGCTTAATAAAACTAAAATTACATATTATAAGGTGTCTGAAAACCATATAGTTATATCAGTTATACTAGTTGTTTCAACAACACTTAGTCATACTAGTCGTCCCAACAACACTTAGTCATACTTATCGTCCCAACAACACTTAGTCATACTAGTCATACCCAGTTGTACAAGATGGTCATGTATTTCATGGTCTTCCGATGGTTCGCCCGTGGAATGAGTCATCATATAATCATTACCATCTACCACTTGAAAGCAGCTCCTCATCAACATAAGTTTCATGATCGTCTGTTGAATCTTTGATGAACTCCACATGTAAAAGACTTCTACATGGATCTTTATTTATTTGGAGTAGATAACCAAAAACATCTTCATCACTCCATATATATGATAGTTTCTTCGAATTCAAGATCAAAGGAAAGTAACTAATTCTCAATTGTGTTTTAACTTCATCAATCATAAGCTTCCTGCAAATTCTCTCAACCAACCCACTATAAGTGACATCCTATAATGATGTATTCATCACTAGATTGTAAATTTTATCTTCTCCCAAAATCCATTTCATGTCATCCCCTTCCTTTTAATAACATCTCTTGTGATAAAAATATATGACTGTGCAACGACCTTTATTCATTATCTCCTCAAAAGAACAAAAATAGTGTTACTATTTAATTATAGTAGTACTTCAGTTGTCTCAATCGTACTAGTATAACTAAGTAACACTAGTTGACATAGTTATGCAATAATCTCTTAGTAATACTAGTTGTTGTAGTAATATCAATATGACACAATAATACCATTAATTTTAGTAATACCCAGAAATTTACGTTTTTACGTCCAAATCACTTAAATTTATGTTGATTCATTACTCATTCATCCAATATATCTTCTTTAATTAACAATGTAAAGTTCTAAAAGACTTACCCAACAAATTCGTTAACCCAACGAACAAAAAAAAAGAAATTATTTATAACTGAAATTTTCAAATTGAGAAGAAACACTACATTAATTGATATGCACATTAGATAAGCTTTATAATTTAATCATGAAAACAAAAAATGGCTTAGAAATTGGCAAAATCTAACCTTAAATTAAAGCTTCAATTTTCATTAATGGTGGAAATGGAAGAGAAAGAAAAACATTGGGAGAGAGAATGGGGAAGAGAAAAAAAAAATCGTTTGGGAGAGAGAAGAGGGAAGAGGTGAAAAAAATGTGGGTTCACCTAGATTATTTTAATGGAGTAAATAGTTTTGGTTTTTGATTTATTTTATTTGTTATAAATAATATTATAATATTAAAAAAAAAAGGTAAAGTTGAGAAGATTTTATAGAGAGGGTAGTGAGATTAGGGGAAGGGTAGTGAGATTATTTTTTAAGCCACTAGGGCATTTTAGATTAGAGTCAGAAATTTTATGTAATATAACATATGACTAATAGTTTATTTCAAAAAATGATCATGTTTTAATATAATAGATGAGAGATAGAATAGTCAATAATTTTGTTTAATGAAACATTTTATCCATGTTTCCTTTCCTAATCTATTTTGGTCACATAAACATAAAATTGTATTAAATAGGAAATTGCTCAACAATTATTGAGGAAAGAGCCTGAACAATGCAAAGTTACCTATCCGCTTTTGAATTTTTTAGTATGTAGAATAAACTTAATAGTGAAAATGGTGAAAAAATATATGTATTTATAAAATTTATTTATGTGAGTTCGAGAAATTACACTACTCTTTACCGTTAGACACTATTTTCACTACACTGGAGTGATCTATTGTTGTGATAATCACTTGATGTTAAAATCACATTCTATTGTTCAAATTAGAATTTTAAATTTAATATGTAAAGGTGAAAGACTGTTCGTGTATTACGAAATATAATTTTCCTTTGTTAGAAATATGAATCAAGATTATTTTAAAAGGTTGGTGACAATTTTTTTTTCCAACCACACATTTATTTTAAATTAATGACTTTTTGATTGGTGACAAATACTTAACGTTTCAATATTTTATTCCCCATATAATATTACATATGGTTAACATATTGAATATATGTTATCCTCGTTCGCTCCCACTTCCATTTTTATTCCAAATGCTCTAAGATTGGTATGTGGGGGATTACGTGATCTAGTCGATTGATGTTTCATCGTAGGAAAGGTTTTTGGCTTATCAGACATTTTTCTGCATGTTAGTAAAATTCGAATAAATTTGGAAGCATATTCCATGATATATTATTTACGTTTATTCTAATTATAAATTATTTCATTCTGTTTAGTGTTGCATACTCGAAGTTCAATATTCTTTTTTAAAGTAAAAAAAAAATACAGAATTTAATTTAATGTTATATACTAAATTTTAATACTATTCTTTGATTTTACATGTTGAGTATACAAGTCTGTCTATTCAAAACTCATTTATTTCAAGATCAAATTAAGTAACAAAAAATGCATATAAAATATAGTGTAGATTATATTCCAATGAGATAAGTTTCTCCTGTGCCAAAGTCATTCTTTTATACATGTGATCCGAGTAGACAATTCGGTAATTAGTGATTCAAGCATCATTCTAACTTTTGTTCTCATACATCGAATATATTAAGGCTATGTCATACATGGCAATGACATATATGATTTTAATAACATTGGGCATACTTTAGGTATAATTAAGTTAACTAATGTTGGTGGAAAATCGGACATGCAGATACATTTATGGATAGTACCGTAAATCACTAGCTAAATTTTGCTTAGTAATAGCCGGAACAACGGCTGAGCCGCGGAGGTCAATGGTTAAACCGTCGCATGTTAAAGAGGCGGAATATTATCCGCCGTCAACTGTAAACCCCCACCATGCCGAATTACCTTTTAATAATTCTTTTTGAAATCAATCTCTTTTTGAAATCAATCTCTTTTTGAACCTTTGATATTGCATTCGAATTTGAAACACAAACAAACACATATGCATATACTAATAAGAAAAAAGAAAGAGAAGGATAAGTACCCAAAGTTCGAGGCACATATACGTCAGACAATGATCAAACGTAATAACTTTTACCAATTTTTATTATAAATTTTATCTAAGAATCCTACAACTTCATTAATTTTTTTTTCTCTAATATTAAAACTTTATCAGAGGTTCTTAATAAAAAAATATGAAAATTATTTTATTTTAAGA
Source organism: Iljinskaea planisiliqua (assembly GCA_900108845.1). Lineage (NCBI taxonomy): Eukaryota > Viridiplantae > Streptophyta > Magnoliopsida > Brassicales > Brassicaceae > Iljinskaea > Iljinskaea planisiliqua. The sequence continues at coordinate 85,988 of FNXX01000022.1, read as the reverse complement.
AAAGTTTATTTTCTTAAATAAAATATAAAATATATTGCATTAAATAAAATTTTAAACATACATGACATGAAAATATTTTAAACATAGATTTCCAAATCATAAATAGAAATGAACGATCAGTTGTAATTTTGACTTTCTCCAAATTTTTGTCATATATGTTTAATCAAATCAGTTTTTAATTGTTGATTAATTTGTTTATCACGAAGTTAATAAATTTTTTTTTAAGTTGAAGTTAAAAATTTTTTTTTTTTAAAGTTAAGAAATATTTTTTATACATTACAGAAAAAACAAAACGTTGTGAAAACGAAATTATATGTTATATCGGTTATATGAAAATTATTTATTTTAAGCAAATAAATAAAATATAAAAATATATTGCATTGAATTTTTTTAAGTTAAAGTTAAGAATTTTTTAAAAAAAAATTAAAGTTAAGAATTTTTTTTTAAATTAAAGTAAAAAAAAAATTCAAAAAAATTTGGCGAATTAGACAGTCACACGTGGCTAAGAACCCCATCTAAAAACCATCTTTTAGTTCTTAATTAAAAACCGATTTTTAGTTTATAAAGTAATTTTGATTTATTTTAATTTTTAAAAAGTTAAGAACTCTTGAGAGCTGCACTATGTATTCTCTTCAATCTGTGTCGCCAACCTGAAGGTCGTTTGCTAGAATCGCATAGAGACGAGCCATGACCATAGCGTATAAAAAACCTTTTTGGTAGGTCAAGGTGTTTTATCTCACAGCGTACATGTCAAATGGGGGATCATTTTAGAATATCTCACGTTTCAAAATGGAGTTAATTCTACACTATTATTATTATTTTTTTTTTATAATTCTGGTATCCGGGCAGTCACATTCCCGACTATCCTCACAAGTGGGATCTAGCACCCCAACTGACAATTACCAGCCCTTTATCCCTGGACCACGGGGCCCCGGTTATTCTACACTATTATTTACATAAGATATAAACCAATTCACTTATTACCAACTCATATTGAGTTGAAAATCCATAATTATAATATCATATCAAATTTGAATTTTATCTTGGTATGTGAATGATTCAAATATAGTTTATTAACGATTCCTAAGTATAAACCCATTTAAGATAATATTACAAAATCATCATTTTAATGTGACGGATCATATATTAAAATTTCACATTAATTTTTTTTAGACTAAAGTAATTAATATATAAATGATATGTGTCAGTTTAGTTATTGTTAATTGATTTTAAACTTATAAATTTTAACTTGTTATCAGATTCTAATAAATCCAAAATAGCATATAACCAATTCAAAATGAAGTGAAATTTGGTTCTAAAGAAATAAGTTAATTTTTTATTATTATCACTTTTAGAATATGTGTTTTAGAATATCACATATTACAAGTAGAGATATTTCTACACGATTAAATAATATTGATCAATTCATATATACTGCGGGTTAGTTTATAATTAAAATTTTATAATCTAATACCGAGTAATTTGTCTGTTTTTTTTTAAAAAAAAAAAAAAACAATTTCGGCTGAATGTTTGTCCAAATGTGATGTTCTTATATAGTTGGTGGTTAGAAAATCACCCCAGTCCACATATATATGTACGATTCAAAGGAACGTAATTGTTTTCTAAAATTTAAATGAAATGTTTACCGCACCAACTAAATTTTGATAACGAATCTTCTTATAACTAACGAAAATAATGAAGTTCAAAAAAAAAAAAAACGAAAATAATAATATAAAAAAGAAATCACCACATCAACGTTCAATTATGGAGGAGAATCTTTTTCTTGTTTAGGGTTAAAAATAGAGGGGCAGCTTTGCAGTGAAATGAACACGTGTTTTGTCCAATATTCTCTCATACTCCTTGGCACTTGCCAAAATTACTGAGATACTTTTGTCGTTTCTCACTGAGATTCTCATTTTACTGTAAAAAAGGAAATAATTAAACAAAATTAATAGGAAAAATATTAACTTTTCTTCCTTTTAAGTTTTAACCTCAAGAATGGCCACTATAAATGCTTATCAAAGATCTCCCAAACGCAATTCACACAGAATCAACTCAAATATTCTCTCACCCAAAGATTCTCTTAATGGCGCTTCGCAGAGCCATCACCAAACGTCTCATTGACGGTTACAAATCCTTTGGACCATCCAAAACGAAGATGTTCCGTCATTACATGACATCATCGAATCTTACGGACCCGATCATTGGGATCCGCATCGAGTCCGTGTCTCCTCCGAGGCGAGAGGAAACAATGGCTGTGAAGGGTTTATCAGTGAGTGAGACCAAGAAGTTGTTGAGAATATATCAAATGGAGAAGGTGAAAGCGAGACTCAGAGAGATCCCAAAGAGCTCTGTTTCGTATTGGGAGTTTGTTCAGATATGTTGCGAGAGCTGTGGGAACAACGACGATCAAGGTTCTCTAATGGCTAAGTCTTTAGATCATTCAGGATGCGTCGTCGTTTTGGGAGACATCGTTTTCCTTCATCCCCATCAGGTGAATCATCTAACTAGTAACTAGTAGCCTCTAAACACTTTTAGGATCTAAGATTTTCTTTTGACAATACTGAAAAAAAAAACATACATAGATCCGATAGCAGAAAGACTATGTTGTTTAGCTTATAAAATTATTTTATTTTATGTATTTCAAATGTAGTAATTCTTGATAATGTTTGTTGAAATTCTTTCCAAATAATTTCTTAGATGTGTTTAAAAATATAATTACTTTTCGAAACTATATGCCTTTTGGGTGTGTTTTAAAAATTATCGGGTTCATACACGAGCTGATAATCATTACCAAAAACATTTTATTTTACAAAAGTATTCTATTCTCATATATTTTTGCTATGTAATTTTTAGATTGCCAAGTCTATGGCGGCAATGATCAACCAAACATCGGCACTCCCAAACGATCCAAGAAAAGAAGAGTTAGTTCGGCTTGAGACCACAAAGAAGTGTATTGACATAAAGGCACGACGCATAGTCAAGACCGAGTTATATTGCGGTCTCGGACTCCTAGCAGCGCAAACTTTTGGACTTATGCGTCTTACCTTTTGGGAACTAAGCTGGGACGTAATGGAACCCATCTGCTTCTTTGTCACATCCCTTCATTTCCTCCTTGGTTACTACTTTTTTCTTCGGACTTCGACGGAACCATCATTCGAAGGATTCTATCAACAACGGTTTAAGACCAAACAGAAGAAGCTTATGGAGAGCCATGGGTTTGATTTTTTGAGGTACACCGAGCTCAGCTCCTTGTTCACACCGTTACCGTGTACATCTTAAGTTTCGCATGTTTAGCTAGCAAACTAAGTTTATTTTGGCTAGACTTATCCTGTCTTTGGCCACTGTATAAGCATAGTGTGTGTAGACTTGAAATTGGGGTTCCACTTGTATGTGTATTTGATAAAGTTGGAATCTTAATTTTTATGCACACTCATATATCCTTCTCTTAGTTTTATGGGCCTGGGCTTATGTTTAGGAAAAAGAGCATTAGGGACAGGAAACTGTCTAAAAGAATAAACTTAGGAAAAGTAAACACCTCTTCAATGTCAATCTCGGAGATGTGAATATGAGAAAACAATATCACAAACTACCGTGACTGTTGCTATGTCTAACCCAAACGGTTTCATATTTCGTGAATTTATCTGCAATCGTTTCAAGAGTTTCTTTTAGAGGTGGGCAAACATAGGCCTCGGCAAAAAACCCGAATTGGAAATATTGAACCGAATTCAAACCGAAAAAGAGAAACCGAACTCGAACCGATAAAATATCCGAACGGGTCCTAAATTTCTATATCCGAAAAAACCGAAACCAAATCCAAAACCGAACCGATACCCGAAATATCTGAAATACAATTATATACCTAAAATATTAATTATATTTAGACTTAATATAACATATTTATCCAAAATTATAATTATAAATGAATAAATGAAATAACTTTAGACTAACATAACTAAAATATTCGAACGGTTTTAGCTATATTTTTCCAGATTTAATTAAATTTTATACAAATTTAATCAATTTTTCATTCAAATTTAACTACTTTTTATTTTTAAATAAAAATTTTGGGTATCCGAATCTGAACTGAAATTTTAAAATATCCGAACGGATTCTATATCTCTAAACCCGAAAACCTAAAAACTCAAAAAATTCGAATCAAACCCGAACAGTACCCGAACACCCAGACCTAAGTAAACATGAATGTTTCTTCAGTCGTTATCTTTACTAGAACGAAACGGAAGACTAGGTTCTTCATCTATCTCATTTTGCCTTATTTAAATTTTGCACCTGTTGTAATATGCTTATAAAATTCCTTAGCTGATGCTTCCTGCATTCTATGCAAGGACTCTTTTGAAACTTGTGATCACTATATTTTCACTGCAAATACTCACAGATAATTTGTAAAGGTCTAACCTAACATCTACTGACTGCAAGTTATACAACTTAATAGTATCGTATTCTGGAAGTCATGGTAGATTCAGTATTGGATAAATTTAATTAATATGTTTTTTTAAACTACTGTCTACCCAATCTGGCGGGAAAGAAATGGGAGAAGACAAGGCAAAAAGCTTCTCTCCCTCCAGCTAGCCTTATTCAGGGCATCAACAAACAAGTCCGTAGAAGAATTTCATTACTTCGTATTCAGAGGATACAAGGTATGATTGAGTAATGGAGGTGTGGTTTGCGTCAACATGATCTCAGATCCTCAGCATCTCTTATGATTTCAATCACTTTGTGTGATTAATTTAGCCACAAAGTTACATACATTTTAAAAACGATTTTTTTGGTTAAATTAATTTAATTATTACAAAAAATGCTTATAGAATCATTTTGTTTTTTTGGTCAAATGATTGTAATCTATATCTATGAATAAACTTTATTGGTCAATGATTGTAATCTATATTTATGAATAAAATTTATACTAAGTAAAATAAGTGAGGAATGGAAATATCAGAGAAAGGTTCCTACACCATCCTCAAAGGATGAACCATTTTCGAGCGACCTACTAACAGGGCATCAAAATACTCTGAAACTATGTGAAAAAGAAGATTTGAGAAAATTTTCAGGCACTTTCACTCGAATTTTGGGAAATGACCTTTCACTTCTAAAAACAGTAGCAATGTCGATCGCCATCACTAACAAAAATAACTCAACATTAATAGTCAAATTTCAACTAGTTTTTTCTGCCAAAAAGTATTGGGATTTTGTTTATCTTGAGAATCCATTACACATTGTAATGAAGAGTTAAGAGGAATATGAGGGATGAGACCTATATTTATACAGAAAAGGAAAACCCTACGAGTCTTTTGGAAATGCGTGAAAAAGAAACCAAATCAATAAGATTTGGAAACTGTTCAAAATTTGAATGCTAGAAAATATCAGGAATAAAATATAAACTAATCTTAAAGGATCTAGATTTGAATTTAATTCAATCCTAAATAGATTTCTTAGAGAAGAAGAAAGTAACACTAACCTTGATCCATGCTTTGATGATTTGTCATGAATCAGTATTCAATTGATCTTCTTCTTCCCTTTGCCTTCTTCTCCTTATGATTCCTTTGATGGACAAGGAATCAAAGTCCTTCTTCTCTCTCAATTAAGATCACTCCAGAACAGTTTATTTTTCTGTATATCCTTTTATCTTTTCTTATTATATTAAACACAACTGTTGTTATGTTTATATATTAATAGAACATACCTTTTCCTTAATGGCAAGTGATCTCACATCTTTTCATTAAGTAACTGTTCTGTCACTTAATTAATATAGTATCATTACATGTAATTATAATTCAATATAATTACATTTGCTATATATATACAAATAATAGAGAAAGGTATAATGTATAAAGTAAAGGAAGAGGGTTATCAATACACCCAAATTCTAATGACATTAATAGAAACCAATCCATCACTGGTATCGTCTTTTATATTAGAATTCTTAACTTTAATATGAACTTGATCTTTATATTAAACCTAAAACACACATAGGTCACATATAAGAATATAAATATTCTTACATTCTCCCACTTGACCTTTGTGTTGACTTGAGGGTTTAATAACTATAATACGCGCTTTAATATCAAGATCATCAAACTTTTAACTAAACCATAATTAGTTGAATCATGGCGGTCACACATCATCAAACGACATGACCCCTTCCATGTATCACAAACCAATTCCAATTTATAAAACTTCTTTATATTGAGAAATACTTTAATACTCAAACTAACCATATGTTATCTACGAACCATAAGTGTACACATATACTTTAATGATAACATACTTAATAAAATAGAAATATAACTTTAAGTGAATTAATAGTGTCACAAATACATAATGAGCATTCTATAATCAAAACAACAAGGCTTTATCTATAATACCTGATGGATATCTGGTCATGGTAGGCCATACACACCAAGCACCCGGACGATGCCGGTCGTGGAGCACAGGATGGAGCATGAAGACCCGGATTTTAGGAACCCCTTCCTAAATCCATTTTTAGCAAACTCTTCCTAAAGCCTTCCTAAAAACGCTTCAACTGCCCAACAAATGAAACGAAAACTACTTTGGATTTGATCAACATTCGACCAAGCCTGCTGAATACTTGTCAAATCTCATTCCAGAAGCCAACTAACCAATTCTACAAAGGCCAGGCGAATTTAATCAGATCAAGAGTCATTTTGACTTTAAAAGTCATTCAAACTTCATTAAAAACTAGTCTAAGGCATTAACTAGGTGCTAGTTTCGAGTTGCCTTGTTTTTAACACATTCTACCTAGTTTTTAATACCTTTGTAATCTATTTAAACACAATTTCGTGGTTAATGAAAAACAGACCTGTTTTGATTTGAAACCTTGTGTTTTGAGAGAGAGTATTTCTCTTCTGTTCCTTGTGAACATTTTCTGTTGAATTGATTAAGGGTTACTTCCATTCAGCAAACCTCCTTTGGTAAGGGTTACTTCCATTGGAGTTGGGTATACCAAAGGTCTTCCGCAGCCTTTGACGCTCCCATCAATCCACATCACCTTGTTCTTTGGTGCTAGTAGCCCTCAGATCGAAGGCATATCCAAATCTACCAACATCAGAGTGATCATCCTCGGACGGGATTCTATCATTTGGTATCAGAGCCACTCTGAAGTTTGGTATCTCTATCTCTATTTCATCTTCTCATCTTCCACAAATTTCTTTTCTTTCTATCTGTTTGCTAGTTGAGCCAGCCTCAATCCCAGATCAAAAAAAAAAAGAAAAGAGAAAGCAAAATCGAATTAAAAAAAAAGAGATCTAAAAGAGGAGGGCTTGGTCAATCAACTAGCCAAGAAAATCTTGCAATCTGTCTATCTTCGTCTTCTCCCATTGTTGTTTGGAATACCTTGCCAAGATCTGATTTGGTTTGCTTGGAACATTGGAAAAATCTTTGAGTGACAAAAAATAAGAGAGTTAAACACTTGTGAGGGTGAGGAAACAAACACTTGAGAGTGAGAGATTTTTGATTTGCTAATTCGTGTGTTAAGTGATTTTTCAGGTTAAGATGTTTGGACTTCAAAAGAAATCTAGCCAGGAGAAAATTGCACAACAAGGAGTTTTCAAATCTCCATCTAAAACTTTGTTTGGTAAGAAGCAACCGGTTTTTAGAAATAAGAAACAGTTTGCTTTTGATGGGTTTGATTGTGTGCAGGAAAGGCCACGCCTAAGGAGGTCACATGAAATGTCTAATTGGGGATGCAGAGAGGAATCACAACCGGCCAGAGAATGGGCAGAACACATTCTCAGCCTTGGTGATCAAATGAGTACCCTTAAAGCTAAACAGCTTCAGGATAGGCTTAGGAGACAAGAGCAATTTGAAAAATTGCAAAACCAGTTTCTGGAAAAACTCATGGCCGTGGATAATAGCAAGAAGGAGAGTGCAAACCCACGCCAATCAATCAGCACTGGAGCTGACCAACCTTTCTTCACCAGTGCAAAACCTAAAGGTATCTCTAAATTCTCTGTTTTGGAGAATATTTATCCATCTTGTTTGTGTCAAGACAGGGTATCAATCTCAAGAGGATGCCACATCCAGGACGTCAGTGAGCTAGGGGACATGGACATTCCTATGGTGTTTGATGAAGAAGCTGATAGCATCACTGAAGGGAAGGGACAAATCACAGATGCTTTGCCAATCTTTGATGAGTACGAAGATGAGCAGATGGAGTGTAAGATGTCTTGTGAGGATAATAGTCTTATTCCTTCTTGTGAATTTGATCTTTTACTTGAAAGTGAACAAGCCTATGATGAACTAACCAGTTTAGAACCGGAGCAGCCGAGTTGTGTTGTTTCAATCTCACAGGTCCAAGAAGAAAACTCACCAGAAAAAGCACAAAGGAGATTGCCATTGAATGAATTGGAGCAGCCAACTAGCCATGAACCAGCAACCGTTCTGAAGTCACTTCCTTTTGACTACCAAAAGCACTGTAAGGAATTTGATTTGGATAAGAGAAACCATAATTTGTTTGTGTTGGTCTCTGCTCTTGAAGAAAAACGATTTGGCTTAGAAAATGTGAAAGAATTTTGTGTTTCTGGATTTGTTTTTGATAAACTGATCCAACCTTTGAAGACACTTAAACATGAGAATTTCTTGATGCCAAAATGTGTTTTATTTGATAAATTTCGTGGCTTTGAATGTTCTTTAGGAGTTTCTTTGAATGAGAAAACATTTGAGCTGTTTAGAGCTAAAACCGAGTTAACACTTGTTGAAACTTTTCCTAAGTTTAACACATCTGTTGAAAAACTTTTTGGGCTTGAAAGCATAAAGGATTTTGTCTATGCCTTTTGCATATATGATGTGGTTTTGCTAGTGTTTGTGGAAGGACAGGGAAAACAGGATCGGGAATCTGACTCTAAACTAAAGATGATCCAAGTTCCTGTCAAGCAAAACATTTTTCAACCAAGAAGGAAGGACTTGATCCTTGTCCGAATTCAAAAGACAGTAGGCAAAGAGAACCAATGAATGACTTATCGGCCTCGAGATTGGAATTGGAAGTACTTGAGGAAAACCTTATTAGTTCAAGGAAGTTTCATTCTAAATCGTTACTTCGGCATTACCCTTATGTCTATTTGTTTGGTGTTTATGTCTCATTCTGACTTGTTTCCTTTTGATGTAGGTGACATGGATTTGAGGACAAATCCTTTTCAACAGGGGGGGGGAATGATGGATATCTGGTCATGGTAGGCCATACACACCAAGCACCCAGACGATGCCGGTCGTGGAGCACAGGATGGAGCATGAAGACCCGGATTTTAGGAACCCCTTCCTAAATCCATTTTTAGGAAACTCTTCCTAAAGCCTTCCTAAAAACGCTTCAACTGCCCAACAAATGAAATGAAGACTACTTTGGATTTGATCAACATTCGACCAGGCCTGCTGAATACTTGTCAAATCTCATTCCAGAAGCCAACTAACCAATTCTACAAAGGCCAGGCGAATTTAATCAGATCAAGAGTCATTTTGACTTTAAAAGTCATTCAAACTTCATTAAAAACTAGTCTAAGGCATTAACTAGGTGCTAGTTTCGAGTTGCAATGAATACCACTAGAAATGTGCATTTTAGGACGCCTAACTGAGGATTGAGAAACATATATACCTTGTTTCTCATTCATTGGGAGACACCGTTAATCAACCAAATCAATTACACCAAAAAGAGGAATCTGTAACAAAAATGAGTCCCATGAAGGTCAGAAAAGGAACTTCATGTCTCCAAATGCATAAAACAGAATTTTAAAAAAGTAAGAAAGATCATAACAATGAATGCCACTAGAAATATGCACTGTGAGACTCCTAAATGAGGAATGAGAAGAATATATACATTGTTTCTCATTCATTGGGCAACCATTAATCAACCAAATCAATTACACCAAAAAGACGAATCTGAAAATCAAATGAGTCCCATGAAGAATAGAAAAGGAACTTCATGTCTCCAAATGAATAAAACAGAATTATAAATAGTAAGAATGGACATAACAATGAATACCACAAGAAATATGCGTTGTGGGACTCCTAAATGAGGAAGGAGAAGCATATATACATTGTTTCTCATTCATTGGGAGACACCGTTAATCAACCAAATCAGTTACCCTAAAATAGGTATTTGGAACAAAAATGAGTCCCATGAAGATCAGAAAAGGAACTTCATGTCCCCAAATGCATAAAACAGAATTTTAAAAAGTAAGAATGATCATAACAATGAATACCACTAGAATTATGCATTGTGGGATTCCTAAATGAGGAATGAGAAGCATATATACATTGTTTCTCATTCATTGGGGGACCCCATTAATCAACCAAATCAATTACACCAAAAATAGGAATCTGGAACTAAAATGAGTCTTATGAAGATCAGAAAAGGAATTGCATGTCCCCAAATACATAAAACTGAACTTTAATGAGTAAGAATGACCATAACAATGAATACCATTAGAAATGTGCATTGTAGGACGCCTAAATGAGGATTGAGAAGCATATATACCTTGTTTCTCATTCATTGGGAGACACCATTAATCAACAAAATCAATTACACTAAAAATAGGAATCTGAAACAAATATGAGTCTCATGAAGATCAGAAAAGGAACTTCATGTCCCCAAATGCATAAAACAGAATTTTAAAAAGTAAGAATGGTCATAACAATGAATACCACTAGAATTATGCATTGTGGGACTCCTAAATGAGGAATGAGAAGCATATATACATTGTTTCTCATTCATTGGGGGACACCACTAATCAACCAAATCAATTACACCAAAAATAGGAATCTGGAACTAAAATGAGTCTCATGAAGATCAGAAAAGGAATTGCATGTCCCCAAATGCATAAAACTGAACTTTAAGAGGTAAGAATGTCCATAACAATGAATACCACTAGAAATGTGCATTGTAGGGCGCCTAAATCAATTACACCAAAAAGAGGTATCTAGAAATCAAATGAGTCCCATGAAGATCAGAAAAAGAACTTCATGACTCCAAATGCATAAAACAGAATTTTAAAGAGTAAGAATGGTCATAACAATGAATACCACAAGAAATGTGCATTGTGGGACACCTAAATGAGGAATGAGAGGCATATATACATTGTTTCTCATTCATTGGGAGACACCGTTAATCAACCAAATCAATTACCCTAAAATAGGTATCTGGAACAAAAATGAGTCCCATGAAGATCAGAAAAGGAACTTCCTGTCCCCAAATGCACAAAACAAAATTTTAAAAGTATATATACATTGTTTCTAATTCATTGGGAGACACCGTTAATTAACAAAAAAAAAAACAGCAAAAACAGGAATCTGGAAATCAAATGAGTCCCATGAAGATCAGAAAAAGAACTTCATGGCTCCAAATGCATAAAACAGAATTTTAAAGAGTAAGAATGGTTATGAATACCACAAGAAATGTGCATTGTGGGACTCCTAAATGAGGAATGAGAAGAATATATACATTGTTTCTCATTCATTGGGAGACAACGTTTATCAACCAAAATCAATTACATCGAAAACAGGAATCTGGAACTAAAATGAGTATCATGAAGATCAGAAAAGGAACTTCATATCTCCAAATGCATAAAACTGAAATTTAATGAGTAAGAATGACAATAACAATGAATACCACTAGAAATGTGCATTGTAGGGCGCCTAAATGAGGATTGAGAAGCATATATACCTTGTTTCTCATTCATTGGGAGACACCGTTAATCAACAAAATCAGTTACACTAAAAAGAGGAATCTGAAACAAATATGAGTCCCATGAAGATCAGAAAAGGAACTTCATGTCCCTAAATGCATAAAACAGAATTTTAAAAAGTAAGAATGATCATAACAATGATTACCACTAGAATTATGCATTGTGGGACTCCTAAATGAGGAATGAGAAGCATATATACATTTTTTCTCATTCATTGGGGGACACCATTAATCAACCAAATCAATTACACCAAAAATAGGAATCTGGAACTAAAATGAGTCTTATGAAGATCAGAAAAGGAATTGCATGTCCCCAAATACATAAAACTGAACTTTAATGAGTAAGAATGTCCATAACAATGAATACCACTAGAAATGAGCATTGTAGGGCGCCTAAATCAATTACACCAGAAAGAGGTATCTGGAAATCAAATGAGTCCCATGAAGATCAGAAAAAGAACTTCATGACTCCAAATGCATAAAACAGAATTTTAAAGAGTAAGAATGGTCATAACAATGAATACCACAAGAAATGTGCATTGTGGGACACCTAAATGAGGAATGAGAGGCATATATACATTGTTTCTCATTCATTGGGAGACACCGTTAATCAACCAAATCAGTTACCCTAAAATAGGTATCTGGAACAAAAATGAGTCCCATGAAGATCAGAAAAGGAACTTCCTGTCCCCAAATGCACGAAACAAAATTTTAAAAGTATATATACATTGTTTCTAATTCATTGGGAGACACCGTTAATTAACAAAAAAAAAACAGCAAAAACAGGAATCTGGAAATCAAATGAGTCCCATGAAGATCAGAAAAAGAATTTCATGGCTCCAAATGCATAAAACAGAATTTTAAAGAGTAAGAATGGTTATGAATACCACAAGAAATGTGCATTGTGGGACTCCTAAATGAGGAATGAGAAGCATATATACATTGTTTCTCATTCATTGGGAGACAACGTTAATCAACCAAAATCAATTACATGGAAAACAGGAATCTGGAACTAAAATGAGTATCATGAAGATCAGAAAAGGAAATTCATTTCTCCAAATGTATAAAACTGAAATTTAATGAGTAAGAATGACCATAACAATGAATACCACTAGAAATGTGCATTGTAGGGCGCCTAAATGAGGATTGAGAAGCATATATACCTAGTTTCTCAGTCATTGGGAGACACCGTTAATCAACAAAATCAATTACACTAAAAAGAGGAATCTGAAACAAATATGAGTCCCATGAACATCAGAAAAGGAACTTCATGTCCCAAAATGCATAAAACAGAATTTTAAAAAGTAAGAATGGTCATAACAATGAATACCACTAGAATTATGCATTGTGGGACTCCTAAATGAGGAATGAGAAGCATATATACATTGTTTCTCATTCATTGGGGGACACCATTAATCAACCAAATCAATTACACCAGAAATAGGAATCTGGAACTAAAATGAGTCTTATGAAGATCAGAAAAGGAATTGCATGTCCCCAAATGCATAAAACTGAACTTTAACGAGTAAGAATGTCCATAAGAATGAATACCACTAGAAATGTGCATTGTAGGGTGCCTAAATGAGGATTGAGAAGCATATATGCCTTGTTTCTCATTCATTGGAAAACACCGTTAATTAACCAAATCAATTACACCAAAAAGAGGAATCTGGAACAAAAATGAGTCCCATGAATGTCAGAAAAGGAACTTCATGTCCCGAAATGCATAAAACAGAATTTTAAAAAGTAAGAATGGTCTTAACAATGAATACCACTAGAATTATGCATTTTGGGACTCCTAAATGAGGAATGAGAAGCATATATACATTGTTTCTCATTCATTGGGCGACACCACTAATCAACCAAATCAATTAATCATAAAATAGGAATCTGGAACTAAAATGAGTCTCATGAAGATCAGAAAAGGAATTGCATGTCCCCAAATGCATAAAACTGAACTTTAATGCGTAAGAATGACCATAACAATGAATACCACTAGAAATGAGCATTGTAGGGCGCCTAAATCAATTACACCAAAAAGAGGAATCTGGAAATCAAATGAGTCCCATGAAGATCAGAAAAAGAACTTCATGGCTCCAAATGCATAAAACAGAATTTTAAAGAGTAAGAATGGTCATAACAATGAATACCACAAGAAATGTGCATTGTGGGACTCCTAAATGAGGAATGAGAAGCATATATATATTGTTTCTCATTCATTGGGGGACACAACTAATCAACCAAATCAATTACACCAAAAATAGGAATCTGGAACTAAAATGAGTCTTATGAAGATCAGAAAAGGAATTGCATGTCCCCAAATACATAAAACTGAACTTTAATGAGTAAGAATGACCATAACAATGAATACCATTAGAAATGTGCATTGTAGGACGCCTAAATGAGGATTGAGAAGCATATATACCTTGTTTCTCATTCATTGGGAGACACCATTAATCAACAAAATCAATTACACTAAAAATAGGAATCTGAAACAAATATGAGTCTCATGAAGATCAGAAAAGGAACTTCATGTCCCCAAATGCATAAAACAGAATTTTAAAAAGTAAGAATGGTCATAACAATGAATACCACTAGAATTATGCATTGTGGGACTCCTAAATGAGGAATGAGAAGCATATATACATTGTTTCTCATTCATTGGGGGACACCACTAATCAACCAAATCAATTACACCAAAAATAGGAATCTGGAACAAAAATGAGTCCCATGAAGAATAGAAAAGGAACTTCATGTCTCCAAATGAATAAAACAGAATTATAAATAGTAAGAATGGACATAACAATGAATACCACAAGAAATATGCGTTGTGGGACTCCTAAATGAGGAAGGAGAAGCATATATACATTGTTTCTCATTCATTGGGAGACACCGTTAATCAACCAAATCAGTTACCCTAAAATAGGTATTTGGAACAAAAATGAGTCCCATGAAGATCAGAAAAGGAACTTCATGTCCCCAAATGCATAAAACAGAATTTTAAAAAGTAAGAATGATCATAACAATGAATACCACTAGAATTATGCATTGTGGGATTCCTAAATGAGGAATGAGAAGCATATATACATTGTTTCTCATTCATTGGGGGACCCCATTAATCAACCAAATCAATTACACCAAAAATAGGAATCTGGAACTAAAATGAGTCTTATGAAGATCAGAAAAGGAATTGCATGTCCCCAAATACATAAAACTGAACTTTAATGAGTAAGAATGACCATAACAATGAATACCATTAGAAATGTGCATTGTAGGACGCCTAAATGAGGATTGAGAAGCATATATACCTTGTTTCTCATTCATTGGGAGACACCATTAATCAACAAAATCAATTACACTAAAAATAGGAATCTGAAACAAATATGAGTCTCATGAAGATCAGAAAAGGAACTTCATGTCCCCAAATGCATAAAACAGAATTTTAAAAAGTAAGAATGGTCATAACAATGAATACCACTAGAATTATGCATTGTGGGACTCCTAAATGAGGAATGAGAAGCATATATACATTGTTTCTCATTCATTGGGGGACACCATTAATCAACCAAATCAATTACACCAGAAATAGGAATCTGGAACTAAAATGAGTCTTATGAAGATCAGAAAAGGAATTGCATGTCCCCAAATGCATAAAACTGAACTTTAACGAGTAAGAATGTCCATAAGAATGAATACCACTAGAAATGTGCATTGTAGGGTGCCTAAATGAGGATTGAGAAGCATATATGCCTTGTTTCTCATTCATTGGAAAACACCGTTAATTAACCAAATCAATTACACCAAAAAGAGGAATCTGGAACAAAAATGAGTCCCATGAATGTCAGAAAAGGAACTTCATGTCCCGAAATGCATAAAACAGAATTTTAAAAAGTAAGAATGGTCTTAACAATGAATACCACTAGAATTATGCATTTTGGGACTCCTAAATGAGGAATGAGAAGCATATATACATTGTTTCTCATTCATTGGGCGACACCACTAATCAACCAAATCAATTAATCATAAAATAGGAATCTGGAACTAAAATGAGTCTCATGAAGATCAGAAAAGGAATTGCATGTCCCCAAATGCATAAAACTGAACTTTAATGCGTAAGAATGACCATAACAATGAATACCACTAGAAATGAGCATTGTAGGGCGCCTAAATCAATTACACCAAAAAGAGGAATCTGGAAATCAAATGAGTCCCATGAAGATCAGAAAAAGAACTTCATGGCTCCAAATGCATAAAACAGAATTTTAAAGAGTAAGAATGGTCATAACAATGAATACCACAAGAAATGTGCATTGTGGGACTCCTAAATGAGGAATGAGAAGCATATATATATTGTTTCTCATTCATTGGGGGACACAACTAATCAACCAAATCAATTACACCAAAAATAGGAATCTGGAACTAAAATGAGTCTTATGAAGATCAGAAAAGGAATTGCATGTCCCCAAATACATAAAACTGAACTTTAATGAGTAAGAATGACCATAACAATGAATACCATTAGAAATGTGCATTGTAGGACGCCTAAATGAGGATTGAGAAGCATATATACCTTGTTTCTCATTCATTGGGAGACACCATTAATCAACAAAATCAATTACACTAAAAATAGGAATCTGAAACAAATATGAGTCTCATGAAGATCAGAAAAGGAACTTCATGTCCCCAAATGCATAAAACAGAATTTTAAAAAGTAAGAATGGTCATAACAATGAATACCACTAGAATTATGCATTGTGGGACTCCTAAATGAGGAATGAGAAGCATATATACATTGTTTCTCATTCATTGGGGGACACCACTAATCAACCAAATCAATTACACCAAAAATAGGAATCTGGAACAAAAATGAGTCCCATGAAGAATAGAAAAGGAACTTCATGTCTCCAAATGAATAAAACAGAATTATAAATAGTAAGAATGGACATAACAATGAATACCACAAGAAATATGCGTTGTGGGACTCCTAAATGAGGAAGGAGAAGCATATATACATTGTTTCTCATTCATTGGGAGACACCGTTAATCAACCAAATCAGTTACCCTAAAATAGGTATTTGGAACAAAAATGAGTCCCATGAAGATCAGAAAAGGAACTTCATGTCCCCAAATGCATAAAACAGAATTTTAAAAAGTAAGAATGATCATAACAATGAATACCACTAGAATTATGCATTGTGGGATTCCTAAATGAGGAATGAGAAGCATATATACATTGTTTCTCATTCATTGGGGGACCCCATTAATCAACCAAATCAATTACACCAAAAATAGGAATCTGGAACTAAAATGAGTCTTATGAAGATCAGAAAAGGAATTGCATGTCCCCAAATACATAAAACTGAACTTTAATGAGTAAGAATGACCATAACAATGAATACCATTAGAAATGTGCATTGTAGGACGCCTAAATGAGGATTGAGAAGCATATATACCTTGTTTCTCATTCATTGGGAGACACCATTAATCAACAAAATCAATTACACTAAAAATAGGAATCTGAAACAAATATGAGTCTCATGAAGATCAGAAAAGGAACTTCATGTCCCCAAATGCATAAAACAGAATTTTAAAAAGTAAGAATGGTCATAACAATGAATACCACTAGAATTATGCATTGTGGGACTCCTAAATGAGGAATGAGAAGCATATATACATTGTTTCTCATTCATTGGGGGACACCACTAATCAACCAAATCAATTACACCAAAAATAGGAATCTGGAACTAAAATGAGTCTCATGAAGATCAGAAAAGGAATTGCATGTCCCCAAATGCATAAAACTGAACTTTAAGAGGTAAGAATGTCCATAACAATGAATACCACTAGAAATGTGCATTGTAGGGCGCCTAAATCAATTACACCAAAAAGAGGTATCTAGAAATCAAATGAGTCCCATGAAGATCAGAAAAAGAACTTCATGACTCCAAATGCATAAAACAGAATTTTAAAGAGTAAGAATGGTCATAACAATGAATACCACAAGAAATGTGCATTGTGGGACACCTAAATGAGGAATGAGAGGCATATATACATTGTTTCTCATTCATTGGGAGACACCGTTAATCAACCAAATCAATTACCCTAAAATAGGTATCTGGAACAAAAATGAGTCCCATGAAGATCAGAAAAGGAACTTCCTGTCCCCAAATGCACAAAACAAAATTTTAAAAGTATATATACATTGTTTCTAATTCATTGGGAGACACCGTTAATTAACAAAAAAAAAAACAGCAAAAACAGGAATCTGGAAATCAAATGAGTCCCATGAAGATCAGAAAAAGAACTTCATGGCTCCAAATGCATAAAACAGAATTTTAAAGAGTAAGAATGGTTATGAATACCACAAGAAATGTGCATTGTGGGACTCCTAAATGAGGAATGAGAAGAATATATACATTGTTTCTCATTCATTGGGAGACAACGTTTATCAACCAAAATCAATTACATCGAAAACAGGAATCTGGAACTAAAATGAGTATCATGAAGATCAGAAAAGGAACTTCATATCTCCAAATGCATAAAACTGAAATTTAATGAGTAAGAATGACAATAACAATGAATACCACTAGAAATGTGCATTGTAGGGCGCCTAAATGAGGATTGAGAAGCATATATACCTTGTTTCTCATTCATTGGGAGACACCGTTAATCAACAAAATCAGTTACACTAAAAAGAGGAATCTGAAACAAATATGAGTCCCATGAAGATCAGAAAAGGAACTTCATGTCCCTAAATGCATAAAACAGAATTTTAAAAAGTAAGAATGATCATAACAATGATTACCACTAGAATTATGCATTGTGGGACTCCTAAATGAGGAATGAGAAGCATATATACATTTTTTCTCATTCATTGGGGGACACCATTAATCAACCAAATCAATTACACCAAAAATAGGAATCTGGAACTAAAATGAGTCTTATGAAGATCAGAAAAGGAATTGCATGTCCCCAAATACATAAAACTGAACTTTAATGAGTAAGAATGACCATAACAATGAATACCACTAGAAATGAGCATTGTAGGGCGCCTAAATCAATTACACCAAAAAGAGGAATCTGGAAATCAAATGAGTCCCATGAAGATCAGAAAAAGAACTTCATGGCTCAAAATGCATAAAACAGAATTTTAAAGAGTAAGAATGGTCATAACAATGAATACCACTAGAATTATGCATTGTGGGACTCCTAAATGAGGAATGAGAAGAATATATACATTGTTTCTCATTCATTGGGGGACACAACTAATCAACCAAATCAATTACACCAAAAATAGGAATCTAGAACTAAAATGAGTCTCATGAAGATCAGAAAAGGAATTGCATGTCCCCAAATGCATAAAACTGAACTTTAATGAGTAAGAATGTCCATAACAATGAATACCACTAGAAATATGTATTGTAGGGCGCCTAAATCAATTACACCAAAAGGAGGTATCTGGAAATCAAATGAGTCCCATGAAGATCAGAAAAAGAACTTCATGGCTCCAAATGCATAAAACAGAATTTTAAAGAGTAAGAATGGTCATAACAATGAATACCAGAAGAAATGTGCATTGTGGGACTCCTTAATGAGGAATGAGAAGCATATATACATTGTTTCTCATTCATTGGGAGACACCGTTAATCAATCAAATTAATTACACCGAAAATAGGAATCTGGAACTAAAATGAGTCTCATGAGGATCAGAAAATGAATTGCATGTCCCCAAATGCATAAAACTGAACTTTAATGAGTAAGAATGTCCATAACAATGAATACCACTAGAAATGTGCATTGTAGGGCGCCTAAATGAGGATTGAGAAGCATATATACCTTGTTTCTCATTCATTCGAAGACGCCGTTAAATTAACCAAATCAATTACACCAAAAAGAGGAATCTGGAACAAAAATGAGTCCCATGATGGTCAGAAAAGGAACTTCATGTCCCGAAATGCATAAAACAGAATTTTAAAAAGTAAGAATGGCCAGAACAATGAATACCACTAGGAATATGCATTGCGAGACTCCTAAATGAGGAATGAGAAGAATATATAAATTGTTTCTCATTCATTGGGAGACACCGTTAATCAACCAAATCAATTACACCAAAAAGAGGAATCTGGAACAAAAATGAGTCCCATGAAGGTCAGAAAAGGAACTTCATGTCCCGAAATACATAAAACAGAATTTAAAAAAGTAAGAATGGTCATAACAATGAATACCACTAGAATTATGCATTTTGGGACTCCTAAATGAGGAATGAGAAGCATATATACATTGTTTCTCATTCATTGGGAGACACCGTTAATCAACCAAAATCAATTACATCGAAAACAGGAATCTGGAACTAAAATGAGTATCATGAAGATCAGAAAAGGAACTTCATGTCTCCAAATGCATAAAACTGAAATTTAATGAGTAAGAATGACCATAACAATGAATACCACTAGAAATGTGCACTGTAGGGCGCCTAAATGAGGATTGAGAAGAATATATACCTTGTTTCTAATTCATTGAGAGACACCGTTAATCAACAAAATCAATTACACTAAAAAGAGGAATCTTAAACAAATATGAGTCCCATGAAGATCAGAAAAGGAACTTCATGTCCCAAAATGCATAAAACCGAATTTTAAAAAGTAAGAATGGTCATAACAATGAATACCACTAGAATTAAGCATTGTGGGACTCCTAAATGAGGAATGAGAAGCATATATACATTGTTTCTCATTCATTGGGAGACACCGTTAATCAACCAAAATCAATTACATCGAAAACAGGAATCTGGAACTAAAATGAGTATCATGAAGATCAGAAAAGGAACTTCATGTCTCCAAATGCATAAAACTGAAATTTAATGAGTAAGAATGACCATAACAATGAATACCACTAGAAATGTGCATTGCAGGGCGCCTAAATGAGGATTGAGAAGCATATATACCTTGTTTCTCATTCATTGGAAGACACCGTTAATTAACCAAATAAATTACACCAAAAAGAGGAATCTGGAACAAAAATGAGTCCCATGAAGGTCAGAAAAGGAACTTCATGTCCCGAAATGCATAAAACAGAATTTAAAAAAGTAAAAATGGTCATAACAATGAATACCACTAGAATTATGCGTTGTGGGACTCCTAAATGAGGAATGAGAAGCATATATACATTGTTTCTCATTCATTGGGAGACACCGTTAATCAACCAAAATCAATTACATCGAAAACAGGAATCTGGAACTAAAATGAGTATCATGAAGATCAGAAAAGGAACTTCATGTCTCCAAATGCATAAAACTGAAATTTAATGAGTAAGAATGACCATAACAATGAATACCACTAGAAATGTGCATTGTAGGGCGCCTAAATGAGGATTGAGAAGCATATATACCTTGTTTCTCATTCAATGGATGACACCGTTAATTAACCAAATCAATTACACCAAAAAGAGGAATCTGGAACAAAAATGAGTCCCATGAAGGTCAGAAAAGGAACTTCATGTCCCGAAATGCATAAAACAGAATTTAAAAAAGTAAAAATGGTCATAACAATGAATACCACTAGAATTATGCGTTGTGGAATCCTAAATGAGGAATGAGAAGCATATATACATTGTTTCTCATTCATTGGGAGACACCGTTAATCAACCAAAATCAATTACATCGAAAACAGGAAACTGGAACTAAAATGAGTATCATGAAGATCAGAAAAGGAACTTCATGTCTCCAAATGCATAAAACTGAAATTTAATGAGTAAGAATGACCATAACAATGAATACCACAAGAAATGTGCATTGAAGGGTGCCTAAATGAGGATTGAGAAACATATATACCTTGTTTCTCATTCATTGGGAGACACCGTTAATCAACAAAATCAATTACACTAAAAAGAGGAATCTGAAACAAATATGAGTCCCATGAAGATCAGAAAAGGAACTTCAAGTCCCAAAATGCATAAAACAGAATTTTAAAAAGTAAGAATGGTCATAACAATGAATACCACTAGAATTAAGCATTATGGGACTCCTAAATGAGGAATGAGAAGCATATATACATTGTTTCTCATTCATTGGGAGACACCACTATTCAACCAAATCAATTACACCAAAAATAGGAATCTGGAACTAAAATGAGTCTTATGAAGATCAGAAAAGGAATTGCATGTCCCCAAATGCATAAAATTGAACTTTAATGAGTAAGAATGTCCATAACAGTGAATACCACTAGAAATGTGCATTGTAGGGCGCCTAAATCAATTACACCAAAAAGAGGAATATGGAAATCAAATGAGTCCCATGAAGATCAGAAAAAGAACTTCATGGCTCCAAATGCATAAAACAGAATTTTAAAGAGTAAGAATGGTCATAACAATGAATACCACAAGAAATGTGCATTGTGGGACTCCTAAATGAGGAATGAGAAGCATATATACATTGTTTCTCATTCATTGGGAGACACCGTTAATCAACCAAATCAATTACACCGAAAACAGGAATCTGGAACTAAAATGAGTATCATGAATATCAGAAAAGGAACTTCATGTCTCCAAATGCATAAAACTGAAATTTAATGAGTAAGAATGACCATAACAATGAATACCACTAGAAATGTGCATTGTAGGGCGCCTAAATGAGGATTGAGAAGCATATATACCTTGTTTCTCATTCATTGGATGACACCGTTAATTAACCAAATCAATTACACCAAAAAGAGGAATCTGGAACAAAAATGAGTCCCATGAAGGTCAGAAAAGGAACTTCATGTCCCGAAATGCATAAAACAGAATTTTAAAAAGTAAGAATGGTCATAACAATGAATACCACTAGAATTATGCATTGTGGGACTCCTAAATGAGGAATGAGAAGCATATATACATTGTTTCTCATTCATTGGGGGACACCACTAATCAACCAAATCAATTAATCATAAAATAGGAATCTGGAACTAAAATGAGTCTCATGAAGATCAGAAAAGGAATTGCATGTCCCCAAATGCATAAAACTGAACTTTAATGAGTAAGAATGGCCATAACAATGAATACCACTAGAAATGAGCATTGTAGGGTGCCTAAATCAATTACAGTAAAAAGAGGAATCTGAAACAAATATGAGTCCCATGAAGATCAGAAAAGGAACTTCATGTCCCCAAATGCATAAAACAGAATTTTAAATAGTAAGAATGGTCATAACAATGAATACCACTAGAATTATGCATTGTGGGACTCCTAAATGAGGAATGAGAAGCATATATACATTGTTTCTCATTCATTGGGGGACACCATTAATCAACCAAATCAATTACACCAAAGATAGGAATGTGGAACTAAAATGAGTCTTATGAGGATCAGAAAAGGAATTGCATGTCCCCAAATGCATAAAACTGAACTTTAATGAGTAAGAATGTCCATAACAATGAATACCACTTGAAATATGCATTGTAGGGCGCCTAAATCAATTACACCAAAAGGAGGTATCTGGAAATCAAATGAGTCCCATGAAGATCAGAAAAAGAACTTCATGGCTCCAAATGCATAGAACAGAATTTTAAAGAGTAAGAATGGTCATAACAATGAATACCAGAAGAAATGTGCATTGTGGGACTCCTAAATGAGGAATGAGAAGCATATATACATTGTTTCTCATTCATTGGGAGACACCGTTAATCAACCAAATCAATTACACCGAAAATAGGAATCTGGAACTAAAATGAGTCTCATGAGGATCAGAAAATGAATTGCATGTCCCCAAATGCATAAAACTGAACTTTAATGAGTAAGAATGTCCATAACAATGAATACCACTAGAAATGTGCATTGTAGGGCGCCTAAATGAGGATTGAGAAGCATATATACCTTGTTTCTTATTCATTGGAAGATGCTGTTAGATTAACCAAATCAATTACACCAAAAAGAGGAATCTGGAACAAAAATGAGTCCCATGATGGTCAGAAAAGGAACTTCATGTCCCGTAATGCATAAAACAGAATTTTAAAAAGTAAGAATGGCCAGAACAATGAATACCACTAGAAATGTGCATTGTAGGGCGCCTAAATCAATTACACCAGAAAGAGGTATCTGGAAATCAAATGAGTCCCATGAAGATCAGAAAAAGAACATCATGACTCCAAATGCATAGAACAGAATTTTAAAGAGTAAGAATGGTCATAACAATGAATACCACAAGAAATGTGCATTGTGGGACACCTAAATGAGGAATGAGAGGCATATATACATTGTTTCTCATTCATTGGGAGACACCGTTAATCAACCAATTAATCAACCAAATCAGTTACCCTAAAATAGGTATCTGGAACAAAAATGAGTCCCATGAAGATCAGAAAAGGAACTTCCTGTCCCTAAATGCACAAAACAAAATTTTAAAAGTATATATACATTGTTTCTAATTCTTTGGGAGACACCGTTAATTAACAAAAAAAAACAGCAAAAACAGGAATCTGGAAATCAAATGAGTCCCATGAAGATCAGAAAAAGAACTTCATGGCTCCAAATGCATAAAACAGAATTTTAAAGAGTAAGAATGGTTATGAATACCACAAGATATGTGCATTGTGGGACTCCTAAATGAGGAATGAGAAGCATATATACATTGTTTCTTATTCATTGGGAGACAACGTTAATCAACCAAAATCAATTACATCGAAAACAGGAATCTGGAACTAAAATGAGTATCATGAAGATCAGAAAAGGAACTTCATGTCTCCAAATGCATAAAACTGAAATTTAATGAGTAAGAATGACCATAACAATGAATACCACAAGAAATGTGCATTGAAGGGTGCCTAAATGAGGATTGAGAAACATATATACCTTGTTTCTCATTCATTGGGAGACACCGTTAATCAACAAAATCAATTACACTAAAAAGAGGAATCTGAAACAAATATGAGTCCCATGAAGATCAGAAAAGGAACTTCATATCCCCAAATGCATAAAACAGAATTTTAAAAAGTAAGAATGATCATAACAATGAATACCACTAGAATTATGCATTGTAGGACTCCTAAATGAGGAATGAGAAGCATATATACATTGTTTCTCATTCATTGGGGGACACCATTAATCAACCAAATCAATTACACCAAAAATAGGAATCTGGAACTAAAATGAGTCTTATGAAGATCAGAAAAGGAATTGCATGTCCCCAAATACATAAAACTGAACTTTAATGAGTAAGAATGTCCATAACAATGAATACCACTAGAAATGTGCATTGTAGGGCGCCTAAATGAGGATTGAGAAGCATATATACCTTGTTTCTCATTCATTGGAAGATGCTGTTAGATTAACCAAATCAATTACACCAAAAAGAGGAATCTGGAACAAAAATGAGTCCAATGATGGTCAGAAAAGGAACTTCATGTCCCGTAATGCATAAAACAGAATTTTAAAAAGTAAGAATGGCCAGAACAATGAATACCACTAGGAATATGCATTGCGAGACTCCTAAATGAGGAATGAGAAGAATATATAAATTGTTTCTCATTCATTGGGAGACACCGTTAATCAACCAAATAAATTACATCAAAAAGAGGAATCTGGAAATCAAATGAGTCCCATGAAGATCAGAAAAGGAACTTCATGTCTCCAAATGCATAAAACAGAATTTTAAATAGTAAGAATGGACATAACAATGAATACCACAAGAAATATTCATTTTGGGACTCCTAAATGAAGAATGAGAAGCATATATACATTGTTTCTCATTCATGGGGAGACACCGTTAATCAACCAAAATCAATTACATCGAAAACAGGAATCTGGAACTAAAATGAGTATCATGAAGATCAGAAAAGGAACTTCATGTCTCCAAATGCATAAAACTGAAATTTAATGAGTAACAATGACCATAACAATGAATACCATTAGAAATGTGCATTGTAGGACGCCTAAATGAGGATTGAGAAGCATATATACCTTGTTTCTCATTCATTGGGAGACACCGTTAATCAACAAAATCAATTACACTAAAAAGAGGAATCTGAAACAAATATGAGTCTCATGAAGATCAGAAAAGGAACTTCATGTCCCAAAATGCATAAAACAGAATTTTAAAAAGTAAGAATGGTCATAACAATGAATACCACTAGAATTGTGCATTGTGGGACTCCTAAATGAGGAATGAGAAGCATATAAACATTGTTTCTCATTCATTGGGGGACACCATTAATCAACCAAATCAATTACACCAAAAATAGGAATCTGGAACTAAAATGAGTCTTATGAAGATCAGAAAAGGAATTGCATGTCCCCAAATGCATAAAACTGAACTTTAATGAGTAAGAATGTCCATAACAATGAATACCACTAGAAATGTGCATTATAGGGCGCCTAAATGAGGATTGAGAAGGATATATACATTGTTTCTCATTCATTGGAAGACACCGTTAATTAACCAAATCAATTACACCAAAAAGAGGAATCTGGAACAAAAATGAGTCCCATGAAGGTCAGAAAAGGAACTTCATGTCCCGAAATGCATAAAACAAAATTTTAAAAAGTAAGAATGGTCATAACAATGAATACCACTAGAATTATGCGTTGTGGGACTCCTAAATGTGGAATGAGAAGCATATATACATTGTTTCTCATTCATTGGGGGACACCACTATTCAACCAAATCAATTACACCAAAAATAGGAATCTGGAACTAAAATGAGTCTCATGAAGATCAGAAAAGGAATTGCATGTCCCCAAATGCATAAAACTGAACTTTAATGAGTAAGAATGTCCATAACAATGAATACCACTAGAAATGTGCATTATAGGGTGCCTAAATCAATTACACCAGAAAGACGTATCTGGAAATCAAATGAGTCCCATGAAGATCAGAAAAAGAACTACATGACTCCAAATGCATAAAACAGAATTTTAAAGAGTAAGAATGGTCATAACAATGAATACCACAAGAAATGTGCATTGTGGGACACCTAAATGAGGATTGAGAAGCATATATACCTTGTTTCTCATTCATTGGGAGACACCGTTAATCAACAAAATCAATTACACTAAAAAGAGGAATCTGAAACAAATATGAGTCTCATGAAGATCAGAAAAGGAACTTCATGTCCCCAAATGCATAAAACAGAATTTTGAAAAGTAAGAATGGTCATAACAATGAATACCACTAGAATTATGCATTGTGGGACTCCTAAATGAGGAATAAGAAGCATATATACATTGTTTCTCATTCATTGGGGGACACCACTAATCAACCAAATCAATTACACCAAAAATAGGAATCTGGAACTAAAATGAGTCTCATGAAGATCAGAAAAGGAATTGCATGTCCCCAAATGCATAAAACTGAACTTTAATGAGTAAGAATATCCATAACAATGAATACCACTAGAAATGTGCATTGTAGGGCGCCTAAATCAATTACACCAAAAAGAGGTATATGGAAATCAAATGAGTCCCATGAAGATCAGAAAAAGAACTTCATGACTCCAAATGCATAAAACAGAATTTTAAAGAGTAAGAATGGTCATAACAATGAATACCTCAAGAAATGTGCATTGTGGGACTCCTAAATGAGGAATGAGAAGCATATATACCTTGTTTCTCATTCATTGGAAGACACCATTAATTTACCAAATCAATTACACCAAAAAGAGGAATCTGGAACAAAAATGAGTCTCATGAAGATCAGAAAAGGAATTGCATGTCCCCAAATGCATAAAACTGAACTTTAATGAGTAAGAATGTCCATAACAATGAATACCACTAGAAATGTGCATTATAGGGCGCCTAAATCAATTACACCAGAAAGAGGTATCTGGAAATCAAATGAGTCCCATGAAGATCAGAAAAAGAACTACATGACTCCAAATGCATAAAACAAAATTTTAAAGAGTAAGAATGGTCATAACAATGAATACCACAAGAAATGTGCATTGTGGGACACCTAAATGAGGAATGAGAGGCATATATACATTGTTTCTCATTCATTGGGAGACACCGTTAATCAACCAAATCAGTTACCCTAAAATAGGTATCTGGAACAAAAATGAGTCCCATGAAGATCAGAAAAGGAACTTCCTGTCCCCAAACGCACAAAACAAAATTTTAAAAGTATATATACATTGTTTCTAATTCATTGGGAGACACCGTTAATTAACAAAAAAAAAACAGCAAAAACAGGAATCTGGAAATCAAATGAGTCCCATGAAGATCAGAAAAAGAACTTCATGGCTCCAAATGCATAAAACAGAATTTTAAAGAGTAAGAATGGTCATAACAATGAATACCACAAGAAATGTGCATTGTGGGACTCCTAAATGAGGAATGAGAAGCATATATACATTGTTTCTCATTCATTGGGAGACAACATTAATCAACCAAAATCAATTACATCGAAAACAGGAATCTGGAACTAAAATGAGTATCATGAAGATCAGAAAAGGAACTTCATGTCTCCAAATGCATAAAACTGAAATTTAATGAGTAAGAATGACCAGAACAATGAATACCACTAGAAATGTGCATTGTAGGGCGCGTAAATAAGGATTGAGAAGCATATATACCTTGTTTCTCATTCATTGGGAGACACCGTTAATCAACAAAATCAATTACACTAAAAAGAGGAATCTGAAACAAATATGAGTCCCATGAAGATCAAAAAAGGAACTTCATATCCCCAAATGCATAAAACAGAATTTTAAAAAGTAAGAATGATCATAACAATGAATACCACAAGAATTATGCTTTGTGGGACTCCTAAATGAGGAATGAGAAGCATATATACATTGTTCTCATTCATTGGGGGACACCATTAATCAACCAAATTAATTACACCAAAAATAGGAATCTGGAACTAAAATGAGTCTTATGAAGATGAGAAAAGGAATTGCATGTCCCCAAATACATAAAACTGAACTTTAATAATTAAGAATGTCCATAACAATGAATACCACTAGAAATGTGCATTGTTGGGCGCCTAAATGAGGATTGAGAAGCATATATACCTTGTTTCTCATTCATTGGAGGACACCGTTAATTAACCAAATCAATTACACCAAAAAGAGGAATCTGAAACAAAAATGAGTCTCATGAAGATCAGAAAAGGAATTGCATGTCCCCAAATGCATAAAACTGAACTTTAATGAGTAAGAATGTCCATAACAATGAATACCACTAGAAATGTGCAATATAGTGCGCCTAAATGAGGATTGAGAAGCATATATACCTTGTTTCTCATTCATTGGGAGACACCGTTAATCAACAAAATCAATTACACTAAAGAGAGGAATCTGAAACAAATATGAGTCCCATGAAGATCAGAAAAGGAACTTCATGTCCCCAAATGCATAAAACAGAATTTTAAAAAGTAAGAATTGTCATAACAATGAATACCACTTGAATTATGCATTGTGGGACTCCTAATTGAGGAATGAGAAGCATATATACATTGTTTCTCATTCATTGGGGGACACCATTAATCAACCAAATCAATTACACCAAAAATAGGAATCTGGAACTAAAATGAGTCTTATGAAGATCAGAAAAGGAATTGCATGTCCCCAAATGCATAAAACTGAACTTTAATGAGTAAGAATGTCCATAACAATGAATACCACTAGAAATGTGCATTGTAGGGCGCCTAAATGAGGATTGAGAAGCATATATCCATTGTTTCTCATTCATTGGAAAACACCGTTAATTAACCAAATCAATTACACCAAAAAGAGGAATCTGGAACAAAAATGAGTCGCTTGAAGGTCAGAAAAGGAACTTCATGTCCCGAAATGCGTAAAACAGAATTTTAAAAAGTAAGAATGGTCATAACAATGAATACCACTAGAATTCTGCATTGTGGGACTCCTAAATGAGGAATGAGAAGCATATATACATTGTTTCTCATTCATTGGGGGACACCACTAATCAACCAAATCAATTAATCCAAAAATAGGAATCTGGAACCAAAATGAGTCTCATGAAGATCAGAAAAGGAATTGCATGTCCCCAAATGCACAAAACTGAACTTTAATGAGTAAGAATGTCCATAACAATGAATACCACTAGAAATGAGCATTGTAGGGCGCCTAAATCAATTACACCAAAAAGAGGAATCTGGAAATCAAATGAGTCCCATGAAGATCAGAAAAAGAACTTCATGGCTCCAAATGCATAAAACAGAATTTTAAACAGTGAGAATGGTCATAACAATGAATACCACAAGAAATGTGCATTGTGGGACTCCTAAATGAGGAATGAGAAGCATATATACATTGTTTCTCATTCATTGGGAGACACCGTTAATCAACCAAAATCAATTACATCGAAAACAGGAATCTGGAACTAAAATGAGTATCATGAAGATCAGAAAAGGAACTTCATGTCTCCAAATGCATAAAACTGAAATTTAATGAGTAAGAATGACCATAACAATGAATACCATTAGAAATGTGCATTGTAGGACGCCTAAATGAGGATTGAGAAGCATATATACCTTGTTTCTCATTCATTGGGAGACACCGTTAATCAACAAAATCAATTACACTAAAAAGAGGAATCTGAAACAAATATGAGTCTCATGAAGATCAGAAAAGGAACTTCATGTCCCCAAATGCATAAAACAGAATTTTAAAAAGTAAGAATGGTCATAACAATGAATACCACTAGAATTATGCATTGTGGGACTCCTAAATGAGGAATAAGAAGCATATATACATTGTTTCTCATTCATTGGGGGACACCACTAATCAACCAAATCAATTACACCAAAAATAGGAATCTGGAACTAAAATGACTCTCATGAAGATCAGAAAAGGAATTGCATGTCCCCAAATGCATAAAACTGAACTTTAATGAGTAAGAATATCCATAACAATGAATACCACTAGAAATGTGCATTGTAGGGCGCCTAAATCAATTACACCAAAAAGAGGTATATGGAAATCAAATGAGTCCCATGAAGATCAGAAAAAGAACTACATGACTCCAAATGCATAAAACAGAATTTTAAAGAGTAAGAATGGTCATAACAATGAATACCACAAGAAATGTGCATTGTGGGACACCTAAATGAGGATTGAGAAGCATATATACCTTGTTTCTCATTCATTGGGAGACACCGTTAATCAACAAAATCAATTACACTAAAAAGAGGAATCTGAAACAAATATGAGTCTCATGAAGATCAGAAAAGGAACTTCATGTCCCCAAATGCATAAAACTGAATTTTAAAAAGTAAGAATGGTCATAACAATGAATACCACTAGAATTATGCATTGTGGGACTCCTAAATGAGGAATAAGAAGCATATATACATTGTTTCTCATTCATTGGGGGACACCACTAATCAACCAAATCAATTACACCAAAAATAGGAATCTGGAACTAAAATGACTCTCATGAAGATCAGAAAAGGAATTGCATGTCCCCAAATGCATAAAACTGAACTTTAGTGAGTAAGAATGTCCATAACAATGAATACCACTAGAAATGTGCATTATAGGGCGCCTAAATCAATTACACCAGAAAGAGGTATCTGGAAATCAAATGAGTCCCATGAAGATCAGAAAAAGAACTACATGACTCCAAATGCATAAAACAGAATTTTAAAGAGTAAGAATGGTCATAACAATGAATACCACAAGAAATGTGCATTGTGGGACACCTTAATGAGGAATGAGAGGCATATATACATTGTTTCTCATTCATTGGGAGACACCGTTAATCAGCCAAATCAGTTACCCTAAAATAGGTATCTGGAACAAAAATGAGTCCCATGAAGATCAGAAAAGGAACTTCCTGTCCCCAAATGCACAAAACAAAATTTTAAAAGTATATATACATTGTTTCTAATTCATTGGGAGACACCGTTAATTAACAAAAAAAAAACAGCAAAAACAGGAATCTGGAAATCAAATGAGTCCCATGAAGATCAGAAAAAGAATTTCATGGCTCCAAATGCATAAAACAGAATTTTAAAGAGTAAGAATGGTCATAACAATGAATACCACAAGAAATGTGCATTGTGGGACTCCTAAATGAGGAATGAGAAGCATATATACCTTGTTTCTCATTCATTGGGAGACACCGTTAATCAACAAAATCAATTACACTAAAAAGAGGAATCTGAAACAAATATGAGTCTCATGAAGATCAGAAAAGGAACTTCATGTCCCCAAATGCATAAAACTGAATTTTAAAAAGTAAGAATGGTCATAACAATGAATACCACTAGAATTATGCATTGTGGGACTCCTAAATGAGGAATAAGAAGCATATATACATTGTTTCTCATTCATTGGGGGACACCACTAATCAACCAAATCAATTACACCAAAAATAGGAATCTGGAACTAAAATGACTCTCATGAAGATCAGAAAAGGAATTGCATGTCCCCAAATGCATAAAACTGAACTTTAATGAGTAAGAATATCCATAACAATGAATACCACTAGAAATGTGGATTGTAGGGCGCCTAAATCAATTACACCAAAAAGAGGTATATGGAAATCAAATGAGTCCCATGAAGATCAGAAAAAGAACTTCATGAATCCAAATGCATAAAACAGAATTTTAAAGAGTAAGAATGGTCATAACAATGAATACCACAAGAAATGTGCATTGTGGGACTCCTAAATGAGGAATGAGAAGCATATATACCTTGTTTCTCATTTATTGGAAGACACCATTAATTTACCAAATCAATTACACCAAAAAGAGGAATCTGGAACAAAAATGAGTCTCATGAAGATCAGAAAAGGAATTGCATGTCCCCAAATGCATAAAACTGAACTTTAATGAGTAAGAATGTCCATAACAATGAATACCACTAGAAATGTGCATTATAGGGCGCCTAAATGAGGATTGAGAAGGATATATACCTTGTTTCTCATTCATAGGAAGACACCGTTAATTAACCAAATCAATTACACCAAAAAGAGGAATCTGGAACAAAAATGAGTCCCATGAAGGTCAGAAAAGGAACTTCATGTCCCGAAATGCATAAAACAGAATTTTAAAAAGTAAGAATGGTCATAACAATGAATACCACTAGAATTATGCATTGTGGGACTCCTAAATGAGGAATAAGAAGCATATATACATTGTTTCTCATTCATTGGGGGACACCACTAATCAACCAAATCAATTACACCAAAAATAGGAATCTGGAACTAAAATGACTCTCATGAAGATCAGAAAAGGAATTGCATGTCCCCAAATGCATAAAACTGAACTTTAATGAGCAAGAATATCCATAACAATGAATACCACTAGAAATGTGCATTGTAGGGCGCCTAAATCAATTACACCAAAAAGAGGTATATGGAAATCAAATGAGTCCCATGAAGATCAGAAAAAGAACTTCATGAATCCAAATGCATAAAACAGAATTTTAAAGAGTAAGAATGGTCATAACAATGAATACCACAAGAAATGTGCATTGTGGGACTCCTAAATGAGGAATGAGAAGCATATATACCTTGTTTCTCATTTATTGGAAGACACCATTAATTTACCAAATCAATTACACCAAAAAGAGGAATCTGGAACAAAAATGAGTCTCATGAAGATCAGAAAAGGAATTGCATGTCCCCAAATGCATAAAACTGAACTTTAATGAGTAAGAATGTCCATAACAATGAATACCACTAGAAATGTGCATTATAGGGCGCCTAAATGAGGATTGAGAAGGATATATACCTTGTTTCTCATTCATAGGAAGACACCGTTAATTAACCAAATCAATTACACCAAAAAGAGGAATCTGGAACAAAAATGAGTCCCATGAAGGTCAGAAAAGGAACTTCATGTCCCGAAATGCATAAAACAAAATTTTAAAAAGTAAGAATGGTCATAACAATGAATACCACTAGAATTATGCGTTGTGGGACTCCTAAATGTGGAATGAGAAGCATATATACATTGTTTCTCATTCATTGGGGGACACCACTATTCAACCAAATCAATTACACCAAAAATAGGAATCTGGAACTAAAATGAGTCTCATGAAGATCAGAAAAGGAATTGCATGTCCCCAAATGCATAAAACTGAACTTCAATGAGTAAGAATGTCCATAACAATGAATACCACTAGAAATGTGCATTATAGGGCGCCTAAATCAATTACACCAAAAAGACGTATCTGGAAATCAAATGAGTCCCATGAAGATCAGAAAAAGAACTACATGACTCCAAATGCATAAAACAGAATTTTAAAGAGTAAGAATGGTCATAACAATGAATACCACAAGAAATGTGCATTGTGGGACACCTAAATGAGGATTGAGAAGCATATATACCTTGTTTCTCATTCATTGGGAGACACCGTTAATCAACAAAATCAATTACACTAAAAAGAGGAATCTGAAACAAATAGGAGTCTCATGAAGATCAGAAAAGGAACTTCATGTCCCCAAATGCATAAAACTGAATTTTAAAAAGTAAGAATGGTCATAACAATGAATACCACTAGAATTATGCATTGTGGGACTCCTAAATGAGGAATAAGAAGCATATATACATTGTTTCTCATTCATTGGGGGACACCACTATTCAACCAAATCAATTACACCAAAAATAGGAATCTGGAACTAAAATGAGTCTCATGAAGATCAGAAAAGGAATTGCATGTCCCCAAATGCATAAAACTGAACTTTAATGAGTAAGAATATCCATAACAATGAATACCACTAGAAATGTGCATTGTAGGGCGCCTAAATCAATTACACCAAAAAGAGGAATCTGGAAATCAAATGAGTCCCATGAAGATCAGAAAAAGAACTTCATGGCTCCAAATGCATAAAACAGAATTTTAAAGAGTAAGAATGTCCATAACAATGAATACCACTAGAAATGTGCATTGTAGGGCGCCAAAATGAGGATTGAGAAGCATATATACATTGTTTCTCATTCATTGGAATGCACCGTTAATTAACCAAATCAATTACACCAAAAAGAGGAATCTGGAACAAAAATGAGTCCTTTGAAGGTCAGAAAAGGAACTTCATGTCCCGAAATGCATAAAACTGAAATTTAATGAGTAAGAATGACCATAACAATGAATACCATTAGAAATGTGCATTGTAGGACGCCTAAATGAGGATTGAGAAGCATATATACCTTGTTTCTCATTCATTGGGAGACACCGTTAATCAACAAAATCAATTACACTAAAAAGAGGAATCTGAAACAAATATGAGTCTCATGAAGATCAGAAAAGGAACTTCATGTCCCCAAATGCATAAAACTGAATTTTAAAAAGTAAGAATGGTCATAACAATGAATACCACTAGAATTATGCATTGTGGGACTCCTAAATGAGGAATAAGAAGCATATATACATTGTTTCTCATTCATTGGGGGACACCACTAATCAACCAAATCAATTACACCAAAAATAGGAATCTGGAACTAAAATGACTCTCATGAAGATCAGAAAAGGAATTGCATGTCCCCAAATGCATAAAACTGAACTTTAATGAGTAAGAATATCCATAACAATGAATACCACTAGAAATGTGCATTGTAGGGCGCCTAAATCAATTACACCAAAAAGAGGTATATGGAAATCAAATGAGTCCCATGAAGATCAGAAAAAGAACTTCATGAATCCAAATGCATAAAACAGAATTTTAAAGAGTAAGAATGGTCATAACAATGAATACCACAAGAAATGTGCATTGTGGGACTCCTAAATGAGGAATGAGAAGCATATATACCTTGTTTCTCATTTATTGGAAGACACCATTAATTTACCAAATCAATTACACCAAAAAGAGGAATCTGGAACAAAAGTGAGTCTCATGAAGATCAGAAAAGGAATTGCATGTCCCCAAATGCATAAAACTGAACTTTAGTGAGTAAGAATGTCCATAACAATGAATACCACTAGAAATGTGCATTATAGGGCGCCTAAATCAATTACACCAGAAAGAGGTATCTGGAAATCAAATGAGTCCCATGAAGATCAGAAAAAGAACTACATGACTCCAAATGCATAAAACATAATTTTAAAGAGTAAGAATGGTCATAACAATGAATACCACAAGAAATGTGCATTGTGGGACACCTTAATGAGGAATGAGAGGCATATATACATTGTTTCTCATTCATTGGGAGACACCGTTAATCAACCAAATCAGTTACCCTAAAATAGGTATCTGGAACAAAAATGAGTCCCATGAAGATCAGAAAAGGAACTTTCTGTCCCCAAATGCACAAAACAAAATTTTAAAAGTATATATACATTGTTTCTAATTCATTGGGAGACACCGTTAATTAACAAAAAAAAAAACAGCAAAAACAGGAATCTGGAAATCAAATGAGTCCCATGAAGATCAGAAAAAGAACTTCATGGCTCCAAATGCATAAAACAGAATTTTAAAGAGTAAGAATGTCCATAACAATGAATACCACTAGAAATGTGCATTGTAGGGCGCCAAAATGAGGATTGAGAAGCATATATACATTGTTTCTCATTCATTGGAATGCACCGTTAATTAACCAAATCAATTACACCAAAAAGAGGAATCTGGAACAAAAATGAGTCCCTTGAAGGTCAGAAAAGGAACTTCATGTCCCGAAATGCATAAAACTGAAATTTAATGAGTAAGAATGACCATAACAATGAATACCATTAGAAATGTGCATTGTAGGACGCCTAAATGAGGATTGAGAAGCATATATACCTTGTTTCTCATTCATTGGGAGACACCGTTAATCAACAAAATCAATTACACTAAAAAGAGGAATCTGAAACAAATATGAGTCTCATGAAGATCAGAAAAGGAACTTCATGTCCCCAAATGAATAAAACTGAATTTTAAAAAGTAAGAATGGTCATAACAATGAATACCACTAGAATTATGCATTGTGGGACTCCTAAATGAGGAATAAGAAGCATATATACATTGTTTCTCATTCATTGGGGGACACCACTAATCAACCAAATCAATTACACCAAAAATAGGAATCTGGAACTAAAATGACTCTCATGAAGATCAGAAAAGGAATTGCATGTCCCCAAATGCATAAAACTGAACTTTAATGAGTAAGAATATCCATAACAATGAATACCACTAGAAATGTGCATTGTAGGGCGCCTAAATCAATTACACCAAAAAGAGGTATATGGAAATCAAATGAGTCCCATGAAGATCAGAAAAAGAACTTCATGAATCCAAATGCATAAAACAGAATTTTAAAGAGTAAGAATGGTCATAACAATGAATACCACAAGAAATGTGCATTGTGGGACTCCTAAATGAGGAATGAGAAGCATATATACCTTGTTTCTCATTTATTGGAAGACACCATTAATTTACCAAATCAATTACACCAAAAAGAGGAATCTGGAACAAAAGTGAGTCTCATGAAGATCAGAAAAGGAATTGCATGTCCCCAAATGCATAAAACTGAACTTTAGTGAGTAAGAATGTCCATAACAATGAATACCACTAGAAATGTGCATTATAGGGCGCCTAAATCAATTACACCAGAAAGAGGTATCTGGAAATCAAATGAGTCCCATGAAGATCAGAAAAAGAACTACATGACTCCAAATGCATAAAACAGAATTTTAAAGAGTAAGAATGGTCATAACAATGAATACCACAAGAAATGTGCATTGTGGGACACCTTAATGAGGAATGAGAGGCATATATACATTGTTTCTCATTCATTGGGAGACATCGTTAATCAACCAAATCAGTTACCCTAAAATAGGTATCTGGAACAAAAATGAGTCCCATGAAGATCAGAAAAGGAACTTCCTGTCCCCAAATGCACAAAACAAAATTTTAAAAGTATATATACATTGTTTCTAATTCATTGGGAGACACCGTTAATTAACAAAAAAAAAACAGCAAAAACAGGAATCTGGAAATCAAATGAGTCCCATGAAGATCAGAAAAAGAACTTCATGGCTCCAAATGCATAAAACAGAATTTTAAAGAGTAAGAATGTCCATAACAATGAATACCACTAGAAATGTGCATTGTAGGGCGCCAAAATGAGGATTGAGAAGCATATATACATTGTTTCTCATTCATTGGAATGCACCGTTAATTAACCAAACCAATTACACCAAAAAGAGGAATCTGGAACAAAAATGAGTCCCTTGAAGGTCAGAAAAGGAACTTCATGTCCCGAAATGCATAAAACTGAAATTTAATGAGTAAGAATGACCATAACAATGAATACCATTAGAAATGTGCATTGTAGGACGCCTAAATGAGGATTGAGAAGCATATACACCTTGTTTCTCATTCATTGGGAGACACCGTTAATCAACAAAATCAATTACACTAAAAAGAGGAATCTGAAACAAATATGAGTCTCATGAAGATCAGAAAAGGAACTTCATGTCCCCAAATGCATAAAACTGAATTTTAAAAAGTAAGAATGGTCATAACAATGAATACCACTAGAATTATGCATTGTGGGACTCCTAAATGAGGAATAAGAAGCATATATACATTGTTTCTCATTCATTGGGGGACACCACTAATCAACCAAATCAATTACACCAAAAATAGGAATCTGGAACTAAAATGAGTCTCATGAAGATCAGAAAAGGAATTGCATGTCCCCAAATGCATAAAACTGAACTTTAATGAGTAAGAATATCCATAACAATGAATACCACTAGAAATGTGCATTGTAGGGCGCCTAAATCAATTACACCAAAAAGAGGTATATGGAAATCAAATGAGTCCCATGAAGATCAGAAAAAGAACTTCATGACTCCAAATGCATAAAACAGAATTTTAAAGAGTAAGAATGGTCATAACAATGAATACCTCAAGAAATGTGCATTGTGGGACTCCTAAATGAGGAATGAGAAGCATATATACCTTGTTTCTCATTCATTGGAAGACACCATTAATTTACCAAATCAATTACACCAAAAAGAGGAATTTGGAACAAAAATGAGTCTCATGAAGATCAGAAAAGGAATTGCATGTCCCCAAATGCATAAAACTGAACTTTAATGAGTAAGAATGTCCATAACAATGAATACCACTAGAAATGTGCATTATAGGGCGCCTAAATCAATTACACCAGAAAGAGGTATCTGGAAATCAAATGAGTCCCATGAAGATCAGAAAAAGAACTACATGACTCCAAATGCATAAAACAGAATTTTAAAGAGTAAGAATGGTCATAACAATGAATACCACAAGAAATGTGCATTGTGGGACACCTAAATGAGGAATGAGAGGCATATATACATTGTTTCTCATTCATTGAGAGACACCGTTAATCAACCAAAT
Source organism: Iljinskaea planisiliqua (assembly GCA_900108845.1). NCBI lineage: Eukaryota > Viridiplantae > Streptophyta > Magnoliopsida > Brassicales > Brassicaceae > Iljinskaea > Iljinskaea planisiliqua. The sequence goes on along the minus strand of FNXX01000022.1, from coordinate 47,035 downwards.
CAGTTACCCTAAAATAGGTATCTAGAACAAAAATGAGTCCCATGAAGATCAGAAAAGGAACTTCCTGTCCCCAAACGCACAAAACAAAAATTTTAAAAGTATATATACATTGTTTCTAATTCATTGGGAGACACCGTTAATTAACAAAAAAAAAACAGCAAAAACAGGAATCTGGAAATCAAATGAGTCCCATGAAGATCAGAAAAAGAACTTCATGGCTCCAAATGCATAAAACAGAATTTTAAAGAGTAAGAACGGTTATGAATACCACAAGAAATGTGCATTGTGGGACTCCTAAATGAGGAATGAGAAGCATATATACATTGTTTCTCATTCATTGGGAGACAATGTTAATCAACCAAAATCAATTACATCGAAAACAGGAATCTGGAACTAAAATGAGTATCATGAAGATGAGAAAAGGAACTTCATGTCTCCAAATGCATAAAACTGAAATTTAATGAGTAAGAATGACCATAACAATGAATACCACTAGAAATGTGCATTGTAGGGCGCCTAAATGAGGATTGAGAAGCATATATACCTTGTTTCTCATTCATTGGGAGACACCGTTAATCAACAAAATCAATTACACTAAAAAGAGGAATCTGAAACAAATATGAGTCCCATGAAGATCAGAAAAGGAACTTCATGTCCCCAAATGCATAAAACAGAATTTTAAAAAGTAAGAATGATCATAACAATGAATACCACTAGAATTATGCATTGTGGGACTCCTAAATGAGGAATGAGAAGCATATATACATTGTTTCTCATTCATTGGGGGACACCATTAATCAACCAAATCAATTACACCAAAAATAGGAATCTGGAACTAAAATGAGTCTTATGAAGATCAGAAAAGGAATTGCATGTCCCCAAATACATAAAACTGAACTTAAATGAGTAAGAATGTCCATAACAATGAATACCACTAGAAATGTGCATTGTAGGGCGCCTAAACGAGGATTGAGAAACATATATACCTTGTTTCTCATTCATTGGAAGACACCGTTAATTAACCAAATCAATTACACCAAAAAGAGGAATCTTGAACAAAAATGAGTCTCATGAAGATCAGAAAAGGAATTGCTTGTCCCCAAATGCATAAAACTGAACTTTAATGAGTAAGAATGTCCATAACAATGAATACCACTGTAAATGTGCAATATAGTGCGCCTAAATGAGGATTGAGAAGCATATATACCTTGTTTCTCATTCATTGGAAGACACCGTTAATTAACCAAATCAATTACACCAAAAAGAGGAATCTGGAACAAAAGTGAGTCTCATGAAGATCAGAAAAGGAATTGCATGTCCCCAAATGCATAAAACTGAACTTTAGTGAGTAAGAATGTCCATAACAATGAATACCACTAGAAATGTGCATTATAGGGCGCCTAAATCAATTACACCAGAAAGAGGTATCTGGAAATCAAATGAGTCCCATGAAGATCAGAAAAAGAACTACATGACTCCAAATGCATAAAACAGAATTTTAAAGAGTAAGAATGGTCATAACAATGAATACCACAAGAAATGTGCATTGTGGGACACCTTAATGAGGAATGAGAGGCATATATACATTGTTTCTCATTCATAGGGAGACACCGTTAATCAGCCAAATCAGTTACCCTAAAATAGGTATCTGGAACAAAAATGAGTCCCATGAAGATCAGAAAAGGAACTTCCTGTCCCCAAATGCACAAAACAAAATTTTAAAAGTATATATACATTGTTTCTAATTCATTGGGAGACACCGTTAATTAACAAAAAAAAAACAGCAAAAACAGGAATCTGGAAATCAAATGAGTCCCATGAAGATCAGAAAAAGAACTTCATGGCTCCAAATGCATAAAACAGAATTTTAAAGAGTAAGAATGTCCATAACAATGAATACCACTAGAAATGTGCATTGTAGGGCGCCAAAATGAGGATTGAGAAGCATATATACATTGTTTCTCATTCATTGGAATGCACCGTTAATTAACCAAATCAATTACACCAAAAAGAGGAATCTGGAACAAAAATGAGTCCCTTGAAGGTCAGAAAAGGAACTTCATGTCCCGAAATGCATAAAACTGAAATTTAATGAGTAAGAATGACCATAACAATGAATACCATTAGAAATGTGCATTGTAGGACGCCTAAATGAGGATTGAGAAGCATATATACCTTGTTTCTCATTCATTGGGAGACACCGTTAATCAACAAAATCAATTACACTAAAAAGAGGAATCTGAAACAAATATGAGTCTCATGAAGATCAGAAAAGGAACTTCATGTCCCCAAATGCATAAAACTGAATTTTAAAAAGTAAGAATGGTCATAACAATGAATACCACTAGAATTATGCATTGTGGGACTCCTAAATGAGGAAAAAGAAGCATATATACATTGTTTCTCATTCATTGGGGGACACCACTAATCAACCAAATCAATTACACCAAAAATAGGAATCTGGAACTAAAATGACTCTCATGAAGATCAGAAAAGGAATTGCATGTCCCCAAATGCATAAAACTGAACTTTAATGAGTAAGAATATCCATAACAATGAATACCACTAGAAATGTGCATTGTAGGGCGCCTAAATCAATTACACCAAAAAGAGGTATATGGAAATCAAATGAGTCCCATGAAGATCAGAAAAAGAACTTCATAAATCCAAATGCATAAAACAGAATTTTAAAGAGTAAGAATGGTCATAACAATGAATACCACAAGAAATGTGCATTGTGGGACTCCTAAATGAGGAATGAGAAGCATATATACCTTGTTTCTCATTTATTGGAAGACACCATTAATTTACCAAATCAATTACACCAAAAAGAGGAATCTGGAACAAAAATGAGTCTCATGAAGATCAGAAAAGGAATTGCATGTCCCCAAATGCATAAAACTGAACTTTAGTGAGTAAGAATGTCCATAACAATGAATACCACTAGAAATGTGCATTATAGGGCGCCTAAATCAATTACACCAGAAAGAGGTATCTGGAAATCAAATGAGTCCCATGAAGATCAGAAAAAGAACTACATGACTCCAAATGCATAAAACAGAATTTTAAAAAGTAAGAATGACCATAACAATGAATACCACAAGAAATGTGCATTGTGGGACACCTAAATGAGGATTGAGAAGCATATATACCTTGTTTCTCATTCATTGGGAGACACCGTTAATCAACAAAATCAATTACACTAAAAAGAGGAATCTGAAACAAATATGAGTCTCATGAAGATCAGAAAAGGAACTTCATGTCCCCAAATGCATAAAACTGAATTTTAAAAAGTAAGAATGGTCATAACAATGAATACCACTAGAATTATGCATTGTGGGACTCCTAAATGAGGAAAAAGAAGCATATATACATTGTTTCTCATTCATTGGGGGACACCACTAATCAACCAAATCAATTACACCAAAAATAGGAATCTGGAACTAAAATGACTCTCATGAAGATCAGAAAAGGAATTGCATGTCCCCAAATGCATAAAACTGAACTTTAATGAGTAAGAATATCCATAACAATGAATACCACTAGAAATGTGCATTGTAGGGCGCCTAAATCAATTACACCAAAAAGAGGTATATGGAAATCAAATGAGTCCCATGAAGATCAGAAAAAGAACTTCATAAATCCAAATGCATAAAACAGAATTTTAAAGAGTAAGAATGGTCATAACAATGAATACCACAAGAAATGTGCATTGTGGGACTCCTAAATGAGGAATGAGAAGCATATATACCTTGTTTCTCATTTATTGGAAGACACCATTAATTTACCAAATCAATTACACAAAAAAGAGGAATCTGGAACAAAAATGAGTCTCATGAAGATCAGAAAAGGAATTGCATGTCCCCAAATGCATAAAACTGAACTTTAATGAGTAAGAATGTCCATAACAATGAATACCACTAGAAATGTGCATTATAGGGCGCCTAAATCAATTACACCAGAAAGAGGTATCTGGAAATCAAATGAGTCCCATGAAGATCAGAAAAAGAACTACATGACTCCAAATGCATAAAACAGAATTTTAAAAAGTAAGAATGACCATAACAATGAATACCACAAGAAATGTGCATTGTGGGACACCTAAATGAGGATTGAGAAGCATATATACCTTGTTTCTCATTCATTGGGAGACACCGTTAATCAACAAAATCAATTACACTAAAAAGAGGAATCTGAAACAAATATGAGTCTCATGAAGATCAGAAAAGGAACTTCATGTCCCCAAATGCATAAAACAGAATTTTAAAAAGTAAGAATGGTCATAACAATGAATACCACTAGAATTATGCATTGTGGGACTCCTAAATGAAGAATAAGAAGCATATATACATTGTTTCTCATTCATTGGGGGACACCACTAATCAACCAAATCAATTACACCAAAAATAGGAATCTGGAACTAAAATGAGTCTCATGATGATCAGAGAAGGAATTGCATGTCCCGAAATGCATAAAACTGAACTTTAATGAGTAAGAATATCCATAACAATGAATACCACTAGAAATGTGCATTGTAGGGCGCCTAAATCAATTACTCCAAAAAGAGGTATATGGAAATCAAATGAGTCCCATGAAGATCAGAAAAAGAACTTCATGACTCCAAATGCATAAAACAGAATTTTAAAGAGTAAGAATGGTCATACCAATGAATACCACAAGAAATGTGCATTGTGGGACTCCTAAATGAGGAATGAGAAGCATATATACCTTGTTTCTCATTTATTGGAAGACACCATTAATTTACCAAATCAATTACACCAAAAAGAGGAATCTGGAACAAAAATGAGTATCATGAAGATCAGAAAAGGAATTGCATGTCCCCAAATGCATAAAACTGAACTTTAGTGAGTAAGAATGTCCATAACAATGAATACCACTAGAAATGTGCATTATAGGGCGCCTAAATCAATTACACCAGAAAGAGGTATCTGGAAATCAAATGAGTCCCAGGAAGATCAGAAAAAGAACTACATGACTCCAAATGCATAAAACAGAATTTTAAAGAGTAAGAATGGTCATAACAATGAATACCACAAGAAATGTGCATTGTGGGACACCTTAATGAGGAATGAGAGGCATATATACATTGTTTCTCATTCATTGGGAGACACCGTTAATCAACCAAATCAGTTACCCTAAAATAGGTATCTGGAACAAAAATGAGTCCCATGAAGATCAGAAAAGGAACTTCCTGTCCCCAAACGCACAAAACAAAATTTTAAAAGTATATATACATTGTTTCTAATTCATTGGGAGACACCGTTAATTAACAAAAAAAAAACAGCAAAAACAGGAATCTGGAAATCAAATGAGTCCCATGAAGATCAGAAAAAGAACTTCATGGCTCCAAATGCATAAAACAGAATTTTAAAGAGTAAGAACGGTTATGAATACCACAAGAAATGTGCATTGTGGGACTCCTAAATGAGGAATGAGAAGCATATATACATTGTTTCTCATTCATTGGGAGACAACGTTAATCAACCAAAATCAATTACATCGAAAACAGGAATCTGGAACTAAAATGAGTATCATGAAGATGAGAAAAGGAACTTCATGTCTCCAAATGCATAAAACTGAAATTTAATGAGTAAGAATGACCATAACAATGAATACCACTAGAAATGTGCATTGTAGGGCGCCTAAATGAGGATTGAGAAGCATATATACCTTGTTTCTCATTCATTGGGAGACACCGTTAATCAACAAAATCAATTACACTAAAAAGAGGAATCTGAAACAAATATGAGTCCCATGAAGATCAGAAAAGGAACTTCATGTCCCCAAATGCATAAAACAGAATTTTAAAAAGTAAGAATGATCATAACAATGAATACCACTAGAATTATGCATTGTGGGACTCCTAAATGAGGAATGAGAAGCATATATACATTGTTTCTCATTCATTGGGAGACACCATTAATCAACCAAATCAATTACACCAAAAATAGGAATCTGGAACTAAAATGAGTCTTATGAAGATCAGAAAAGGAATTGCATGTCCCCAAATACATAAAACTGAACTTAAATGAGTAAGAATGTCCATAACAATGAATACCACTAGAAATGTGCATTGAAGGGCGCCTAAACGAGGATTGAGAAACATATATACCTTGTTTCTCATTCATTGGAAGACACCGTTAATTAACCAAATCAATTACACCAAAAAGAGGAATCTTGAACAAAAAATGAGTTTCATGAAGATCAGAAAAGGAATTGCTTGTCCCCAAATGCATAAAACTGAACTTTAATGAGTAAGAATGTCCATAACAATGAATACCACTGTAAATGTCAATATAGTGCGCCTAAATGAGGATTGAGAAGCATATATACCTTGTTTCTCATTCATTGGAAGACACCGTTAATTAACCAAATCAATTACACCAAAAAGAGGAATCTGGAACAAAAGTGAGTCTCATGAAGATCAGAAAAGGAATTGCATGTCCCCAAATGCATAAAACTGAACTTTAGTGAGTAAGAATGTCCATAACAATGAATACCACTAGAAATGTGCATTATAGGGCGCCTAAATCAATTACACCAGAAAGAGGTATCTGGAAATCAAAATGAGTCCCATGAAGATCAGAAAAAGAACTACATGACTCCAAATGCATAAAACAGAATTTTAAAGAGTAAGAATGGTCATAACAATGAATACCACAAGAAATGTGCATTGTGGGACACCTTAATGAGGAATGAGAGGCATATATACATTGTTTCTCATTCATTGGGAGACACCGTTAATCAGCCAAATCAGTTACCCTAAAATAGGTATCTGGAACAAAAATGAGTCCCATGAAGATCAGAAAAGGAACTTCCTGTCCCCAAATGCACAAAACAAAATTTTAAAAGTATATATACATTGTTTCTAATTCATTGGGAGACACCGTTAATTAACAAAAAAAAAACAGCAAAAACAGGAATCTGGAAATCAAATGAGTCCCATGAAGATCAGAAAAAGAACTTCATGGCTCCAAATGCATAAAACAGAATTTTAAAGAGTAAGAATGTCCATAACAATGAATACCACTAGAAATGTGCATTGTAGGGCGCCAAAATGAGGATTGAGAAGCATATATACATTGTTTCTCATTCATTGGAATGCACCGTTAATTAACCAAATCAATTACACCAAAAAGAGGAATCTGGAACAAAAATGAGTCCCTTGAAGGTCAGAAAAGGAACTTCATGTCCCGAAATGCATAAAACTGAAATTTAATGAGTAAGAATGACCATAACAATGAATACCGTTAGAAATGTGCATTGTAGGACGCCTAAATGAGGATTGAGAAGCATATATACCTTGTTTCTCATTCATTGGGAGACACCGTTAATCAACAAAATCAATTACACTAAAAAGAGGAATCTGAAACAAATATGAGTCTCATGAAGATCAGAAAAGGAACTTCATGTCCCCAAATGCATAAAACTGAATTTTAAAAAGTAAGAATGGTCATAACAATGAATACCACTAGAATTATGCATTGTGGACTCCTAAATGAGGAAAAAGAAGCATATATACATTGTTTCTCATTCATTGGGGACACCACTAATCAACCAAATCAATTACACCAAAAATAGGAATCTGGAACTAAAATGACTCTCATGAAGATCAGAAAAGGAATTGCATGTCCCCAAATGCATAAAACTGAACTTTAATGAGTAAGAATATCCATAACAATGAATACCACTAGAAATGTGCATTGTAGGGCGCCTAAATCATTACACCAAAAAGAGGTATATGGAAATCAAATGAGTCCCATGAAGATCAGAAAAAGAACTTCATAAATCCAAATGCATAAAACAGAATTTTAAAGAGTAAGAATGGTCATAACAATGAATACCACAAGAAATGTGCATTGTGGGACTCCTAAATGAGGAATGAGAAGCATATATACCTTGTTTCTCATTTATTGGAAGACACCATTAATTTACCAAATCAATTACACCAAAAAGAGGAATCTGGAACAAAAATGAGTCTCATGAAGATCAGAAAAGGGAATTGCATGTCCCCAAATGCATAAAACTGAACTTTAATGAGTAAGAATGTCCATAACAATGATACCACTAGAAATGTGCATTATAGGGCGCCTAAATCAATTACACCAGAAAGAGGTATCTGGAAATCAAATGAGTCCCATGAAGATCAGAAAAAGAACTACATGACTCCAAATGCATAAACAGAATTTTAAAAAGTAAGAATGACCATAACAATGAATACCACAAGAAATGTGCATTGTGGGACACCTAAATGAGGATTGAGAAGCATATATACCTTGTTTCTCATTCATTGGGAGACACCGTTAATCAACAAAATCAATTACACTAAAAAGAGGAATCTGAAACAAATATGAGTCTCATGAAGATCAGAAAAGGAACTTCATGTCCCCAAATGCATAAAACAGAATTTTAAAAAGTAAGAATGGTCATAACAATGAATACCACTAGAATTATGCATTGTGGGACTCCTAAATGAAGAATAAGAAGCATATATACATTGTTTCTCATTCATTGGGGGACACCACTAATCAACCAAATCAATTACACCAAAAATAGGAATCTGGAACTAAAATGAGTCTCATGATGATCAGAGAAGGAATTGCATGTCCCGAAATGCATAAAACTGAACTTTAATGAGTAAGAATATCCATAACAATGAATACCACTAGAAATGTGCATTGTAGGGCGCCTAAATCAATTACTCCAAAAAGAGGTATATGGAAATCAAATGAGTCCCATGAAGATCAGAAAAAGAACTTCATGACTCCAAATGCATAAAACAGAATTTTAAAGAGTAAGAATGGTCATACCAATGAATACCACAAGAAATGTGCATTGTGGGACTCCTAAATGAGGAATGAGAAGCATATATACCTTGTTTCTCATTTATTGGAAGACACCATTAATTTACCAAATCAATTACACCAAAAAGAGGAATCTGGAACAAAAATGAGTATCATGAAGATCAGAAAAGGAATTGCATGTCCCCAAATGCATAAAACTGAACTTTAGTGAGTAAGAATGTCCATAACAATGAATACCACTAGAAATGTGCATTATAGGGCGCCTAAATCAATTACACCAGAAAGAGGTATCTGGAAATCAAATGAGTCCCAGGAAGATCAGAAAAAGAACTACATGACTCCAAATGCATAAAACAGAATTTTAAAGAGTAAGAATGGTCATAACAATGAATACCACAAGAAATGTGCATTGTGGGACACCTTAATGAGGAATGAGAGGCATATATACATTGTTTCTCATTCATTGGGAGACACCGTTAATCAACCAAATCAGTTACCCTAAAATAGGTATCTGGAACAAAAATGAGTCCCATGAAGATCAGAAAAGGAACTTCCTGTCCCCAAACGCACAAAACAAAATTTTAAAAGTATATATACATTGTTTCTAATTCATTGGGAGACACCGTTAATTAACAAAAAAAAAACAGCAAAAACAGGAATCTGGAAATCAAATGAGTCCCATGAAGATCAGAAAAAGAACTTCATGGCTCCAAATGCATAAAACAGAATTTTAAAGAGTAAGAATGGTTATGAATACCACAAGAAATGTGCATTGTGGGACTCCTAAATGAGGAATGAGAAGCATATATACATTGTTTCTCATTCATTGGGAGACAACGTTAATCAACCAAAATCAATTACATCGAAAACAGGAATCTGGAACTAAAATGAGTATCATGAAGATGAGAAAAGGAACTTCATGTCTCCAAATGCATAAAACTGAAATTTAATGAGTAAGAATGACCATAACAATGAATACCACTAGAAATGTGCATTGTAGGGCGCTTAAATGAGGATTGAGAAGCATATATACCTTGTTTCTCATTCATTGGGAGACACCGTTAATCAACAAAATCAATTACACTAAAAAGAGGAATCTGAAACAAATATGAGTCTCATGAAGATCAGAAAAGGAACTTCATGTCCCCAAATGCATAAAACAGAATTTTAAAAAGTAAGAATGGTCATAACAATGAATACCACTAGAATTATGCATTGTGGGACACCTAAATGAGGAATGAGAGGCATATATACATTGTTTCTCATTCATTGGGAGACACCGTTAATCAACCAAATCAGTTACCCTAAAATAGGTATCTGGAACAAAAATGAGTCCCATGAAGATCAGAAAAGGAACTTCCTGTCCCTAAATGCACAAAACAAAATTTTAAAAGTATATATACATTGTTTCTAATTCATTGGGAGACACCGTTAATTAACAAAAAAAAAACAGCAAAAACAGGAATCTGGAAATCAAATGAGTCCCATGAAGATCAGAAAAAGAATTTCATGGCTCCAAATGCATAAAACAGAATTTTAAAGAGTAAGAATGGTCATAACAATGAATACCACAAGAAATGTGCATTGTGGGACTCCTAAATGAGGAATGAGAAGCATATATACATTGTTTCTCATTCATTGGGAGACACCGTTAATCAACAAAATCAATTACACTAAAGAGAGGAATCTGAAACAAATATGAGTCCCATGAAGATCAGAAAAGGAACTTCATGTCCCCAAATGCATAAAACAGAATTTTAAAAAGTAAGAATGGTCATAACAATGAATACCACTAGAATTATGCATTTTGGGACTCCTAAATGAGGAATGAGAAGCATATATACATTGTTTCTCATTCATTGGGAGACACCGTTAATCAACAAAATCAATTACACTAAAGAGAGGAATCTGAAACAAATATGAGTCCCATGAAGATCAGAAAAGGAACTTCATGTCCCCAAATGCATAAAACAGAATTTTGAAAAGTAAGAATGGTCATAACAATGAATACCACTAGAATTATGCATTGTGGGACTCCTAAATGAGGAATAAGAAGCATATATACATTGTTTCTCATTCATTGGGGGACACCACTAATCAACCAAATCAATTACACCAAAAATAGGAATCTGGAACTAAAATGAGTCTCATGAAGATCAGAAAAGGAATTGCATGTCCCCAAATGCATAAAACTGAACTTTAATGAGTAAGAATATCCATAACAATGAATACCACTAGAAATGTGCATTGTAGGGCGCCTAAATCAATTACACCAAAAAGAGGTATATGGAAATCAAATGAGTCCCATGAAGATCAGAAAAAGAACTTCATGACTCCAAATGCATAAAACAGAATTTTAAAGAGTAAGAATGGTCATAACAATGAATACCTCAAGAAATGTGCATTGTGGGACTCCTAAATGAGGAATGAGAAGCATATATACATTGTTTCTCATTCATTGGGGGACACCACTAATCAACCAAATCAATTAATCCAAAAATAGGAATCTGGAACCAAAATGAGTCTCATGAAGATCAGAAAAGGAATTGCATGTCCCCAAATGCATAAAACTGAACTTTAATGAGTAAGAATGTCCATAACAATGAATACCACTAGAAATGAGCATTGTAGGGCGCCTAAATCAATTACACCAAAAAGAGGAATCTGGAAATCAAATGAGTCCCATGAAGATCAGAAAAAGAACTTCATGGCTCCAAATGCATAAAACAGAATTTTAAACAGTGAGAATGGTCATAACAATGAATACCACAAGAAATGTGCATTGTGGGACTCCTAAATGAGGAATGAGAAGCATATATACATTGTTTCTCATTCATTGGGAGACACCGTTAATCAACCAAAATCAATTACATCGAAAACAGGAATCTGGAACTAAAATGAGTATCATGAAGATCAGAAAAGGAACTTCATGTCTCCAAATGCATAAAACTGAAATTTAATGAGTAAGAATGACCATAACAATGAATACCATTAGAAATGTGCATTGTAGGACGCCTAAATGAGGATTGAGAAGCATATATACCTTGTTTCTCATTAATTGGGAGACACCGTTAATCAACAAAATCAATTACACTAAAAAGAGGAATCTGAAACAAATATGAGTCTCATGAAGATCAGAAAAGGAACTTCATGTCCCCAAATACATAAAACATAATTTTAAAAAGTAAGAATGGTCATAACAATGAATACCACTAGAATTATGCATTGTGGGACTCCTAAATGAAGAATAAGAAGCATATATACATTGTTTCTCATTCATTGGGGGACACCACTAATCAACCAAATCAATTACACCAAAAATAGGAATCTGGAACTAAAATGAGTCTCATGATGATCAGAGAAGGAATTGCATGTCCCGAAATGCATAAAACTGAACTTTAATGAGTAAGAATATCCATAACAATGAATACCACTAGAAATGTGCATTGTAGGGCGCCTAAATCAATTACTCCAAAAAGAGGTATATGGAAATCAAATGAGTCCCATGAAGATCAGAAAAAGAACTTCATGACTCCAAATGCATAAAACAGAATTTTAAAGAGTAAGAATGGTCATACCAATGAATACCACAAGAAATGTGCATTGTGGGACTCCTAAATGAGGAATGAGAAGCATATATACCTTGTTTCTCATTTATTGGAAGACACCATTAATTTACCAAATCAATTACACCAAAAAGAGGAATCTGGAACAAAAATGAGTCTCATGAAGATCAGAAAAGGAATTGCATGTCCCCAAATGCATAAAACTGAACTTTAGTGAGTAAGAATGTCCATAACAATGAATACCACTAGAAATGTGCATTATAGGGCGCCTAAATCAATTACACCAGAAAGAGGTATCTGGAAATCAAATGAGTCCCAGGAAGATCAGAAAAAGAACTACATGACTCCAAATGCATAAAACAGAATTTTAAAGAGTAAGAATGGTCATAACAATGAATACCACAAGAAATGTGCATTGTGGGACACCTTAATGAGGAATGAGAGGCATATATACATTGTTTCTCATTCATTGGGAGACACCGTTAATCAACCAAATCAGTTACCCTAAAATAGGTATCTGGAACAAAAATGAGTCCCATGAAGATCAGAAAAGGAACTTCCTGTCCCCAAACGCACAAAACAAAATTTTAAAAGTATATATACATTGTTTCTAATTCATTGGGAGACACCGTTAATTAACAAAAAAAAAACAGCAAAAACAGGAATCTGGAAATCAAATGAGTCCCATGAAGATCAGAAAAAGAACTTCATGGCTCCAAATGCATAAAACAGAATTTTAAAGAGTAAGAATGGTTATGAATACCACAAGAAATGTGCATTGTGGGACTCCTAAATGAGGAATGAGAAGCATATATACATTGTTTCTCATTCATTGGGAGACAACGTTAATCAACCAAAATCAATTACATCGAAAACAGGAATCTGGAACTAAAATGAGTATCATGAAGATGAGAAAAGGAACTTCATGTCTCCAAATGCATAAAACTGAAATTTAATGAGTAAGAATGACCATAACAATGAATACCACTAGAAATGTGCATTGTAGGGCGCCTAAATGAGGATTGAGAAGCATATATACCTTGTTTCTCATTCATTGGGAGACACCGTTAATCAACAAAATCAATTACACTAAAAAGAGGAATCTGAAACAAATATGAGTCCCATGAAGATCAGAAAAGGAACTTCATGTCCCCAAATGCATAAAACAGAATTTTAAAAAGTAAGAATGATCATAACAATGAATACCACTAGAATTATGCATTGTGGGACTCCTAAATGAGGAATGAGAAGCATATATACATTGTTTCTCATTCATTGGGGGACACCATTAATCAACCAAATCAATTACACCAAAAATAGGAATCTGGAACTAAAATGAGTCTTATGAAGATCAGAAAAGGAATTGCATGTCCCCAAATGCATAAAACTGAACTTTAATGAGTAAGAATGTCCATAACAATGAATACCACTAGAAATGTGCATTGTAGGGCGCCAAAATGAGGATTGAGAAGCATATATACATTGTTTCTCATTCATTGGAATGCACCATTAATTAACCAAATCAATTACACCAAAAAGAGGAATCTGGAACAAAAATGAGTCCCTTGAGGGTCAGAAAAGGAACTTCATGTCCCGAAATGCATAAAACAGAATTTTAAAAACTAAGAATGGTCATAACAATGAATACCACTAGAATTCTGCATTGTGGGACTCCTAAATTAGGAATGAGAAGCATATATACATTGTTTCTCATTCATTGGGGGACACCACTAATCAACCAAATCAATTAATCCAAAAAAAGGAATCTGGAACTAAAATGAGTCTCATGAAGATCAGAAAAGGAATTGCATGTCCCCAAATGCATAAAACTGAACTTTAACGAGTAAGAATGTCCATAACAATGAATACCACTAGAAATGAGCATTGTAGGGCGCCTAAATCAATTACACCAAAAAGAGGAATCTGGAAATCAAATGAGTCCCATGAAGATCAGAAAAAGAACTTCATGGCTCCAAATGCATAAAACAGAATTTTAAAGAGTAAGAATGTCCATAACAATGAATACCACTAGAAATGTGCATTGTAGGGCGCCAAAATGAGGATTGAGAAGCATATATACATTGTTTCTCATTCATTGGAATGCACCGTTAATTAACCAAATCAATTACACCAAAAAGAGGAATCTGGAACAAAAATGAGTCCCTTGAAGGTCAGAAAAGGAACTTCATGTCCCGAAATGCATAAAACTGAAATTTAATGAGTAAGAATGACCATAACAATGAATAACATTAGAAATGTGCATTGTAGGACGCCTAAATGAGGATTGAGAAGCATATATACCTTGTTTCTCATTCATTGGGAGACACCGTTAATCAACAAAATCAATTACACTAAAAAGAGGAATCTGAAACAAATATGAGTCTCATGAAGATCAGAAAAGGAACTTCATGTCCCCAAATGCATAAAACAGAATTTTAAAAAGTAAGAATGGTCATAACAATGAATACCACTAGAATTATGCATTGTGGGACACCTAAATGAGGAATGAGAGGCATATATACATTGTTTCTCATTCATTGGGAGACACCGTTAATCAACCAAATCAGTTACCCTAAAATAGGTATCTGGAACAAAAATGAATCCCATGAAGATCAGAAAAGGAACTTCCTGTCCCTAAATGCACAAAACAAAATTTTAAAAGTATATATACATTGTTTCTAATTCATTGGGAGACACCGTTAATTAACAAAAATAAAAACAGCAAAAACAGGAATCTGGAAATCAAATGAGTCCCATGAAGATCAGAAAAAGAATTTCATGGCTCCAAATGCATAAAACAGAATTTTAAAGAGTAAGAATGGTCATAACAATGAATACCACAAGAAATGTGCATTGTGGGACTCCTAAATGAGGAATGAGAAGCATATATACATTGTTTCTCATTCATTGGGAGACACCGTTAATCAACAAAATCAATTACACTAAAGAGAGGAATCTGAAACAAATATGAGTCCCATGAAGATCAGAAAAGGAACTTCATGTCCCCAAATGCATAAAACAGAATTTTAAAAAGTAAGAATGGTCATAACAATGAATACCACTAGAATTATGCATTTTGGGACTCCTAAATGAGGAATGAGAAGCATATATACATTGTTTCTCATTCATTGGGAGACACCGTTAATCAACCAAATCAATTACACCGAAAATCGGAATCTGGAACTAAAATGAGTATCATGATGATCAGAAAAGGAACTTCATGTCTCCAAATGCATAATACTGAAATTTAAAAAAAGTAAGAAAGGTCATAACAATGAATGCCACTAGAAATTTGCACTGTGAGACTCCAAAATGTGGAATGAGAAGAATATATACATTGTTTCTCATTCATTGGGCAACCATTAATCAACCAAATCAATTACACCAAAAATAGGAATCTGGAACTAAAATGAGTCTTATGAAGATCAGAAAAGGAATTGCATGTCCCCAAATGCATAAAACTGAACTTTAATGAGTAAGAATGTCCATAACAATGAATACCACTAGAAATATGCATTGTAGGGTGCCTAAATGAGGTTTGAGAAGCATATATACCTTGTTTCTCATTCATTGGAAGACACCGTTAATTAACCAAATCAATTACACCAAAAAGAGGAATCTGGAACAAAAATGAGTCCCATGAAGGTCAGAAAAGGAACTTCATGTCCCGAAATGCATAAAACAGAATTTTAAAAAGTAAGAATGGTCATAACAATGAATACCACTAGAATTATGCATTGTGGGACTCCTAAATGAGGAATGAGAAGCATATATACATTGTTTCTCATTCATTGGGAGACACCGTTAATCAACCAAATCAATTACACCGAAAATAGGAATCTGGAACTAAAAAGAGTATCATGAAGATCAGAAAAGGAACTTCATGTCTCCAAATGCATAAAACTGAACTTTAATGAGTAAGAATGACCATAACAATGCATACCACTAGAAATGTGCATTGTAGGACACCTAAATGAGGATTGAGAAGCATATATACCTTGTTTCTCATTCATTGGGAGACACCGTTAATCAACCAAATCAATTACACTAAAAAGAGGAATCTGAAACAAAAATGAGTCCGATGAAGATCAGAAAAGGAACTTCGTGTCCCCAAATGCACAAATCATAATTTTAAAAAGTAAGAATGGTCATAACAATGAATACCACTAGAACTATGCATTGTGGGACTCCTAAATGAGGAATGAGAAGAATATATACATTGTTTGTAATTCATTGGGAGACACTGTTAATCAACAAAAAAAAAACAATAAAAAGAGGAATCTGGAAATCAAAAGAGTCAAATGAAGATCAGAAAAGGAACTTCATGTCCCCAAATGCATAAAACAGAATTTTAATGGGTAAGAGTGACCATAACAATGAATACCACTAGGAATGTGCATTATAGGACGCCTAAATGAGGATTGAGAAGCATATATACCTTATTTCTCATTCATTGGGAGACACCGTTAATCAACCAAATCAATTACACTAAAAAGAGGAATCTGAAACAAAAATGAGTCCAATGAAGATCAGAAAAAGAACTTCATGTCCCCAAATGCATAAAACAGAATTTTAAAAAGTAAGAATGGTCATAACAATGAATACCACTAGAATTATGCATTGTGGGACACCTAAATGAGGAATGAGAGGCATATATACATTGTTTCTCATTCATTGGGAGACACCGTTAATCAACCAAATCAGTTACCCTAAAATAGGTATCTGGAACAAAAATGAGTCCCATGAAGATCAGAAAAGGAACTTCCTGTCCCCGAATGCACAAAACAAAATTTTAAAAGTATATATACATTGTTTCTAATTCATTGGGAGACACCGTTAATTAACAAAAAAAAAAACAGCAAAACAGGAATCTGGAAATCAAATGAGTCCCATGAAGATCAGAAAAAGAATTTCATGGCTCCAAATGCATAAAACAGAATTTTAAAGAGTAAGAATGGTCATAACAATGAATACCACAAGAAATGTGCATTGTGGGACTCCTAAATGAGGAATGAAAAGCATATATACATTGTTTCTCATTCATTGGGAGACACCGTTAATCAACAAAATCAATTACACTAAAGAGAGGAATCTGAAACAAATATGAGTCCCATGAAGATCAGAAAAGGAACTTCATGTTCCCAAATGCATAAAACAGAATTTTAAAAGTAAGAATGGTCATAACAATGAATACCACTAGAATTATGCATTTTGAGACTCCTAAATGAGGAATGAGAAGCATATATACATTGTTTCTCATTCATTGGGAGACACCGTTAATCAACCAAATCAATTACACCGAAAACAGGAATCTGGAACTAAAATGAGTATCATGATGATCAGAAAAGGAACTTCATGTCTCCAAATGCATAATACTGAAATTTAAAAAAAGTAAGAAAGGTCATAACAATGAATGCCACTAGAAATTTGCACTGTGAGACTCCTAAATGTGGAATGAGAAGAATATATACATTGTTTCTCATTCATTGGGCAACCATTAATCAACCAAATCAATTACACCAAAAAGAGGAATCTGGAAATCAAATGAGTTCCATGAAGAATAGAAAAGGAACTTCATGTCTTCAAATGAAAAACAGAATTAAAAATAGTAAGAATGGACATAACAAAGAATACCACAAGAAATATGCTTTGTGGGACTCCTAAATGAGGAAGGAGAAGCATATATACATTGTTTCTCATTCATTGGGAGACACCGTTAATCAACCAAATCTGTTACCCTAAAATAGGTATCTGGAACAAAAATGAGTCCCATGAAGATCAGAAAAGGAAGTTCCTGTCCCCAAATGCACAAAACAAAATTTTAAAAAGTATATATACATTGTTTCTAATTCATTGGGAGACACCGTTAATTAACAAAAAAAACAGCAAAAACAGGAATCTGGAAATCAAATGAGTCCCATGAAGATCAGAAAAAGATCTTCATGGCTCCAAATGCATAAAACAGAATTTTAAAGAGTAAGAATGGTCATAAGAATGAATACCACAAGAAATGTGCATTGTGGGACTCCTAAATGAGGAATGAGAAGCATATATACATTGTTTCTCATTCATTGGGAGACACCGTTAATCAACCAAAATCAACTACATCGAAAACAGGAATCTGGAGCTAAAATGAGTCTCATGAAGATCGGAAAAGGAACTTCATGTCTCCAAATGCATAAAACTGAAATTTAATGAGTAAGAATGACCATAACAATGAATACCACTAGAAATGTGCATTGTAGGGCGCCTAAATGAGGATTGAGAAACATATATACCTTGTTTCTCATTCATTGGGAGACACCATTAATCAACAAAATCAATTACACTAAAAAGAGGAATCTGAAACAAATATGAGTCCCATGAAGATCAGAAAAGGAACTTCATGTCCCCAAATGCATAAAACAGAATTTTAAAAAGTAAGAATGGTCATAACAATGAATACCACTGAAATTATGCATTGTGGGACTCCTAAATGAGGAATGAGAAGCATATATACATTGTTTCTCATTCATTGGGGGACACCATTAATCAACCAAATCAATTACACCAAAAATAGGAATCTGGAACTAAATTGAGTCTTATGAAGATCAGAAAAGAAATTGCATGTCCCCAAATGCATAAAACTGAACTTTAATGAGTAAGAATGTCCATAACAATGAATACCACTAGAAATATGCATTGTAGGGTGCCTAAATGAGGTTTGAGAAGCATATATACCTTGTTTCTCATTCATTGGAAGACACCGTTAATTAACCAAATCAATTACACCAAAAAGAGGAATCTGGAACAAAAATGAGTCCCATGAAGGTCAGAAAAGGAACTCCATGTCCCGAAATGCATAAAACAGAATTTTAAAAAGTAAGAATGGTCATAACAATGAATACCACTAGAATTATGCATTGTGGGACTCCTAAATGAGGAATGAGAAGCATATATACATTGTTTCTCATTCATTGGGGGACACCACTAATCAACCAAATCAATTACACCAAAAATAGGAATCTGGAACTAAAAAGAGTATCATGGAGATCAGAAAAGGAACTTCATGTCTCCAAATGCATAAAACTGAACTTTAATGAGTAAGAATGACCATAACAATGCATACCACTAGAAATGTGCATTGTAGGACACCTAAATGAGGATTGAGAAGCATATATACCTTGTTTCTCATTCATTGGGAGACACCGTTAATCAACCAAATCAATTACACTAAAAAGAGGAATCTGAAACAAAAATGAGTCCGATGAAGATCAGAAAAGGAACTTCGTGTCCCCAAATGCACAAATCATAATTTTAAAAAGTAAGAATGGTCATAACAATGAATACCACTAGAACTATGCATTATGGGACTCCTAAATGAGGAATGAGAAGAATATATACATTGTTTGTAATTCATTGGGAGACACTGCTAATCAACAAAAAAAAAACAATAAAAAGAGGAATCTGGAAATCAAAAGAGTCAAATGAAGATCAGAAAAGGAACTTCATGTCCCCAAATGCATAAAACAGAATTTTAATGGGTAAGAGTGACCATAACAATGAATACCACTAGGAATGTGCATTATAGGACGCCTAAATGAGGATTGAGAAGCATATATACCTTATTTCTCATTCATTGGGAGACACCGTTAATCAACCAAATCAATTACACTAAAAAGAGGAATCTGAAACAAAAATGAGTCCAATGAAGATCAGAAAAGGAATTTCATGTCCCCAAATGCATAAAACAGAATTTTAAAAAGGAAGAATGGTCATAACAATGAATACTACTAGAATTATGCATTGTGGGACTCCAAAATGAAGAATGAGAAGCATATATACCTTGTTTCTCACTCATTGGGAGACACCGTTAATAAACTAAATCAATTACACCAAAAAGAGGAATCTAGAACAAAAATAAGTCATAGGAAGATCATAAAAGGAACTTCATGTCCCTAAATGCATAAAACAGAATTTTGAAAAGTAAGAATGGTCATAACAATGAATACCACTAGAAATATGCATTGTGAGACTCCTAAATGAGGAATGAGAAGAATATATACATTGTTTCTCATTCATTGGGAGACACCGTTAATCAACCAAATCAATTACACCAAAAAGAGGAATCTGTAAATCAAATGAGTCCCATGAAGATCAGAAAACGAATTTCATGTCTCCAAATACATAAAACAGAATTTTAAATAGTAAGAATGATCATAACAATGAATACCACAAGAAATATGCATTGTGCGACTTCTAAATGAGGAATGAGAAGCATATATACATTGTTTCTCATTCCTTGGGAGACACCGTTAATCAACCAATTCAATTACACCGAAAACAGGAATCTGGAACTAAAAAGAGTATCATGAAGATCAGAAAAGGAACTTCATGTCCCCAAATGCACAAATCGTAATTTTGAAAAGTTAGAATGGTCATAACAATGAATACCACTAGAATTATGCATTGTGGGTGATACGAGGCTGACCGGCTCGTATCATCAACCGGACTGCCAGACCTAGCCATCAAGGAAGCAGCAGCTGGACCATGAAGATTCAGGCTTTAAAACAACATTTAAAGGAGGATTCACTCGACCAAGTGGCTCTGAAGTACATTTTTGGACGTGCCAAAACTCACTTGGTTCAGGCAGAATCAACAGATGGTCGAAGTTCCCTTCTACCCGGCCGAAGCGAGTTACTTAGGCCGCCGGAGGAGCATGATGACCCGGATTTTAGGAACCCCTTCCTAAATCCATTTTCAGGAAGCCCTTCCTAAAGCCTTCCTAAAAACGCTTCAACTTCCAACAAACGAAATGAAGACTACTTTGGATTTGATCAACATTCGACCAGGCCTGCTGAATACTTGTCAAAGCCCATTTCAGAAGTCTACTTCTTAATTCGACAAAGGCCAGGCGGAATTAATCAGATCAAGAGTCATTTTAAGTTGAAAAGTCATTCAAAGTTCATTAAAAACTAGTCTAAGGCATTAACTAGGTTCTAGTTTCGAGTTGCCTTATTTTTAACACATTCTACCTAGTTTTTAATACCTTTGTATGCTATTTAAACACATTTTCGTGGTTAATGAAAATAAGAATGATGTTTTGAGATGAAACCTTGTGTTTTGTGAGAGAGTGATTCTCTTTGTTCCTCTGTAACTGTTCGATCTTCTTGGTGTGTAATATCCAAGAACCTTCGGTGTATCAAGTGTATCCACCACACTTGTGTGACCATTCTATCTTACCAAAGATTGTCTTAGGCGGCCTAGATAGTATCAGGCATTAGGTTTAATATACCTCTTGTTGGAGCTACCTGTCTAACTCATTCCAAGGTTCCACCGCCTATCTCCTTTCGGAACGTTTAAGAAAGCATCAGGCCTTGGGTTTAATATGCCCATTGTTGGATCTTCACGAGCCAAAGAAGCTTAGGATTATCCTGCCCAACTCGGAGTGTTCATCTTGGGATTGCGTTGCTGTCCGAACCCGGCCGGCCTCGCATCAAGTGGTATCAGAGCAAACCACTCCTTCGTTGGTATCGATTTCTAATCCGCCATTCTCACCTCTTCATCTTCTTCTATCATTTGTAATTCTTTTCTGTCTATCTGTTTGCTAGTTGAGCCAGCCTCAATCCTAGATCAAAAAAAAAAAAAAAAAACAGCAAAACCGAATTCAAAAAAAAAAAAAGAAAAAAAAAAACAAAAGAGAGATCTGTAAAGGAGGGCTTGGTCAATCAAACTAGCCAAGAAAATCTTTCAACTGTCTATCTTCTCTCTTCTTTCTTGATTCACTATTTGGTTCTTTGGAGAAAGCACATTGAGTTTGAATTGCTAGATCCTTTGGAACTTGGAAAATTCACTGAGGGAGCTAAATCGCTTAAGAGAAACAGTCTGAGAGAAAACACTTGTGAGGAAACCTTTTGCTTCTAATCTTGTTTGCTAGTGTTTGCAGGGACAATATGTTTGGTCTTAACAAGAAACCTAGACGACAGGAGTAGTGTCCACATCAGGGAGTTTTCTATTCATCCACTAAATCATTTCTGGAAAAGAAACAACACTCTTTGAGAAGTGAACATCAATCTGTTTTTAACAAATTTGATTATGTGCAGGATTGGATACAACCAGGGAAACCACAAGAGAGGCCTACGAGGAGAACCAGAAAAAGTTCTAGACTGGCCTGGGATAAAACAGGATTTGATTTCTCAGCCGTGATTATCAAAAGAGTCATAATCAAGTTAGACAGCTCCAGGACCCATTGAGCCGACAACAACATTATGATGATCTGGAAAATCAGATGGTGGAAACACTTATGGCTGTGATGAAGAACCATAGTAAGAGCACTACCACACCCCCTTCTTCGGTAGCTGACACAACAAACTATGAGCAGAGTTGTTCAGAAGACAACCCGGCTATCCAAGAGCAAGAGCCAGACCAGACCATGTCAATCGACAAAGGTATGAAAGCAGTTTCAAATATGGAGATTAATGCTGACCAAACCGATTTGTGTCATGGCAGGTCATCTGTTTCAAGTATTGAACCCATACTGCTCAAGGATGATGATGAGAGCATCTCCAAGGAAGAAGTTTCTGAGTCTACATCATCTTCAGAAGCACCACAGGATGTAGCTGATCAATTGGTGACTGGAAAAACTCAAAGTGATCAAAAGCAAGCTGTGAAGTATGATCAACATGAGAGTCTCTTCCACACAAGGTGTTTAGTCCAGGACAAGGTGTGCAGCCTTATTATTGATGGAGGCAGTTGTGCAAACGTGGCAAGCACAACCATGGTGAAGAGGCTTCGTTTGGAAACCAAGAAACATCCGCATCCATACAAACTTCAATGGATAAGTCGCAATGGAGAGATGAAGGTAACTAGCCAAGTGATGATATCTTTTTCTATTGGCAGATATCAAGATGAAGTGCTTTGTGATGTCTTGCCCATGGAAGCCAGTCATATTCTGCTAGGAAGACCCTGGCAATATGATCGTGAAGTTACACATGAGGGTCTTACCAATAGATACTCATTTGAGTTCAAGGGAAAGAAGATCAAGTTAGTTCCCTTAACCCCCTTTGAAATTGAACAAGACCAGAGACACTTAAGCAAAAAGGAAGAACAGCAACCTCAGAGCGAAACCGTGAGGAAGCACCATACATTTCTCAGAAAATCCCTTAAAGCTAAGTGTACCCTTCCATCTTCTCAATCTGAATTTGTGCAGACATGTGCTGAGATAACTATCTTAGAACTGGAGCATCCGAGTAGCAATGTCTCTATGTCACAGGTACAAGAAGAAAACTCACCAGAGGAAGTACAAAAGAGTTTGCCATCGAATGAAGTCATGGAGAAGCCAACCAAACTTGCGCCAGAACCAGTCCTTATGTCATTTCCTTATGACTACCCAGAAAAGCACTGTAAGGAACTTGATTTGGTTAGGACATGGCCTAATTTGTTTGTCTTGGTTTCTGCTCAAGAGGAAAAACGTTTTGGATTGGAAAGAGTTAAAGAGTTTTGTGTTTCTGCATTGGTTTTTGACAAGTTGGTCCCAACCATTGAAACACTTGAACTTAAGAATTTCTTTATGCCAAAATGTGTTTTGACTGATGACTTTCGTGAACTTGATTGTTCTATAGGAGTTTCTTCAAGTGAGACAACATTTGAGCTGTTTAGAGTTAGAACTGAATTTGCAAACTTGTTTAAGATGAAGCACTTTCATGAAAACATTTTGCGGGATTTCCATTGCAGTGAACTTTGTAAATCGATTTTGGAAGATCATGATTTAAAAGAAAGCTTTTCTAAGGTCACTTCATTTTCTAGTAAAGCATTTCTTGTTCGGAGATCAATTATGGACTTCTGGAGTTCCAATCACAATCTCATTAGTGGCAAAGTTTTTGAAGTTCATAAAAGACATTTAGAACTTGTTTTGAATGTTTTTAGCAAGGAAAACTTGTCTGTGCAACTTAGGAAGTTGCTTGATAATTCCTTTTGCACATGTGATTTGGGTTTTCTAGTGGTTGTTAAAGTACAGGCTATAGACTATGTTCCAAAGACAAGAGTGATTCAAAATGATTATGGACCGCTGGATCATTTTGACAAGGAGCTGTACCTAGAGGAAGAAATCAGTGGACACTTACAAGAGACTTATCAGTCTAGAGCAAGGACTTGGAAGTACATCTGGATTTCGCCAGCTAGTGTCCAAGGAAGTTCCAATCCTTTTGTGGATAACCTTATCTATGCTTATGCATTCTACTTAGTCTTTCGATTCTCTGAGCCTAATCCGTTTTCTTTTGACAGGATCATGGGAAGCTCTAAGAATGAACAAGTGAAAGCATTGTTTGAACTGGAAGCTGAGTTAGAACTCGTGGATATCAAACCAGAACCAGCTGTAACTGAGCATGATGGTTTAGTTCTTCATTCTGGAGGCCAGAACGTTACCGGTCTTATCCTAGACCAACATTACCCGGTTAGGCCACTTATGGAGCCATTTATGCAACCATGTGATCCCGACTTCTTCTCAGGCAGCATAGGACATTCCCTTCGACCAAGTGTGTTTGAACAACCAGTTGGCCAAGCCAAAACACACATGGGACGTGTCGGATCAAGAGGTGGTCGAGGATCTACCCATCTCGGCCATAGTAAGCTAGTTCGGCCACCCGAAAAACTTCATGAGGCTACATTTGGATTTCGTGATGCAATGCACTTCTCAGATCAGCCACAGACTGATAGATACTGAAGTACCAAACCAGGCCAGACGTCCATGGACCGATCGGAGGATGAAGAACCAGAACTGGACGGACCGGGCGATCTTGCTGAGGAACAACTTGTTCGTGAGGAAACCGAGGTTCAACCACAGGAAATCAGCTCAGGACAAGGAGCAGGACATCCGGACGCTACGGCCGTGTTCCGTATAGACCCGGCCGGACACGGGAGCAAGCTGCAAAGGGACGTCCGACCCAAAGACCGAATCACTCGAGGAACTCGATCCCAATCTCGTCCCAAAAGTCAAGAGGAAGACAACGAACGAGTCAGAATTCAAATGGCCCGAGCCAATTCAGAGAGCGGACGTGATACTCAAGTTCTAGCCCGAACCGGACGTCCGGATATTGACCCAGCAGAGAAGGAAGGCAGTCTTCCAGACTATATGGATTTTTCCATCGTCCGAAGTTTGAGGCAGCACATAATGGGACTTAAGGAGATGATCGAACGTGGGAGTTTTCAGATAGCACGAGCCGAACCTGATTTGCCCCAAGAAGGTCTCCTTTGCTCCATCCGTGCCCGAGAAACACCAAGCTGAAAGTCACCAGAAGATCAAGGGTCAACTTGGCCGGAAGTTCAAAAGTCAATCTCACCAAACCGCGTGGACCAAAGGCGACCTTGACCTGAACTGAATCTAGTCTAGTTTCATTTATTTTAAATTCTAGGAATCATCAAAAACTCTTCGTAATACTCTCTATCTTCTAGCTGAGAAACACTTTAAGTTTGTAAGCACATTATTCTGAAAGTTAAATCGAAGTTTTATGATCTTTTTCTTGAGAGGAAATCTCACTGTTCTTCTTGAACATCTCGTTGGTTTTGGCAAGGGTTACTTCCCAAAACAACAAACCTCCTTTGGATTCATTGTTAAGGGTTACTTCTTTGAATTCTTTGGAGTGGAGAATACCAAGAGTCTTCCGCAACTCTTGATGGTCTCAATCGATCCACCAGCTTGATCCGTGTATGCTAGTAGCTGCGGAATCATTCATATCCCAAACTTACCCACAAAGAGTACAGTCCTACCGAGGGATCCATTACGTGGTATCAGAGCCACTCTTTGTTGGTAAAAAAAAAACTGTTCATCTTCTTTAAACTCTTTCTTTGCAAATTCTGATCTATTTTATTTCAATACGGGCCACCTTCTTACCCTCCATATCTTCTGTCTAATCCTCTATAAGTTTAAAAAAAAAAAAAAAAAAAAAAAAAAAAAAAAAAAAAAAAAAAAAAAACCAGAAAAAAAAAAAAATTATGTACAAACTGAGGAGAAAACCAGTTTGTGAGGGTGGTGGAAGAGAAAGCCTGCTGGCTGAAGAGAAAGCCTGCTGGCTGAAGAGAAAACCCAGCCTTGAGGTGGTTAAAGCGGATTCCTTCTCTCAGAAATTTCTGTCCAACCTTCTTCCTTTTTGTTGCTTGGGATTTTCTTGCTAGATCCGGCTTGATTTGTTCTTTTAGAACTTTGGGAAAAACTCTGAGTGTTACCTAAACCAAACCTGTGAGATCAAACACTTGAGTGGTGAGGATAAACACCTGAGAGTGAGGGTTTTGTGACTTTAACGCTATCTGTTTAAGTGTCTTAACAGGAAGCCATGTCTGACAGTGAGGATGAAAGGAACCTCAATTCTAGAAGTGGTCTATCTAATTTACAAATAAAAGCTTTAACTGACCATTTGATGAGAGCTGTGAACTTAGGTCTTGAAGAAGTCAATGTCCGCCTGGACAAAATCCAGGAAGACCAGCAAGGCCAGGCGAGGCCAGGCCAGAGAAGAGCTCGTGGCAGGAGAAACAGCCGATCGTTTGACGGCCAGGACATGGAAGATCGCTTTGAAGACAACCGTTCTCTCAGGCCCAGACGAGGCAACAGGAACCGAGAAGAAGAAAACCCATTTGCCAGAAGGAACGACGATGGGCTTGGTGGACTTAAGCTGAAAATTCCTACCTTTGATAGTAAGAATGATCCGGACGCCTATCTAGAATGGGAAAGAAAAACTGAGCTTGTCTTTGATTGCCAAAACTTTTCGGAACTTAGGAAAGTAAGATTAGCTGCTGCTGAGTTTAGTGGCTATGCCATTAATTGGTATGATCAAGTAGTTTCTCTTAGAAGACGGATAGGAGAAAATCCAATAACTACTTGGCAAGAACTAACAGAACTGATGAGAAAAAGATTTGTTCCTAGTCATTATAAAAGGGATCTACATCAGAGGTTGAGACGTTTGACACAGGGAACAAAGAACGTTGAGGACTACTTCCAGGAGATGGAAACCCTCATGCTCAAAGCTGATGTTGAGGAGGATTTAGATGCAACGTTGGCTCGCTTTTTGGCAGGACTAAACCGAAAAATACAAGACCGGTTGGAGCTCCAGGAGTTCGAAAGCGTGGAGGACATGCTCCACAAAGCGATCCTGATTGAACAACAGGTTAAAAGGAGAGGTTTCTCTAAGCCAGCCTACGCCCCAAAACCGGCGTACTCACCGAAACCGGCCTATGCACCTAAGCCAAACTACCAAGATAAAGGTAAGTCCCCTCTTCCAGCAAATACCGAGTTTAAAGCTAACCAATCTACACGTTTTGATAAGGGCAAAACCGTGGAATCCACGAGTAGAGCCAGAGATATCAGGTGTTTCAAGTGTCACGAATTAGGACACTATGCCAACAAGTGCCCGAACCAGAAGGTCATGATCTTGCTTGACAATGGGGAAGTGGAGTCCGAGGATGAGGAGGAAGAAGACACCGGACCAGTCTTTGACAAGGAAAAACCCTTTGACTATCCGGCCCAAGGCAATCTCCTTGTGACCATGAGATCCCTAAGTGTTCAACCCAGGACCAGTGACACAGAACAGAGGGAGAATCTTTTCCACTCCCATTGCTTAATCAATGACAAGGTTTGTTCTTTGATTATTGATGGTGGGAGTTGCACTAACGTGGCCAGTGATGTCCTTGTCAGGAAGCTGGGGCTGGAAACCAGACCACACCCGAGGCCATTTAAGCTAGAATGGCTGAATGAAGAAGGAGTCCAGCACGTCAAAGAGCAGGTCACTGTTCCCATTACCATCGGCCGATACCATGACGAGGTCGTGTGCAATGTCTTGCCTATGGACGCCAGCCATATCCTCTTAGGCCGGCCGTGGCAATTCGACCGGAAGGCCGTCCATGACGGATACACTAACCGGCACATGTTTGAGAACCAAGGAAAGAAAAATACCCTAATGCCTCTATCTCCAACCGAAGTACATCAGGATCAAGTACAGCTTCGGAAGAGCCGCGAGCTAGAGAAAGAACCAGAACAGGTCAGAAAGTCTAACTTTTATATCAAACCAAGTCAGGTAAAGAAAACTCTGTTTTCTCGTCCATCTTTTATTTTGCTTGTATAAAAAGAAACTCTGACAGCTTCTAACGTTCCACCGGAGCTACCGAGTGAACTTAAGCCCATGCACAGGTTTCAGGACGTGTTTCCAGAAGAAACTCCCAGTGGGTTACCACCCATTCGTGGAATAGAACACCAAATCGATTTGGTACCAGGAGCCTCCGTACCAAACCGTCCGGCTTATCGCACCAACCCAACTGAAACCAAGGAGTTGCAAAGGCAAGTTGGTGACCTAATGGACAAAGGCTACATCAGGGAGAGTCTAAGCCCCTGTGCGGTCCCGGTTTTGCTTGTACCCAAGAAGGATGGAACCTGGAGAATGTGTGTGGACTGCAGAGCCATAAACAACATTACGGTTAAGTATCGCCATCCTATCCCTCGTTTAGACGATATGTTAGATGAACTGCATGGTTCAAAGGTCTTTTCTAAAATAGATCTTAGAAGTGGGTATCATCAAATTAGGATGAAGGAAGGGGATGAATGGAAAACAGCTTTTAAAACTAAGCACGGCCTTTATGAGTGGCTTGTTATGCCGTTCGGCCTGACGAACGCCCCTAGCACCTTTATGCGATTAATGAATCATGTACTTAGATCATATATAGGAGAGTTTGTCGTCGTGTACTTTGATGACATTTTGATCTATAGCACGAGCATGAGTGAGCATGTTAGACATCTAGGATTGGTCTTAGAAGTGCTTAGGAAGGAACGATTGTTTGCCAATGAAAAGAAGTGTATCTTTGGAGCAGATCACCTAGTTTTCTTGGGTTTTGTTGTAGGAGCTGACGGCATCCGTGTCGACGAAGAGAAGGTCAAGGCCATCAAAGACTGGCCCAGCCCAAAGACCGTGAGTGAAGTCCGAAGTTTCCACGGGTTAGCCGGCTTCTACAGGAGGTTTGTCCCAAACTTCAGCACCATCGCGGCCCCTCTTACTGAGGTCATTAAAAAGAACGTGGGGTTCAAGTGGGAACAAGCTCAAGAAGATGCCTTCCAGACCTTACAAGGGAAGTTGACTCAAGCTCCTTTACTTGTTCTTCCCGACTTCTTTAAAACCTTTGAAATAGAATGTGATGCATCTGGTGTTGGTATAGGTGCTGTTTTGACGCAAGAAGGAAAACCATTGGCGTACTTCAGTGAGAAACTGGGTGGAGCAACCTTGAACTATCCGACCTATGACAAGGAATTGTATACCCTGGTCCGAGCCCTTCAAAATTGGCAACACTACCTGTGGCCAAAGGAATTCGTCATACACACTGACCATCAGTCCCTAAGGCATCTTAAGGGCCAACAGAAGCTCAACAAGAGACACGCACGGTGGGTGGAATTCATTGAAACCTTCCCGTACGTCATCAAATACAAACAAGGTAAGGAGAACATAGTAGCTGACGCTCTATCTCGGAGGTATGTGCTTCTTTCCTCTCTTGGAACCAAGTTGTTAGGATTTGAATTTATTAAAGAACTGTACGAGGCAGACACTGACTTTAGGGAACCCTATCTTGCTTGTTCTAGACACGCCCATGGCAAGTATTATCTGTCTGAAGGTTACCTATTCTTTGACAACCGTTTGTGTGTACCTCACTGTTCTTTGCGAGAAGTGTTTACCAGGGAAGCACATGGAGGTGGTTTAATGGGACATTTCGGACCAGCTAAGACCCTAAAAGTGCTACAAGATCACTTCTACTGGCCGGGGCTAAAGAAGGACGTGGAAAGGATCTGCAGCCGTTGCATGACTTGCAAGGAGGCTAAGTCCAAAAGTACAAACCAAGGTCTGTATTCTCCTCTACCAATTCCCTATCATCCCTGGACTGATCTTTCTATGGACTTTGTCTTGGGATTGCCCAAGTCTAGATTAGGTAAAGACTCCATCTTTGTTGTGGTAGATCGTTTCTCTAAAATGGCACACTTCATTCCTTGCTTAAAAACGAATGATGCTTCTCATGTTGCCGATCTGTTCTTTAGAGAAATTGTTAGACTTCATGGAATGCCTAGGACCATAGTTTCAGATTGTGATGCTAAGTTCTTAAGCTACTTTTGGAAAACTTTGTGGACCAAACTAGGAACTAAACTGTTGTTTTCAACAACTTGTCACCCTCAGACCGATGGCCAAACAGAGGTAATCAACAGAACCCTATCAGCCTTGCTTAGGACGTTAGTTAAAAAGAATCTTAGATCATGGGAGGAGCATTTGCCGCACGTAGAATTTGCATATAATCAGTCTGTGCATTCGGCTACTAAACATTCACCATTTGAAATTGTTTACGGATTTAACCCACTGTCTCCTTTTGATCTAATTCCTTTACCTGTTGATGAAAGGATAATTCTAGATGGCAAAAAGAAGGCCAAACTTGTTAAGCAGATTCATGAAAAGGTCCGAGCAAACATTGAAGCAAAGACAAAACAGTACGAAAAGTACGCTAACAAGCACAGACGGAAGGTGGTATTCCAACCAGGTGACCTCGTTTGGGTACATCTGAGGAAGGAAAGATTCCCAGAGGAGAGGAAGTCTAAGCTGATGCCAAGAAAGGATGGACCTTTCACAGTGGTCAAGAAACTTCATGACAATGCCTATCAGCTGGATCTTCAAGGTAAGTACGATATCTCTTCAAGTTTTAATGTGTCTGATCTATCTCCTTTTGTTTCAGATGAACCAGACTTGTGGACAAGTCCTTTTCAAGAGGGGGAGAATGATAGATACCGAAGTACCGAACCAGGCCAGACGTCCATGGACCGATCGGAGGATGAAGAACCAGAACTGGACGGACCGGGCGATCTTTCTGAGGAACAACTTGTTCGTGAGGAAACCGAGGTTCAACCACAGGAAATCATCTCAGGACAAGGAGCAGGACATCCGGACGCTACGGCCGTGTTCCGTATAGACCCGGCCGGACACGGGAGCAAGCTGCGAAGGGACGTCCGACCCAAAGACCGAATCACTCGACGAACTCGATCCCAATCTCGTCCCAAAAGTCAAGAGGAAGACAACGAACGAGTCAGAATTCAAATGGCCCGAGCCAATTCAGAGAGCGGACGTGATACTCAAGTTCTAGCCCAAACCGGACGTCCGGATATTGACCCAGCAGAGAAGGAAGGCAGTCTTCCAGACTATATGGATTTTTCCAACGTCCGAAGTTTGAGGCAGCACATAATGGGACTTAAGGAGATGATCGAACGTGGGAGTTTTCAGATAGCACGAGCCGAACCTGATTTGCCCCAAGAAGGTCTCCTTTGCTCCATCCGTGCCCGAGAAACACCAAGCTGAAAGTCACCAGAAGATCAAGGGTCAACTTGGCCGGAAGTTCAAAAGTCAATCTCACCAAACCGCGTGGACCAAAGGCGACCTTGACCTGAACTGAATCTAGTCTAGTTTCATTTATTTTAAATTCTAGGAATCATAAAAAACTCTTCGTAATACTCTATCTTCTAGCTGAGAAACACTTTAAGTTTGTAAGCACATTATTCTGAAAGTTAAATCGAAGTTTTATGATCTTTTTCTTGAGAGGAAATCTCACTGTTCTTCTTGAACATCTCGTTGGTTTTGGCAAGGGTTACTTCCCAAAACAACAAACCTCCTTTGGATTCATTGTTAAAGGTTACTTCTTTGAATTCTTTGGAGTGGAGAATACCAAGAGTCTTCCGCAACTCTTGACGGTCTCAATCGATCCACCAGCTTGATCCGTGTATGCTAGTAGCTGCGGAATCATTCATATCCCAAACTTACCCACAAAGAGTACAGTCCTACCGAGGGATCCATTACAGACCATACCACAATCTAAGAGGATCAGGAAGTTTAAGATTGCACCAGCTCGACCCAAACAACCATTCTACCTAAAGATGGGCCAATTTCAAGTCTTGAAACTGGACCATGAAAACCAAGGTAAGCATAATGTGCATTCAGGTTTCAACCTTACTGACTTATTTTATTTTCTTGCAGATGAAATAGATTTGAGGGCAAATCCTTTTCAAGTGGGAGGGGATGATACGAGGCTGACCGGCTCGTATCATCAACCGGACTGCCAGACCGAGCCATCAAGGAAGCAGCAGCTGGACCATCAAGATTCAGGCTTTAAAACAACATTTAAAGGAGGATTCCCTCGACCAAGTGGCTATGAAGTACATTTTTGGACGTGCCAAAACTCACTTGGTTCAGGCAGAATCAACAGATGGTCGAAGTTCCCTTCTACTCGGCCGAAGCGAGTTACTTAGGCCGCCGGAGGAGCATGATGACCCGGATTTTAGGAACCCCTTCCTAAATCCATTTTCAGAAAGCCCTTCCTAAAAACGCTTCAACTTCCAACAAACGAAATGAAGACTACTTTGGATTTGATCAACATTCGACCAGGCCTGCTGAATACTTGTCAAAGCCCATTTCAGAAGTCTACTTCTCAATTCGACAAAGGTCAGGCGGAATTAATCAGATCAAGAGTCATTTTAAGTTGAAAAGTCATTCAAAGTTCATTAAAAACTAATCTAAGGCATTAACTAGGTTCTAGTTTCGAGTTGCCTTGTTTTTAACACATTCTACCTAGTTTTTAATACCTTTGTATGCTATTTAAACACATTTTCGTGGTTAATGAAAATAAGAATGATGTTTTGAGTTGAAACCTTGTGTTTTGTGAGAGAGTGATTCTCTTTGTTCCTCTGTAACTGTTCGATCTTCTTGGTGTGTAATATCCAAGAACCTTCGGTGTATCAAGTGTATCCACAACACTTGTGTGACCATTCTATCTTACCAAAGATTTTCTTAGGCGGCCTAGATAGTATCAGGCATTAGGTTTAATATACCTCTTGTTGGAGCTACCTGTCTAACTCATTCCAAGGTTCCACCGCCTATCTCCTTTCGGAACGTTTAAGAAAGCATCAGGCCTTGGGTTTAATATGCCTATTGTTGGATCTTCACGAGCCAAAGAAGCTGAGGATTATCCTGCCCCACTCGGAGTGTTCATCTTGGGATTGCGTTGCTGTCCGAACCCGGCCGGCCTCGCATCAGTGGGACTCCTAAATAAGGAATGAGAAGAATATATACATTGTTTGTAATTCATTGGGAGACACCGTTAATCAACAAAAAAAAACAATAAAAAGAGGAATCTGGAAATCAAAAGAGTCAAATGAAGATCAGAAAAGGAAATCCATGTCCAAAAATGCATAAAACAGAATTTTAATGGGTAAGAGTGACCATAACAATGAATACCACTAGGAATGTGCATTATAGGACGCCTAAATGAGGATTGAGAAGCATATATGCCTTATTTCTCATTCATTGGGAGACACCGTTAATCAACCAAATCAATTACACTAAAAATAGGAATCTGAAACAAAAATGAGTCCAATGAAGATCAGAAAAGGAACTTCATGTCCCCAAATGCATAAAACAGAATTTTAAAAAGGAAAAATGGTCATAACAATGAATACCACTAGAATTATGCATTGTGGGACTCCAAAATAAGGAATGCGAAGCATAAATATATTGTTTCTCATTCATTGGGGGACACCATTAATCAACCAAATCAATTACAACGAAGACAGGAATCTGGAACTAAAAAGAGTATCATGAAGATCAGAAAAGGAACTTCATGTCTCCAAATGCATAAAACTGAATTTTAATGAGTAAGAATGACCATAACAATGCACACCACTATAAATGTGCATTGTAAGACACCTAAATGAGGATTGAGAAGCATATATACCTTGTTTCTCATTCATTGGGAGACACCGCTAATAAACCAAATCAATTACACCAAAAAAAGGAATCTGGAACAAAAATAAGTCCTAGGAAGCTCAGAAAAGGAACTTCATGTCCCCAAATGCATAAAACAGAATTTTGAAAAGTAAAAATGATCATAACAATGAATACCACCGTAACACCCGTCTCATCCTCACTCGAGCGCGGCGTGCCACTAAACTCAACTTATGTCTCAAATACTCCAACTAATAAAATCTCAACTTTATTTTCGGAAATCATTAAATAAATCTCATAAATTCAGTAAATCGAATAAAATCTTAAAATAATGTTTAAAATAAAATACTGAAAACCGTAAAATCCCAAAATAGCATCTGATCGTCATAGCGTAAATCTACTCGTCGGTCTCACCTGAAAAGGGAAGAAAGAGGGGTGAGTAACAGGGGAGTTACTCAGTGAGGTATGGGATGATAATCACAGAAAACGCAATCTGGTAATAGCACTCCAAACACGGAAAACAGACTAAACATGTACAAACACGGTACCTAAAGTACCCAAAGAACAGTCAATGTCCTACTACCGGATCCAGTGACCGGCGGCACCCTCCTCCCAGAAGGACAACTTATGGGATAGTGCCCAATCACACCGCCCGTAGACGATTATCGACCTCTGAAGGTACTGGACAACAGGTCGACTAAGCTGCCAGCACCATCTCCTCATACAACACGCGACGCAAGTATAGAAGTCCGTCTCTATACCCCCGTAATCCCTAATGACTCACATAGTCGACTAATCCTAGCTCTAACAAGTTTAAAAGACTCAATTAATAATTTATTGCACAATCAATGGGCTGAATCATCTATATTCCTAGGTCCAATTTATAAGCAAGACTACCTAGACTCGATCAAGAAAAACGGAACACATTTAGTACTAAATTCCATTTAAGGCGTTCTAGACGAAAGAAAAGAATTCTGCGGAAAGCCCTCACATTAGCCTTAACCATGAAGAAGAATAGGGTTCCTATGCTCTAGAGCTCCAGATCGGTTCTCCTTCAACACAAAGCTAGATCTACAATTCCAGAAGCTCCCTGAAAGATTCAGGTCAAACGGACCAGGTTTGCCTAAACAAAACACACATCTCAACAGACTGGTCTCGGATCAGCACAACACAGACACGATTTGGAAACGAGGATACAACTTTCTACTCATACCTCTGATCGAAACAAACACGGCCTCTCTGGAAATAAGATATTTGGGGCTTTCTAACAATAGGTTGATCGTTCCGTGGATCCACACGGTTCGCCGGGAAATCGCCTCGCAAGGTGACGGCGGAATAATGACGCGAATCTGGCACTGCGACGCACATGCTCAAAGAAACAACCATAACTTTCAGTATACAGATCCGAATGATAAACCGCTTGCGGCAGTAGATCAATGAACGAGTCAAGAGTATACCTACCAAGTTTCAGGTCGATTGGATTAGATTTGCTAGTTCGATTCTGCCTTCTCCCAGAACTAGTCGAATCTGCCCTATAGAACTTTCTAGATGGCTCCGGTGGTTTCCCTTCAAGGTTGCTAATCGACGGCTAGATTTCGCCAGAGTTTTGGTGTGATTAGGCTTTACAGGTAAAATAAAGGAGGAAGAGGCTATTTATAGGGAAAGGAACTTAGGGTTTTATTTAGACAAGTTGGGCCTTAATGGGTCTCAGGGTTAGGGTCGTTACAATTCTTCCCCACTTGACGGGAATTCGTCCCGAATTCCAAGACCCAAGAACTCCGGAAAACAAGACCCCAAAGCCCAGGCGGAACAGAGAAATAATTTAAAGATTTGATGGAAGCTCTTAGAAGAGGTACGAGAACGAGAAAGAAAGATTCGAATGAGGAAAAATATATCTAGAATTCTAAGCAAAAGAAGAAAAGAACTTCGATAGCTACGAAAGAAAGAAGAACACGAAATTTAGGAATAACTATGGAACAAGAAAAGATGAACTGGATAACTTCGGCTGAAACTGAGACTAACGATTAATAGATCAATACCAGACATAATGAGTGCTAATATTTTTCTTTTTAAAATTCCCAAGTCCCAGAAAAATTTGAAAACCATTGAAAACCGAATTTAAAACATTTTCTTTTTCAACTTCCGCCTCCCGGATCAGAACCGGGACGGCAAACCCGTTCTGATACCACTTATAACGCCCCAACCGCCTCTACCGGTGAGTCACCCATCCCTCTATCGGGCTCGTGGGCCCCACCCCTGTCCGACGGTCAGTGCGTTAACCGGGAGGTTTGAAAGTCATGATATACTGACCCTGCAATCACCACGTGACCGTTCTCCGTGTTTTGGCCTCACTCACACGGTACCGCGAATGACTTCCCGGTAGGTCACCCATCCTTCCACTACTCCAGCTCAAGCACGCTTAACTCTGGAGTTCTTTCCGGATGGTCAACCGAAAAGGTAAGTGCACTTTGGTGACATAGGTAGTCAAATCAATTATTTTAACATCTCCAAATATAACAGAAATCGGGATGTTACCATTTATAACGCCCCAACCGCCCCTACCGGTGAGTCACCCATCCCTCTACCGAGCTCGTGGGCCCCACCCCTGTCCGACGGTCGGTATGTTAACCGGGAGGTTTGAAAGTCATGATATACTGACCCTGGAATCACCACGTGACCGTTCCCCGTGTTTTGGCCTCACTCACACGGTACCGCGAATGACTTCCCGGTAGGTCACCCATCCTTCCACTACTCCAGCTCAAGCACGCTTAGCTCTGGAGTTCTTTCCGGATGGTCAACCGAAAAGGTAAGTGCACTTTGGTGACATAGGTAGTCAAATCAATTATTTTAACATCTCCAAATATACCAGAAATCGGGATGTTACAATTCACCCCCACTCACAGAGCGCAACGCCCTCGTTGCGCACCACAACAGGTCCTAAGACGCCTCCCAGGTCAGAACTGGGACGGCTAACCAGCTCTGATACCAAAATGTAACACCCGTCTCATCCTCACTCGAGAACGGCGTGCCACTAAACTCAACTTATGTCTCAAATACTCCAATTAATAAAATCTCAACTTTATTTTCAGAAATCATTAAATAAATCTCATAAATCCAATAAATCGAATAAATCTTAAAATAATTTTTAAAATAAAATATTGAAAACTGTAAAACCCCAAAAATAGCACCCGATCTTCATAGCGTAAATCTACTCGTCAGTCTCACCTGAAAAGGGAAGAAAGAGGGGTGAGTAACAGGGGAGTTACTCAGTGGGGTATGGGATGCTAATCACAGAAAACGCAGTCCCGTCATAGCACTCCAAACACGGAAAACAGACTAAACATGCAAAAACACGGTACCTAAAGTACCCAAACAACAGTCAATGTCCTACTACCGGATCCAGTGACCGGCGGCACCCTCCTCCCAGAAGGACAACTTATGGGATAGTGCCCAATCACACCGCCCGTAGACGATTATCGACCTCTGAAGGTACTGGACAACAGGTCGACTAAGCTGCCAGCACCATCTCCTCATACAACACGCGACGCAAGTATAGAAGTCCGTCTCTATACCCCCCGCAATCCCTAACGACTCACATAGTCGACTAATCCTAGCTCTAACAAGTTTAAAAGACTCAATTAACAATTTAATGCACAATCAATGGGTTGAATCATCTATATTCCTATGTCCAATTTACAAGCAAAACTACCTAGACTCGATCAAGAAAAACGGAACACATTTAATACTAAATTCCATTTAAGGCGTTCTAGACGAAAGAACAGAATTCTGCGGAAAGCCCTCACATTAGCCTTAACCATGAAGAAGAATAGGGTTCCTATGCTCTAGAGCTCCAGATCGGTTCTCCTTCAACACAAAGCTAGATCTACAATTCCAGAAGCTCCCTGCAAAGATTCAGGTCAAACCAGGTTTGCCTAAAAAAAACACACATCTCAACAGACTGGTCTCGGATCAGCACAACACAGACACGATTTGGAAACGAGGATACAACTTTCTACTCATACCTCCGATCGAAACAAACTCGGCCTCTATGGAAAGAAGATATTTGGGGCTTTCTAACAATAGTTTGATCGTTCCGTGGATCCACACGGTTCGCCGGGAAATCGCCTCACAAGGTGACGGCGGAATGATGACGCGAATCTGGCACTGCGACGCACATGCTCAAAGAAACAACCATAACTTTCAGTATACAGATCCGAATGATAAACCGCTTGCGGCAGTAGATCAATGAACGAGTCAAGAGTATACCTACCAAGTTTCAGGTCGATTGGATTAGATTTGCTAGTTCGATTCTGCCTTCTCCCAGAACTAGTCGAATCTGCCCTATAGAACTTTCTAGATGGCTCCGGTGGTTTCCCTTCAAGGTTGCTAATCGACGGCTAGATTTCGCCAGAGTTTTGGTGTGATTAGGCATTACAGGTAAAATAAAGGAGGAAGAGGCTATTTCTAGGGAAAGGAACTTAGGGTTTTATTTAGACAAGTTGGGCCTTAATGGGTCTCAGGGTTAGGGTCGTTACAACCACTAGAAATATGCATTGTGATACTCCTAAATGAGGAATGAGAAGAATATATACATTGTTTCTCATTCATTGGGAGACACCGTTAATCAACCAAATCAATTGCACCAAAAAGAGGAATCTTTAAATCAAATGAGTCCCATGAAGATCAGAAAACGAACTTCATGTCTCCAAATGCATAAAACAGAATTTTAAATAGTAAGAATGATCATAACAATGAATACCACAAGAAATATGCATTGTGGGACTTCTAAATGAGGAATGAGAAGCATATATACATTGTTTCTTATTCCTTGGGAGACACCGTTAATCAACCAAATCAATTACACCGAAAATAGGAATCTGGAACTAAAAGGAGTATCATGAAGATCAGAAAAGGAACTTCATGTCTCCAAATGCATAAAACCGAACTTTAGTGAGTAAGAATGACCATAACAATGCATACCACTAGAAATGTGCATTGTAGGACACCTAAATGAAGATTGAGAAGCATATATACCTTATTTCTCATTCATTGGGAGACACCGTTAATCGACCAAATCAATTACACTAAAAAGAGGAATCTGAAACAAAAATGAGTCCGATGAAGATCAGAAAAGACACTTCATGTCCCCAAATGCACAAATCATAATTTTAAAAAGTAAGAATGGTCATAACAATGAATCCCACTAGAATTATGCATTGTGGGACTCCTAGATGAGGAATGAGAAGAATATATACACTGTTTGTAATTCATTGGGAGACACCGTTAATCAACAAAAAAAAACAATAAAAAGAGGAATCTGGAAATCAAAAGAGTCAAATGAAGATCAGAAAAGGAACTTCATGTCCAAAAATGCATAAAACAGAATTTTAATGGGTAAGAGTGACCAAAACAATGAATACCACTAGGAATGTGCATTATAGGACGCTTAAATGAGGATTGAGAAGCATATATACCTTATTTCTCATTCATTGGGAGACACCGTTAATCAACCAAATATATTACACTAAAAAGAGGAATCTGAAACAAAAATGAGTCCAATGAAGATCAGAAAAGGAACTTCATGTCCCCAAATGCATAAAACAGAATTTTAAAAAGGAAGAATGGTCATAACAATGAATACCACTAGAATTATGCATTGTGGGACTCCAAAATGAGGAATGAGAAGCATATATACATTGTTTCTCATTCATTGGGGGCACCATTAATCAACTAAATCAATTACAACGAAGACAGGAATCTGGAACTAAAAAGAGTATCATGAAAATCAGAAAAGGAACTTCATGTCTCCAAATGCATAAAACTGAATTTTAATGAGTAAGAATGACCATAACAATGCATACCACTAGAAATGTGCATTGTAGGACACCTAAATGAAGATTGAGAAGCATATATACCTTATTTCTCATTCATTGGGAGACACCGTTAATCGACCAAATCAATTACACTAAAAAGAGGAATCTGAAACAAAAATGAGTCCGATGAAGATCAGAAAAGACACTTCATGTCCCCAAATGCACAAATCATAATTTTAAAAAGTAAGAATGGTCATAACAATGAATCCCACTAGAATTATGCATTGTGGGACTCCTAGATGAGGAATGAGAAGAATATATACATTGTTTGTAATTCATTGGGAGACACCGTTAATCAACAAAAAAAAACAATAAAAAGAGGAATCTGGAAATCAAAAGAGTCAAATGAAGATCAGAAAAGGAAATTCATGTCCAAAAATGCATAAAACAGAATTTTAATGGGTAAGAGTGACCATAACAATGAATACCACTAGGAATGTGCATTATAGGACGCTTAAATGAGGATTGAGAAGCATATATACCTTATTTCTCATTCATTGGGAGACACCGTTAATCAACCAAATCAATTACACTAAAAAGACGAATCTGAAACAAAAATGAGTCCAATGAAGATCAGAAAAGGAACTTCATGTCCCCAAATGCATAAAACAGAATTTTAAAAAGGAAGAATGGTCATAACAATGAATACCACTAGAATTATGCATTGTGGGACTCCAAAATGAGGAATGAGAAGCATATATACATTGTTTCTCATTCATTGGGGGCACCATTAATCAACTAAATCAATTACAACGAAGACAGGAATCTGGAACTAAAAAGAGTATCATGAAAATCAGAAAAGGAACTTCATGTCTCCAAATGCATAGAGACTCCTATATGAGGAATGAGAAGAATATATACATTGTTTCTCATTCATTGAGAGACACCGTTAATCAACCAAATCAATTACACCAAAAAGAGGAATCTGTAAATCAAAGGAGTCCCATGAAGATCAGAAAAGGAACTTCATGTCTCCAAATGCATAAAATAGAATTTTAAAGAAGAAGAATGATGATAACAGTGAATACCACAACAAATGTGCATTATGGCACTCGTAAATGAGGAATGAGAAGAATATATACATTGTTTCTCATTCATTAGGAGACACCGTTAATCAACAAAATCAATTACACCAGAAATAGGAATCTGGAACTAAAATGAGTCGCATGAAGATCAGAAAAGGAACTTCATGTCCCTAAATGCATAAAACAGAATTTTAATTATTAAGAATGACCATAACAATGAATACCACTAGAAATGTGCATTGTAGGACACCTAAATAAGGATTGAGAAGCATATATACCTTGTTTCTCATTCGTTGGGAGACACTGTTAATCAACCAAATCAATTACACCAAAATGA
Source organism: Iljinskaea planisiliqua (assembly GCA_900108845.1). NCBI lineage: Eukaryota > Viridiplantae > Streptophyta > Magnoliopsida > Brassicales > Brassicaceae > Iljinskaea > Iljinskaea planisiliqua. The sequence goes on along the minus strand of FNXX01000022.1, from coordinate 5,657 downwards.
CGAATCTGGAACAAAAATGAGTCATATGAAGATCAAAAAAGGAAGTTCATGTCCCCAAATGAATAAAACAAAATTTTTAAAAGTAAGAATGGTCATAAACATGAATACCACTAGAATTATGCATTATGGGACTCCTAAATGAGGAATGAGAAGCATATATACATTATTTCTTATTCATTGGGAGACACCGTTAATCAACCAAATTAATTACACCAAAAAGAGGAATCTGAAACAAAAATGAGTCCTAGGAAGATCAGAAAAGGAACTTCATGTCCCCAAATCAATTAAACAAAAATTTTCAAAGTAAGAATGGTCATAACAATGAATACCACTAGAATTATGCATTGTGGGACTCCTAAATGAGGAATGAGAAGCATATATACATTGTTTCTCATTCATTCGGAGACACCGTAAAGCAACCAAATCAAATACACCAAGAATGGGAATCTAGAACTAAAATGAATCTCATGAAGATCAGAAAAGGAATTTCATGTCACCAAATGCATAAAACTGAACTTTAATGATTAAGAATGTTCATAACAATGAATACCACTAGAAATGTGCATTGTAGGACGCCTAAATGAGTATTGAAAAGCATATATACCTTGTTCCTCATTCATTGAGAGACACCGTTAATCAACCAAATCAATTACACCCAAAAGAGGAATCTGGAACAAAAACGAGTCCCATGAAGGTCAGAAAAGGAACTTGATGTCCCCAAATGCATAAAACAGAATTTTGAAAAGTAAGAATCGTCATAACAATGAATACCACTAGAATTATGCATTGTGGGACTCCTAAATGAGTAATGTGAATCATATATACATTGTTTCTCATTGATTGGGAGACACCGTTAATCAACTAAATCAATTACACCGAAAATAGGAATCTGCAACTAAAATGAGTCTCATTAAGATAAGAAAAGGAATTTCATGTCCCCAAATGCATAAAACTGACCTTTAATGAGTAACAGTGTCCATAACAATGAATACCACTAGAAATGTACATTATTGGACGCCTAAATGACGATTGAGAAGCATATATACCTTGTTTCTCATTCGTTGGGAAACACCGTTAATCAACCAAATCAATTATACCAAAAAGACGAATCTGGAACAAAATTGAGTCCCAGGAAGATCAGAAAAGGAATTTCATGTCCCCAAATGCATAAACCAGAATTTTAAAAAGGAAGAATGGTCATAACAATGAATACCACTAGAATTAAGCATTATGGGACTCCTAAATGAGGAATGAGAAGCATATATACAATGTTTTTCATTCATTGGGGGACACCATTAATCAACCAAATAAATTACACCGAAAACAGGAATCTGGAACTAAAAAGAGTATCATGAAGATTAGAAAAGGAACTGCATGTCTCCAAATGCATGAAACTGAACTTTAATGAGTAAGAATGCCCATAAAAAATTGAGTACCACTAGAAATGTGCATTGTAGAACGCCTAAATGAGGATTGAGAAGCATATATACCTTGTTTCTCATTCATTGGGAGACACCGTTAATCAACCAAATCAATTACACCAAAAAGAGGAATCTGGAAAAAAATTGAGTCCTAGGAAGATCAGAAAATGAACTTCATGTCCCCAAATGTATAAAACTAAATTTTTAAAAGTAAGAATGGTCATAACAATGAATACCACTAGAATTATGCAGTGTGGGACTCCTAGATGAGGAATGAGAAGCATATATACATTGTTTCTCATTAATTGGGAGACACTGTTAATCAACCAAATCAATTACACCAAAAATAGGAATCTGGATCTAAAAGGAGTCTCATGAAGATCAGAAAAAGTATTTCATGTCCCCAAATGCATAAAACTGAACTTTAATGAGTAAGAATGTCCATAACAATGAATACCACTAGAAATGTGCAATGTAGGATGCCTAAATGAGGATTGAGAAGCATATATACCTTGTTTCTCATTCATTGGGAGACACTGGTAATCAACCAAATCAATTACACCAAAAATAGGAATCTGGAACTAAAATGAGTATTATGAAGATCAGAAATGGAATTTCATGTCCCCAAATGCATAAAACTGAACTTTAATGAGTAAGAATGCCCATAAAAAATTGAGGATTGAGAAGCACATATGACTTCTTTCTCATTCATTGGGAGACACTGTTAATCAACCAAATCAATAACACCAAAAAGAGGAATCTGGAACAAAAATGAGTCCCAAATGAGGAATGAGAAGCATATATATATATTCTTTCTAATTCATTGGGAGACACCGTTAATCAACAAAAAAACAGCAAAAACAGGAATCTGGAAATGAAATGAGTCCCACGAAGATCAGAAAAGGAACTTCATGTCTCCAAATGCATAAAACTGAATTTTAATGAGTAAGAAGGACCATAACAATGAATACCACTAGAAATGTGCATTGTAGGATGCCTAAATGAGGATTGAGAAGCATATATACCTTGTTTCTCATTCATTGGGAGACACCGTTAATCAACCAAATCAATTACACCAAAAAGAGGAATCTGTTACCAAAATGAGTCTTAGGAAGATCAGAAAAGGAACTTCTGGTCCCCAAATGCATTAAACAAAATTTTTAAAACTATGAACGGTCATAACAATGAATACCACTAGAATTATGCATTGTGTGACTCCTAAATGAGGAATGTGAATCATATATACATTGTTTCTCATTGATTGGGAGACACCGTTGATCAACCAAATCAATTACACCGAAAATAGGAATCTAGAACTAAAATGAGTCTCATGAAGATCAGAAAAGGAATTTCATGTCCCCAAATGCATAAAACTGAACTTTAATGAGTAAGAATGTCCATAACAATGAATACCACTAGAAATGTGCATTGTAGGACGCCTAAATGAGGAATGAGAAGCATATATACATTGTTTCTCATTAATTGGGAGACACCGTTAATCAACCAAATCAATTACACCAAAAATAGGAATCTGGAACTAAAATGAGTCTCATGAAGATCAGAAATGGAATTCCATGTCCCCAAATGCATAAAAGTGAACTTTAATGAGTAAGAATGTCCATAACAATGAATACCACTAGAAATGTGCATTGTAGGACGCCTAAATGAGGATTGAGAAGCATATATACCTTGTTTCTCATTCATTGGGAGACACCGTTAATCAACCAAATCAATTACACCGAAAACAGGAATCTGGAACTAAAAAGAGTATCATGAAAATCAGAAAAGGAATTCCATGTCCCCAAATGCATAAAAATGAACTTTAATGAGTAAGAATGTCTATAACAATGAATACCACTAGAAATGTGCATTGTAGGACGCCTAAATGAGGATTGAGAAGCATATATACCTTGTTTCTCATTCATTGGGAGACACTGGTAATCAACCAAATCAATTACACCAAAAAGAGGAATCTGGAACAAAAATGAGTCCTAGGAAGATCAGAAAAGGAACTTCATGTTCCCAAATGCATTAAACAAAATTTTTAAAACTATGAACGGTCATAACAATGAATACCACTAGAATTATGCATTGTGGGACTCCTAAATAAGGAATGAGAAGCATATATACATAGTTTCCCATTCATTGGGAGACACCATTAATCAACCAAATCAATTACACCAAAAAGAGGAATCTGAAACTAAAATGAGTCTAATGAAGATCATAAAAGGAACTTCATGTCTCGAAATGCATCAAACGGAAATTTAATTAGTAAGAATGACCATAACAATGAATACCACTAGAAATGTGCATTATACGACGCCTAAATGAGGATTGAGAAGCATATATACCTTGTTTCTCATTCATTTGGAGACACCGTTAATCAACCAAATCAATTAAACAAAAAGAGGAATCTGGAACAAAAATGAGTCCCATTAAAATTAGAAAAGGAACTTCATGTCCCCAAATGCATAAAAAAGAATTTTAAAGAGTAAGAATCTTCATAACAATGAATACCACTAGAATTATGCATTTTGAGACTCCTAAATGAGGAATGTGAATCATATATACATTGTTTCTCATTGATTGGGAGACACCTTTAATCAACCAAATCAATTACACCGAAAATAGGAATCTGGAACTAAAATGAGTCTCATGAAGATCAGAAAAAGAATTTCATGTCCCCTAATGCATAAAACTAAAATTTAATGAGTAAGAATGTCAATAACAATGAATACCCTAGAAATGTGCATTGTAGGACGCCTAAATGAAGATTGAGAAGCATATATACCTTGTTTCTCATTCATTGGGAGACACCGTTAATCAACCAAATCAATTACACCAAAAAGAGGAATCTGAAACAAAATTGAGTCCTAGGAAGATTAGAAAAGGAACTTATGTCCCTAAATGCATAAAACAGAATTTTGAAGAGTAAGAGTGGTCATAACAATGAATACCACTAGAATTATGCATTGTGGGACTCCTAAATGAGGAATGTGAATCATATATACATTGTTTCTCATTGATTGGGAGACACCGTTAATCAACCACATCAATTACACCGAAAACAGGAATCTGGAACTAAAATGAGTCTCTTGAAGATCAGAAATGGAATTCCATGTCCCCAAATGCATAAACGTGAACTTTAATGAGTAAGAATGTCCATAACAATGAATACCACTAGAAATGTGCATTGTAGGACGCCTAAATGAGGATTGAGAAGCATATATACCTTGTTTCTAATTCATTGGGAGACACTGGTAATCAACCAAATCAATTACACCAAAAAGAGGAATCTGGAACAAAAATGAGTCCCATGAAGGTCAGAAAAGGAACTTCATGTCCCCAAATTCATAAAACAGAATTTTAAAGAGTAAGAATCGTCATAACAATGAATACCACTAGAATTATGCATTGTGGGACTCCTAAATGAGGAATGTGAAGCATATATACCTTGTTTCTCATTCATTGGGAGACACCGTTAATCAACCAAATCAATTACACCAAAAAGAGGAATCTGAAACAAAATTGAGTCCTAGGAAGATTAGAAAAGGAACTTCATGTCCCCAAATGCATAAAACAAAATTTTAAAAGTAAGAATGGTCATAACAATGAATACCATAAGAATTATGCAGTGTGGGACTCCTAAATGAGGAATGGAGAAGCATAAATACATTGTTTCTCATTAATTGGGAGACACCGTTAATCAACCAAATCAATTACACCGAAAATAGGAATCTGGAACTAAAATGATCTTATGAAGATCATAAATGGAATTTCTTGTCCCCAAATGCATAAAAGTGAACTTTAATGAGTAAGAATGTCCATAACAATGAATACCACTAGAAATGTGCATTGTAGGACGCTTAAATGAGGATTGAGAAGCATATATACCTTGTTTCTCATTCATTGGGAGACACCGTTAATCAACCAAATCAATTACACCAAAAGAGGAATCTGGAACAAAATTGAGTTCTGGAAGATAGAAAAGGAACTTCATGCCCAAATGCATAAAACAAAATTTTTAAAGTAAGAATGGTTATAACAATGAATGCCATTAGAATTGTGCAGTGTGGGACTCCTAAATGAGGAATGTGAATCATATATACATTGTTTCTCATTGATTGGGAAGACACCGTTAATCAACTAAATCAATTACACCGAAAATAGGAATCTGCAACTAAAATGAGTCTCATTAAGATCAGAAAAGGAATTTCATGTCCCCAAATGCATAAA